>SMSW01000007.1:633884-1267768 GCA_004769165.1 Aspergillus cejpii
GCGCGGCAGCAGCAGGCGATTGTAAAGGCGGCGGTGGACTCTCTTGATATGTTTCTCAGGGTCCTTGTCCTTCAAACGCAAAACCTCGACTCGGTGACCAGTAAAGATGTACTCGTAGATCTTCCAACGCAGCTCGCCGGGAAGACGTTCAAAGGGGGAGGGTGTAAACAGCAGAGAATCTCTCCCATCGGTTCCCACAGAGATGGTTCCCTTATTGAAGAACTCGCTCGTCGGGGAGAAATTCAGCAACTGAGGGGATGGGATGAGGCGAGTTGCTTTGAATTGATGGCTCTCAATTTGTTTTTCTTTGCTTCCTGCTGTATTATTAGACTTTTTATCCATTGCAGAATGCTCAGGAATATCTCACTGATATCGGAAACCTTCCCAACATTGTCGACGGTACTATGGCTCCCCTGGGTTTCAGAGACGGTACTTGCCGTCTGACTGGAGGGGGCACTCGGTGCGCCGTGACTTGCATCTGTGGTCGGTGTAGTCTGTGGCTTCTCAGGAATTTCACCCTCCTTGATGCCCTCGTGTCAGCTGGTTCAGATCCAAACAGAGCAGTAGGATATAACCAACCTTGGGAGCGTGTTTCTCGAGTCTAAGTGAGAGGTTTTGGCGTCTCCTTCTGCCCGCAGAAGCCTAAATAAATCGAGTGAGTTCAAATATGCTCAATCTGAGAAGAAGGACCACCCATCCACTGACGTTGTTCTGAGAGCTCTTTTCTTCGGGGACAGTATTGATCTCATCCGAGGCCTGAGGCTTGAAGTTCGATCTGTTGACTCTTGTGCCTTTTCCTCGGCCAAATCTAAAGCCACGGCCCCCTTGCTGACCACGACTCTGTTGATTAAAGCCTGCCATGGTAGGAAGTTGAGTAGTTGATGAGGAAAGGAGGAATGGTGAGAGTAGAGGGGGAGAAGAAGGAGAGAGAGAGAGATGAGGTTTTAGGAGGCATGGCTTTAAGGGCTGATCTGACTGCAGTAAATGAGTCTTGCCATTCTGAATCACATTTCCATATCTTATTCACAAGGAGTGTTGCTATTGCTATCGAACAATCCCTCATTGGTATCTGATTGTATACTGTTCACTGCTCATTAGTATTCCATCTTCTATACTTATTCAGACCTATTGCACTGTTAGTAATATCAAAGATAATAAACACTCTTTAACAAGTCAAGATTAAGAGTTAAAGAGATGAAGACATGAAAAGATGAAGCTATTCTCATCGATTTCTTGTATAGAGTCACTTGATATCACACTAGTCCTAAAATAGAAACACATCTTCCTCAACTTTTCCCATCATTTTTTCCTTCTTTTCTTCTTCTTCTTTCTTGTTGAAATATCTTCAATCTCATCCATCATCAATTTCAAAGTATCAATTCCCTCTTCAAAGGCATGTCGCTTTTCTCTGGAGCTCTTCGGTCCTCCAGCCTCTCAACTCGACCTCAATTAATCTCAATCTTCCCTCCTGTGAGATCATTACCAGGACCCCACCAACAACACCGACTACTGCAACAATATCACCACCACCCCTTTTCCTCCTCCTCTTCCCCCTCGTCCCCCAACTCTCGTTCTCCATCCTCCTCTTCATCCTCATCATCTCAATATAGCCGTTCTCAATTCAAAATCCTCCCCTTCGTGACCATCATCGCCATTGGTTCAGGCTCCTACATCCTACTCGTGAAATCGCGTACTCCGCAACCACCCAGCAAACAATAAACTAGAGACACAAAAATGGCCAACACCGAGAACCCCCCCGCAATCCCTCCCACACAGCCCGCCCCTCCTCGGGCCCTGACAAACACCGCCCCGCGTTTTTCCCCCGAGAAAGTCACCGTGGTGTTCCTCCTAGGCGGGCCCGGCAGCGGTAAAGGCACACAATCCGCCAACCTGGTCCGCGACTATGGCTTTGTGCATCTGTCCGCGGGCGATCTGCTGCGCGCCGAACAGGTCCGCCAGGGCAGCCAGTACGGCGACCTCATCCGGTCGTATATCAAAGAGGGCAAGATCGTGCCCATGGAGATCACCGTGGCGTTGCTGTCCAACGCCATGGCCGATGCATTGCTGAAGGACGAGGCTGCAGCTGCCGAGACCTCCACCAACGGTACAACGAAGCGAAAGGCCCGCTTCCTCGTCGACGGCTTCCCTCGTAAGCTCGACCAGGCCGTCTTCTTCGAGGACACCGTCTGCCCCTCCGAAATGACCCTGTTCCTGGAATGCCCCGAGGAGGTGATGGAGAAGCGGCTGCTGAAGCGCGGCGAGACCTCGGGCCGCGACGACGACAACGCCGAGTCGATCCGCAAGCGCTTCCGTGTGTTCGTCGAGACCAGCATGCCGGTTGTGCGGGCGTTTGAGGAACAGCAGAAGGTCTTGTCGGTCTCCGCCACGGGGACGGTCGACGATGTTTATGCCCGTGTCAGGGAGGGCTTGGAGCAAAGGGGTATGCAGCCCCTCTAGGTGGGGGAATCTTTCCCGTTTGATTTGAATTTGTAAATACATTTCTCCAATCTTTGTCATATAGAACATCCCATCTATTCCACTCTATCCGAGACCAGCTATGATTCTAGATTTATAGATAATACCATTCTCCTTTTAAATTAAAAAGCTGAACATGACATGATTCGTGATTGATTGATCTAGCCCAATCCTAACAACTCATATGCAGCCGTCTCTAGAACAACACAAATAGCTACCATATCTGTAGCAGGAGGGAATAGGAATGAAAATAGAACTGTGAAATAAAAGAAAAATAAGGGGGTCTCCTGGTCCAGATCGATCAATATGAGAGGTTGTTATAAAAAAAAAAAACGAAAAAAAAAAGAAAAAACACCTCATTAACTTTTTTTTTCCTTTTTGTAAAACCCGCTTCAAGAGGTGTCTAAGTCTAAATGCCTTTCTACTCCAGCATGGACTTTGAGATCCCCCTCTTAGCTCTCGCACATTTATTCCGCACCTCCGACCATCTCCACTTCCCGAGGCTGCTGTGGTTGTGGTGGCTGCGACTGCGATTGCTGCTGCTGCTGGGGATTGCGTCTCCGGTCTCCGCCCTTGCCGCCCTTCTCGCCCGACTTGCCCTGGCTGGCCTCCTCGGCCGCCGAGGCGGCCGCCTGCATGCTTTCCCGGATGTAGCGCTCCCGTTCGGCGCGGAGGACGCCCAGCACACTCTCCAGGCTGCGGCGCCAGACCATCAGACGACCCTGCACCTCTGCCCATTGCTTCTCGCCAAACACGCGGTATGTGGCCCGGTGCACCAGGAACTCGGAGCGCAGCTGCGACAGCTTGCCCTCCACCAGACCGGCCCGGATCGTGTCAATCACCCACTTCTCAACGTCCTCCGTCGGCACGCGGAGGGCCGAGGCGATGGTCGCATAAGGCAGGGAGCGGGAAGGGGTCGAGGCGGCAATCGAAGCTAGAGTCAACAGGCGCATCTTATTCTGCAGAGCCTCGCCGGCATCCGCCAGAACACCGCCAGAGATGGAGGCGAGAGGGGTTGCGGCGACGAAATCTTCATAGGCGTCGAGGGTGTCGGCGGTGAAGATCTCGAGTAATTCGAACAGGGTGCTGTCGCTGGAGCGAAGCGCCTGGATGGCATCGGCGGCGGTCAACGAGGTGAAGTCGAACACGACGGGGTTCTTCAGGGCGGAGGTCAAGGCACGGACGGCCAGATCGCGCGATTCCTTGCTCGAGGCCTCGTTGGCGGGGATCGTCTGCAGGGCCTGCACAACGTGGGTCTGCGCCAGTTCCAAGTCTCCCGAGGCGTGGGCGGCATCAGCGATGGCCAGATGCAGCTTCTGGGCCTCCTCCTCATCCAGCTCCCAGGCGGACAGCCAGGTGGGCAGCTGAGAAGTCAACTGGGGCTTCAGAGCCTCGAAGGCATACGACGAGCCAGACTGGCGGATGACGGCGACAATGGCCAGGAGAACATGGAAACGGCTGGAATCGGAGGGGGCGAGGGTGTTGAAGATGGTGGTCAGGATGGAAATGGCCAGCGAGGGACCAAACTGAGGCGAGGTGGTGATGGGTTTGGCGAGATAGGTGCAGATGCGGGAGAGGAACATATCAGGGTTGGAGGCCTGGTGCACCAGATGCACGAGGAGGTTGTAAGCGGAAATGATTTCTAGACCGATATGCCATTGTCAGTCATCTTTACTTGCATCCAACATTATATCTCAGAACCCCGCCCACACAGACACACTACTCACCCTTCTCTGGGGCCGCGTTCAACACGGCGGCAGCAGCCACCAACTTCTTCAACACTTCATCGCGCTGCTTCCGATCGGGTTCCTCCTCAGACTGTTCTTGCTGGCGAAGAGGCTCAAGGAGCGAGGAGATTTCGGACTGCAGGTTCGAGCCCTCGCTCTTGCGGAGGGCGTCGATGTACTGGGCGAACTCATCGGCGAGTTCAGTAAAGGTACCCTCGATCAGGAGGGTGGTAGTAGGAGCGGGCATGATGATGAAGATGGGGAAGAGAGAAGAGGGAGAGGGAGAGGAAGAGATAGAAAGATCAAATGAAGAGAGAGAGTTGGTTTTTGGCGGTGGAGCGAAAAGAGGCTCTCGATAGGTGAAGCCAGAAAAGGGCGAAATTTCAGTGTGGGCAAAAGTCTTGGCGAAGGAACTGGTAGAGATTTTCTCTTCACCACTAGATAGATATATTTATCTACAGTTCTATACCATTTGAATAAGATAATTACTATGTCAGTCTCGGTTCAGTCGAATTTCTATCGAATATATCTGTCCAAAGCCTACGTCGATAATTAGTCGTCAGAAGCAAAACAACCCAGCATGTATTTCCAGGCTTCGATTAAGGAAAGTCATGAAAAGCGTACAGTGCATGCAGGATCATCAAATCACAAACGGCTCAATTACGAGAGACACGGGGGAATAGTACGGATGCATGATAAGGGGTAAAGCGCGTCCGAAAAGGATGGCGCAAGAGACAGACGAGAAACAAAAAGGATCAAAGGATTAAAACCGGCAATCTCTATGACTCAGTTTGAATGCTGCATTGGTCGCAGTTACGGTCCACCCCCATCTACAGCAGGAGACGAGCGGCAAAGAAGAGCACGGTCGCAATCAAGCCAGTGGAGTGCTCCTGGCCCAAACGAATGGCAGCGTTACTAGCTTGGGCGCTGGCGCTGCTGCTGGTCGTGGCAGTGGGAGTGGTAGAGGACTCGGCCTGCTTTCCGTTCGCGCTCCCCGTGGCAGTGGGAAGAGAGGTAGAAGTGGTCGACGAAGAGGAACCCGAAGCCTCGGTTGCGTTCAGACTACCACACTTTTCCTGGGCAGCCTTGCATTTCTCATCATCGTCCAAGGTAGTGGCGGCTTTGATGCACTGAGCGTAAGTGGCCTGGCAGACGAAGAAGGGAACGGTCTGTGTGTAGGGGGCCACATCGGCCGTGGAACCGTTGCTGCAAACGCAGTTGAAAGTTAGGGTGCTCTAGTCATGGTCGCATCAATTAGAATGGATGATTATTATTATACTCCGTAGGCACGAGGGTCAACAACGTACGGCATCACAAGCGTTGCTGTTGGTGGTTCCACCGCAGATCTGGGGGCAAGAGTTCCTCTGGGCCAGACACCAGGAAGCTAGAGAAGAATGTCCAAGTCAGTTTACTGAGTCAATTGATGAAATCAACGATGAAGAGAATTTAACATACAGCGCTCGGATTCGGGAACAGCGTTGATGTTGAAGCCAGCGGGCAGGGTGTAGTTGCTGGTCGCAGCAGAGACCGTGACAGCCAGCAGAGTGGATAGAACAACAGCAATAGAATGCATGGTGATTTGTTAAGGGACACTCAATTGATATGAAGTTTATAAGCGTATAGTGGATGAAGATGGGAATAATCCTGGATGGATAGGATAGTTGAAGATGAGTATGGAGTAGAGGGAAGAGAGAGAGAGAGAGAGAGATAGATAGATAGAAGGAGAATTTAGATGAGGAAGGAGGAAAGGAGGAATGTGACTTTAGCGTCAATTTGGCCCAAAGGGGTAATTTGTATTTACTAGTAGGAGATAGTTGATGGAGTACAGAGAGAGTACAGGATAGAAGTTATCTTCTACTCTATTCTACGGAGTATCTACAGTCTATAAATCATCAACAATTAAGACTGTAACTGTCGATTATCAGGCTAATATCTAATAAGACTGAGAAACAGGGCAATAAGGCACCATATTAACTATTGGGACTTGGGAGATTAAGGACTGCAGACTGCAGATTCAGACTCAGCTTAGGATCTTATTATTTCATTCGATATTCGATATTCAATGAATGCTCTTCTTCTTCTTCTTCTTAATACTCTGTAGTTCTTGGAGTAAATCCAGTCTCTATCATGTGATCAGACATACATATTCCCATCATTCTATGAACTTATGAAGTACAGTCTATAATACTTCTAATAACCTGGTATTAATATTATCTAGACCATCCAATGAACAATGCATTTAATACATTTATCTTGATTAAAGGATTCTGACTTCTGACTACTAAGTCTGAGATATCCGAAGTTATACTCCGTACTCATAGCCGAGGTTGTATAGAACTGTTTCTCCATGAGTATATCCATGACTCCTCTGTACAGTTCCTCTGATCAACTCTCATCAATCAATTGATTTATACATCTATATACTCTACTCCGTATACTCCAATACCTACAATGGCAGAAGATCATCCTCCCTCCGCCCCCCCTCCCAATTCCTACATGACCGAACCCACCTCCGATCCTACTCTCCTCGATCCCTTCCGCACCAATCCCTGGTCCAACTCCCTCCTCAACTCCCCAGACTACCATCCCATCCGCACCTGGTCTCGACTCCCCAAACCCCACTCCGGCGAAGATGGTTTCTTCGCAGGAACCCTGGCCACCGCCTCCACCATCCCGCACTGTCTGACCCTCCGCCGTCGCAATCCCCTCCCGCCCCCGCAAGACGTCCCCGTCTGGCCCTCCCCCTCCGCCTCCCCGACCTCAAACCCGTCCCCGAATCCTCCGGATATCATTATGTTGCTCCACCTGGCTACTCCGGGCGTCTGCGGCCATCCGTCTACCGCTCACGGCGGTATCGTCGCCACGTTGCTCGACGAGGCTATGTCGTTGGCTGTCGCGGTCCATGCCTTTGGTTCTGCCGCCGCGGCGGATGGTGCCATCTACACGGCCCAGCTGGATGTGCGATACAAGAAACCCCTCCGTGTCCCTGCCCTGGTCGTCGTCCGTGCCAAGGTCGTCGCCCGTGTCGGCAGGAAGTACTGGGTGCGCGCCCAGGCGTTGCAGGAGGAAAGTGATGAGGATAATCCTCGTGGGACCGGGGGGCATTTGGAATGGACGAGGAAGAAGATGGTCGTGACGGATGCTATGGCGTTTTGGTTGCAGACGGCTCCTTCGTTGTAGTTTTCTTTCTATATATAAATGTAAATATGTACAGATGGAGAAAAAAAAACTACATCTTTGACTTCCGTTGTCCAATGTTCCGGCTCGCATCCACCACTAATCCCACTTGGGTGCTCAGCGCAACCACTTCCCCTTCTTCATCCAACACCGTCACATCCAGGTCCGTCCGTCCGTCTCGCACCGACCGCGTCTGCACACGGCTATACAGCCATTCCACCCCACCCGCCGGTAACCGTTTCTTAAAGTCGATGTTGAGCGTCACCGTCGGATACCAATACCGGGCCGGTTCCGCCTTAGTCGATCCATCCTCCGCCCCGGCCTTGGTCATCATGTCAAACCGATCCAGCGCCATCGGGAACATATCCGTCAAGAACGCCACGGCATCATTCGTCCACCGCGCCTCGCTGTTCCCTCCACACCGGAACCGCGCCCACTGGTCGACAACATCCAGCCTCCCCAGCGCCGGATCCGGCCCGTAGAACTCAACCTGCTGCGCCGCACGCCGGAACTGCGCATACGGCGTGGCCAGCCGCACCCATTGCCCGTCACGGCCGGTCTCACGCAGCGCCCGCAGATCCACGCGGCCCTGCACACCCGACCCGGGGATCGCGGCAGGCTGCAGCGTCCACCGGCTGGCCGCGCTGAGCCCCACTTCCGCCGACGCAGGGCTAATCGTGATATACCCCGCGACTTTGACCTCGAGATCTTCGTCCGACGACGTCTTCTGCTTCTGTTTCTCGCTACGCTGCAGCAGCGCTACATGTATCGTACTAGTCCGCGCCCCAAGCTTCGTATCCTGCACCTCCAGCACAGCAGGTCCTGTAGCCGTGCGGCGCAGAAACGCCAACTGCATGGAGATCGGGGTGGCCGGCTCCGCGTACAGCGTCGGATGCGTGTGCGCAAAATGTGTAATTGCCAATTGGTACAGTACCGCCGTCGTATACCCACCATTGGGAACTGTTGAGTTTTTAGCTCTCTTGTCCGCGTACTCCGCAGCATTCTCACCCGGGAAAAGAACTTACCTGTGCCGATACACCATTCGTCCCGTAAGAAGGCTGAATACCGATGTGAACTCACGGGGGTTACTCGGATTGCCTCCTCGAAGGCTTGGTTGGCGGCCGGGGATCCCATTTTCGAATCGTTCTCTGAGGAGTAGGAAGTAGAGGTCAGATTGGATTAGCCCAACCGATTCTTATAGAGAGAGTAGAAGTCCTGTCTGCGAGGAAGTGAAAAGACATCCTGAAACTACCAAAGTACATTAATAACGGAATCCCATGAGCTTCGGATGAGTGAAACCTCGGTTGGTTGCAGTTCAACTTGTCAACAGCCGAGCGCTGACTAATCTTTTACAGCTGTTGATATTTGATAGACAGAGATCAAGAGAAAGGGAATTTATTTCTTTTTTCTCTCTTATTCTTGTTCATATGTCACAATTGTATCATCCATTTACTTCGTACTCAATATATGGACATTCCGGCTCATATATTTCTTTTGATTTTTGTTCAATACCCGATGACCGAGCTCACATCGTATCCTCGTAACCCATCTAGATAAAGAGGCCAAGGTTATTGTGTTGGAGAGGCATTGGCCAGTCTTTCAAGGCAAGAAAGGACGCCTATATAATCGTAATCAGCCAAACATCCCTTAGGTGGCTACCTGCAGACTTACCAGTTACTCCTTGCGTCAACGTCGCCTTGGCTTCTGTACTTCGCGACCCCAGCGTGACCGTCATTGCATAATCAACCGCTTTGGCACTTTCCAACTTGTTCGCCCATCGGAACACTGGCTCATCGTCCCGGCTGTCTCCAATGGCCAGCAAAAAGTCCGGTCGTGCAACCTGCTCGTCCTTCTGGCTCGCTTCCAAGCAATCCCGCCACACCAGTTCCGCTGCCGAGGCCTTGTTCATGTTGGCGGGTCCCACCACCAGGGCGCGTTCAACCAGCACCGCGTGTACCCCTTGGCTGGCGCACGCATCGTTAATGTGACCTGCGCACTCGGAAGCGAGCCGAGACGCAGCTTCATGATCTTCCGCCGACCCGTAGTGGAACACGAGGGAGCAATGGCGTTTCTCAATCCAGCTGCCCTCCGCTCGCTCCTGGTAGTAGCTAAGGATCTGGCTGACCCCTTCCTTCCAGGCGTCCGTTCGTTCCTTGTTGGCCAACTTGAGCCATTCCTCGGCGTACGGCTCGCGCACAAAACAGCCATTCTCCGCGATCAGTCCCAGGCCGGCGACTCGTCGGAATAACCGTTCCATTTCTTCCGGCATCCTTGAGCTCATGACATAAACCACGTTCTTGCTGTCCTCCGTCAAATCTGTCAGTGTCGTAATCGCCCGCTGTGGTGTTGTGACGATGATGCTCTTGGGAGAACCCCAGGACGCAAGTGTGCCTTCGTAATCCACAATGATAAGCCGCCGGGCCGATTTGCGGTACATCTCCTCGACCTTGTTGACTTGTAGCCGTGGGACAGCCATAATCTCGCGCGAAGACTGTTCATTCCAGACACGGTGCAATGTCTCATTGAAGGACTTGACCCAGTTCCCTGTAGAATTCTGGAGCACCGCCTGATGGAGCTGCGTCCACACTTGCTGCCGTTCCTCCTCACTCCGAGTAAGCGCAGTGTGAATGGCCTCCGCACATTGTCGGTAGTCCCATGGGTTGACCAGCAGGGCATGGTTGCCGAAGACGGACGCACTTCCAGTGAACTCGCTCAGAATGAGAGATCCGTACTTTTTGTTCCCATATTTTCCGTCTTGGCAATATACAAATTCATGGCTGGTCAGATTCATTCCCTCGCGTAAGCTGGTGATCATCAGGGCATCTGCAACCGAAATCAAGGCCAAATATTGAGAAAAAGCGAGATCTTGCTTGAGGAACACTAGAGGCTGGTGAGCAAGTGTCGAATGTATCGAGTTGATCCGCATGGCGATATCGGAGAGCATAGCCTCGAGCTCTGGCTGCTCGGTCGTGCTTGTTGCGACTTGGATCAGGACGACCTATTCAACAGGGTCAGCATCGCCATCGTGGGGGAGCAAAAACATCATACCTACCTTGTCTCTCCATTCAGGGTATGTGTTCAGGAAGAGCTCATAGCTCAGAAGCTTCTGCCTGATTCCGCGAACTTGGTCAGTCTTATCACGAGAGACGATCAGACGTTTCCCTTCATATATATCGGAGATTGTCTTGACCCATTGCTCCACATCGGCAGCCTGTCGTCGCTTATCCCAGGAGGTTGGGTCGATTCCGATCGGGAACGTGCCCACATTGACGAAGCGATCCTCTAGCTCAAGTCCTTCATTGGTTGCTTCAACACAAAGAATACGGCTGCAAGTTTGTAGGAAATGCCGGCAGTACTCGTCGGTCTGGAATCCAATCAGATTAGCGCCCAGCATGCCCTCAAGGAGTTCTTTCCGGGGTGCTAGGCATCGGAAAACTTCAGAGGAAGGAAATGCGATATGTAGGAAGAATCCAATCTGCGCGTCAGGGAGCAGTTTCCGCAGCATCGCGGGAACGAGCAGCAGGTGGTAGTCCTGAACCCAGATCGAATCGCCGCGTTTCCAATTCCGAGCAATGCGCTCGGCAAACGCCTGGTTAGTTTTGACATAATAGATCCATGAATGGTCTTCGTACGCTTTGCTTTTCGGGTTATCGGGGATCTGGTAATGGAATACCGGCCAGAGAATGGTCTTGCAGAAGTGGGTGTAGTGTCCGTCAAAGTTGCCGTCGCTAACATAGACAGTCAAGGATCCGTACTCATCTTCCAACTTCTCCGCGATGGCAGCTTTTATGTGTGTTGACAGTGCATCCGTGGGCATCCCCAGCGTGCCCACCCACACCTTGTCCTCCAATTGACCCGCATCCGTAGCCGATCGCACTGCATTGCGCAGGCCACCATTGCCCTGCTCGGCTGTCTCAACAGTCCAGTCGGCCTTTGAGAAGGAACTTTTGCGGCTGCGATCTCCAACATAGTCCGTCTGGTGGGTCCTAAAGGGTTTAACCTTTAATGGCGTCTTCACGCGGGTTGGCTCCATCACGGTGACACTCGGCTCCTGGTGTTTAAGGATCGACGGGGATGGCGAGATAGCAGGCCGAGGTCTCGGCTGATTCAAAACCATTGTGGCACCCCAAGCGGGAGAATGAGCTTCACTCTCTGTGAGGAGGTTTACATCGTCTTTCATTATCGGGAATGGATAGCTGGAAGGTTCCTGCTCAGCCCTGGAAAGATCCGACGTGAAGATTCGCTCATATTCTGTTGTCGCACCAGGAGTCAGGCCGGCCTTGTTGACTCCATTTTGTTGTTCGAATAAGCTGAACGCAGCATTGGGTGCCGGGGTCACTGCCTGAGATGGAGGATTGGAGATAGAGGGGCTGACAGGTTCTTCAGGCTCATTGACGTGAAAATTCACGGTATAGGGTAGGAATCTGAAAGGACCAAAATGTCAGCTCAATACACATCAAGAGTTAGACTCGAAGGGAGCAATAGCATACAATGAAGCTATGAAAATGGTCATTGTGGCTGATTGATATGTACCTTATGCGATATGGACAGGCTGGAAGAACAAAAAAGAGGGGCAAGAAAATGAAAGACAAGACGCAAGCTGCTGTTTCAACCAAATCAGATCATCAAGAGATATAGTCAATGACAGAAGCCGAGATCCAAAACCCGCAGGGCAGAGAAGTCTAGACAGAGTGATATTGAAGGAATGTACCAAGGATCAGATTGATAATTTGATATCCAATGAGGCGGATCTTCTCTCACGGCTACGTCATGTGAAAAGATGGAAACCTGATAATGAATAACAAGTTATCAGCTGTTGTCAGTGTTCTCTACAGATCAAATTTAATTTAATTCAATGGCCTTTACTCTGTAGAACACAATAAAGCATAGAACATAGTATTAATATCTGCTCTGTAGTATACTGATCAAGTCAGATGATCAGTTCATCTCAAAATGATTATCTCATCACTGACAAAGTCACATGTTGTCAGTCTGCCTTCTGATTGGTCCGTAGATTGGGGTAGTTATTCACGTGCTGATAACAACTTTCTTATCATCACCTGAAAAAAAGAAACCTCAGGCAGACTTTCTTTCTCATACTTCCATACTCTCTGGTTTTGCGATTTAAAAGGATTCATTCCAAGTCGACGCTTTTCCTCGGCTGGGCCATGCCATTACGAATTACATCAGCTCCGGTATCTGGTATTCAAAAAAGAAAGAAATCCTCGACTTCGAGACCTCGCTCCTCTCCCTTCGCTGGACATGCTCGCCGGAAAGCCACTTCTCGGCCCTCCAAGTCTGAGGACATAAAGGGCTTGTCGCAGGGTGATTATGATCAAACTCAGCTTCCCGATATCGGGATTTCTCGATATGTGACTCAGACGGCTCCTGTCAAGAATGTGACTCAGGCCATTCGCTACATTCGCGATAATATGTTTGAGGATATGCCCGCTCGAGCTGGCATGAATAGCACTCGAATCGCCGAAGTACTCAATCTACGTCGGGCACTGCCTCCCCTGGCCTCGGTGGCACATGTTCACACATTGATCGACTCGCCCACGAAAGTGGAAAAGGAGATTGTGGAACTTGTTAATGCCGGCCGTGTCCGTCGGTTGATCGTCCCAGGGAGAGGGAATGATGCCGCAGGACTAGGTGATTGCTTAGTTCTGACGGAGGATTGGGAAAAGCTTGTACGCGAAAGCAGCGGTTTGGATGTATCAGTCAAAGGTACGGGGTGGCTCTGACTCTCGCCGGATGGGATGCAAATTTCTGATTACTCTGCAGATAGATTCCTGCAGGTTCTTCGCGGAATTGGAAACAAATCCGTCATCCCTGCTTCGGCTTTCTCTCAGCTTGAGCGTATGGCTCTGATCCGCGCCGGCTTTTTAGTTTCGCCGTCCTCGTTAGTCCAAGGTTCTCTGAGTGTTGCATCGCTTCCCGACCTTCCATTGTTTCCAGCTTCTTCTTCCGCTTCAGCTAGTCGGGATGATCGAGATGATCGCGTCGGCCAACCGTGCGATTCTCAGAGTAACAAAGTGCAGTCTCGATTCTACACGGCGAGCCTATTCCTTTCACTACCCAACACGGGACCGCATCTTCGGCTCCTCGAAGCGGGTCGGAAACATTTACTTTCGCTGCTTCAGAAATCCTATTCGAGTGAAGCACCGGTCTATCTCCTTCGCGATCGTTGGGACGGCGCGATTGAGACGGATAAGAGCTTCAACGTGGCGAAGCGCATGAGGGGTGAATTCGCTGGGATCCTCCCCGGGAAGACGAGGAAATGGAAAGAGCTCTACGGCATGAATTTTCGCTGGGCCCTAGAGGAAGCTCTGGGAGCCGGACTGATTGAACTGTTCGATACCGGCAGCGTCGGGCCAGCAGTCCGCAGTCTGTAGTCTTCGGCGATGGTTCCAAGCGGACGGTGAAATCCGGACCGCTTGACCTTATTGTGAAAGCTCACAAATATGTATATACGATCTTCAGCAACCAGCTTTCTGGAGGCTCCAGGGGGTAGGAAAGTACAACCTGAGAGAGATCGGATGATTGACCTCGCCAAGTCATGCACGTCATTGCGGACTTGCACGGAACATGGTGAGGCTGTCCTGATCGAGTTCTACCGACTGGTGAACGCTGCACTCGGGAGTTGCATCATAGTCCGTTGGGCCAGACTGCTGAAAACGCGTCTGGATTGATACCCTCTACGGAGTAGATTTGGATAGAATCCTACAGTCATAATATGTTCGATTATATAACAGCTTTGGCTGTAAACTTCGTCTTGCATCCATCTCAACTCCTCAGTCCTCAGACCTCAGACAGAAGCTGTAGCACAGAGATGCCATCTCTCATCCGCCTCTCCCCCAACCCCATTTCCTCCCTCCCAGCCCACCCATCCCTCCACCTCACCACATCCCCCCCACCACCACGCCCACCGATCCTCGACTTCCTCCGCACCGCCTTAACAGAAGCCCAGAGCCTCCTCACCAACACCATCCCCGAGTCCTTCGCACTGGACCGGAAACTCCACCCCTCACCCCCATCAACGGCCAAAGTCCAGCTCTCGAAGCGCACGATCCGCCCAGACCCGGGCAAAACACGCGAATTCTGGGCCTGCAGGAGGAGTACCCACGAGGACGCGGCGGTGCACGGGGACGGCTTCGTTCAGCGAGTTCCGCCGCGGGCTGCCGCGAGAATCACGCCGAGAATGAGACGGCGTATACGCCCAGCGTGACGAAGGCGGAGAGGCTACTGGAGTGGCCGAGGGAGTCGGAGGTGGAGGGGTGGAGGGAGGTTGATATGCATGGTGAGTATACCTGCCCTCTACTTCTACTTCTACTAATTATGAGGGCAGTAAATGTCATCACACACACCTTCCATCCCACCCTCCTCCGGCCCCGCGCATTCATCACCCTTCTCATCTCCGCCGATCTCGCCGACCCCGTCGAAGGCTTCGTCGCCGTTCAGATCCCCCTCGCCGCGGATCCGACGGAGTCCATCCCCGCCGATCTCCGGGGGAGGATCGCGTCCAGCGCGCCCAGGAACGCCGTCTTTGCGTCGTACGCGAGCGTGGAACAGGTCTTGGCTCTACCGTTTGCGGTCCGCTCCGAGGAGCTGACAAGCAGGGTCGGTGCTGGTGCCAGTCAGGTCGAGTGGACTATGGCTACCACTTCGGATGCCGGAGGCGCGATTCCTCGCTGGGTACAGCGGAGCTGGACGATGGGAGGAGTCCCCAAGGCGATTACGGCGGACGTGGGTCTTTTCATCAAGTGGATGGGCCAGAGTAGAGTTAACAATAGAAAAGCTAACACTGAAGAGCGGGGCCAGTAATATATGCCGAGAATGCACGGACTACAGGGTATGGACTATGGAGTCAAGAAGTCCAAGGTGCGAGAGAAGGGTTACATGGACTACAGAGATCTATTCGAATCCTCAAATTCACAGAGCAAGAACGACATGCAAGGGTTCATCTCGTCTCGCGACAGGAAAACTATCAATCTGCTCCAACAGACCAATTCATAGACCTATTGAATTCCGCAATGGCCTCCAGCACATGAATACAAGAAGGACGGATTTTGCACACCATACTCCCTGCTCCGCCAACTTGGGAAATATAACGCAGGAAAAAGGACACCGTGAAATGATATCATAAAGAATAGTCAAAAGACAAAAAAAAGGGGGTAAAAGACATTCATAGCCTCGGAAGTAGAATCGCCCCCAACGTGGGGAAACATTATGACCTCATGGTGCAGCGGATATTATAAAGGTCAATAGCTCAAGAACACGACATAGGAGGTGGGAAACAGTGGCAACCAGAGGTACGAAGCAGAAAAGACAAAGTCTTTGTGGAATGGGCTTCTTAAACCTGCTGAGAACCGGCATTCGTATAGGTTGGATCGAATCTGCCGTCAATGGCATAGAAACTCTGACAAAGGGAACAGATGAGAGAAAGCTTAGTCGAAGCAGCCGTGAAAGGAGGGGGGATAAACATTAGATACAGCAGAGGAAAGGGGTATTGATCTGGAGGGCCCAGGGGAAAATGAAACCGGTGATGGTACGTGTCATTCATCGTTGGCCAGTGCTACCAGTCTCTGGTTGAGTAAATGTGGCGTTCACATTCGGAGATGAAAAGCTATGGGCATTCGGAGAGGCCAGTTGCGCTCGTAACCCAGCTACCTCGCTCTTCAATCCTGCGAGTTCTTCATGGACCGAACGGATATAGGCCCAGAGTTTATCCTCCCGATCTCTACTTTGCTCTGCAAAGGTGGGATCGTGAGGCCCCATAAGGAGATTGCCGTTGCCTGAGGTGGCATCGAGACCAGGCTTCGACGACAAAGGTCCCCCTTGGTTGCTTGAATGACTATGTGATGAACTGTGTTTTGGCGCGGTCGAAGATGGCGACTGCACCGGTCCTTGTGTATGGAGGGAGAATCGCGCATCCGAGGAGCCCATGCCAGGCGGCAGAGGGAGCTGAGGGGCGCCGGGCTGCGGTGGAGGAAGGCCTAGGCTGGGAGGGCCCTGAGTAGGCCCTGCCCGGCTGAAGGCTTGTTGCTGGAATGGCTGAGAGAAGCCAGGGGAGTGGGCACGGTGTAATTGAAGATTATTGCCCTCTGGACCATGTCCAAGCTGGTGCGAAGTAAGGGCATTTGGCGAGAGGGGTTTGGGGCTCTCTATCACACCCGTGGTCTGAAAGACCAAGGCACCGGACGGTTGACCTGGGGGTGGGAACGTCATATTCCCTGTCTGGGAGATGGGGGATGCCGAGGCGCTCGATCCACCGTGGCTGGTGGGCGGGGGGAAAAGTCCTCCGGAGGAGGGTCTACCGGCGATAGGAGGATAAGTACTCGGTTGGCGCGGCTGGTAACCGGTAGCGGTGTTGGAGCGTGAGTTCGTGTCTGCAGGCGCATCATGCTTTTTTATACTGGGCATGTTGAGCGGCCGCTCATCCTCCTCATCCATGCGCTCCGGTTCCGCATAGACAAGACCCTCCATGGTATCTTCAGTACCGGCAGGGACAGCGCCCTCACCATAATCATCCTCTGGCGCATAGCTCCCCATGCTCGCTCGACGGCCGGCGCATCCACCTTGGCCCTTGTTGTGCCGAGCGAGAGCATCCCCGCGCGCAAACCGGCGTCCACATTTGGGACAGATGTGTGGACGCTCACCCGTGTGGAGTTTCGTGTGTCTCTTGAGGTCGTGAAGTCTCCGAAAGCGTGAATGACAGGTTTGACATACGTAGGGCTTTTCCTGACTGTGAGTGAGAAGATGACTCTTCAGATTATGGTGTCTCGTAAACTCTGTGGCGCAGTAGGGACAACGGTGCTTCTTCGCTGACGGCGATCGCTGGCCGCTCTTGTGGAATCCGGAGTTGGGTAAACTCAGGCCTCGCCGAGGATCGCTGAGCGCCCCCGTGGGCATTGGGTAAGAGAAAGCTTTGTTGCTGGTCTCTTGCAAGTCTAACTCATCCCGATGGCGCGGGCGGTCGCCATCCTGGGAAGCAGAATCTTCTATCGGTCCCGGACTGGCTACAGTTGAGGTGGCCATCAGGGTTGTGGTGTTGTCGGCGGCGCCGAAAGTGTCGGGGACATTGCCCGGCCCAGGGTGGGGATCGATTTGCATCTGTTCCGAGGACATATGCATGGGATCATGGATGGGGCCAAGTTGCTGTTTCTCACTAGCACCAAGGGCTTCCCTCGCTACCTGTAAACTGCTCTGCTCCGACTCCTTCTCAGGTTCATGTGGACGGTCCATGGAACCGGTGGTGGGCGCAGTGGTGGTCATCGGGGGCAGGGATTCTCTTGACCGCGAGACGTGCAATCCAGCACTGGCGATTGAGGTTAAGCTCGAGTCCTGCTTCGAGTGTTTGAGAAAGGCAATGGATTCCGGTGGGCTTGAAATGAGCGAGGTGGGCGCTCCAGACAAAGGATTGGAAATGGTAACCGGCTCGTTAGTCGATTGCGTCAACGCAGCCATGGATAGTAGATGTTTCCTGCCAGCCGGTTGACGAACGAACGGGAAAGCTACATCGACGGAAATCATGTCAGTGAAGGAATGTTTTGTGGATTTGAAAACTCCAAGGAGAGTAAGGAGAAGATCGGTATATTGACGGTAGGGGGTTCCATCGAATGGAGATTAAAAGGCACCGAACAGCAGGAGGGAAACATCCAATATCAAAAGCCCAAGTAACACAAAACAAGAAGACGAGTAACATCATTTCACGAGCATCGTCGCGTGGGGCGCTCACCTGGGACTGAGTGTGGCGCAAGCTGATGGAGGAAGAGAGGGATGGAAGTTCAGCTTTTCGCAAAGCC
This sequence comes from Aspergillus cejpii, assembly GCA_004769165.1. Classification (NCBI taxonomy): domain Eukaryota; kingdom Fungi; phylum Ascomycota; class Eurotiomycetes; order Eurotiales; family Aspergillaceae; genus Aspergillus; species Aspergillus cejpii. Next base: position 652,069 of record SMSW01000007.1, read on the forward strand.
CTGTCAGACGATCCAGGTTTCCCGAGATGAGGGATGGAGGCTTGGAAAGTTGAAACAGGGTAAAAATAGCGGTCAGCCTTGCGAACAGGGGCGAACAGGGGAGATGATTGCCTTAATGGCTTTCAATTCAATGGAAGATTGGTGATGGTGTATCCAGCTTTTTGGCTAACCCATCTGGTGGGCAGAAGATTGTGGCGGGAGTTGCAGGCGGAATGGAGAAATGCTTATTTGAAGAGTAAATAAAGCTCAAAAGCAACGGACTGATTTTAAAATACGATGGGAAAATGAATGTTGTGTCAGGATCTATGGATGAAGTCGGAAAATGTACAGAGTACAAGCAATGATAAGTGATCGGGTAAGTAGGCGAGAGAGTACAGTTGTAAGGGGGGGGAGAAGAGGATGGTTGAAGAGGACGGGTTGTCTAAACCTCGAGGATTGGAAAGAGGCTCAAGTTGAGAATGTGAAGGAGATGGGAGAGAAAAAGAAAAAGGAGATTGAGATGAAAGCAGAGATGATTGATGGATTCTATCAATCAGCATTGAAAGTCGAGTTCGAGAATGAATTTCTTCTTGATTGAAGAAAGATGAAAGATTGGAATTTGATGATGTTTTGGTCTGATACCGTTATGTATGGTATGGTATCGCTTATAAAAGACATACCATACGGTATTGTGTTGTCTTTGTGTTGTAAAACCCCGTTTTCTACTACGTATCAGCCTCATCAATACGGAATTACAGCCATGTGTCAATACCTTAGGTAATCTCTGTAAGGTCAAGAATGACATCAGATACCATCATGCTAATACTCCGTATTGAATATTGTGTTCTATATATATGCAGAATTGCAGATGCATATCATGATTTCCTCGATTGAAGATACGGAAGGAAAAAGGTTTCGGAATATGAGGCTGTGTCAAACCCAACTCCCAAGGTACCTTACACCTGTATCTAACTGTCTATCGAGTTTCTAGAACTCAGTGGAGGCTCATTGAAGGTGGCTGTACACTGGAAGACATCCTGTGAGGGTCTGATTGGATGTGGCTTTTCCCCTCAATGGTCTACGGATATGAAGTGTGGATTGACCAACCTCCTCTGTGGCTCAGTCTAGTCTAATTGCTAAGAGGGATGAAACAAAGCTCAGCCTGTCAGTCTGACTCGATACAAGAAATGACTTCGGGGATCGTAAAGCTTTCGACTTTCGAGTCCTTTTGAGGTACCGGATCTCCATATGTCGTGCATCAAGTTCTTGACCTAGCTGCCACACAGCTGGTAGCAGTACTGCCTTATTTATTTGCCTGGTTGCCGTATACCACTTACTTAAGGCAGTAGGTGTAGTAAGGCAAAACAAAGGATCAATCTGTACGACTCATGTGGTCATGGACACCGTTCAAATACACCACGGATGCCTCAGCAGAGGTTGAGGCAAGGTGATCAGTACGGAGTATACAAACCCAGAATGGCTTCATCGTGGGTTGTGTTGATGAATGGTGGTCTGTCTGAGTGACAACTAAAGGCAAAGAACCCCAAGACGACTCTTTTATCATCAGCTTTATCAGGACCAAATTCCGTCCAGCTCAATCTGCAGCTTCCTGACATAGGTCTGTGGTAGCACCCGCATTGCAGACCATACCATTGGGGTTGCAGTTGATACCCACGGTGGCTTTGCACATGTCCAGAGCACCAGAATACTGTTCATCAAGTTAGGTCTGTGTGTAGGACAGCCCTATCACTTTACTGAAGAAGGAATCCATCAGCAGAGCAGAATGGTTACAGTTAGTGGAACTTATGCGGTTACTGGCTATAAAATATGGCATCTCTGTCGCTGAATTCACTACATACAGCTAGATGCAAGTCCCTGTTCAACATTTGAAGTATATTTACTGCTCTGCAAGGACACTGCCGGATATCTGCTCGGAGCTTGGCCATGGGGAAATCCAGTAACCTCACCGGGGATCCGACGGTTGACTGAGCATGGGCTTGACAGTGTTGGTATTACCTCGGGGTGATTTGGACGAGAGGCTCCTGGATATAATGTTTGTCACATATCCGGCTGGTAGCGCTTCTCAGTTTAGCAGTATGTTAACTGAGCCTTTCCATTAGCCAGTAAGCGTTCACTGTCCCTTGTTACTTGGGAATAGCTTCATGGCATATAGAGTACTGTGGAGATATGACTGGCACGTGAGCAAGGAATTATTAAGCCTTTCTGAAGTCAACCATCAATCTACAACATCTCCATGAAAAGCTGTCCCAATCCAACAAGAGTTTCGAGATTATCTTTCTCGGTTATATTCTTTCCTAGAAGTCATCATGACACAGAAAGCAAAATGAAGAGTCTAATGCGGAATATATCCTGTCTTTGATGATGAAGGTTCTGTTGACCGAGGCGGTTAGTTATCCATCTCCTTCAATCCACACCAGAAATGTTCTTCAATGATTGGAACCTTGATCAATTGGGATTTGGGAATGCTTCTCAAGAATCATATGGACTCATTCATCGGAGTTCGCTGACCTGGATCGCAGGGGTGATGTGATTGATGTGAGCCCGAGTTGCAGGGCGCTTGTGGCACACACTGATCATGGAAAAGCGATTGAGTGCAATAACTAATGACCCAACTCTCAGCAGTCAGCGCAGTGACGTTGTCAATTTCTGATGATAATCCTTGAATCGATTGGTTTTCCAAAATTGTCGAGTCTGCATCCTGCAGCGGAGAGCGGTTCTGAAGCAGTCATGGTTGGCTGGGCCAAGAGGCGATCAACTTTGGCGCCGGGAGGAGAGACCAAACAACATGCATAATCCCTCTTATTCGTTCGGCTTGTGACAAGACGTGCATTTGGAGTCTCGACAGGTCGACGAAAGCCGGATTCAACATGCTCACCTCCCTCTTCTCCACTGTGATAAGCCAGGGCTGTTGTGCTAGTGACGCTGTGCTGCATCCAGTCACTCCTCAAAGTCCTCATCCTGCACAGATGCTGCTCTCTGTCCCTTGAATCTACACCATCGAGGATCGTCCCTGGGTTCCCTCTACTTCATCTTTCCTCCAATCATACCTCTCTATCTTGGTTGTGCTGCATGTTACTTAGGCGCTTACCTGCACCTTCACACAACCGGGTTGAATCGTGCTAAAAGATGTGATCCCCCGCCTGACTTGGAGCGAAGAGACGATGCCAGGGCCAGGGCTCACCATTGATATTCAAGGCGGTCATGCCGACCTGCTCCAGTCTTGCTGCTGCTTTTTGAGTCAAATCATTCCCTCTAGGTTTATCTCGAACTTCACTGCGCGTTTGTCTTGAGTTAGCCTTCCCCTAGCACTGAGTATAAGCCGGAAACTCGTTTTGCAGAGACCAAATCTTTGAAGGTATCGCATGCCTCATCGTCTGAATTGCCAGGTGAGTGCCCTCATCGCCCAGCTGTTGAGTTGCTCTTCTGGCCGAGGTTTGGTCCATGAATATGCCACTGACCATATGATTGTTTGCGGTCGATGGCAGCATCCTTCACTAGTCGGTTGCATCTAGACTCTACCCGTTGTCCGCTGCTCATTCTCCGTTGATCGAGCCATTATTTGTTGGTAGCTTATCAAATACAGACCTCGAAGGTCAGGCTATACTTCCTGTTGTGTCCAAGAAGGTTAAGAGCTGGCTCTCTTAGCCTCCTAGGGACTTGTCAACAGTCATTCATCTCTCTGATATTGGCTCGGTTCTGCGATGTCAGTGTCAAGTGACAGCCTGAGCAACTCTCCCCAGACTTACGAGGCCGTCTCCCCCATTGATATTGTTCGTGGTCACAATCACTTCCCAATGGCAATCACCTCCCAGCCCAATGGGACTCGGACAGACAGGAGCTCGTCCGAATCATCGATCTCGTCATTAAAGAGCCCTCGGACAGCTCGATTCGCCGAAGCAACATCAGTCCATTCGCCGACTGAGGTTGTTGGTGCCTCTCGGTCTCCATTCGTGGCTCCCCCTAATCAGTCACACAGTCAGCCTGATGTGTCCGACGTGGGCTTTGGATATGTTGCAGCCAGTGATCCTGTTCAGCATGCATCGCACCACCTTCCCCCAGCTTCGCCGCTGAAAAGTGCACTCAAGGTCCCGGGGACGCCGGGACGGACCTTGAATCCTCTGAGTCCTACTTTCCGGGAAGAGTTCTTTGTCGAAAAGCAGGAAAAGGCTGCTGAGAAGGAGAATGCGAGAGATCTGGTAAGTTGAGCACGAGGTTGATCAACAGATTTTCCCATGATACTGATGCTCTGTGACAGCGGATCAAACTGCGCATCCGTATAGCCAAGATGTTCCTTCGGTTCGTCAACTTCGGCTGCAGTCTGATCGTGCTCAGCATTCTGGCCACGACGTTGACAATATTCCACGCGACCAAGTCCCTGCCCCCTCGGAACAATCTCCCCCCGTGGGCCCAAGGAACAAATCCATGGCCTCAATACCTACTTCTCTCCTTGGCCTGCGTTTCCCTGTTCGCTTGTCTCGTCGTGTTCTGGTCTTATTGGAAGGGTGGCCACAAGCGTGCTGAGAAAGTCGCGACATATTACACGGTCTTCTCGGTGTGTTTCTTCACCTTCAGCTTGCTTATGTGGATCATTGCCGCCGCCATCTTTCAGAACTCCAAAGCCAATGGCAACGGTAAAGACCTCTGGGGTTGGTCATGCAAGCAGAATCTAAGAGAGGAATTGTTCCACAACGATATCGATTACGCGCTGCTTTGCCGTCTACAGGTAAGCCCGACTCTATGCATACGCCTTCTTCAGTTCAACGAGAAAAAGGCTGACCCTTGACACTCGGCTAGGACTGGGGCTTGATTTGCGCCATCATCGAAGTCGTCATCGAGGTCCTGGTCATCCTCATCTACGCAGTGGTGTTCTACCGATTCTACACCAAACGACGACTCGCCAAGTCCATGGACCGGCGCGACAAGGCCCGGTCGGAGCTATACATGGCCCAGCTCCGCCTCCAATCCGCACCCAACACCCCCGGTCTCGCAAACATGCCCAAATCACCCTTCGTCTCCGTCTCCCAGCCACAGGACGCGTACTCCGCCGCCGAGAACGGCGATCTGTACTCGACGCAGTTCGCAACGCAGTCGCCGACTAAACCCCAGCCCGCGTTCCAGCTGCAACCGCCGCCCATCCGCGTGCAACAGCCAACCCCCAAAACAGAGCAGGGGGAATTCCCTGCCCCTTCTCCGCCTCGGAATACCAATCAACACATGACCGCTGCACCGGGGGAGCGGACCTACGAGGCTGTTCCTATCCCGGATGCATACACGAGCCCAATGACTCCTAGTTTCCCTCAGAATGGTCGCCAATGATCACCCCCAGGGTCCAAATGAAAAAAAAAGATAAACCGAAAAACCGAAAAAAAAGGAACAGGAGAGGATATTGATTGATGCATTTGCGTCAAATACCTGGTTATATCGGGATGGAAATCGGCGTCGAATTTCCTATGGATGATTCTGTTCATGTTTGTAATGTCTGGAATGTTTTTATACCACTATGCCTTCTGCTTTTTCGTCTTCATACTTATTTACACTTTGACTTGTTTTTCTGAGATGTAGAGCTTGGGCCCTTCCTGGTCATTATGAGGGACGTACATACTACCGCTGAAAGAGAAGCAAGTTCTTGAATGATATAGGTAGCAAGTGTATACTGCCTCTCGCTGTAGGCTCTATCATTATACCTGGCTTGTATTCTAACCAGGTAGCTTACCTACACCAAGGGAGGAGGGAAGAATACTCCATGTCCAAGGACGAAATTATACGATGTACAAGACTTGAAATTGGGCCTTCAAATCAGATATCTAATCAGAACATACAGAAGAAGACAAACACCATCAGCAGAATAATTGACCTGTCGGATAGAAATACCACCAACTCCATTGCAATCATAAATCCGAGCATCCAATCCTAAACCCTAAGATTCCTCGTGTCGCATTTCGTGGCTTCTCGGACAAGCAACGTGGATATACAGCATCTTCATCTTCCAACACCTAACCCCCCTGATTCATCAAATGATCAACTCAAACAGCCCCTTCCTCGAGAACAGCATTCGAGTCTTTAACAACGTAGATCTCTTCTAATGAGCCCGCGTCCACACCCGCACCCCTGGAAAGGCCATCGCTCTGCAAGACCAGGCCTTGTTCGTTGGCCAGATGAAGAAGGCAGATAAAACCATACGAAGTGCTAATGTCACGCAGCTTCTCCGGCGGGTAGACGGTTTTGAGGGAATTCATGATCTGCGTGAACCGCAGACGTTTGTCTTCCTTTTGCGCTTCCAAGCCATCCTGCGCCGGCTGTTGATCCTGGGGGTTGGGTGTTGGGGGTGCATCGGACTCTTCCCCAGATGGTGCTTCATTGGGATCGGATACAGTGCTCGTTTGCTGAGTGGACCCAAAGTCTGTCGTTGCAATCAATCTTTCACCCATACCCTTCCACATCTCCTGCTTTAGTCTTCGAACATCAACCTTTTTAGCGACTCTTGCATAGGCGACGTAGTCGGGCCGTGCTCGTCGACCACCTTGAGTCACTAATTGCGAGCCGAAGCCCCCAGCGCCCGGTTTCAGCGCTGAGCCAGGTGTCGCCCCGACCATGTTGAGAAGAGCGGCGATTCCAGTGGCTCCTCCTGCTTCCCCTGCTGCTGTGCCGGGAGCCCCGTCGGCCGCTGGGGACATCATCTCTCTAGCATCTGCAAATGGTATATTGTCTTCGTCTTCGTCGGCGATTCCAAGCCCGTTAGGAAATGCGAGGCCATCGTCGTCTGCGAAGAAATCAGCGTCATATGCGCCGGGGGCGGCCTCTTCATCAGCACCAGCATTTTCTTCCTGTTTCTGGTTAGCCCAGAAGGCCTCATCCATCTCGCCGTTACCAGCTGTACGGTCTTGTCGTCGGTTGTTGAATTGCCTTGGCCCCAGCAGCTTCTTGGAGCCCATGCGAGCCTTTGGCTTAAGGAATAGACGGAGTAGCTGCCGAGAATTGAAGTGCTTATCATCCGGAAGCAGATTTCGACCTTTAGTTCTCCATTGTGTCTTGGGCAGAGAGATGGCTGAGTTGGAACTGGCTGGAGTGTAAATTAATTCAGCCACTGTGGGATCAAGAGGCGCAGCGAAGTCGATCTCAAAGGGCTCCTTTTCCTTTCGCTGTTTGGGTGCTGCATTTGCAGAGCTAGCAGCCGCGTGCTCTTTGATCCGTCGAATTTTCCAGTGCTCAGGGCCTGCCCAGTTCTTCTGGAGCGCGTTGTCGAAATAACTAAGGATATTCTCATGGTCCCGCTTATCTGGCTGGTGAGTAAGCGATATGGCGTACGCGTCCTCATCGTCTACAGCCTCTTCACCGTCCTGGTTCCCATCACCGTCTCGATCTATGCGATGGACCTTGAGCATCGGCTCCAGAGCAGCCTCGCGGGCCCAGGCCTCACCGCCGTCACCGAATCCAGCGTCCCCACTGAGATCAAAGCCAGCCAAAGTAGCATCGTCATCGTCAAAGCCGACAGCGTTATCATCATCAAGCATAATCCCAGAGGCATCGTTGACGCTACGTCCGTCCTCATTGCCCTTGTCATTTCGCCATTCCTCTGGCGCCTTGAGGAATGGGATATCGAGCGACCCACTGGGATCACCGAGGTCGAAGTTTTTGAGGGATGGGCAAATGTCCTGCTCCTCAAGGCGCTCCAGATTTGGAAAAAACTGGCTAGCTAATGGCGCTATGTCAATTTCGACGTCCTCTTTAAAAACATCATCAGAAGATTGTTTGGGCTCCTGTGAGGAAGATTCCGGGTGTTCGGGATCCTCTGAGTCTTGCCGAGCATTATCCGTGTCTTTCGAACTTTCCTCGGTAGCATCGTCGCTACTATCAAAGACGATGCGTCCTTGTCCGTCAATTGACAGGTGATTCAGAAGCAAACCTTTTGCACCACCTTCATCAAAATCTGCAGAGGCCTTCTTGAATAGCGGGTCGACCGAGAACTCAAGCTCAAACTTCTTCAGCTGAAGTGTAGCAAAGGAAGGCGCCAATGTGGCTTCGTGAGTCCTCTGGGCCTAGGGAGGTCAGAACGCGTTCCTTTCTATTTATCCGACAGGGTTGTACAGTTTGATTATACCTTTCTTCGCGATTTTCTTGTGGTCCCATCTTCTCCATCTTCGTCATCCTCGTCATCGGCGCCCTCATCGTCCACGCCAGTGTCGCGACCCCGCTTGTCACGGCTGTCCGCTAAGCCACTGAGCAATTTACCCGTTTCTGTCGCAACACTGTCGACTCTGCTCGTGTAGATTTTCACGCACCCATCGAGGGTGCAACTGGCTTTCTGAAAGTTCACACCGTCGCCCTCCTTCAGTAAAGACATGTCATGGAAGTAGTCAATGAGGGCAAAGTTCCACGAATTATTCGCATTAATCTTGTTGTCTGTAGCCATTTTCATCCACTCCTCGAAGTTGGCCAGGATGGGGACCCGTTTCATCGGGGTGACCGCTCGTCGTCCGTCGACATCGCTTTCCCGTCCACGGCGTCCCGAGCCCCGAGGTGTCGCAGGGCTCATACTCGGTGCACGGTCATTGGTGTATCTCCGAGGTGGCATAGGCGTCTTGACGGCAGCTTTGATCTGGTTCATCTGGCGATCATGGCGGGCTTGCCGGGCCTCCATACGGGCGGCCTTCTCCCCCTCGTCATCATTCAGAGGGATCCTAGTCTTATCAGCATCACCTCCTCCTGAAATTCAATACCATGATCTAGCACAATGCCTTACTTGATAGGCGTGTTCTTGTGGGGGGTGGATGCGCCATTCGAGCGGCGATGTTTTGCATTTGCGACGCGGGGCATGATGAATGGTTACCCCAGCAAGTAATGGAAATTCGAGTTCGCAACGTCTCCAGAACAAACCAGAATAGAGATCAGGGAGTAAAAAAGAAATCAATCAAGTTAGCTTGTGCAATAGCAGCTATTCATCTCTTGATGGTATCAGATAGACTCAGAGTTCTGGTGTGATTGCGCTGTCTCTATCTGTTTCTTACAAGTCAACAGTGAAGGAAGTGTCAACAAAAACATACGGTATGCCAGAGTAACCACTTGTGCAGCCACTAGCCTCTTTAAGGCTGGAATTAAGTCACGTGATGCAGATGAGGTAATAATACGGTTTGATACAATTTAATACCGAAATACCGTTAGATACCGTCTGTATGGTAATCAGGATTACATTCAGTAACTCTGTATCCGTACTCTGTAGATCTGTAGATACTGTGATAGTTGAGAACTTGAGATTCAATATAGAAGAGATCCTGAACTACTCCAGAGTCCAGAGAAATGCTTCAAATCCATCAAATAGAAAAGATTTGAAGGATCCAGTGGTACTGATGAGGAGACTCTTTGCCTCAAGTCTCGACTCTTCATCCATCAGTGCACAGCCACAACTCTCTACTCTCCGCCTTTTTGCCTGACATCACTTGCTGGCAGTCTTGGATAACCACCATATATATGCATACAGATAAAGACTTGATTCTTGTGATTCTCCTTCACTCTGTTCCTTGTATAGACTTTATTTACTCAATTACTACATGTCCCTTTTAAATCCTTGGCTTTGTTGCCCATAATGCCACAGCGTCCACTATGGCAGACATCCTGACTTTGTACACGAGACGATCGTCGACCCGACAGAAACGTCCATACTCGGTTCGATCGTTCTATTGGACTTTCCTGGCGTTGACAGTCCTTGCGATAATTAGCTGGGCTTCTGGGAACTTGGGCAATTCCGCTGCCTCTTCCTCACTCCATGTCAAACGAGCGGGTGATATCCTGCAAAAGGATAATGAGCTAGAGGTATGGCTCGATCTGATCATCGACTATGGTAATCAACATGCTGATATATGTTTTTTCTTCTGCAGTGCCGCCTAGTCCGTAAAGCCAAGGATCAATGCTCCTTCGTCCGTGCCAATTGCTCCGATCTTGAGGATGGCTTGCTCTCTTATATCCAACTCTACTATTGCACGCTTGCAGACGCCAAGCCACTGGCCTTTATCATTCTTATATTGTGGTTGTCCTTGCTCTTCAGCACCATTGGTATCGCTGCCAGCGATTTCTTGTGTATAGACCTCAGCACGTTGGCCAGCATGCTCGGAATGAGCGAAAGTTTGACCGGGGTCACGTTTCTCGCGTTTGGAAATGGAAGCCCAGATGTCTTCTCCACCTTCGCCGCCATGAGGTCCAACAGTGGCAGTCTCGCAATCGGCGAATTGATTGGCGCTGCAAGCTTTATCACGTCTGTCGTTGCGGGCTCAATGGCCCTGGTCCGGCCGTTCAAGGTCGCTAGGAGGAGTTTCGTTCGGGACGTGGGGTTTTTTGTCATTGCTGTAAGTTTCAGCATGGTGCTTCTGGCAGATGGACGGCTCCATGCCTGGGAATCAGCAACTATGGTTGGTCTATACTGCTTTTACGTGGTTTTGGTGGTCACTTGGCATTGGTACCTTGTACGGCGACGTCGATCCTACGAAAGGAATTTAGCTGCACGGTCTCACTTCCATATTCCGGACAACCAAGAGCTGGACATCGAGGAAGAGGTGGAAGATGATGACCCCGGCGTAGCATCGGAGTCTAGGAGCCTGCTTCGTGGAGCATCGACGGAGGATTTCGACGTATTACAGAGGCCAGAACTGCCGGTTTGGAAAGATGGGGACGAGGATGATGAGACCCGCAACCGCTATCTGGCCGAGATACGCGACAATATGCATGTATTCCGGTCCTCGGCACACAGGCGCAACACTTTGAATCCCATCAGGCCCAGTCTGGTTGGCGCACTAGAGTTCCAGACGGTACTATCTTCGCTCCAAAAGTCCCGTAACATCCATCAGGATACGCCCATCAATCTCGATCGATACTTCGACAACCCCGGACATGTGCGTGCGGCCTCACTACAGCATGATACCCTGTCTGTCGCATCTCATCCTCGAACAAGCAGACCATCCAGAAGCAGCCGCCTTCTTTCCCCTCACAGCACAGCAGGTTCTGCTCGTATTCGTGCTGTCTCTGCCAACGACGCTGCAGGGCTCAGGTTGGACACCAGTGTCTTTGAGCCCAGCGCGCCACAGCCTTTTGTGACGATCAGCCGACCTTCAGTCGACGAGGAGACAGTACAACCCCAGGTACCCCAAACCGACCAGACCCCGGCGACCTCGAGTAAACCGCCGCAAAGTCCAAGTCCCGGGGCCGCCCGTCCTCCGAGTCCCGATCTACTCGCACCCCCGAGTGCCTTTCACTCGCCCAACTACCAGGCAGATTCCACTTCCACGCGCTCTACGCTTGGCGGTTCCCCACTGGGGACATCATATGCCACGCGCGGCCCTGAAGGCGCCTTGGAAAGCCCCTGCAGCCCGTTTCCTCCCTTCCCCGACGCGCTCAGCATGACATCCTCAAGAGCGCCAAGCATACGTCTTCCAGCCGCCTCCAGCCCGACGGAGGTGTTGCAGGTCCGCGACGATGGTTTTGACAGTGGCAGCCATCGGTCCTCAACACCGGCCAAATGGTCACGCGTTTCGCCCCGTTTCTTCCTGCAGTCGGTCGTCCCGGTGCTTTTCCCGACCTTGGTTGGCTGGCAGACCAAAACCTTTTGGGAGCGACTCCTTGGAATTGTTGCAGCTCCGAGTGTGTTGTTGTTGACTCTCACTCTTCCTGTGGTCGATCCAGCGCCGCCTGAAGTAGACCCTGCAGCCATCGTACTGACTTCGGCGGATGGCGAGGGGCCAGCACCAGTGCCTCAAGTGAGACTGCCGGAAGATAGTCCACTTCTCCAGACTCTCGACCACGAATCTTCCACAGATGATGCGAGTGATCTGGCCGGCGCCAAGGCTCAATCGATCCCCCACCAGAGGCGACGATGGGACTCGGAGCTGCCTCCTCTAGAGCCGCTCGCCGCGGACCCATCAGCTTCTCCGCCAAGGGAATGGTGCCAGTGGCTGGTATGGGTGCAACTCGTGGTCGGCCCCTTCTTCGTTGCGCTGATGGCGTGGACCGCGCTGGATCCCGAGTTAAGGGCGCGCAATCTGCTGCTCCCGTCCCTGTGCTCGCTGCTCTTCTCGCTGGTCTGCATCGCCGGCCTCGCAGCGAGCCCCCGCTACCAGGCCTCCTCTTTCTGGCGCTCCTTCCTCGCCCTGCTCGGCTTCGTGGTCGCCATCTTCTGGATCGCAACCGTAGCCACCGAGGTCGTCGGCCTCCTCAAGACCCTCGGCGTCATCCTGAACATCAGCGACTCCCTCCTCGGCCTCACCGTCTTCGCCGTCGGGAACTCCCTCGGCGATCTCGTCGCTGACATCACCGTCGCCCGTCTGGGCTACCCCGTCATGGCCCTGAGCGCCTGCTTCGGCGGTCCCATGCTCAACATCCTCCTGGGAATCGGCCTGGGCGGCCTGTACATGACCCTCTACGCGACGCCGGAAACGATCGCCGCGCGCGGCGGCTCCTATGAAATCGCCATCTCAAAGGTCCTTGTCATCAGCGGCGCCACGCTCTTGGCTACCCTGCTCCTTTTGTTGATTGTCGTCCCTTTGAACAAATGGCGCATGGATCGGAAAATCGGTTGGGGTCTGGTCATTTTATGGACTATCAGTACAATGGGTAATGTCATTGCCGAGATTCTTATTTAAGAAATTCCAACGTCTGTGTCCCCTTGAATATCTTTACTGTCACCCCTCGGGTGCGTTTCTTGGAATACCCTTTTTATCTTTACGCCGTGTATACGACTTGTGATTATGAGCAACGGAAAACATATGTATATAGTGAATACAACCCACTGACAGACTGCCAAGGTAGAGAGACAGAAATCCGTGTGAGAGAAAAGTATAATTAAGCCAAGAATTGCAAACGAAGCATACACATCCATCACCATGTACAAAAATCCGGCCGAGAGTCCAGAGTCCAACTATGCGCATGCTTTAATGCTATCCCAGCACCCGACCGGCACTCGAGTTAGAGCTACGATCATTTGTCTGGACCTTCCGGAGCCCCTTGCCCATTTGAATGGAGGCCAAGAGCGCGCTACGGTCCGGTGCTCCTGCAGGAGCAGTTGGTACACCGGCGGCAGGGGGAGCCGGGGGAGGTGGTGGGCCTGGCGGAGGTGGTGGGCCTGGGGGCGGCGCTGGAGGTGCCATAGGTGGTGCGGGCGGCGGAGGCGGTGGAGCAGCAGACGGATCATAGCTGGGCGCTGCCGGGGCCAGTACTGGCGGCGGCGGAGGCGGCGGTGGTGGAGGAGGGGTGGCGGGGACGTTTGTGTCAGGCACTGCCGGCGGAGCTGCTACAATGTCTTGCACCGGGGTCGACGACTTGGAGGGCGACTTGTCATCCATGGCACTCAGGGGTCGCGGGGGCGCCATAGTACCAAATAAGATACTTGCAAGCTGTTTGGCACTACCACCACCGGGACGCTCATCATCGTCATCGTCGGATGAGTCAAAGTCAGACCCTGCGGCTGACCAGTCATCGTCCGCTTCGGGGCGCGCACGGGACTTGCGCTCCAAGGGTCCGGGTGCGGTAAACGCCGGCTTGGCGCTCTCCTGCTGCGCGAGACGATGGAAAGGGTTGGTTGACTGGATATCAGCCTTGGGGGAGGTGACGGTGGTCTGGGCGACGGGCGGGGGAGAAACCACCTGATTCTCAGTGGACTGGCTTGTGATCTTGAAGTAGGGATTCTTGGACTCAGCCTCAGGGCTGAAGGTTAACGGTGGTGCGTGGCTGCTAGCAAAAGAGCTGGGCTCGGGGCTTGCTGCCCGCTCTGGTTCTGGTGCAGCAGCGGGGGCCACAGGAGACACCACGGGGAGCACTTGGCTCTGAGTTGGAGTGCTATCCTGAGGTGTGATGTTCGCTGGTCCTTCTTCATCCGAAGAACTTTCCTCTTCCAGGCCTTCCAATTCCAATTGAAGCTGCCGCTCGCGTTCCCTGGCCATTTCGAGTTCGGCGCGCTGGGCTGCAAGTTTTGCCTCTTGTTCTTTCGCTAACCGCTCGGCTTCTTGTTTGCGGCGCTTCTCCTCCTGCTTTCTAACCTTGCCTTGCCTGACTTGTTCCTCAAGTGCACGAAGACGCGCTTCTTGTGCCTCCTTCTCCTTGAAGAGTTCCTCCTCGCGCTGTTTAGCCTCCAACCTGAAGCAGATTGTTGTCAGCCAATATGTACCAAAGATAAGAACAGGGGCGCAAGTAATCCTTACTCGAGACGCTTCCTCTCCTCCTCTTGAGCCTGCTGCTCCTCCCTGATGGCCTGCTCCCGGATAGCGCGGTCCGTACTGGTAGTTTCCTCCACGGCCGTTCTAGCATCGGCCTGACCGGCACTGTCCGTGCGGTTCCTACGTGAAGGAGGTGCTGGTGGGGGCTTCTTGCCCACAGGTTTAGTAGCAGGGGGCTCGGCGGTACCGCCCTGTTCCTCAGCCAGGCGACGTTGTCTCTCTTGCTCTCTTTTGGCATCCTCCTCCTCTGCTCGCCTCAGGCGCTCCTCTCGTTCCCTCTTTTCCCGCTCTTGACGCTGCAGAAGGGTTTCTGTTGAGTCGGTCTGCGGTTTGAGACCAGCGGCCGCCATTCGTTCCGCGATGCGTTTCTGAGCACGTTCCCTGGCCGCAGCGACTCGGTCTTCATGAGTAGAACCTGGTAATGGTTCTGCAGCACCGGCTGACGGTGACGGAGAGGGGAGAGACGCATCAATAGATTGCTCGTCGTACCGAGGTCGGTGGTCTTTGGCATACAGTGCCCTTGTTTCCCTGAAACGGTTAATCCCAGCTCGATCCAGGGGGTATAGTTTAGTTAAGGAACTTACTCTTCCTTCCGGATGTGCGCCGTCCGGCTGCCTCGTTTCAAATCATAGATGAAATCGCGAACCACATCCTCAACTCCCAAAGCATCCTCCCACCGACGTCTTTCATGTTCGCGTGTCGAAGTCTCGCCCTCCTCTTTGAGGCTGTCCTCGAGACTGCGTGTAAATTCTCTTACGCTCTCCTCGACGCCACGTGTCATGGCCTCATGGCTTTCCCGATCTGCCCGAACAACAGTATTCTCGGCTTCCAAGCGACGGGCGGCAGCTCCGTCGTCATCCAAAGATGCAGGAACAGGTCGGCCGGCAAGTTCAGCGGCACGAGCCTGCATCCTTGCGCGGGCGCGGGCTTTGATACGATCTGCCTCCGTTACTGTGCCGCCAGGCCCTGTACCCACGATATTTGAGGCACTATTCGGATGCGCCCTTGCGTCCTTCAAGCGGAAAAGTTCAAGCTTGGCGTCGGCGATTTCACGCTCGATCCGGCGAACCTCTGACGCCACCTGGGGAACCTGGTCCTCAAAGGTCTGAAGCTGACGGCGCAAGGATCTTCGCTCAGCCCCATTGTCCAAGTTGCGGAAAGTTGCATTTGGATGAGTGTCGATATCGTCTTGCACGCGTCGAATTCTGTCCATGAGACTCTCGGCTTCTCGGCGATCGCGGCGATCCAAAGCCTCATCTTCCTCGGCTCGATTCTCGTCCTGGAAATCGACCGCATCAAGCATGATCTGGGTCTCGCGGATCTTCTTCTTCAGTCGCTCAACGGATAACTCCTCCTCAGATGCCTGTGAGGTAGCGGGTGACACTGGTCGGGCATTATTACCCAGACGACGCCGGGCACTGGAGCGGTACCCGGCAGCAGCTTCGTCGTTGTTCTTGAACAGGGTAGCATCTTTGCGGCCAAAGCCTGGAGATCTTGCGCCCCCGCGGAACGAGTGTTCCTTAAGGTAGCTAACACCAGTCTTCTGAGGCTGCAAGAACGCGCCAGAGGCTTTGCGATTCTCCGCGTCTTGGGAGAGCATCGACTTGACGGTCCCTATTGAATCATTCAAATATCTCGTCGATGGCGGGATAAGCTCAGGAGGTAGACGGTTAGGTACCGGATACCCGTTGAGTTTTCTGTATATCAGATGCATAGCGACGGCGAACTCATCCATGTTGAGGCGGCCTCTGTTGTGCGGATCGGCAAGCGTCCAGATTCGTTCCAGATCTTTGCGATCTAAGCCACTTTGTCCCATAATCTCGATGGCAGTGTCGCCGCCTATGAAACCCTTGTGGAAGCCATCCCATGCTCGGAACAGATCATCGTAAATCTTCTTCTCCTCCTTCGTGATTGCCCAAGGAATGCTAGCATTTCCAGAAAGACCGGCCGTCGTGAAACCTCCCTCACGACCTGGCTGGGGCATGAGCTGCTGTTTAAGAGCCTCAATATTAGGTAAACCCGATGAAGGGGCATTCACGAAGCCCCATTGGCCGGGAACGCCAGTGGGTTGAGCTACCAGTGCAGATAGTCCACCTGCTTGCGCCGGGCTGAGATTTGACCCGAACCCAGTAGGCATGGGCGGAAGTGGGGGACGAGGGCCGCTATAACCCGTAGGTTGGGGGTTTGTCATTAATCCTGTCGCCTGAGCCTGCAGATACTGCTGCTGAGACTGTGCGGGGAATCCAGTGGCCTGTGGGGCAAGGCCTGCGCTTGGCCCGAGGAAAGAAGCTTGATTAGGCTGGAACCCGGTTGCTTGAGCAGCGAAGCCCGTTGGCTGCGCAGTAAGCTGGGAAAGCAGCTGGGCAGTCGTTGGTTGCTGCGGTTGAGGTTGCTGAGGAGCCGGGGGAGCGGATATGTTCTCCAGTAGCGGGGCATCAAAGCTGGGGACATTGGTTCTCGCAGGCTGTGTGTCGGGGATTCCAAACGAGATGATATCGACCATACTCGAAACCTCATTTTTGATCCTGTCGGGCAGCGCCGCGGGCAAATCTCGACCTGTAATCCTCAGATTGCAGAGGTACATAGCAAGAGCGAATTCGGGGAAAAACAACTGTCCAGACTTGGTGGTATCCGACAAAACCCTGGGGTGGGTTAGTCCCGCAACAACCATCTGACTTTCTGTTGATAGAGAATCACTCACCATATCTTCGACAGTTCACTTCCGGGAAGTCTCGAGCGAAGAAGTAATTCTTTAGCTTTTCCGCCTGCGCATTTTAAGTCAGCGAGTTATTGAAATCATCGACTTAATGCCACGTAGAGCAATGTAGGAGCACACTGACCATCTATTGTCTGACTATCTCCCACCGCGGACTTGAACAGTTGCTCGAACTTAGCCTGGTCTTGCGCCGTGATGAACGACAGCCGAATATTAGGGATCTTGCTCGCGGAAGACTTCGGTGGCAGCGCCGGAGTCACGCCAGCGCCATCGTTGAACGAGTTGGCTATCTCGGACGATGTCTTCGGCGCAGGTCGAGTGGGTAGGGTGGCTGTCGAAGGAACCTGAAGCGACGGGGGTTGACTCTGGGGAGGAAAGCCAGTGTACTGTGGCTGTTGGACAGGTGCCTGGAAGCCCCCAAGCTGTTGCTGTTGCTGTTGCTGCTGCTGAGGCGCTGCGCCAGGGAAACCTGTGAACTGAGGCTGCAGTTGCCCACCAGGGAAGCCAGTTGGCTGAGGCGGCAACTGAGAGCCTACCAGCTGCGATGATTGAGGTCCATACCCGGTGGGCTGTGGAGGAAAGCCAGTCTGTTGCTGCGATTGTGCCTGACCGGGAGAGAATTGCGAGTACGAGGGTTGTTGTATGAAAGGTGGTTGTCCTGGGCGGCCACTGTTGGCGCCCCCCAAGAAGGAGTTCGACGAAGAGTACATGATTAGAACACCGCTCGCATCGGATGGAAAAAAAGGAGGAATGAAAACGGATATTGTAGAGGATGGAGGTATAGAGATGGAATCAAAGAGATAAACAGAAAAGAATGGAAGAAAGATGATAACTGAACGAAAGAAGCCTGACAACCTTGGAATTCAGGAGGAGCTGTAAGTAAGTAACTGCAGTGAGTCCAGTGACTTAGTAAGTCCAGTGACGCCGCCGGAGATTCAAGGACCGCAATGACGGCGCTAGTCCCAAAAGAGGAATCGGAGCCTCGTTTTCCTATTTAGGCTCACTCCTGCACGTGATCGTCGGGCCCAACTACCATACAGTTATACTCCTTGTTACTTAAGTTGCAGAATAGTCATGTCATTATTAGCTACAGCTATCGATGCCCTTAGTTATCATAAGCTAAGAGGAAAGCGCCTCGGCAGATCGTGATCTCGTAAAACAAGCAAATCCGCGATAGCATCACAGTCCCAAACAGCAGTGAAACCGATGGTCAACCATCAAGGAAGAGTGCATGGAAATACTGGTATTCGCATAGCCAGATGCGCCAGAATCCCGAATTGGAGACATGTGCAGATACTCTCGCATTTGCTTGTATTGCAGACACAGATCAGGCACCTTCAGTAGCACCGTGCTGCTGCTGCTGGGCAGCACCCACCATCTTACGTAGCTCGAATTCCTTGGTGAACTCCCGAGAAAGGATACCAAGGTCCTTCACGAGGTCATTGCAAGCGACGAGCACAGCATCCTTGGGGGTGATGTCACCATCAGTCTGAACGCGAAGCTGAAACTTATGGACAAGAGGATGGGGAACCTGCAAACGAAAGTGGTCAGAGCCAAGGTACCCAGAACAAAACACTTCGAATCCACAAACAAATCAGCAAGACCAACATACACGGTAGCCAGCGAAGAGAACATGTGAGTTCTGAATAAGGCGGGAACGGAGGAGGTTTCCAAGCGTGTGGTCCTCCTTGTTGAAAGTGAAAATAGCAGTGGAGGGGACACCTATGCGATTCGAGATACGTTAGCCTGGACCTTTTCCATTGCTTGAATGAGAATAGAGTAGGAGACTTACGAGTATCAATTTCAACTTCAACCTTCTCCTCACCAGGCGAAAGGACAAAAGACTCGAAGCTGCAGGGGAGGGAAGAGTAGTTAGCTTTGAACCACCAAGTTTTAGTCGACGTTTGACAGTTGTTCTAGAGCATATAAAACAGGGGGGGCATGACTGAGCAGACCTCTCAGGTGGGTCGCTATCCATTTTGATTGAACACTGGTGGGTGCTATGATGGCCACCGGTTGCATGCTTCCAACGGGCATAGGCCACCTCGTTGGGAAGCAAGAACTGCTTCTTGGGACTCATATCGACAGATCCGTTCAAAAAACACGAAAACAGGGTTGGGGATGGAAATTAAAGCTCAAATGGGGGCAGATAGAAGGAGGAAATGAACCTGACAACAGGTAAAGGTGGAGAGGGAGAGGGAGAGGGAGAGGGAGAGGGAGAGGTAGAGCGAGAGTGTAGCAGAGGGACATGTAGGTAGCAGAGGGATGTATAGTTCATAGTAACAGACTTTAGCGAGAAGGCGGAAAGATAACAAAATGTCGTTATCTTTCCAGAGCAGAATAACAAGCTGGCAATCTTGCCTTAGAGCATCATATAATGAAGGTATCATTCTCCTCCATTTCCCACTCTCAGAAGGACAAACCCTCCACCACTTTTGCTCCTGATGCACATGAAACATAGGGATCAATCAAGGAATATGTTCTTGAACGATAAAGCAAAAAAAAAAAAAAAAAGCCTTTTACTTACCGATCCGGCGCATTCATATTGATGATTGAGTGATCTTGTATGTGAGGATATCCAAAATGCCTTATGGCGCGCAATATGATACTCAAGAAGAAACCAAAAAACAAGTCAGAGTTAACGTGAGTGATGTGAGTTGACAGGTGACTCTATAATCATTTCTTAACATAGTCACTTGCGTTCAGGGCTTCAGTCTGAACTGACCTCTCTATAGGTATCCAAAAAAGAATAGGTTGACCTGTAGCCAGATATCAGTATAACAGCCAATGAGAATGCCCAGAAAGAATAAGGACTGATAGGAGATCTTACAGCTGATTAAATTGAGCACTGAACAGCCTACTGAAGTGAGATTAGACAAATTCTCAGATCATGAAAAGTGGGTATATCAGATTAGAAAGGAGTGATTGATGATGGATGAGAGTGAATGATTTTCTATGCAACTTCAAGTGTTTCACTCTTTCTTCTCTACCGCCTTCAATCCCGTGACTCTTCACATGATCACATGCACGTGATATTCACTACTTTCCAGATAATACCAGACCTGATGACTCAAGGGTATCTGCATGCTACAGTCCACCTTATCAGTATTCACTATACATACTACAGAGAACTATAATGAGCTTTTACTGGTCCACAGGGAAGCTCCGGTTCGGACATGATGGGTGTGATGCCGAAGATCGGGATGTCGGTTAGACGGTAGACTAGATAGTAGATACTCGGTTATATATCAACCGTTGTAATAAATATCCATCTTTCTGATGAACCCTTACCCATCTCTTAAAAAACTAAAGAATCCGTCGTCCGACAAACAGGATATCATGTCGTTGAGAACAATGCTGAAGTCCATCTATCCATGGACGAAGAGTCCCCTGCTAGCCTCCGCCCCGATGCTCAACATCGCCATGCCCCCGCTGGCAGTATCAGTCTCTTCCGCCGGTGGCCTCGGGTTCCTCGCGGCGGGATTCGACGTCTCGAATCTGGAGCGTAATCTTGAAGACGCGGTTTGTCTGGTGAAGCAATCGGGTAGCGCCATACAGCAGACATACGACGCAACGGGGGTCCTCCCCATCGGAGTCGGTTTCATAAACTGGGGCGCCGACATCACCCGCTCCATCGCCGCGATCCAGAAGTACCGACCGTGTGCCGTGTGGCTGTTCGGTCCCACGGCCCAACCCGATGACCTCGTGCCATGGGTGCAACAAGTCCGTGACGTGACCTCCGGCCAGACCAAGATCTGGGTACAGGTGGGTGCCGTAGGTGAAGCGATGGCCGTTGCCGAGGTCCTGCGACCCGATGTGCTGGTCGTCCAGGGGTCGGACGCCGGGGGCCATGGTCTCGCTCGGTCAGCGTCCATTTTGACTCTCGTCCCCGAGGTCCGGGACGCGTTGCGAGAGCGGGGCATGGCTCAGATTGCTATCCTGGCTGCAGGCGGCATCGTGGATGGACGAGGAATGGCAGCCGCTCTTACTCTAGGGGCGGATGGAGTCGCCATGGGTACACGTTTTCTGGCGTCTGCCGAGGCGAATATAGCTCGTGGGTATCAAAATGAGGTGTTGCGGGTGTCTGATGGCGGTCTCAACACCGTCAGATCGACGGTCTATGACCGAGTGAGAGGTATCGGAGGCTGGTCCAGTCGATATGATGGACGCGGAATCATTAACGAAAGTTACGTCGATGCTTCAGAACGGGGAATGGATGATGAAGAGAATCGGAGGTTGTACCAAGAAGAGCTGAAGAAAGGCGATGCCGGATGGGGTCCGCAGGGGAGAATGACAACTTATGCTGGCACAGGTGTTGGCCTGGTGCGAGAAGTCTTACCTGCCTCGTCAATCGTGGATAACGCTTTATCTGAAGTAAGAGACGTTCTTCGAGAACTTGCGATGGATTGAAGCATTCAAAACACATATATCAGTCTTCAGAAGCATTGGGACGCATACAGACAATGTTGCACAGTGGATAGGTGTACCCCACGGTCCAGGATATTATTATTGTTCGATTATCAAGTACAGGAATAGATACATTTGTGGATTGCTTTATACAGATGCTGTCACTGTCACACCCTCAGACGAAATGACGATATACCGTTGCACCTTCGAAAAACCGGCCATAGATAACTCCATAACTTGCCTGATGAATGACGAAAAAGGATGGAAGAAGAGAAGACAAACAAATAAATAAATAGGGCTGTCAAGATGCAGGCTTCGATCTTCAATGCTGTGTGGGAAACATATCAATGAATCTGCGAGGATAACTTGTGTCCAAAAAGGCGGATAGAAATCGAGCTGTGTGCATCATAAACGGTTTTTGGGATCTTCCGGTCGTAAAGGGGGGGGAAACGATATCATATCGGATGTCTCAAGGGCAGGAATCGGAAATATAAAAGAGTTATTAGGACAATGTGTATGGTTCTGCTTATGCGGATAGTATCGAAGAAAAAAAGGAAAAAAGGGACCGAAAATTAGCATTGTGTAAAGGGCTCTCGTCAATGTACCACATTCAGTATATCTCCAAGGCTGGTTTCTTTTTTGATTCTCCAGTTGCTTTTCTTCTTCTCGCGTTTCTTCATCATTTCGGCCCAGCCTTCGTCGTCGTCCTCGTCATCTTGTCCAGTGGTATTGCCGTTCTTGCTCTGGGTGGGCAGTCTTCCTTCATTCGGGACGTGCTGGATAGTTACAGTTGGCATCGAGGGGCTCTTCATTGCATGCCGTCCAGCGGGAGAAGCTGCTTTCTGGTTTTCATCGTTCCATTGCCTGGAAATCGGAGGATAGGCCGAGGACCCTTGGTCAAGATGTATTGTCGATACAGGTCGATAGCGAGGTGCCATTCCAACATTACTACGTTCGGATGGGGCGATGGATGGTGCGTAGCCTTGGCCGGCCGATGTGCCGGGCCGGTGACCAAGGGGAAGGTAGGGCGTCGCTGGGCTATTCAGGTGAGGCGGAACATTCGGGTCCAGCATACTAAGGGTTCGCTGGTCATTCAGGCTGGTAGGAGCCTGATTAAAAGGTCCGGCTGAAGGCATGGAAGCAGGCCTCGAGTTCGTACCAACGGGTAACGGTGGTAGGAAACCCATGGGTGGCATCAGTGGTGGTCCTGGCGGGGCCTGTCCTCCTTGCATATGGATCATCTGTTGCATCCACTGCATCTGCACCTGCATCATTTGCGACATCTGCTGTGAAAGTTGGATCTGCGCCTGCTCTGTAGCGGAGACGCTCGGCTGCAAAGTCGGGGGATTCATACCCATCATCGTGTAAGGTCTTGGAACGCCGCCGGGTGGATTCGCCGTCCCCGGCACCCCCATCCCGTTTTGAAAATCGTAAACGGCTTGAGTATTCGGGCTTCCCCTTCTCATTGCACGAGCCCGCTCTTCCGTTGCGATGACGCCCACTAAGCCGCCTGGGGGCAATCCAGGCGAAGCTAAAGGACCCCCGTGAACCGAGGCACCTCCTCCAAAGGCTAAAGATTCTCTGTTGGATTGGTTGACCAAGCTCGCCCCGTAATAGGGATCCCGGGGTAGGTTTCGGGCAAAGACAGGTAAGCTGCTGCGATTCGCCAAATCATTGTCGCCGGACACGGAGCCGGGAGATGGCACGTATGGCTGATGGAATGAGGCCCGGAGATTTGGAATAGAACTTGACGGTGTCAAACGGCTTGGGGGCCGATTTCTGTTTGGAAACCCATGAGCCGCCAGGATTCCGAGCGGGATGTCCTCGTCTTCATCGCCCTCGCTGCTCTTCCCACTGCCGGATTTGTTGCCAGGGTTTGCTGGATGGACGGTAAGATTCGGCGTACTATTGCTAGCGTGGTCCAATTCCGGGCGAAGGGACGGTGCAGGAGACTGCTGACCAGTCACCTTCATCATCTGCTGTCGATATACGGACAGATGGGCCTCCTGCTTTCGTCGCAGCCGCTCTGCCTCGCGGTTCTTCTCCACCTCATCCTCCTCGTCAAAATCACTTTCGGCGGAGTCTTCACTCTTGGACGCGTCGCTGTTTGCCCTTTTGAGCTCTTGTTGCTGCCGATAGTGTTCGAATTGGGAGGGCGTCATCACTTTGTTTGTTGAGTTACCGGACTTTGGCTGAGTTTGCTCATATTGCGCAGCCAATAGCGCATGCGCCGCGATAGAGGGATCCAGCTGGCTTTCGGCCACCGGAGGAGATTGGCGTCGGGTTCCAGAGGGCGATTCGGAAGGTCCAGGACGATTGGCAGCGCTTGTGGTTCCGTTGGCCACAAGAGGCGCATGATTCTCGAGATCCGACACCTCATGATCGTCAGAGGTGGGTGCAAAATGCACGCCGCTTTTACTCGAATAAAGAGACTCCATGATCATCCTAGCGTCTTCGTCTTCGACAAGCGTAGAATCTCGCTTCGTCGAGTACATGACGCTCCTTCTCAGGCCTTTATCTCCTCCCCTCTGAGGCCTCATGAGTGACCGGTGAGAAGTTGTGGCGGGGGGCACGGCACTGGCCAAAGGAAGAGATTTTCGCCGCCCTTCGGAGGACAATGGGCTGGAATTCGATAAGTCGGGCCGGATGCGAGGAGAACCATCAGCGGGCGAATTCACGGCGTTAAGGAGGCCCTCCCCGGAATGTCGACTGTCCCACGAGTAAGGGGAACATTCCACTTCCTTAGGCACATCAGTGTTGATTGGAGCTGGGCGTGAGGCTTTGTCCTCCTTTCGGGAAGTCACCGGTGAATGGTGCGGAGGAGACGAGGACTATTGAGAATCATCGTTCAACATCGATCCAAAAAGACCATGGCACAGATTTGAGGGTGAATAGAATCAATCATACCATATTACTCAATTTTCCGTGGGAAGAGGACTCGGCTCTGGGTGCGCTATCCCGCTTCCCAAGGCCGTCGAACATATTCGCGAATTCATCCCCGAGCTCTCCCACGTTCAGATCGTCTAATAACTTCGGCGGTGTTGCAGTGCTGGTTGTACTGGACGTCATCGCTCTGTTTCTCGAGGGCCCACGAGTGGACTGTCGATCTGAAGCAATCGATGGCGAGGTCTTGGAGAATCTTCCTCCGAAAGAAAAAGTTCTCCCAGCTGCGCGCAGAGCGCCGGATATCGGAGGAATGGGGATATCGTAGAGGTTTCGCGAGTGCGATGATTGGGGAGGTACGTCTGTCGAAGGGCGGCGCAGCGACGATGAGCTGAATCGAACCGACGATGAACTCTCCTCCGATGAGCCTCCAGGGATGCCACCACTATTTATGTTCATGAGTTAGCGATGTGGACTTCTGATAGTCGATTGCAAGAGTCCAAACGGGCATAATACCGGTGCTTCGGGGGCAAATTCTCGGAACCTGCAAAGATATTGTCCTCTTCCTCTGTAGAAGTGTACAAAGCGTGACCGTCACTCAGTCCTTTGGAAAGCAGACTCCCATCACTGACAGACTTTCGGTCCGCAGATGGTCGTTCGAAAACTCGGAATGACGGATGGGGAGGATTTTCCACCTCTTCAAGAGCATTACCAGACGTTTTTCGCCGGGTGAAGCCCTTGGGGAGCTTTATTGGCATCTGTGCGAAGACGAACCGTCGGCCGTGGATTTGTGTAGTTTGACCACTTATCCTTGTCGGGGAGGAATCAGCAAACTAGACCGGAATTCCGCAATCCGCACACAAGACTGAAGGCACAAGCTAGTTTCTCCTCAGCTGCGGTTGTACTCTGTAGAACTGCTCAACAAGTCACCGGGTGACTGGAGAGGGGCGATTCTGGGTCTTTCGAGACCACTCAAATTCCGGTGTAGGTGGGTCTTGACTTTTGAATTGAGGAAAACGCCAAAGGATGAAGAGTGAGCCTGAGCACTGAGCGGTTACGGAGTTACGAGATATTGTGTCTGTGGATGGCCTGGAGTCCTGGACACATTAAGGGGTTCGAAACTTGAAAGGAAATGTTGACTGCGAGGGAGTGAAACAACCACAACAAGGAAGTTTCTGGCAGTGGCACACAGTGGAAAGCGCAAAATCGATAGCGTCTCCCTCAGGACCCTCAAATACCACCAGCGGGGCACTCGAAATAGATTGATTGTAGTTCGAAAGTCAGAAAACAAATTAGTCCTTCGTTTGTTGGTGTGTAGACAGTGTAGGAAATTTGGCGATGAGGTTTGAGGATGGATTTGATTAGGAGGAGCCCAAGGGGAATGGTATGTGGTCTGATGACAGAGAAGCGAGCAGTAAAAAAAAAACAAATAAATAACCCAAAAGAAGAAGAAAAAACGATGAAATCAAGAGATGATCTAACTATCTAGATAGAATGGAATGAACAAGAAAATCAAAGGGAAAAAATGGCGAAAGGGTAAGAAAGAGAAAGAGAGAAGGTGGGAAGACAGCAGGAAATCGGGATTCATCCAGAATACAAATAAATAAGAGAGCTAAGAGCCCAAGGTACCTTATCTATGTAAATATCCATTCAGGTCAATGAATTCAGTGTCAAACTGTCAAATACTGTCTCTACTCTGTACAGACTACAGATTTTATACAGTTTTATCAAGGAAAAGAAAGAAAAAGGTATGAGGTATGAAACTTACAACATGGTCTACATATTATATAGGTACAAGATAGGTAGGAGGTGATGTACCCTTAGAAAACAATACAGGTAAGATACAGGGCCTTTCAAATGCCTCAAGAAGTATCTATCTACATTCTACGGATACAGAGTACTTGATCATTGAGGTATGTAAGACTACAATCTTGCATTCGGAGTACATCCATCATACCCATTTTACCATGCCGAAGTCGCTGCCGGATTTCTATTTCCTAGATGCTATCATACTATCCTTCAGCAGTTCAGCTTCAACTCCTCTATTTACTCTAAAGAGTAAGTACTCCGTAGTATCTCGTCAAGACTCAACACTAGTTAACTCGATCGATTTACTATTAGTGTCTCCGCAATGAGTAGAGATACAGTGGAGTAGTCTGATCCACTCGATAACGATGTTGTCGTCGGTCGACGATGTAAAAACCAGGTGAGAAACTCATTAAAGAGGGGCAGAAATAAAAGATTACTTGGGTGGCTAACTGGCTATATCGACATTCATAGAATCCTGGAAGTACTCCATGGATATGACTATGACTATGGACTATGAAGTCTCTGAAAATCACACAATCCCGAGGTAAGCTATCAAGTCAATGAAAAATTCCAGACTACTAGTAGGGAAGATTCCCTCGAATCAGATGCAATAATCATGCACATGCACTTCAAAGCAATGGCTGGACTTGGAGTTGGAGAGTAATGGAAGTACTCCATAGATCATGCAGTACCCTGTAAGCGGCACTTTTCCAAGCATCACCGACTCTCCCAAGTCCCAACTCAGATACCTTTTTTGCCACTCAGGGGAAACTAAGGCGTGGTCCAATCACGAAAGGTATGTACGGAGTAGATCAAGTCCGTTTCTCCGTATCTTTGAGGTTGAAAGGAACTTTAATGAGCAAGGAAGCTGTTCAACAAAGGACATGACGATCTTGAGGCTGTATGGAGTACCTAATCTTGATACTCCGTAGGACTTCAATGTCAAGACTCAAGATTCAAGAGCAAGGATTCCTAACTTTCCTCCTCATTGTACGGAGTACAGACTACAGAGTACTGACTACTGTGGAGTTATGCAAGTCCATCCAGCCTTACAGCGGATCTTTCAGATTCAAATTTCACAGAATCCCTTGCGAAATCAATAGACACCTTCAGGAATCAGAAATTAGGAGCTTTGTCGTATTCATCTTGAGTAGATATCCACTGTTAGATAGCTAAGATGGATAATTCCTTGATCTCGGAAAATTTTTCCAATCTAACAATGAGAGCCATATCAATTATTTTCTGAACATTGCAGCCATCCAAACCTGCTAATCGACGAGGATACTAGGACGCCTCTACTCAACTAGGTACCTTGGTAAATCAGAAGTTTCCTCGGATCAATGATATGTCCAGATGATAATTCCCTTGCGATCATCGCCGTATCAGTGTCTAAGAATAGACAGCCGAGGGGGGAAAGAGATGAAGAGCTAAAACATAAAGATCCCCGCCAAAGGGAAGAAAGGGCAAGAGACTGAAAGGCTGTTCGTAAAACTCATCAAGGTCAAGCATGTGCTCGACGACCTCTTCGTACAAATCACTGAAGTTGTTCAAGTTTCAACGATAGAATCATAAACCTTCAGGCCTCCAATCAATGCCACCCCAACTGGGACGCGGACTTCACGGACACCAAAGCATGCAAAGGCTACCACCTTCTTGATGGCCGGGCAGGATCGGAAGATCCGACCCATCAGAAAATCATCCATAACCGTATGAAACGAGACGTCGAGCTCTTGCAGGCAGGGAAACGTCTTCTCCTCTGAAAACACATCCTCGAACGCAGCGCGTGAAATGTGACGGCAAGATGAAATGTTCAGTGTTTGGAGGGTCGAGCCTGAGTGGTTCATGAGCGAAATGAACCCTTGGGACGCAAAACCAATCGCATCCACGGGACCATCCGGATTATTATTATCCACATCTCGCGTGGAAGAGAGATCCACAAACCTCAAGGGTGAATTGCTCCAATCTGTGAACAAGTTGGCAAATCCCCTGTCGCTACATACAGCATTGTCTGTGAGACGTAGTTTCGAGAGGAACCGACATTTGTCATGGATAAGCTCGAGAACTAGATCATCGGCGTTTGAGACGCCTTCCAAGGATAGTGTGCGCAGATTTGGAGCAAGCGCGGTTATCATCTGCAGGAGGACTTCACTGCTGGTCTCTTGAACCAAATTGAGGGACAATTTCTCCAATGATGATAAAGTCGAGATCGCCTGAAGGGACTCGTCGCCAATTTTCCAGCACTGCTCCAACTTCAGTTGTCTAAGCGCTGTACAGTTCTCACACATCGTCTTGACGGTTTCGTCATCGAAGGAAAAGTCAAGGTTCGACAACTTCAGAATTTCCAGCTGTGCGCCTAATTTTTGGAACAACTGTCGCCAGGACGGATCAGATACAAGGTTAGCCGCGTCGAGCTGCAACTGCTTGACTCGGAGATCTCGGTCCAACATGTAGTCAATCACTCTATCTTTCATTTGGCCCGCAAACCGGAGATTGACACGAATCAGCGCCGGCATGATAGCGAAAATTTTGTGAAAATCGTCCGTCTCAAGTTCTGTGATAGATCAATAGAGTGCTCAGATCTGTGAACCGAAAACGTAAGCCAAGACTTACTGGCTGCATCGTAGATGTCAATAAAATTCAATTCAGGCCGAAGGAACAAGTTCAGAGTCCTCGGAGTTAATATCCGCCTCTTAGAGAAAATCTGGCTAAGACGGTGAAGTAAACGGGACGGTAAGTCTCCAAATTCTTCTATGTCATTGTGGTTGTCAGCAACTTTCTAGACGAAGTTAGCCTCAGGCAAGATAAAATGGTCAGATCGGTAACAGTGGTCACCTTCGTGCACATCTCAACCAAACTGAGAGCACCCTGATGGGCGATTCCGTCAAGCAAGTTACTCTGTTTCTGACGGCGACCAGTTCTTGGTCCGCGTTTCTTCGCCTTTGACTTTTTCTCATCATCTGCTATTTCCTTGGAGCATTTGGCACAGAGAAGACCTCCGTTGGGACCGGCTTTGCTGTATGGAGTAACCGTGAAACGCTTACTGCAAAGCTCGCAATTTTCAAACTGGCCCGGCATAGGTCGAGATTTTTCATGCATCATCTCCCTGGCGATAACATCGTCGTCGCCATCAGGCTCACCTGTACGGCGAGATTTGCGGCGGGCAAACTCCTTGCTCTGTTTGATTTTGGCCAGTGTGGCCGCTTCCTTTCGCTTGCGCTTCTTTCTCTGCTCCGCTGTTTCGCCATGACTTTCTTCGTATTCATCCTCTTCGGCATCATTTGGTGGCTCACTCGCGGCCGCATCTTGCTCGGCTTCTCTCACTCGTCTCCGGTAGTCTTGGTTGATTTGAGCAGAGGATATATTGTTGGACTAGGTAGAATGAAACATCAGTGGGGAACTCGAGAACGTAAATCTTGGAGAGATAATCCGGATACTTACGGCTAAGAAATCAGTGAGTGCAGATCGACTGCAGGTTCATCAATCAGCCAAGCTCCAAGAAGCATAAGAAATGTGATTTCAGGACATACGGGCCCCTTATCTGATTCCATGTTCTCCTGTCGGCCCTACACACAGTCAAAACCAGAATTTTCAGTGGTACTAAATAAGCCAGCCATACATAGTGCATGCAAAATCACTTTTCAGGCAGTAGGAAATGATATGGCCTGGATGGTGTTGATACAAATGATGAAGAGCCTCAGGTCACCAGGACTCGTGATGCTTTCGCGTTCCACTTTACGCGAGAATCGATGTTGTGCTTATCGGACGCGCGCTCTGGAACAGACAATTGTACAGAGTACTCCGTAGTTCCAGGTCAGACTCAGGAGGAGGAGAGAAGATAGAAGGATCAGACACAATCACTCTCGCTCGCCAAGAGCCGTGATACGAGGGGAAGGGACAGATCGGTGGATGATTGGGGTATTCTGGTGATGTGTGAAGATTTTTCCAGTTCTTCCAGACTTCTACACTGCCGCCTCCCTTTTCTGACCCCAAGCCGTACCGACATCTGCTACCTACCGATTGGTTATTAATTCTCGAGCAACCTTGCTGCGGATTTCAGTGAATCAGTTGCGATTTCACTTCCTTCTCCAAGATATAGCAGACCCTAATCGGCAAAGCCTCGAAATATTCCGTTGCCATGGGGAGAAGGACGGCTACAACAAAAGCCAGGACATCACCCCATGATGGTAAGTGCTCGTTCCTTTCACTTTTCCCAGTCAATCTTTCCCTCCATCATCTGGACTCGTTTATCCTCGTCGCAGGACAAACTGATTTACAGTGAATTGTAATTTCTGCCGTCTCGATAGCTAATGATAAGAGGAGTTTCTTCAGATAAGCAATCATCGTTACCCAGACGGACTTCCTTGAGACTCGCACGGTCTTCCTCCCAATTCGATATGGCAAGTTCAAGTTCGGGTGGGGACCAGAAAACTATTCCAAAAAACGAGGGGAATCACTTGGAATCGGTTGAGTCTCTTTCAGGCCATACATTCCTCGAAGTTGCCATACCGCTGAGGAAGCAATCACCTTCGTGCGTTTCTTCTTCTGCTTCGCCGAAAGACACATCTAGAGAGGGAACAAACGAATATGGTACTCCTGCAACTAGCGTTGCTGTCACTCCTGCGGAGTCTGATATGAACAAGCCGAGGAAGAGGGTAAATGCTTCTGCTCGGGCCCGTGAACTACGTTCCAGCACAATGTCCCTCAGCAACACACAGAAAGGAGTTAAAAGGGGCGCCGCAGCTGTCTCTGGGGATTCCACGACTCTAGAATCCTCAGATGCAGCTTTGGCTGAGACTCTTCAGATTCAAGAATACCAAGAATCATTCTCAAAGCGTCGAAAAGTCTCTATTGGAGAATCTTTGGAGATTGGAGACTCTGCCGAGGATGATAATCTATCAATGGAGCTCGATTCTGATGCTGACAAAGATATGTCAGGCGAAGGGGATTTCGAGCCTTGGCTGCCAAAGCGCAATGTTAGGGCTTCTCGTCGGTCGACAGTTAAGCATTCCATCCCAGACAGTGAAGTTTCTGACTTTACTGGAGACGATGAAGACGAAGATGACGTTTACCAACCTGATGCCGAGGTTGAAGATTCCGCGTCTTCATCCGACGAAGATGAACCGTTGATTTCTCGGAGATCAAGAAGCCCAAACACAACAAGTTCTCGCGCGGAACCGGGAGCCCGAGACCAAGCGTCAGAGGAGGAGGACGAGTATGATATGCTTCTCCCGCCTGTGATGCAGCCTTGGATGAGCCACCGTGTAAGCGTGCCTAATTTTCAGATATGACACTGCTCTAACATAGAATTTAGGCTTATAGAGAGCGGTGCAAGCTTGAAACGCAGCACCCTAATATTTCCAGAATGTGGATTAGGTTGAGGAAAACATCTCCCATCACACCCGTAGCTGCAGAGCAGCCTTCTGGTATATCAAGGACGCTTAAGTCATACCAGCTCGAAGGTTTAAATTGGATGATGCAGCAAGAGAAAAGTCAGTACAAAGGTGGTTTGTTGGGCGACGAGATGGGGATGGGTAAAACCATCCAAGCGGTCTCTCTTCTTATGTCAGACTACCCAGCTGGCAAACCGTCACTTGTTGTTGTACCCCCGGTTGCTTTGATGCAATGGCAATCCGAAATCAAAGTATGTCTACCCGTGCACGAACCCGACAATGGTCAGACGGTACTGATACCCTGCTCTCCCAGGAATACACGAATGGCCAGCTTAATGTTCTTGTGTATCACAACTCGAATTCCAAGGTGAAACACCTCACAAAGCGAGATCTTCAATCGTACGATGTGATTATGATATCCTGTAAGTGGACTTGTGTACATGCCCACCACCCAGAGTTACCACCTAACAATCCACCAAGATTCTGGTCTTGAGTCTATTCACCGAAAGGAATGGAAAGGATGGAACCGCAACGATGGAATCGTGAAAGAAGATAGTGAGTCGATTGCCCCAATGACACAGCAGGCGGGAAATTCCTGACGTTGCAAAGGTGTAATCCACGCCATTGACTACCACCGCCTCATTCTCGACGAAGCGCATAGTATCAAGGTATAATCATTTGTTGGTCTACATCAATGTCAATGACTTGCTAATGTTCCTAGCAACGGACGACGAGTGTTGCGCGTGCATGTTTCGCCCTCAAGGCGACGTATAAGTGGTGTCTCTCCGGCACTCCTGTGCAGAATCGAATTGGCGAGTTCTTTTCTCTTCTACGCTTTCTTGAGGTTCGTCCTTTCGCTTGCTATTTCTGCAAGCAATGCGATTGCCAGCAACTCCATTGGACACAGGACGCCGAGAAGCGATGTATCCATTGCAAACACAGTGGGTTCAGCCACGTATCGATCTTTAATCAGGAGATCCTCAATCCTATCACTGAACGAAATCACGCAGGAGCTCGCAGGGAGGCCTTGTCCAAGCTCCGCCTGATTACCGATCGAATCATGCTACGGCGAGTCAAGCGTGATTACACCGCGTCAATGGAGCTTCCTCCTAAGCGCGTCATCCTGCATAACGAATTTTTCGGAGAGATTGAACGTGACTTTTCAAGAAGTGTTATGACCAATTCCACAAGGCAGTTTGACACATACGTTAGCCGAGGTGTGATGCTGAACAACTATGCGAACATCTTCGGTCTTATCATGCAAATGCGGCAAGTTGCAAATCACCCAGATTTGATTTTGAAAAAGCATGCCGCAGGCGGACAGAATGTCCTTGTATGTAGCATTTGCGATGAGCCTGCAGAGGAAGCTATCCGGTCTCGTTGCCATCATGATTTCTGCCGTCGTTGCGCCAAAGACTATATCCAATCTTTCGACGCAGACGACGTCGTCGACTGTCCCCGTTGTCACATTCCCCTCTCGATTGATTTTGAACAACCAGATATGGAACAGGATGAGGAGCACATCAAAAAGAATTCCATCATCAACCGAATTCGAATGGAGGACTGGACCTCTTCTACTAAGA
Source organism: Aspergillus cejpii (assembly GCA_004769165.1). Lineage (NCBI taxonomy): Eukaryota > Fungi > Ascomycota > Eurotiomycetes > Eurotiales > Aspergillaceae > Aspergillus > Aspergillus cejpii. The sequence continues at coordinate 685,049 of SMSW01000007.1, forward strand.
TTGAAATGCTTGTTTACGAGCTTTACAAACTGAGAAGCAAGAAGCAGACTCACAAGTCCATTGTTTTTTCTCAATTTACTTCGATGTTGCAGCTTGTTGAATGGCGACTTCGTCGGGCTGGCTTTAGTACTGTTATGCTCGATGGAACAATGACACCCGCGCAGCGTCAGAAATCGATCGATCATTTTATGAAGAATGTGGATGTGGAGGTGTTCCTCGTCTCATTGAAAGCAGGAGGCGTCGCTTTGAACTTGACTGAGGCATCAAGAGTGTTTATCGTCGACCCGTAAGTCTCCATCAAGCATCCTCTTCATAGCTCATCGGCGCTTTGTACTAATCTCGGTTCTCAGGTGGTGGAATCCGGCTGCTGAATGGCAGAGTGCAGATCGATGCCATCGAATTGGTCAGCGACGGCCCTGTGTAATTACCCGACTCTGTATTGAAGATTCGGTCGAATCCCGAATTGTTCTACTGCAAGAGAAGAAGGCAAACCTCATCAACGGCACACTCAACAAGGACCAAGGAGAAGCGCTAGAAAAGCTGACTCCGGAAGACATGCAATTCTTGTTCCGCGGATCATAAAGATCATATTCTACGGTCTCGCAGGCTGAGCGGTCGCCAATCTGGATGGCCTGTTTGCCTGCTAATTCGGCTTGCTGGGACAAGCCTAGCCCATGGCATCGTACAATGATTCATTCATTATTTGAAAATCAGGACATGAAGGACGGCACCGGTCCCGGTCTGGCTCAGATTCTAATACGATTCACCTGTCCTCCAAATCCTCTCTTACAGTTCTCTATTTCCTCCTGCATCTACCCTTGTCTCCCCGCTATGCCAAGTGTTTCCAGTTTGGGTCTCAACTTGATGATGGAGCTGAAATGCCGTGTGACGCTGGAACGGATGCTGAAGGGAAGAAGCTGAAAGGGAGGGATGATATCATACAGGAACATGCATGTCCCTCTTTAACTGTCATGCTCTGGTAGTCATGATTGTACAAGTCTAATTTCTTAGCTAGGCACAAATGGAGATATTCTTACTTCTTAGGCTTCAGCAATAGTATTAGTAGTGCAATTTATCAATGTACAATCCATAAGGCATAAGTTAGGACTCTATTTGCCTTCCTTTTGTATCAACGTCCATCTCAAGACTATCAGGATTCAGGAGTAGATAATAGATATTATTATGAATATGCAGTTCATGCTAGAAAACTGACAGGCAAAGCTTGGCCTTTCTTGACTGTATCTACGGATAGGAAGTAGGACTTTGGACTTAGGAAATTTAAGGAAGACTCAACTTTCAACTTTCAACTTCCAACCTTTCAGGAGACAGTTTCTTCCCCCATTTACTTATCCTTCCTAAACCATTGCTAGATAATAATTTCTGGTTTCTTTCTTCATCCTCTTCTGCAGTTCTTCCCCTCAGCCCTATGAAGTACAGATCTTGTCCCCACATTGTCCCACATCTGCAATGTTGATTGCTGAGTCGATGCAAGTGGCTGAGACTGTTGCAGGCAGCAACAATAAATAAGTCAAAAATCCATCCGTACGCCATACACTAACTCCTGATCTGATCAGAATCATGGAGGATGAGCCAGATCAGCCACAGGCTCGTCGACGCTATGCGTTCGATAAGTACGGTCCAAAATTCGCCGATAAAACGGACCAACTGCATGACCGAGTGGTCGCTACCAACGGGGAACACAAGCCTGCGGGGGGGTTCGATAGTACCCCAATTCCTCATGCACCACCAGGTTACTCGTTAAAATTCACATTTCATCGCGGCGTCAACCTTCCATGTGCGGATTTTGGCACTTTTTCCTCTGATCCTTACGTGAGTGCTCAGCTGCTTGTCGACCTCCCGCAGCGGCACAAGCAGGATCCGATTGTATCTTTCAGGACCCCCACGGTACGCAGGAATAGAGATCCTGTATGGGAGAGCGAGTGGGTCGTCGCCAATGTCCCCGCATCGGGCTTCGAGCTCAAGTGTCATGTTTACGATGAGGATGCGGCCGACCATGACGACAAGTTGGGGATTGCATCCGTTGAGGTCGACTCAATCGACGACAATTGGTCTGGCTTAAAAGAGCAATCCTTCAAGGTCAAGAAGCGTCTTGGCAGCAAGCGAGTTTACCTGTTTGGGAATATAGCGTCCTGTGCTTCGCGACGTCGCGATTTGGGCTCACACCTGGTCATCAGTGTAGAGTGCTTGGGGAAGACTCCAGGTAACGAGGGCGGGCAGATGTATACCGTTGGGCCAAACTACTGGTTCAAACACTTCTCGCCCTTAATTGGACGACTGACAGGGACGAAAGATGAGGTGCAGAGTTCGGATGGCAAGAAGGCAGTCAGCCGCTACAAGTGCGTTATCCCTATTTCCTGGCTGAAGGAATCTCCCAGTACAAATCGCTTATTCGTTACTCGATTCTAGCTTCCAAGCCATTCAAATTCAGCTGAAGGGGCCTGTGCCTGCCCCGCTTTACCACCGCTATGTCGAGTTCAAGCCGTTTGTGGCGGGAATGTTCACATCGCAGAGTCTAAGGGGTCGTATACTGAACCGGGCCCTCCATCATCAGCATGAGCGGATCTACAATTTCGACCGAACGACCCTTCACGGTCAATTTTCGGCTCCATGTATTGAGCTCACCCAAAAGTTCCTCGAATTCGTTCACCACGCCCAGGGAGGTCGTATCTTCACCTACGTCTTGACCTTGGACGGACAGTTTCGTTTCACCGAGACGGGGAAGGAATTCGGCATTGATTTGTTAAGCAAACACACCATGCACAGCAATGTATCCATATATATCGCATATTCCGGCGAGTTCTTTGTCCGCCGGCTGAAGCATCGCCACCGTCACCATGCATCGGAGACTGAGATCCCCGTAGAGGGGCCACCGGCAGAGGCTACTCTCGAAGTATCGACAGACCCGGGGGATTATGAGCTATTCATCGATAATGACAGCGGGACTTATCGTCCCAACGGCCACTATCTCCCTCTTCTCAAGGAATTCCTCTCGAACAATTTTCCCGGCCTTCATATTAGCACCCTGGATTGCACAGAAGATTCCGAGCGAATGGCAGAGCTAAAGGATGAGCAAAGAGAATTCAAGAAGAAAGAGACAGGCCAAATGACCTTCCTCCAGCAAAGCAGCAGCTCATCGCTTTCCATCTCGAGTTCGGATGAGGAGAAGCTCGACGAACGAAGTGGCGTCGCGTCCAAGAAACGAGGGGACTTTGCCCAGAAAGTGCATGATATGCGCGATGTCAAAGGTCAAGTTATGAAATGGGCGCAAGGGGACGAGCAAAGGAATGAAACAGGAAATCATCACGGCCACCCACTCAATGCATCCTTGGGAAGCCCCAGTGCCTTACACGGTGCAACTGGACGTAATGTATAATTGACGGGTACAAAAAGGACTGACATCGTCATCGACATCAAAGCACTTTAGTGGCATTCTTCTTTCTTCATTTCATCTGGGGCAAGGACTTGATCTTTTCTCATACCGGTCATTGTTATCCCCTGTACTTCTGGGTTGGACTAATATGCATTACTCCCTAGTGATTCCCCTAATAGTCATGAATATTCTTCTTCTTCTTTTATACCACACCCTTGTCCCCTCAAGTCCATTTTGCTTTTTCCCGCAGCCTCCCTAGTGTCTCTTTCTCTTATCTCCCTCAGTTCCTCTCTTGCCTTTGGTCGAATCTGGTCCATATCCATGAGATACAGCCGGTCACTCTTGAATAGAGTGACAGAGTGAATCCAAGGCAGCAATGTTGTCCATGGTACTTCGATGACAATCTCAGTCAGAGCCTCTGACAAGAATAGGACATCCCATGAACAAAAAGTGACAATTACAGTCTGTTCACTGGCTAAAAATAGTGCTTATGACTCTTTCTGAAGGAAATTCTGATTGATAGATGTCATTGTAATGAAGTGGTGTTGGTAGCCTAGCAATGATAGCTCCATGGTCAATCTCTCGATTCATGGATAATCTGTACTCTAATAGGTCTGAATATGCAAGTCATCAAATAATTCTTGAGTTATCGAGTTTATTGACATCAGATACACCTAATAATAATCAGTAAATCTAGGCAGTTGGTGTCTTGAGTCTTGACTCTTGTGGCGGGGGATTCTCTACTACAGTATCTCTGTCACGTTCTCACTTCTCTCCCCCTCCACACCAAATCCTCCGATTCATCACATTAACTTGGGTAATGGTTATATTCATCCACCTTATACCTACTGCAGACTATCCTCCCACCATACTTTGAATTCTTCTCCTCTCATTAATTAATTTTCATCGCTATCCAAGTCAATCTCGCCAGTGAACGGAGCACAGCAAGCAAAGATCCTCGAATATCCTCCTTTGTTGGATCAGTCATCATCAATCGATTACCTTTCCTCCAGAAACCCCTCCTCGTCTGTTCCGACCAAGTTCGACCTTGGAATACTTCTCTCCATTCTTTCTCTCCCTGCGACGGCATACACGCTTGGTTTTACCTCACGGCGCAGAAAGTCCTTGGGGGAGGGCGCTTGAGTGAAGTTTCTAGATGACGGCTCTGTCGCTCGACCGCTCATTGTTTATCGCTGCAATAGCTTCAAACTGATGCCAACCCGACTGTCGATGGTGACCTTCAACTGTCCCGGCTATCCTTGCGGACTCTCTTCCTTTCGAGTGGTGACTTGATTCATTCATCATCTTCACTATGGGCAATGTTGGAAGTCGTCTCGACGACTCCGGGACCTTGTTCTTCAAGGACCAAACTAGGTGTATGTATCTTCCCTGAGCCCTCTTATCCCTCGTTTGCTTTCTTCGTTTTTCGTCCGTCTTCATTTCTTTGCTTTTCAATTTTGCTTTTTGATTGTTCCGCATTGTCCCCTGCAAATGCTGATCTGTTTTGATGCATCAAAAGTTACAATCGCCTCCGTCACGATAAGCAACTCGCAGGGTCGAGTACTGCTGCATCTCACTCCCAACTCTTTCCCGGCGACTAGGTATACTGCGAAGCGTGAGATCGGTGATGATAGTCCGATTGAGTATATACAGGTAAGTCGATGGAACAGTGGGTGGCCCTCCTCCTTTTCAGCTGCTGATTTCTCATCGGCAAATCTTTTACAGGATCCGGATCTTCCCCCATCTGCAGCCGCGCCAACATTTCTCCTGCGCCTGACGAACGAAGACGATCTGAACTTCAATTTCACCTTCATCTTGAGACAGACTCAAACCGGTAACACCGCGAACTCTGTGGTCAATGGCGTTGCGACCTCGCTTCCTGAAGTGTCCGATACTGTGCTCACTGGACTTACCTTTGCGCATGCGGCAAACTCCAAGGACTTGGACAATCTGATAACGCGAGAATTCCATGCAAATCCCAATCTACAGAACAATTCCAATGTGCAGCTTGTAGGGGATTATACGACAGGGGGTAGCCCTTCAGTCCAGTTCAATTGGTCCTGGAAATGGAAACCCCCCAAACCCACCGAGGACAGGGGCTACGGTTGGAGGAACAGTTGTAGCTTCCTGGACTATGACCAGAGAGCCAATCGACTCAACACCCTCGCGCATTTCTCCTTCTGGGTACACAACTGCCTTCGTTCGCTACCCAGCCCGCAGATCTCGTCACCGAAGTTGGAAATCCCTCATCCCGTTCGTAATCGCATGCCCTCCTCGCAATCCATTCTCTCGCATTTCAGTGATGCCGATGCGACGTCCAACATACTTCTTCCTCCTGCCACTCCGCCTGAAGCGGTGGATAGTCTTCCTCCACCTCCTCCTCCCCCGCAAGCTCCTCCTCCCCCGCCTCCCGTTAAAGTCGACCTACCCCACTCGCGGCCTGGAGAGGATATGAGTGCTGTGGAAGATGGTCCACTGTTCCGGGCTACAATGAAGGCACTGGAGCAAAAGACGGGAAATATGCGCGCGAAAATCAAGAAGGTGCTGAAGAAGGCGGAAGCGGCTCAACAAGCCCAAAGCGTCTGCAACGACGCGGTGGAAGCCTTCCTATCTGCACTCGGCGAGGCTTCGACGTCAAATTCCAATGCGATTCAGCCGGCCCTCGATCACTACTTTGAGAAAACTGCCCGTCAGATCTTGACTTACGAACGACTCAATACCATTCAACTACAAAAACTCGTCATCGAACCCCTGGTAAAGCTCTATAACAATGATATTAAACAGGCCGAGGCCAAGAAGAAGGAATTTGAGGAAGAGAGCCGGGATTATTACGCCTACGTTAGTCGCTATCTTGGGCAGCGGCAGGACTCTATGAAAGAGAAGAAGCGAGCGGAGAGCGACTCCAAGTACCAGGCCAAGCGGCGGAATTTTGAGCTAAAACGTTTTGACTATTCCTCGTTTATGCAGGATCTTCACGGCGGGCGTAAGGAACAGGAGGTCCTCTCCCACTTGACCAGGTATGCGGATGAACAAGCAAAGAGCTTCCTTGCGGCTGCCAAGAAGGTGGACGGCATGATCCCCCAATTGGATGCCCTCATTCATGAGGTCAATCAGGCAGACAAGGAGTTCCAATTTCAGAGGACAGAAAGAGAAGAGAAACGGAGGGCCCTGGAGAAAAACAGCAACCTATATCTGGAACCTGACTCTTTGGCCAACCCCGGTATCTCATCGACTCTTGCGGGGAGCAGCAATGGGGGTCAGAAATCCGAATCGGAATTGGGCCGCGCAGATAGTACAGGGTCTCAGTTGCGGAACGTGATCAGCAACAGCTCCTCACTGTCCGCGCAACAGAACACGACCATGACCAACGCAGCTGGAAACCCACTGGTCCCCCTCAATGATAATACTAGCGGCCAGCAGAGAAAAGAAGGACTCCTCTGGGCATTATCCCGGCCAGGATCCCACATTGACCCGAAAGGCATTAACAAACAGGCTTGGCATAAGTTCTGGATCGTGTTAGATCAGGGCAAACTCTCGGAGTACAGTAACTGGAAACAAAAGCTCGATTTGCATATGGACCCCATTGATCTACGGATGGCTTCGGTGCGAGAGGCACGCAACGCCGAACGACGGTTCTGCTTTGAAGTCATCACGCCCCAGTTCAAACGGATCTACCAGGCAACCTCCGAGGAGGATATGGGCAACTGGATCAGGGCTATCAACAATGCCTTGCAAAGCGCCGTCGAGGGCCGCGGCATATCCCCTCCGCCTGTCACGTCGAAAAGCAACAGCTCGTCTTTGGGTCGTGATATCGGGTCTGTCTTGACCGGAAAGAGCTCCTCGTATTCAGGCCAGCATTCTTATTCCGTCAGCTCTGCCAGCAGCGTGAGTCGTCGGACTACGGTGGGCGCGCGACCAAGCTACGTACGCACAGACAGCATTGGATATGAAGAAAACCCCGCGAAACTACTTCAAACCGTGCGCGATGCGGACCAAGGCAATAATTGGTGCGCCGACTGTGGCTCGGCCTCTAAGGTCGAGTGGGTGTCTATCAACCTTGGGATAGTCTTGTGCATCGAGTGTAGTGGCATCCACCGGTCTTTGGGGACACATATCTCCAAGGTCCGGTCTCTCACATTGGATGTGAACTCTTTTTCAAATGACATCGTTGAGATACTCCTGCAGATCGGCAACCGTGTCAGCAACATGGTCTGGGAGGCCACCCTGGATCAGACGCAGAAACCGAAAGCAACGTCTACTCGGGAGCAACGACTGAAATTCATTACCGCGAAATATAGCGAACGGGCCTATGTGCAGCCGCTACCCTCCCCTCTGTCAGGCTTCTCGACGCCCGATGAGACTCTTCTCGCTGCGATCAAAAAGAACGACATTCAAGGTGTTTTGTACGGCATTGCACTTCGTGCCAATGTGAATATTGCCGATCGGTCACGCAACACTCATGCGGTCTTCCTCGCGCTGGCGGCTGCAGATCCCGCGGCACCAGGGTCAACGCCATCCAGTCCGCCTCCCAGACCTGGTACTGCGAATGCTGTCAAGGCAATACCGTTCCCCGTCGCCGAACTTCTTGTTCAAAATGGAGCAGAGATTCCCTCACAGCCACCACCCATACCTCTATCACCTGCTGCTCAGCTATATCTGAGCCAACGAACCGCGAGGCTGGTAACACCCATGGCGGGGAAGTCTGCAGGGGAACCTGTTGGATCATTGCCTGGCATTCGAAGTACAGTCAATGATCATGCGGTATCACCCAATTCCCTCGACCACAAGGAGCGAGACAAACTACACAAGAGAGGTAGCGCCGGCGCCCGATTTGCCGGAAAAGTCGCATCTCTCGGCATTGAACGATGAGCAAGCGACGTTCATGACGATCCCGTTTTATTGCTACTTGGCTGTTCTCGGCCAAAAACAACCCTGTAATAATTAATCTAATGAGGCCTCAGAGCGCATGATGATGTTACGTTCTTGTTGTCAGGATCTGGTTTCAATGGTCCGTTTTGTTTTACGCCCTAAGAGGGATGACGGTTGGCTTTCGCATATTCAAGTATACATCATGATCGATTGTTCTTCTGCTCTTTTACTTTGCTATATGACTTTTTTTCTTTCGACGCGATGATGCATTTTCCTTATTGCAGGGGGTTTTAGCCATGGCTTATACCAATGAATCCATATTCTTCCTGATTGATTTCCTTCTCTTCCTCCTGCTGGACGTAAACAGCTACTCACCAGATGAAAACAGAATAGCTTGTAAGACGAGGAAAGACTTTCCACATGCGAGACAGGGATGGTTTTTCAATCGACGTTGGATGGAGCCACATTTGGTAGTTTCCTGCATGCACGGAGACGGGACCTGCAATTGCCAGTTTGCCACAAGACTCGGATATTGGCGCTTGGTAGTTGGTAGTCTGGCACGCCATAACTTGGGTGGAGACTGTGAGACTCGGTTGAACAGCACGTATCTATCTATGGAGATTGAAGTACAGACAACCTGTAGTACAGCCCAGCCAATGAACCATGACTATGAGAAGTGTGGCAAAAAGTGGTATAAAAGGGAATTAATCTCTGGCTAAAAAAAGAGATTTTGATCAGCTGGATTGAAAAAAAAAATCCGTTTCCCCTTTATGATCTGATTAGAGATGGACTTGAGAGCTTGAAAGATAGGCATTTCCGGAAATGGATGAGATGAGGTTCTAATTGCACCTGTATGATTGGCTGGTATTGTATCCTGATTCCTGATGGATGTCACAATGATTGATGTTTTATTTCTTTTCAATAAATTCTCAGTCTCTCCTTTCTTGAGTCCTTGAGACCATCATTAACAGTACTGGGTACTCTGAGTGGTTACAAATTGGAAGTGACAGGCTGCCGATGAGCCGACAACAAGATTCCATCTGACAAGGTGGCGTCAGTGTACCTCAAGTCTGACAGTGCCACTGCCACATCTCCATCTTATCCATCATTCTCATTAGTTCTCCAAACTTCTCTCTCTCTCTCTCTTTTCCCTTTTTTTCTCCAGTTTTGGAGAGATTAGGCCCTAGTGGGAATGCACCCATTTTCTAGGCCCAAGAACCCACCTTCTTCACATCCAATCAACATGGGAACGTCATCCAAAATTTGCTATGGATGGAGTCTTGAATCGGGGTTTAATGCTTTTTTTTCCCTCTATGGATACATTTATTGACTAATTTCTAGATTATTCTGTGACAGACTGACAGACTGACAGGACAATGGCACTCATCACTCATGGAGGTTGGGTAAACGACAAACTCCGTATACTTGTCTCCTTTCATTGAACGGACAAATAGCTGGCTGATCTTAAGATTTAGATGATGAATACTATGAACTCTCTAGTATTAAGGCGAAGACTTGCCTACTAAGATATCTCTATTACAAGTTTACAACTACTATCTACCAACTCAGACCAGCTCATACACTTTGGCTTCAAGTCTCCGGTTGCCACTTTGCCACCCTCTTAAGACCTAAGGCTCCTAAGCACTTAAAGCATTAAGGATGCTTTCATTCAACATCTCTAACCTCAGGATCTGCTTCTTCCCTTTGTTGTGAGGATCATACGGTCATCTGTGCATCCAGCAGATCTGGTGCTACATGCAATGCCAAAATACCAGTTGATCACTCCAATCAACCCTGGGAATTAGTGTGGAATTATAGGTGAGGTTGCAGGTCTCTGTTTCCGACGAGATTCTCGATTCTTCGGGAACATCCGACAAATAAGAGGGTGGAATATTCAAAGAACATGATAAGCTTCAGATGGCCACTGCTCTTGAACAGAGTCCACCCACCACAGTGACCATAGTCCACTCTCGAGAGTCGAGACACAAGTGACAAGAGAGCAAAGAACTATTCATCTTCTCCCTCCCCCGATACTCTATATCTGTATCAAGAAAAAGAATACATCCCTAGTGTGCCCTATCACTCTTAATTTCGGCTCCGATAGTCTTACCGACTCCCCCACATCGTTGCAGCTTTTTTTTTCCCATCCCGTGTTCCCTAAGGCCCCTCCTAGGCTTTTACAGCCTCATTCTTGTTAGACAGTTAGAGTTCTAACAGTTGAAAGCCTCTCAGAGTCTCGGACATACTCAAGGCTTTGCCGAGCTTGGAGGGTTGTCTTCCTAGTCCCTCGTCCCTTTCAATTCTAGCTGATTTACGGAATCCGTTCTGGCACAAGGAAAAAGCTATCCCGACTCTTTCTGGATGTATCCGAGAGTCGTTGACCCAGAGGGCGTTGTCACTCTCTGACCTATCTACTGGGAGGATCTCGCTACTAAGTTCTCTCAAGACCTAGTCTATTAATCCAGACCCCCCGAGAAGAGGTATGTAAGTATGCTTCATTCAGTTCCGTTCAGTCTTCTGCAAAATGAACATATCCATCTCCACTGGCTCCTCCGAGAATCAAAGGGGATGCGGTCTCAGGTACTGCTCCCCCGTTTGTCGGAACTGAACCCAGCTCTCTATCCCATCGATTCATGCTGTGGTGGTCTTTGTTGTGACTTTTCTCCCCTTTATTATTTCCTACTCAATCAATACACACAACCCATGCACACTGAGCAGTTACCTCCTATGCTTATACCCATAAACCTGGCAGTGGGCATCCTCTAGCTACTATAGGCATCATTGAACTATTCTCCGGGATCAGATAGTGTCGTCAATAAAATCTCAGAGCAGGTATGTGAATTCCGCTGCTTACCTTCAATCTTGGCCCTCCCGGGAAAGCTTTGTGCGAGTAGCTGTTGAGGGAGGATTCTTCCTTTACATGGTGACCCTAACCCTCTTCCACTGTATCATCGCAGACTCGATGGACGATGCTCCTTCGGAACAACAATCCAAACCGGCCCAGGGAGCATTGAACGACAATGGTACCTCCTCAGAGCAGCGGGTTGATCCCCCGGGTGGTCAGCAGCAACCTTCCGGTGAGTCATCTTTTCCCTTGGATGGTGAACCTCAATCAGGATATTGATTGTGTTGTGCTGACAAGAGATTTCATCTCCTCTTGTAGACACAGAAGCTTCCCGTCAAATTACTTCGCGACCCGAGAATGTTGACACACATCCAGAATCCCATGGCCGTGGGACTCCCCCATCGGCCATGAACATGGGCAGCATGACGTCCACGCTACCAGACTACCATCGGTTCCCCATGCAGCCACAATATCTCCCTGCGGTTCATCCTCACGGCGTCCTATACCCCATGTACCCCCTGCCCTCATTCGCCCATACGACTCCGAACAGGACCGTCCCCTTCAATGCTCAATTCTCGCAGATGTACGTACCCTTTTCCCAGCAACATCACCATCATCATCAGAGCACATCTTTGCAGCATGGCGTTCCCGGCTACCAGCTACCCATGTGGAACATGAACGCCCCCAACGCCCCTCTTCCGAACCAGATAATCACATACGGGCAAGGGTATTACCCTCAGTACTTCTATCCAGCAGCGGTTGGATACAGTCAAAATTCACCTCACGCATCGCTTTACCCGTCTCCTGGTGGATCCTTCCACAGTACGCAAGCAGACTACGATGTATCTAAAACCATTATTGACGGCTCAACCCCCATGAGACCGGCTCCCATTCGGAGTGCGTCAACAGGTGAGCAAACGGCAAAAGTTTTTAAGAAACTTGAACGTACGTGGATGTCACCCTCTCTTTCCGCTGACATTGATGCCACAGGGACAGATTCGCCCCATCCGTCAAGCACATCTGGCTCTGCTACGACTTGGGGGCCCCCCAGGAAGCCTAAACAGACCGACCATGCTCTCTGGGTTGGAAATCTCCCGGCTGGGACAAAGGTGGTTGATCTCAAGGACCACTTTTCCCAGGCCGCCACGAAGGATATGCAAAGTGTATTCCTTATTCCCAAGAGCAATTGCGCCTTTGTGAATTATAAAACCGAAGCAGCCTGCGCCGCAGCACTTGCAAGATTTCACGATTCTCGATTCAACGGAGTGCGGCTTGTTTGCCGTCTACGACGGGGATCAACGTCGCCAGGGAAGGCTGTCGGTGGTGAAGATCCGGACGGTGTGAAGAACGATGACAATGACCACAAAGATGGGGAGGTTTCGGAGAAATTGCCAATGCAAAGCAGGCATTTAGCTTCAAGGCCATTGAACAGATATTTTATCGTCAAGAGTCTCACGGTTGGCGATCTGGAATTAAGTAGACAACGCGGGATCTGGGCCACACAAGAACACAACCAAGACAACCTGAACCGTGCTTTTGAGGTAAGTATGAAAGCGGCATTTCCAATCGCGCAGCGCGGACCTGTTGCACTGACGTTCTATTCTCAGAGCGCCCCAAATGTGTATCTTATCTTCTCGGCTAACAAATCGGGCGAGTACTACGGATATGCTCGTATGATGTCGCCGATTCAAGAAGACCAGGGCCTGGCTATGGAAATGCCCCTGCGGTCTGACTGTACTCTTGGGGAGCCTGAGGAGTTGAACGCGATCCCAACCCAAGCTACGTCCACAGCGCCTACGGGGCGAATTATTGATGATTCAGCGCGGGGCACCATATTCTGGGAAGCGGACTCGTCAGAGGATGACGGGAATAATAATGGAGATGGGGAGAAAGGAGACCCTCAGCCCGAAACGAGCGCCGTCGAAGTAGTTGAAGAAGCAGCAGCAGCAGAGTCCGGTTTTCAATCTATAGGAAGGCCATTCCGGGTCCAATGGCTCTCGACAGAACGGGTGCCGTTCCATCGCACTCGAGGTCTGCGCAACCCCTGGAATGCTAACCGGGAGGTGAAAATTGCTCGTGATGGCACTGAGATTGAACCGACTGTTGGAGAGAGACTGATTCAGTTATTCCACACTCGGCCCCGGGATCATGGTCTACCAGTGTATCAGACATCACTGCCCAACTGAAGCGGCCAGTTCTTTATTCTAATCTGTAGGAGTACAGACATATCTCACCCATGACTAATCAAGACTTTACCTTACTAAACATCTATCAAACTAACCTAAAATGGAATAAAGCTCCAAACTTAATTCGATGATGCAGATCAGGTGATCTCCCATGGTTGACCAGTTGGCGAGGCCATTATCCATAGTAATCTGTATTCAACTCACATCCTTGACTGATAGTGATGACTGCATGGATTTATGTGGGGTAAAAAGGTTACCGATTCTTCATATTTAATTACTTTCCTCTTCAGTCCTTCATCCTTGATCCTTTAACTACTCCATTGACATTTCACATGCTTCCTACAGAGTACTTTGTATATATAGGCCCAACCAGGCAACCACACTTTGCTTTTTGCTTGCTCCATCTGCCCACTTCTTAAATCCTCCTTTGTTGAGCTCTTCTTCATTATTCAATCCCCTGATTCTTCTCATCATCCTACTCTTCTCCTCCATCCTACCTCTCAGTTAAGCTACAGACAACTTCACAAGCTTAGCTTCAAGTCTAAATCAACCCAGTGAGTTGTGTATCCTGAATTCTGTATCATGGTGTTTTGCCCTCTTAGACATATACTACACTAATTGTACTTGTACCTCGATTGTTCAGCTCATACTAATGTGATTCCTGCTTAGAGTCTGCTATTTTCCCTTTTCCTCTCTTGTGTGCACCTCCTTGCTCACATCCTGTTCACCATCAGTTGTCATACTTGACGTCACATCCTTGGTGGCTACATTTTTACTTTCTATCGCAACCATTCACCGTGACTCACCTGTTCACCCCCCGCAAAAGAGTGAGGGCGGCCTGGCCTGGCCGTTCCGAGACCTCTACACTCCAAAACAATACAAATCCCATCCATAACATTTCTCTCTCTCTTTTACTGAACCGTTCTCCTCCGTTGCCGATCATGTCAAACAATCGAGCTACCTCTCCCATCTCTGTACCATCCTCATCAGCCCATCCGCGTCGCCCATCCCTGGCGTCGGGGCTCTCATTCACCGATTATCTCTCCAGGTCGAGCCATCAAGGTGCTCCTGGCAGTCATACTGGTTCCATGGCTAATGCTGCAGCCAATGCCCAACCAAACCAACGACGAAGGCTGTCAATCACTACGCTGGGGCTTTCCGGTTCACCCACTCAGACCTCGCCGTTTGGGCTCATGAACCCTCGTCATGGCAGCTTGTCAAGCTCCGTGGGGTCGATCTCAAATACCGAGGAAGCTATCGTGGATGATACCGAACATGGCCATTCCAGTGTTCCTCCCAGCTCACCATTTGCCCGGCGTCTGTCTTTTGGCGCACAGGCCCTGCGAGATGTCCGTGGTGGAAGCTTAGGCAATGGTAGACATCCCACCCCTGGGTCTCATGTGGCTGGAGGACGCCGTAGTGCGTCGACTACCAGCCCTGTATCTGCCACTAGCCCCCCTGGATTAGTTGTTGCAAGTACAAACAAAAGTTTTCCCCAGAACGATAGGTCTAACAAGTCCTGGCGACCATTAGGCGAAGGCTTCAACTGGTCAGAAGCTCTCCGAACCCGGGCCGAGCGTGCCCCATCCATTGGGGCTCTCTCTTCTAATCCGGGCCACAACCAGAATGTGGCTAGTGTGAGCCAGCAAAACTACCATCAACGAGCCGCTTCCATTACTTCAATGGAGCCGCCTGCTCGAGAAATCCCGAAACAACCGAAGCAGAATAAGCCTGACTTCTTTCAGGAGAAGATCCTCAGGGGGGATTTTATGGACTAGGCTCTTCGTGTTTTCTATAACCCTTTTCTTCTCCGTTCTCCCTCCTCTCCTTCCCGTTGAGCTAATCAACTGACACCGTACTACTATCCGTCGTCGCATCGTTGAACGAGACTTCCTATATTACTTTCCAAGAGGAAGAAATGGCCGGATAAGCGTGGTCTTCAAAGACACACCATTCTCCCCGCTCGGCTCGCTTTCAGCAGTAACATGTCTGCCATTACGCATTCTCAGAAAACAATCTCATCTGTTCTCGGAGTTATCAAGTATCTCTTGTGCATGTTCGGGCGTTGGTTTGGTCTTACAAGGGTCCTTATATTCTTTTTCTATCTTTCCGGATCCTCCTGCGTTTCCCTCTTTCTCCTCCTTTTACCTGCTACCTTTCCCATCCATCTTGCCATCTTCCGCAGATTGTCCAATGGGCTCCATTCCGAGCATCGTTTTCAAATTTGTTCCAGTTCACACTGGTTGTCCTTTTCGCAGGCTGCTGGGCAGACTAATGTTTTATTGATATGATGATATGTGTTTTGATAAGTTGAATCACCAACCCAGACTGAATTTCTCAGAGAATCTCAATCCCTCTTATCTTCTCGCTTTCCTCAACCTTATTCGTACTTCACTTGTCTGTTCTTCACTTCTACCTGTGGACTGACAGCAACGTACAATCAGACTATTATAATGTTACACCATTCAGTGCTACAAGGGAGTCAAACTTTCTTCACCAGACATATGATTGACAGCCAAGTACACCGTAGAATAGTCCCCATGACCCCATCTCAATAAGATACGCAACACAATCAGCCCCATCAAGACAGACATGAATCCGCCACCAACAACTCCATAATCAAGGCAAGATGGCCGAGTTGGTCTAAGGCGTGAGGTTAAGGTCCACCTTAATACCAAACTTGAAGAGTTTCCTCATCATCGTATGATGGCGTGGGTTCGAATCCCACTCTTGTCAGATCCAAACTTTTTTCCGTCGTGGAGTTTTTGTCGCTGATTTTTTTTTTTTTTTTTTTTTTTTTTGGTCCTAGAGGCTAGCTTAGACAGAGGGGGGGTAGGGTGTTTGGTTAAATCTGAAGCAATTCGGTTTTAACTACGGAGTACTCCGTATAAAGTTGGGGAAATTGCTGCTGCCAGGGTACTCCGTAGTGACTTGATACCATACATGGCCGAATCTGCTTGGATATCGACTCCCTACTTTGATCGATCTGTAGAAACGATAGCACTAAATTTAGCCAGTTTACAAACAAGTTGATCCTCTGAGTTTGTATGTAAGGAATAAACCTGATCCATGTGTATAAACCCTAGATAAGTGGGATTGACAATGATTAACTGATCGAACTTGAGGCCACTGAGCATACAATAACATGAGAAAGAGATGCCACCTCAGTAAGGGATTCCGTTGGTCAACAATTGAAACTGGTCATATCCCTTTGTCGAAACGCTCATGTAGGACTTGCGGGTGAGCTCCCGCATGTATTCAGCTGCTTCCCTCTCGCTTTTCTCCAAAACAAATCGATCTCGGAAATTCTTCAGTGTATCGGGTTTAAAGCAGGGCAATCCACTATCGAGCATCAACGAGACAATGTGAGACAGTTTCGTGCAATACGGACGGGATGCCAAGAATGCCTTCACGACCAACGACTCGAACCATCGATATGGCTGTGTAGTAGTGGGGTTGTAGGAGCTTCCTGCAGGTAAGCCAAGCCCTCCGCTCATTACAGCGACCATCTCAGATGTAAGCTTAAACGGTGCGCGCTCGAATCGTACACCACCTGGCGCAATGTCAAAGCAGAAGCCAAAGTCGATGTGGATGATATGGCCAGCATCGTCAATCATGATGTTGCCGTTATGGCGATCCTTGAACTGTAAGAGGTAGGAGATGACCGAATAAGCAGCCATACTCTTCACAAAATTCGTACGCGCTTCCTGGAAACGCATGGAGTCCTCTCCCCCGTACTTGGAGACGAAATAGTCGTATAACCCATTCACCGCTTCACGGCCCAACATGTCACGAGAGATAGAATTTGGAAGAACGTCAATAACTCCACAACCAGGAGCTGTTGAAGTCACCCTGTATGGGAATACCCAAACGTCAAGTCCGGCGCTGGAAAAGATGCTCCGAAAGGCTGCAATCATCTGCAAAGCTAGCATGTCCTGACGACAGTCGTCACCGACTTTGAAGATAGCAGACTGCCAGACTTCGTAGGTCTCCTCCTCCTCCTGCCTCGGTTGACAAGCAAAGGATTCTGGATCGTTCGTTAACTCATCATAGCCGGAAGCATGTGGCCCAACCGTGTCCTGAGATTTCTCTTCATTCGACCGAATCCTTGTCTTTTGAATCCGAAAAGTCGCCATGTACGGAGCCTTTGCGTGACTTTGCAGCGGTTTACCGGATTTTCGATCAATTCCAACAACGATGCCCTCAGGATTGCTCGGAAGGTATACACCAATCTCCACTTTGATCTTACGCAGTTCCTCCTCGATCTTCGCCTTCTTTTCAGGCTTACTCTTTTTGATGTATGGCCGGAGCTTCCCAGAAATGCCTGTGATATCATTGAAAAAGGAGAACTCTCTTTCGTAGAAATCACGCTCCTCGTCACTGAAGCTGGCTATGAGAGTGTCCATGAATTGATCCAGCGTTGGTTTGAGCGGGTCCGGCTATCAATGGTTGTTAGTAAACTATCCCATATAGAATTCTGGTGTTACAGCTCACAATCTGGGAATCTTCATCTTTATAGGAGTTTGCCTTCATGTTCCAGATCACTTGATGGGCAAACAATTGAGATTGTTTGGCTGTCTCTAGAATATAGCGCCCTACATAGCCCAAAGCATCGTATCGTAGAGCCTGAATAAGCTGTGGGACAAAGTAGAAGCGAACATCTATGGGGTGGCTTTCTAGTGCTTTCATGGCGTACTGTAGAATGAAAGGGTGATTCCCATATGCGGGCAAAAAATAAGTCAAGGCTTCCGTGGGATTGACCGGCGCCCAATATAATAAGTACTGGCATAGTCAGTTTGCAAAACTTCGATGACTAGGTAGAGAAAGGACAGACGGACCTTCAACTGGAAAGATACATCCGAGGGAAGCGTTGCACCCAACATGATTTCGAGGCTGCTGGGTTCATCAAGGGCCTTCTCTGGAAAGTTGAGCAGTAACCACCGAATGTCACTTTTCATCTTTGGGGTCGAGAAACGAGACAAAAGCTGAATCGCTAGGCCCGGGCTTTCAGTCCAGGCTACCCGCAGGAGATGTATAGCATCCTAAGCAGGCATTAAGACTTGGTTGACATAAAACAGGGGATTTGAGTACCAACGGCTAGCACATGGCCAGCACAGAAGACGACGTACCTCTACTGGATTTTTGCTTCCGGAAGCTTGCGGAATAAAATGTTTTCGATCTCCTTCCAAGGGAAATAGCCAGACCCTTAGACGGGACCTCTCGTTTTCAATTAGCAGCTGCAGAAGATCCTGCTTGCTCTGAATGGACTTGTAGTATCTTTGAGCGTGGCAGGGCGCAGTAGAGAAAAAGCTCAGGGTACGGGAAACATCCTCAAGTATCTTGTCTTCAGCCCTGATCTGCAACCGATTGCCCCCGAAAGACCACCTAAGTCACAGAATTAGAAATGAGCCTCAACTTTGCGAGAAAAGGGCACAAACCTAGGCGGGTGCCTGAACCAACTGAGCGCGGCAGAAAATATCTGATCTCTGAGTTTCCATGAAGCAGCCTTGTCTGGTTGGTGAGAATCCTGCAGGATTCTTAAGCCAAACAAAACGATACGGAAATGAAGCTCTCTTGCTAGGGGATGACCATTCGTTCGCAGCAGCCCAACGGTGGTTCTATCAATAAGTCGACTAAAAAGACGGCGATTCTGCACGCTGCCCAGCCAAACCGCCTTGAAATGACTCGCAAAAAACTGGAGCATGAGGAGATGCGGTGCGAGGATAGACTGTGCCCTCTGCTGCTGCTTCAGAAGCGAAGCCTTGTCACTAGGAAGGAGCTCAATCCTCGAGTACATTGGGTCAATGCAGCTAATGTTGTCGCCCATTCGTCAATTTCCTGGATATCAAGCGGAAAGAATAGTCTACTTACTCAAAAGAAGGGTCAAAAAGGCCCTTTCCGAGCTGAATGGTTTCTTCCCAAGATTCAATCACTTCCATCAAAATCCTTGGTTCAAGTTTGGGATTTTCATGTATCACCCCAAGCCATAGAGAAACACCAACATTCATTGACTCCTCAGAAAAAATTTGGAAAGGTAAAGACACCAGGTAGTGGGTAATTGAGGGATGGAAGTAGCTTGAACTGCACAAGAAAGCAGCAGCCCGTCGCAGAGTGTCTCTGAAGTCAGAAATGGCGATGGCACTTCCTGATTTCAGCTGATCATGGAGGTGAGACAGCATGTCCTTGACATTCTCACAGGACCAGAGTACACCTTTTGCACAGTCATTGTCTATATATCTTTGTGTTAGTATTAATCCAAGATAGTTTTGCTTTGTACACAGACAGTTGTTCTCAGTGTAATCCGATCCCCAATCCTTGGTGGTAAGCAAGTTTGGCGAACGGTATTGCTGGCGGATGGTATATTGAGCAATGAAATCAGAAGAGACGTCGAACTTGCTAACTCTTTGGTTCAGAATAGGTTCTGGAAGACCGAGATAATTAGACGTCTTGTAGGCATGAATATCTTGAATGAAAGCTTACCGAGCCGCTGATCGCTCTGTGGAATTGCCGAGCCCATGTCCAGTGCAAAAGAACGGCCTAATGAAATATGATTATAATTGGCAGTATCATTGGAGGCAGATAAATACGTCTACATTCATGTCAGACGTCAGTTTTAGAAAGCTGCTCCGAAGATACTTACCTGCAGGAGGCCTTTCACATCTAAAGGTGCGATGTCAATAACTGCTGTCACCCACTCTTGGGCTTGCTTGAGAAACGTAGCCAAAGTTCTCCTTCTGAGATCATAGTTGTCAGCAAGGTCAACCGTGACGATGCCCATTGGCGATGTGCATGAAGGCTTCCACTCAAACTCGTCAATTTCTTCGTCGAGACACGAAGACCACATAACAGTCAGCAATTCAAGCAACGCAAATAGCGAGTGCTTTTCACAGAGGGCTGAAGGGCATTCATTGATGATTTTATTGGCACAAAGCATCGCAACACTTTGCACACGCTCTATGCGATGGCAGCAAGCCACGAAGAACTGAGCCAATTCCTTCGACAGATATGGAACAGAAAACTTCTCATGTTTGCCAGATAGGGTTAGGGACAGGTAGGAAGTGACGACCTTATCTGCAATGAAGCTCATGCAACTGGCCATTTCAGCTGTGGTCAATGCTGGGTCACGGAAATAGCTCAGAATTTTAGTGCAATTTCCTGACGATGCGCGCAGACTTTCGACCAGGAGGGCAGCGTTAAGAAAGACGATTTTCGGGTAATTCAGATGCTTGATTTCTGATTCGCAACGAGGAAGCTCAGCCATCAGGATCCTCTTTTGCTCTATCAGTCGCTGAGAGCTCATCCCACGTCTGAGGATCGTGTTTAGCTCCACGTCGCTCTCGAGCATCTCCATGCGATTTTCAGCGATGAGAGGCGGGGTATGTTCTGCGAGCAGGCTTAATTCTCGAATGTGGCTTCGAGCAACACCTGAACGGAGTGATATTCCATGAACAGAGATATTAAACCAAGCATCACGGAGCAAAGCACAGACATCATCATCGAAGATCGGATCTGCCTGGCTAGGTTCCAATTTCTCGTCGCCTGATGATAAGAGCAGAGCAAGAGGCCGGAGAAGCGGACTGATGTCCTCTGGGGCCAGGGCCACCTCTTTTTGTCGCTCACTCTCATTCGTAGCGTCTCCTTTATTCACGATACATTCCAAGAGATGAACCAGATAGACTCGAAATAATGGGGAAGACCTTTTTAGGGTGAGCGAGATGTGTACCATCGCACTCTCGACTGCGTCAATAACGTCTCTGTAACCTCGGGCGACACTGTCTCGATGGACCCGGTGGTAAAATTTGAGCAGCAGCTGAAACTCTGCTTGTCCAGTGCTCAAGGAGAGGGCGGCAGTCTCTTTGATGATGAAAGCATCTACGGCAACGCTAACTTTGCCAATCTTTTGTAAGAGCATCGATTGCGCCAGTGCACTAATTTTGTCATCATTGCAGCTGGTTGCGATTGTCACAATAGCGTGTAATATATTTTTGCGGGTTACATTGTCATGGTCACCGGTGACCGGAAGGGAGACCATGCTACCGTTCCCAGCGGCTGGTGGAAAGGGGGAAACAGGGCTGAGGTGCCCGGCAGAATCACCCATAAGCTGGCCATGATAAGATTTATCAGTGCTCGAACCGGGGCTCAGAGCATTCCCGAGAGAGTAGAGAGTCGTTATAACGGCATCTTGAGATAGGGTGCTAAGAACTTGGGCGAGGCACTTTGCCGCAACGGAGCCGGTGTATCCTACTGGAGCACTTCCATCGACAATGAACCTCAGGAGAGAGCGGCTCCCAGATGATGCGCTAGCCGGTGACATCCTTGAGATGATAGCTATACTTTTGAGTGTGGCCGTTGCTAGCTCAACGCTCGCCATCTGATTCGGATCAGCTATGGTATCCTCCAACCAGGATAGGAAAGCCTCGCTGTTAGCCGTATCCTCACTCAGCATAACACAATTGAGATACCCAATTAAAGCGAAAGCTTTCACGGAGAAAGTGAGCTGTTGTTGCCATGTTGAGCCTAGTTGAAGATAGTCAGAACCATCCTCAAGGAGTTGGATTTCATCAGCGATCATTTCTGTTATACGATCAATGAGGGAGATCTCAGCGTCATCGTGGCTCCTAGCGATACCGACACCATTCATGTAGTCGTCAAGGAGTTCTTCATCGGATAATTTTTGAGCCCCGACGAGGGAAGTGGCGCATGATTTAACGAAGCGCATAAACCCTTGTTGGAGGAGCATAGCGCCAAGAGGACGACCATCTGCGGCATATCGCCGGGTATATCTTCTCCAATCCCTAAGTGTAAGATCCAAAACGCTCGCATTGCGCACAGTGGACGAGGCAGTCTCAATTGCAATCATGAAGTTTTCAGACAACATCGATCGCACACGCTCAACTATCTGAAGCTTTTCACTGGCCGACCAAAGAGAAGAGAATTGTGCCGATGCTTGCAAGAAACCAACAAGCGAGACGGTAAGTGAGAGGATGCGTTTGTGCTCTTGAACAGCACCTTGTTTATCTCCTACACAATCGTAACGCTGAAGAGGGACAGTAACTTCGATAGCCTCCGCACAACTTTGTAAATACTCGTTGACAGCCTTGAAGATTGTTGGACGTAATGAATGCTGACTCGAGCCCAATGAAAGCAGAGCCGACGTCAGCTTTTGAGTAAGTGTTTCCCAAGGAGACGGCTTCACATTGTGCAGGAAGGGTGAGTGCCGAAAGATCTGGCTGTGAGACTCGGCGAGATATGGATATAATTGCGAGACCAATCTCGACGCATGTTCGAATCTGTTCACTGAGGGCGAAGCATCGCACAGGGCAAGAATGATGTCTAATTCTCTCGTGTCCTGCAGTATTCAGTGCCAAAGTCCATGTTCCGAGTCGAGATTAAAAGTGGATTGCATACCATAGGCACCCGAGCGATTGAGGTCTGGTTATTCGGTACACCATTTGGCGAGATGTTGATTGACTGGCATTGCTGTGAGAGACGAGTGATGTCCATTTCATTATCACAGCCTGGTTCTTTCACAGCTAGGGTTGCCAGTCTGTCCAACGCGCAACGTCGGACATTGATGGAGAAACTGCTATACAATTGATTAGTGCCATAAACCTTGAGAGTTGAGCTTAACCAGTTTGATGTATTTCTTACTCCTCCATTTTGAGCAATTGTCCTCGGGTTATGTGTCAATTTGTTGAACAAATGAGTCCCATTTCATTTGAAGCATGGAGTTCATTGATGCAAAGGGGGCATAGCTTTCATGAGGTCAGTGACCACATTAGTTACTCCATACGGAGTATCCATGGTAAATTCAGGGGAATACCAATTACCAAACCATACGGACCCTAGGTATGTAACTTACTAATTACAACCTTGGTCAATGAAAGTATCTTACCGTAGTCCGTACTCTCAACTCTGTACATCAGATTTCTCCTGTCTGCCTTGAAAGTAATTTCAAACGTCAGTGTCTCAGGATTATTCACAAGGCACAAGACAAGGCACACAGTACGGATAGAGTAGGAGTAACTAACTTGTATGAGTAAGTATTAATACTAGTACAGGTACAGACTAGGTATGGAGTATGGACGGTACCACAACTATCAGTAGCTGGATACGGGAGCCTTGTGGTTCCTGTGGGCTAACCATACAGATTACAGAGTTGATCCTATATTATGCTGAGGCTAAATTCTTCAAAGAAGTAAGAACAATGTGGAGCAAAAGATAAGTTGATTCTTGACTCTTTAAGACCTGACCGCTCTGAATTCAAAGCTACTTCCTTGCTTGTGTTACTTGCTTCCTCTTAGAGATATTAAGATACTATTCTAGGTTGCCAAAACTATGTTCAATGGTCAGCTATACAAGAATGAGATAGCTTTCTAACCTGCAGACCGGCTGAGATTTTGCCCCATTCCTGTCTCCGTCTCCATCTCAGCAGCTAGTCAAGTTCTCCATCCTAGGTTGTTCAAGTTCAAGTCCAAGAAAGGGCCGGAAGGCGACCATAACCATCTCCTCCTGGGGTATGGTAAACCCTACAAACCAATAAACAATGGCACCCCAAAATGAGCAGAGTTCTCTCAAGCGCAGCAGGGTACTGATCATCCGCGCAGCCCCCTTCTTGCTTCGGAAGCTAAGGATGATTTGTATACAGATTAGCACAGACAGTGATTCACAAGATCTGAAGAAACCTCGACGCTCCGAAAGGATCACATCCAAAAAGCAGTCACATGCGACCCCAGTCGACCATGCATACTTGCCCACACCATTAACTGAGCTAGATTCGACTGCTACAGACATTCGAAACGAAGTCACCGCTACACCACCAGATAGTCCCAGCCAGACACACCGTCAGGATCAGTCAAATCCAGAACAACTCAAGACCTGCTCATCCCCTCCCAGTGATACCCAGGCTCTCTCACAATTTGTTTATCCACCAAGAGCATTCGCGGACGAAGTTGAAGATGAAGCTGCAGAGGGAGTTTGGGGTTACTTAATCCCGCTCGACGACAAAGTACGAGATTCTCTTGTGTTGAGAAAACGCGGCAGTTGCGATGATCGTCGAAACGCGGACTCGAAAACCAAGCCCAAGAAGGAATCTCAACAAAGCAAGCATTCAGCTCACAAACAGAGCCAGAACCGGTCTCCTGGTGGTTATCTGATTGGACGGCATCCAGAGTGCGGTAGGTAACCATAACCAGTACATGTTCCTTTTCCAGGAGTCTAACAATATGTAGATCTAGTCATTAACATTCCCACGATATCCAATCGGCATTTCCTCATCTACAACGAAAACAAGAATGGCGATTCTGTCGCGATTGTGGAAGACTTATCCAGCAACGGCACGTTCGTTAACGATGCAATTGTCGGGCGAAACCAGCATCGCGAGCTTGAAGACGGTGATGAGGTTACTATCTTAAGCGAAGCGCGTTTTGTTTTCAGATACCCCCGGACGAGAGATACAAATCGTTTTCGCCAACAGTATAGAGTCCTTCGGCAGCTTGGGAAAGGTCATTTTGCGACTGTTTACTTATGTGCAGAGCGTTCCTCAGGAACCCAGTATGCCGTCAAGGTGTTTGAGAGGCGCCCCGGCGATTCCCAAAAGTCACAGACCGATACCCTGCAGCAGGAGATCGGCCTCTTGATGGGAGTTAATCATCCAAATTTGTTGTGCCTCAAGGACACTTTCGACGAACGCGACGGTGTGTATCTCGTTCTGGAGCTTGCTCCCGAAGGCGAGCTCTTCAACCTGATCGTTAGCAAACAAAAATTCTCTGAAAAGGAAACCCGCCATATCTTCCTCCAACTCTTCGAAGGACTGAAATATCTGGTAAGAATTCTTCCATCGAATCATTTGGATCCGTCACCTTCGTCCATCTTTTATCCATCAATTTGGGGAGAGAAAGGGGAAACTTTATGAAGTGACGGAAGCTGATGCAAACAATAGCATGATCGTGGCATTGTCCATCGAGACATCAAACCTGAAAATATACTCGTGGCGGACAAGAAACTAACTGTTAAGCTTGGTGATTTTGGGCTTGCGAAAATCATTGGGGAAGATTCATTCACCACTACTTTGTATGTTCTGCTTCCTCAGTACCCGATATGTTCCCTCCTTGGCAACTGCTAATCCGTAATGCCCACAGATGCGGAACGCCCAGTTGTAAGTGATCTCATCATCCTGTCGAGATATCGTCAATACTGATTATCTAGACGTTGCTCCTGAGATTTTAGAGGAGTCTCGCTGTCGGAGATACACCAAGGCTGTGGATATCTGGTCATTGGGTGTTGTTCTTTACATTTGCCTTTGCGGATTTCCTCCGTTCTCAGATGAACTCTACACACGTGACAACCCCTTCACATTGGCGCAACAGATCAAAATGGGGCGCTTCGATTATCCCTCACCATATTGGGATTCTGTGGGAGACCCAGCTTTGGATCTGATAGACAGGATGCTTACAGTTGATGTGGAGAAGAGAATCACGGTGGATGGGTGCCTCGAACATCCGTGGCTTACGGGAAAATATACTAGCGTTTCTGACAGCACAGACGGGCTGACAGGTGCCCTGGGGAATCTCGACTTCTCGAAGCGCAAGGTGGTGCGCGAGCGGACGTTACTCAGCAGTATCAATGATGTTCTTTCCAGCGAGCGCATGGAAGGGCCCGGTGTTCCTGTGAAGGTCTTTCAGAAAAACAATGCTGGCAAGCGCATACATAACCAGCCATCCCAGAGTATCCAGCAACACGAAGCTCCACCTGATGAGAATAGTGCTCCCAAAGATTTTGTCAATCTCGGAGAGCGCGGTGATCCAGTGTTGTTTGAAGAAGACCCGACGAGTCGTTGCAAGTAATCCAAAGCGACCTCTTTGGGAATTGGTGTCGATCGCAAAGATGGGAGCAATTGAGTGTCAGGATGTCAGGATGTGGATGGGTCAAGGTCCCAGGATCTGACTCTCAAGTCAGACTCCCAAGTACCTTTACTTATCAATATTCTTAGGGAATGGATGTATTCTAGGTGCATGTGTAGTTTACAAGTTGTACACATCATGTGTGCCTCTGAATCCCATTCTAGGACAGCTACAAGCCCCTTAACTATACATATGACTTAATGAAACTTGTCTACTCCGTAGCTACTCCATAGATACTCCATATCTATCTATCTAACCCGTATAACTCGACTCCGGAATCTTGCAAGCTACGGAGTAGGTAATTCATTATCCACGCCACTTGAACCTCATCTGATCATCAGGCAACAGAAATCAAAATAGGTCCAAAAAGAGGACGTATGATCACAATCCACTTAATTTTGTCACAATTAAGATAATATCATGAGTTTATCTTGCAAGTAGATTGGCTTAGATACTGTCCCCCGAAGTGGCGTGATTATCAAGGAACCTCTAACCATTCGCTCCCGCCTTTATTATTTTGTACCTGGAACAAGTGTAACTTTTGGCACTGAGAAGACTCGTCCAGATTTTACCTACTCTGTAGTCTGTATCCGTAGTCGTACTCCGTATAGATAGGGGAGGCTAAGTTGCTAACAGTCTAAAGGCTAACACAGGTTAACTAATCCAGGGGTAACAGCTTAGGTGTTGTTTAGTTACTAGTTACTAGCCTACGGTTCTACCCCTCTGGGTCAAGGAATACTAAATCCATGGGCGGTGACGGGTTTCATAGAAAAACAGATCAGCCAGTAGCCTGTTGTCGGCTGTCCTCTTTCCCTGTCACGTCCCCATTTATAATCTTCCTTAATTCTTTCTTCCACTACTACTCCCCCCAGTACTCGGTGATCAGAAGGCTTTTTTAAGACTCACTTCTATCACAACGGCCTTGGAGGGTGACTCTAGGTGAGACACTTAGCCTTGTTTCCTCACTGCGAAATCTACCCTAGAGAATCTTTCCCAGTGTCGTGGTAGCCATGGGTCTTATCGCAACTATCTTCGACAGTATCTGCAAGCATTGCTCAACTCAGTCAATATGGATGCTTGCAGGGACTGGATTCCTATCCCTAATCGTTGTGGCTGTCATTGTCAATGTTATTAAGCAGCTTCTGTTCAAAAATCCTAACGAACCCCCTGTCGTCTTCCATTGGTTTCCCTTTATTGGCAGCACCATCAGCTATGGCATGGATCCGTTTCAGTTTTTTTTCAGCTGTCGCGCAAAGGTTGGTTTTGGAATTCAGGGCACTGTTTCGTTCCAGACTATCGTTAGCTGACAATTTCCGTCTGGCAGTATGGTGATATCTTCACCTTCATTCTCCTCGGCAAAAAGACAACTGTGTATCTCGGTACCAAGGGCAATGACTTCATTCTGAATGGCAAACTGCGAGATGTTTGTGCCGAAGAGGTCTACTCGCCACTAACTACACCGGTGTTTGGAAGCGATGTCGTGTATGACTGCCCTAATGCTAAGCTTATGGAGCAGAAGAAGGTGAGCAACTTCCACAGGAACACTGGGAAACAGCAGTTAATAATGTCCATAGTTCATCAAATTCGGTCTCACTGCCGACTCACTCCGATCATATGTTCCTCTAATTACGGACGAACTCGAGAAATTCATCAAGTCCTCTCCGACTTTCCAGGGACCCAAGGGCGTTTTCGATGTATGCAAGACGATTGCTGAAATTACCATCTATACTGCCTCGCGCTCGCTTCAGGGGAAGGAAGTTCGGAGCAAATTCGATTCCACATTCGCCGAGTTGTACCAGGACCTTGACATGGGGTTTGCTCCTATCAACTTTATGTTGCCCTGGGCTCCTTTGCCCCATAACCGGAAACGTGACGCCGCACAGCGAAAGTTGACGGAAACCTACATGGACATAATCAAAGCACGTCGTCAGTCTGGCAGCAAGAAGGATTCTGAAGACATGGTTTGGAACCTCATGTCCTCTGTGTATAAGGATGGCACCCCGGTTCCTGACGAAGAAATCGCACATATGATGATCGCGTTATTGATGGCGGGTCAGCATTCCTCTTCTTCCACCGCCTCCTGGATTGTTTTGCGTCTTGCAACGCGGCCGGATATCATCGAGGAGCTCTACCAAGAGCAACTACGCGTTCTTGGATCTGATCTGCCTCCTCTCACCTATGATAGTCTGCAAAAGCTGGATTTGCATGCCAAGGTTATCAAGGAATCCCTGCGCTTGCATGCGCCGATCCACTCGATTATTCGGGCCGTGAAGAATCCAATGCCGGTAGATGGAACACCTTACGTGATCCCGACCTCGCACAATGTTCTTTCTTCTCCGGGTGTCAGTGCTAGGACCGAGGAACATTTTTCTAATCCTCTTGAATGGAACCCTCACCGATGGAATGACAGCCTTACGGCTCGTACTGAGAATGAAGAGAAAGTTGACTATGGATATGGCCTAGTCAGCAAGGGCGCTAATAGCCCTTACCTTCCCTTCGGTGCTGGACGACACAGGTGTATCGGTGAGCAATTCGCTTATGTTCAGCTTGGCACAATCACTGCTGGGCTTGTGAGATTATTCAAACTCCGCAACTTGCCTAATGTCGAAGGCGTCCCCGAGACGGATTTCTCGGTGAGTCTCCTTTCCTTTTGACAAGACAGTGTGTAAGATCTTCTCTTGCTGATTTGGTACTACAGTCTCTATTCTCCAAGCCTTCAGTTAACTCTTTCGTGCAGTTTGAGAAGCGCGAGCCTCCTCTCAAAGCATGATACTTGCCATGACTGTGGTTCATACTATCTCTCTCTTTTCCCATTCAAAATATGAGAGAGCAAATTTTGCAGTTGGGTAATGGAAACAGTAGGTGGGCTCGAGATCCTAGAAACTTGACATTCTCAGGTATTCTGCTCTCCTGTTCAGCGACTTGCAGCTACGGTACCTGTACGATATTGGGATTCTTCTTGTCGATTATGCATATATTCTCCTGGTATAATACTTTAATTTTATGTTATGAAAAAAAGATGATGAATAGAGACAAAATTGTGGATTACCAGCACCTTCTACCTTGATGTCGTCCAGAAAGAACTCAGAGACGGTTACTGGGTCATTGGACAAGGAGGCAATCCAACTCGAATTGATGATAATACGAGTCTTGGTGTTTAGAGTAATATACAAATACAGGTGAAGGCTAGGACATCCCGAACTCACGATAGAGGCCTATGCTGCACCCTTTTTTCTCTCCTCGCTCCTCTTCTTCGCCCTGACCTCCGCGCGTCGCCTTTCACCACCGTCCACTTTGTGTCCTAACTTATCCTCCCACATTCCCTCCTCCACCTTGATCAGAGCCGCACTGCCATCCGTGCCTTTAATTGGTTGCAGAAAGGGTCCGCTGATCATCGAGCCACGGTGTATCTTGATATGTGCGTACTTTTTGAGAGGGTTGGACGGTCCATGCGCATAGCTGGTAGCATCTGGCGGAAGATTGACAACAACTCGCTTCATACCCGGTGATCGTGTGGCCGAGGAATTCTGGAGGTTCGAGTCTCGGTTACCCTTGGTTATCTCGGAGCCCTGCACGGGTACTTCAACCACCCGCAGCTGGGCGGTTCCGTCGACAACATGGTCCAAGTCACCACCGGGACCGTAAACGCCCTGTCTAAACTTTTCCCTCTTCCGAAGCAAGTATCGTCGTTGGCGTGCGGGCTCGATTCCCGCCTCGCGGAGCCCGGTGGAGTTCAGGGTGAAAAGCTCGTCCCAGGAAGATAATTTGCTGGCGTGCTTGGACATGCCACGGCCGATCAGGGTGAGAAATGTTTGGACATCGGGAACAAATGGTGTCGGAGGAGGCACAGAGGGAGTTGCAGTGTTCTTGTGAAAGCACCGGATACATTGTTTGCCGAAAATGAAGGGCTTGACAAGCCGTAAGCATAGATGTTGACCGCGCATCGCCATGGTCGCCCGAGTCTCGAGGAAACCTGTAACTAAAAGATGGTCGAGTTAAAAGTTAGATTATGGGCGGACGATGTGCCTCTGGCGTGTAGGAATTCCAAAGGATCGTGCTGGCAGCGATGTTGGGTGGTTTTCCCATGCCAAGCAGCATCGAGAAATTTGACAATGATACTCAGGATTAACAATACTCCGAAGGTATACTTACTTACCTTTATAAAGATCAAGATAACAATTTGAATCCCAAAAGGAAAAGAGTTCATATCGACAAAACTAATAGTTGAGCCTATGTTTTGGCCTCTATATTGACAGTGAAGGCCTTAACGACGCGCTACTCTTACCTTTTCAGCAATCCCATCAAGCAGTAACGCGCCAACCACATCACAAAAGCTTTGAAATGGCACTTTCACCTACAGTTCCGCCGCAATCTTCATTAGCCACTGCATCATCCTCCATTACAGCAGCCAAGTTGAAAGGCGTTACTTTTCAATCATCAGTCAATGGAGAGGGGAGCGCCCCTTTGCCTCAGACAAATGTTGATCGCGAACTCACAGAGCTCTTGAACGATGATGTTCGGCAAAAATACATAAAAGGTGTCGAACAGATTTCTTTGGTTTTTAAAGGCAGTGCCTTTACTTGCAATCTTCTTCTAGGGTGGACTAACATTTAATCTGCAGATAAAAAGCTTGGTGAGGGTACCTACGCCATTGTATACCTGGGGCATCTTCGAAAGGACCCATCGTCACTCGTTGCCATCAAGAAAATCAAAGTCAATGCTGAATACAGGGATGGGCTTTCCATGGACGCCATTCGCGAAGTGAAATATCTTCAAGAACTATCCCATCCCAATATAATAGCACTCCACGATGTATTTTCTTCCAAGGACCAGAATCTCAATCTAGTGCTGGAATATCTACCACGGGGGGATTTGGAGATGCTCATCAAGGATGAGAATATACATTACGGCGCTGCTGATGTTAAGGCATGGATGGGAATGCTTGCTCGGGGCGTCTGGTTCTGTCACGAGAACTTCGTGCTACATCGAGACATCAAACCGAATAACCTTCTTATTGCTAGTGACGGGGAGGTCAAGCTGGCTGATTTTGGATTGGCTAGATCTTTTGCTGACCCCTACCTAAACATGACATACCAGGTCATTACTCGTTGGTACCGACCGCCCGAATTGCTATATGGTGCCCGACATTATTCCGGAGCCGTTGATGTCTGGTCCATGGGGATGGTTTTCGCTGAGCTTCTTCTAAGAGTTCCGTTTGTGGCCGGGAACTCCGACATTGACCAAATTTCGAAAATATGCGAAGCTTTCGGCACACCAACCGAGGAAAATTGGCCGGGGGTCAGTAGGTTGCCCAACTACATTCCCTCGGATAAACACAACGCTGTGCCCCTGCAAGGCCGTGACTTCTTTTTAAGGCAGTTCCCTACTGCAGGCCCAGTCGGTGCGGATTTGCTTATGTCGATGTGCACACTGGATCCGAGGAAACGGAGCACAGCATACCACATTCTACAACACGGCTGGTGGAAAACAGAACCGAGGCCGACCGCCAAAAGGGATCTTCCTCGAAAATTAAGCGGGGCCAAGAAGATGAGCGACGATCTCGCCAGGCGGAATGGAGAAATTGACGATGGTGCATTCAAGAATGCTGCAAGACAGCTTGACTTTACTGCAGTTAGGCATTAAGATGGATTCTATCACCATCACTATGTGGAAAAGCACTAGCGCCCGGAACATGATCACTAACTATGGCTGCTTACTCCTATTTTCGACTGCGTCTACGGCAGACGTATATTTGTCAGGAGATTGGATCAGTTCCTGGATAACCCCAGACATTGCAGTTTACTTTCCTTGGCCATCCTTTGACGAACGTGACATGTCAACACAGCAATGAAGATTGCCAAGCAATTACATGTACGCCATCAATCTGCTTTAGATTTGCCTGGACTTTGAGGTGGCCATTCTTTGATCTGGTCCCCTTTTGAGCCTAAGCATGAATTTGGCACATCCTCCTTCCGAGCGTTCATGAAAGTTCTTTCATCTGGCGAATAATTCGGCTCTCGCCGTCGGGTATGTCGGGGCGTCAGACGATTATCGTTCTTTCTGCATAAGCCTGGGTCGATTGGAGATGTCCGCGGCTCACCTGAGTGGTCAGTTGATCTCACTCGAAATTGAGTCTCGGTTCATGAAGAAAGTATTTCTCGTTGACCCCTCTGCTTGAGTGCTTGGAATGCCACCTCAAACCAGTGGGACTATAGTCAGCCATGAGCTATTCATTATTCCCACCCAATCAATATACGAGAGCAAACGGAATCAAGGAGGTTTTACAAAATCGTGTGACTCGCAATCGAGTCAGTCGGCCGCAAATAGGCCAACTTCCGGTGATGCGGTGCCTCGTCGCTTTATATCACCTTAAGCTAAATAGTAGTGGAAGGTATTGTTTTACCCATTGTTATCTGTTGGAATTAAAACAAAATAATTAGCAGTTGTACAGAGTACCTTAAACTTTCTCACTAAGACAAGGTAACTACTGTGGTGCTGCTTGTCTAATCAAAATATCTTCTTATTCAATAACTTACTGCCCGATTAACTCAGTTGGTCAGAGTGTCAGACTTTTAATCTGAAAGTCACGAGTTCGAGCCTCGTATCGGGCGTCTTTTTTTTTTCTCAACCTTTGAGAAGGATGCGATAAATTCTAAATCCTTTGGTCGGTGCACACTGGAGTACTGCACAGCTTTGATGCCTCAATCTAGAATTCTAGATATGTAGCTAAGAAAAAAGCCAACTTTATTTGAACCTCAATCTACGGAGTAATATATTCTATATCCCATGACCAATGACTCAATTGTCAATACATATACATCGCTAGTTATTCCAATAAGACCGATACAAACATTTCTGATCTAAGAGGAACAGCATTTGGGAGACTGTCATAATGTTATTACTGTATCATTGGGCGCCTTCTCCATGCCGTAGAGTACCCTTGATACCTTATTTTAGGTAGCTAGGCCACCTGCCTCGGGGCCTTTATTATTTTTTAAGTCTCTAGATAGTTACTTCCTGGACACTGGAGTCCGGAGGTCTTGGTGTGATTCTTCTTCCTTGTGTTGTGGGGTTCATAAAACATCAAAGTATCAGTAGGTACTCCGTACTGAGGGGTGGATTTGGCCTGTAGAGAGAGAGTATGATGAAAAAAAACTATATGAGATGGAACATGATGATATTCAACTTATAGCATACAAAGGTTGATCTTGCTTGATGAAAAGAGTTTGTACAGAGTAGTAGGAGACTAGGAATCAATCTTGTAGAACAAAATAACTAGCCATCATGTGATCTTCCAATCCATTCCTTCCCTTTACAGTACGGAGTACTACCATACTACTCTGTAGGCAGGTACTACTTCTGTAGGACCATGACGTAGGTGTGGTAGTATAGAGAACTAATTTCTGCAGAGAAACTCGAGATGTATCCAAGTCTCCAACTCCCCACATCAAGAATTTTGTTCTCTTCTACAATTTCTGTCCTGCAAAGTCCTTCATGGAGCCTGCTTCACAGGTCATCTTGCGACCACCACCTCATCTCATCCAAGTAGGTACATCTGATGTCTCCGTCCCCAGTGAAACCATCTCATTGCGATTCTTCCATGAGTGAGAGGGGTTTGAACAGGAGGTGCTGGAAGCATGTGGTACTTTGGATTTGAGCCAACTAGTTCCCCTGACTGATGATATGAGTGAGAACTTTGTTGTCAGCAGCAAAGTTGGATTAACTGGGAGGTTTCATTGCGAAGTGAAGCGGAGCACCCTATACGTAAATGCGCAAAGGGCAAAGCTTAACGCTGATTGGTCCACTTAAGGAGTCAATCTACAGCCTCTGATTGGTCATTAAAAACGAAAACACGTGACCTAGGGCTATTCTTTTAGGGCTTCTAGATTATTACCAGCTTCCCTTCCCCTTCTACTCATACCCACCTCACCAGTCACCAATTCCTAGGGATATTAAATCCTGCGGATGTTGAATCACAGTCATATCCAATCCTAAGGGTGTTAAATTGCGGCCTTGAATCCTAGGGATTGTGATGGTCCAGTTCGGACAGATAAAATAATATTGATGTCTATCTAAAGATGACCTTTTAACTAGAACATCAAGTGTAAGGAAAGAAAGGAGAAAGGAAAACGGAGCAATGGGATTGGGTTGTGGGATATAGTTCCCTCGCTTGCCAGGCGAGGAGCTATTCCCAAAGTGGCAGGCGGTGAGGGGGAAGACAGAACTCCAGTCCTGATCGTCACAGGGATATTGAATCGCGGCCTTGAATCCTAGGGATATTGAATCCTGTGGATGTTGAATCACAGTCATATCAAATCCTACGGATGTTGAATCGCAGCCATATCGAATCCTAGGGATATTGGATCCTAGGGATATCGAATTGCTGCCATATTGAATCATACCCATATTGAATCCTAAGGATATTAAATATAGGCTGATTGAGCCTAGCATTCAGAAAAATATGGAGCATACTATTCAGAATTTCAGATTCGCTTCGCATGCCTTAGGCACACCCCTTACTACCCCCCAGCACTTAGCAGGCTGGGGGTCCGGGGGGCGCCTAGCCCCCTGGTAAGCATATCTGTGATCCTGTCTCCAAAGCACTTGCAGTTACACCCCTCTCAAATTTGAAATTTGGTGACTACCAGGCAGCCCATGGCTACCAGGCAGCAAATGCGAGCAAAGTCCCAGATGTTATCATGCTCACCTTCCCAGATGCCGATGCTATAGCTATTGGTGAACTGAAGTCTTTCCGGACAGTTAAACTTGAGAAATACTCAATTCGCAAAAGCTATATGAGATTGATTCCTATCCAGCCTCACCTAGGTGACTAACTCCCCGTCCATCTTCAGCTCAGAATGGCGCAGCTGACATCTCTTCAGCCCAACTTATCCTGTATATGCGTATGAATCTGCTCAAGTTTGGTTTTTTGTCTACATACAAGACAACCGTGTTCATTCAGCGGACAGATGCTTTTCGGTTTGACATTTCACTTCCAATTGATGAACACTCAACAAATCCCACTCTTCGACAGTGTTTCTTAGCCTTCGGTGTCTTTGCTTCTAATGACCCTGAGTTCACTGAGCCACCAGGATTCTCTTAAGGATTAGTCAGTTTTCTTCACATTGATAATTAATGATAATAAACTGATGTACCTCTCTAGCTAAGAATACCGACAAGTCCATGTGCACAGGCATCTACCCGCCCTTCACCACTTCAGAATCAAGTCACGCCCAAAGGGGGCACATCTGAGATCATTAGCTCATCATCTATCCTTTTTGGTAGCAAGGACGGCGTTGCCCTTAGTTTAGTAAACTGCAAGAGGCTTATTCAGGGATCAAAAGCCAAGGCCATCTATGAGGTTATATGGGACGGAAAGCCTGCCATAGCTAAATGTTGGTCACAGCCTCTATATAAACGGTTTGTGGGAACCATCTCCCTGGATAGTTATATATCAGTGGCTGACCCTTAGTTGCAGCTATTCTGATGAAGCCACTACATATGAGAATCTTCACACACAGCAGCCTGAGGGCTTTCGCTGCTTCCCCTACCTACTCAGTCATGGCAAGATTTGTTGCTCCTCTATCTTTCCTCATGGATACATCCTAGTTATGAGCAAGGTTAAAGGTAACCCACTTAACAGGCAATGGGACTTACTTTCTAGTAATATTAAGGAATACATCCGCGCAGAGATGTATAATGCTATCAAGATTCTTAGGAGTATCTCAGTCATTTCTATTGACTGTGGGCAGCATAATGTCTTATACTCTCCAGATACAAATTCTGTGACAATGGTT
The DNA here is from genome assembly GCA_004769165.1 of Aspergillus cejpii. Classification (NCBI taxonomy): domain Eukaryota; kingdom Fungi; phylum Ascomycota; class Eurotiomycetes; order Eurotiales; family Aspergillaceae; genus Aspergillus; species Aspergillus cejpii. Next base: position 721,039 of record SMSW01000007.1, read on the forward strand.
GACTTTGAGTTGATGCAGGCCTGTGAGGAGGACACAATGAGTCCCTGAGATGTACGCGATGTTTGAAGATGAGGACTAAGTGAGGAAAGATTCAAAAAGAATTCTAAATGGACCAATCAAATCGCTAGATTATAAGAAACAAAAAGACTCCTATCTAATATCCAATAACTACCTACAGAGTACGGAGTAGTAGTAGTAGTAGTAGTAGTAGGGAAATAGTAGGAAGTAGGCATATCGGAATACTGGCGATATTGAATCTATTATGGATATCAAATATCACCACTATATGGATTACGGAGTATAATGCCACTATTCAATATCTCTAGTATTTCATACCACTAATATTCAAGAATCAAGATGCCAACTATTTGATATCCCTATTCCCTTCTCAAACCATGGAGTACAAGTGACGGTACAACCCTGGGGGGCCCCAGTTTCCCCCTCCTTCGAGTCGACAACAGGGGTTCGCGATCCCGCTTCCTAAAGACTAGACAGACGCCACTAAGAGAATCAAGCTAAAGGATGGACGACGACAGTCTTTCGTTTCCTTCAACCGGACACTTTTGTTCTTGCACAATTGACAATATCACAATACCAGTCACCCAAGACTGGCCATTCACTGACCTACGTCTTGAACCACAAGCCTCGAGATTCCTGGATCATCCCTGTTCATCTCATAATAACAACTCCTGAACAGCGCGCCCCCGAGTCTTGTTTGGGCCAATGTTACGAAGAGAACATCTCAGAAGGACACACAATAGCATTTGTTCAGCCTGATTCGAATCTTAGTATTACTCAAGGCTTCAGAAAATACCTAGTGGTGCCCAAAGTCCACCTCATCACGGCCAACTTGAGTTGACTTGCGACGCTCCATCGTCGCTGCATCCTATTTGGAGTTCCACTGTAAGTGTCCGCCATCTTACTCGATCTGAATTGACCTTTTCTTCCATCTGTCACAATTTCTTTTCTGCTCTTCTTCTCCATATCCCCCGCGCAGAGGAGGGTTTATTGGCAATGGTAGTAGACGTTGTCGCCCACCCTTATCACCAAAACCAGAACTTATTCTGATGTTTTTTGTTTTGTCACATTTGTCACCATCAATATACTTCAGTTGTCAAGCTGTCCATCTAACTAACCAACGTCAAGTTTCGCATAGCTTGTCTCAATAGGGCCCAAAGTTCAGAAACGCAACATCCCGCTATCCAATACTCCACACATGGCCGCCACACGCCAAATCTGAGCTCTGCCTCGAGTCGCTTCATTTAACTCGATAGTTCAAAGTACCAGTACAACAGGCCAGATTTATGATGTCCACATTACCACCACCATCCGAAGAGGCCAGGAGCCCTCCGGCTGGTATCCTGCCCCCGTTGCCAGTCCCAAAATCGAGGAAAAGCCTACCCCTCTCGGCTGACATCTCACGGGCGTCATCTCCGTCGCAACTATCTTCCAAATTGCGCACGCCCTCCAGTCCTAGACTTCTCAATAAGTCTCCATTGTCCAACCAGACTTTGACCAACGGCGCATCCAGGTCCACGTTCAGTGGCCGGAGCCCCTCTAGTCCTGAGAAATCGCTCCGCAGGACGATAAGTATCGCGGCCTTCCCTCAGCCCCCAAAGGCTACCAGCCGTCCCTCAACTGCCTCTTCGGTTGTGGGTCACCAAGCCATCCATACTTCTGGCAGCGTGAAAGTCAAGACTGGTTCGAGACTAAGTTCTGGGACCACCAGCAGCTATCGAAGTTCAAGGACTCCATCTTTGATGAACGGCCAATCCATCCATATTCCAGATGCGCGAGAAACCGAGGCCTCCCCATCGCAAAGTAGAAGCTCTTCTGCGCAAGGCTCATACTCAACAACTGCGACCACTTTTGAAGATGCCGATGACTCCACGGGTCTACGAAAATCGAATTCGAAACACAAACAAGTAAGAGGCAACGTTACCGTCAGTGTCCGAGTGCGCCCGGATCTTAACGGGGCTGATGGCTCAGCATCGAACGGCGATTGGGTGGTTGATGGTCGGCGTGGCTTATTATCCTACAGGGGAAAGGAAGGCGGGGGTGACTATCTATATGGTGAGAAAATGAATTAGCCATGCCTGCAATACTTCATCCAGCTCACAAATTTGTCTACTACCCTAACAGATAATGTCTTCCCGCCGCATGAGCACAATGCCAAAGTCTACGATGCCGCGGCCAAGCGCCTTGTCAGAAGGGTTATGGAGGGATACCACGGTACGGTCTTCGCCTATGGTATGACGGGGACTGGTAAAACATTCTCCATGCAAGGGACCGCGATGTCTCCCGGAGTGATTCCACTAGCAATAACAGATATCTTCTCCTTCATTAGGGAGACGCCACATAGGGAATTCCTGCTTCGCGTCAGTTACCTGGAAATCTACAACGAAAAGATCCACGACCTACTTTCCGCTTCCGGTCCTGGTGGAGTTGCAAGTTCCCAACAGGAGGAAATTAAACTCCGCGAAGACAGCAAACGGGGCGTGTATGCAACGCCCTTGAAGGAAGAAATTGTGCAAAGCCCCACTCAGCTCCTTCGTGTCATTGCCAGAGGCGATCATGCACGAAGAACTGGCAGTACACAGTTCAACGCTCGTAGCTCCAGAAGCCACGCGGTCGTTCAGATCGTTGTTGAGAGCAGGGAACGAGTACCGGCAAGCAATCCTTCTCAGGAAAGGCGCTCCGGGATGGTTCCTGGTGGTGTCAGAGTTTCAACCCTCAGCTTGATTGATCTGGCGGGGTCGGAGCGTGCTGCAGAGGATAAAGAGCGTCGAACGGAAGGTGCTCACATCAATAAAAGCTTACTCACACTCGGTACAATCATCGCTAGGTTGTCGGAGAACAAGGATAAGAGTGGCAACCCGACAGATCGCGAGGGCAGGCACCTCCCATATCGTGATAGCAAACTTACGAGATTACTACAGCCGGCTTTGTCGGGGAATTCTCTTGTGAGTATTCTCTGCACAATTCAGATTGGTGCATCTGGCAACTCAGCTGCCACAAATTCTCACTCGGCAGAGACTTTAAATACACTAAAGTTCGCTGCTCGCGCCAAAAACAACATCGTCAGCCACGCCAAAAGGGCAGAGGAAGCCTTTGGTAGCGGCGGTGGCGATGCTGGCAGCCGAGTTCTCCTGGAGCGCTACCGGGCGGAAATCCAATCACTGCGCAGTCAACTCGAAACTCAGGCAAAAGATGAAGCTGAGAAAGAGCTGAAACTGGAAGAGCAGCAGTTGGAGAAGGAGGCAAAAGCGCGCCATGAAGAACAGATGCTTGAGATGCAATTAGCCCGGACAGCGCTGAAAGAACGCATTGAACATCTCAATCGCCTCATTCTCTGTTCTAAATCCACCGGAGTAAATAGTCAAAACGGAATAGCCGCCTTTGGCCGACTTTCTAGAATGTCTGCTACCGACTCGATATCCCGGTCTTTGCGATCCTCTGTGAGTCAATCTACATTAGGGGCGTGTCGACCTGTTTCCCTCTTGTCCACCAACAGTAATGAAATGTCAGCGAGTTTGACATATCCCGGAGGGCCTCTTGAAAATGAGGAGGACGAGATCATGGGAGAGTTCGCGGACGGGAGAGCAAGCGCCCATCGACAGATTGCTGCCCTGCAGGCGGACCTTAATGACAAGAACCGATACATAGCAACTCTAGAGCGACGTCTTTTGCAGGCCCGGCGATCAAGCCACTCACGGATGTCTATGGGGATGAAGACAGCAAATGCACACTCGGAAATGCCTGATCTGATGGCTTTGCTCCGCGAGAAGGATATGGAAATCAACGAGCTTCGCTTACAGCTGGACGATAAAGACCGGATGCTTGCTGCACTCCGCTCTGCCGCACGACATCGAGACCTCGCATATGTTACGGCAGACACATACCCAACGGACATCAAAAACAAGCATGAGTCAGTGAATAGTAATGGCGGGAGTTTGTTGCTAAACAAGCGTATAGCTGAACCCCTTTCGCTGCATGAGGAAGATGAGAAAGAGCCAGCGGGGAAGAGCATGGATGAAGTCTCACGAATACTTGATGAAATGATACAAGATCGAGTTGAAAGCGGTCATTTAGTCAAGGGTTCTCGTGGGAGTGTTCGCATTGCCGATGAAGGTCGAGGAACTTCCGAATCGGCAGCAGTCATCCCTGCTCTACACACAGCTAACACACTCTCAGACACTACCGATGCGGATTCAATGCAGGACAAGAGTTATTGAGAAAATACTCTGTTCCCTCCTCTATTCCCAACCCCTTTCTTTACGTCCTTCCTGCCTGCCCCCCTTATTTGAGATTTGAATCCTCACCTTCTTGGCCTAAATATTTTGTATCATCAGCTCCTTCCGATTCCTCCCAACTTCGCTATTCTCTTCTCAACCTCTCAGAAGCACTCGATCGCGCCTTTCAGAGTGTGGTCAGGTGGTTTTTATTTTTTTTGGCCCCGTGTTTGAGGGAGGTTTCAGCGAAGTCATGGATGGAGGTAACCGTTATATGCTGATGAGTGTAGTTCATCATGATTTCGTTCCATGTTTAGATACCCGGACTGTTTTTCTTCGTTCGTGATTCAATGAGCAATTCATTTTTACTATTAGATGCAGTTTGCTGTTCTTGAATGTCTCTCTCTTCGGAATTTTCATCTCAAAGCCGAGGCATATGGCGACGCGCAGGGACGAACTCTCCAGTAACTGCCATCACATCTCTGAGACTGACTAGCTCCGAGGAAAGATCCTTGAATAAAAGCTTTGTGTGGTTTGATGCACTGACGGCTTGATATGCTGGTTCACACCATATAACTAAAAAGAAAAACAAGATCGAACCCATTTCATGCAACTATCTCGATTTCGGAGGTTCGGTCCTTTGCATAGACATCTTTGTACTCTTCCCACAATCGTTTCAGCTCTTGTATGTACTTGGTATGAAGTTCTTCAATATAAAGATCATCGATTCGGTCTCTATCTTGCTGCTGAACAACCGGAATGGGTCGCCCGACAACAATATTCAATGGACGTCGGTACGGCATGAGTCCCACGTCATAATTGAAAACCCCACGAGCGTGGAAGAGTGGGATAGTGAATCCCATCGTACGCTTGATGAGCATCTGAAACTTGTAGATGATGGGATGCTGGTCGGACCGCACCTGGTCATAGAGCTCATTTTCACCGAATGCCAGCACCGGTACGAGATCGGCACCTGTGCGAATCGCTAGTTTTATGAAGCCCTTGCGACGTTTAAGCACAAGGCGCATGGTGTGTGGTAGAGCGTCAAGAGATTCGCGAGCCCCGCCAATGACAATTGTGATGGCACGGCCCATGCCTTCCCCGTCAACACCACCTTTAGACAGAATATTTTCACACGATTCGCGGGAAACACTAGCAAGCCCCATAGCCAGAGCATATTCTCTGTAGAACGGAATCCGGAAATTCGAGTCGAGAGTAAGCAGTGTGTTTGTAATCCCCGGAAACAAGCTTGAAAACCCCAGCGCCTCAGTAGCAAATGCTGCAAATGCACCATGGGAGATTATCCCATGTGGGTGGTAACCAAATATGTATTTCCGCGACGGAAGAAGAGGTTCTGAACGATGCAGGCGAGCGGGGAAATAAGACGCATAAAGTGACCAAATTCGAAGCGAGCGCAAGTAATTTTTTCGCCCACTCAACGTCCCAGACGTGGCGGCTGATGAGAAAAGTAAGATGTAGATTAAGTAAGGCAGTAGCAGCGGCCAGAATAATGGGATAGCACATGAGAAGAAGAAGAACATTAGAAAAATTGCAATAGTTAGTGTGTGACATAGGACAATCAAGGTTTGAAGTCGTCTTGCAAGGCCAATATTCAGGGGAGCCCAATGGATGACCCTGGACCTTGTCAGTCGTCATGCCCAAGACGCTGAACATTGCCAATACTAACCCATCCTGCGCATGATGGATATGTGACAAAGCAGCAAGGGGATGTCGAAACATACCTGCTCCTCACACCATGCTTCGTCAGATCATGACGACAAGCCCCATGATCAGTATGATCCAGGAGTAAAGTCGCCTGCCTGTGACTCGTTAAACTCGGTCGTGAATCTTTGGATTGTGACGCAGCAGTTCTATCTGCAAAAATATCCCGGGAAGTATTGCTGCTTTGCACAAAGTGATCAGGGCGCGACGCATCAACCCGCTGGGTCGCAGTCTGTGGGTTCAATCCAAGTTCGCTCAAGGGCACGACATGATTCACAGTTTCGCTGAGCCGAGCAATGCTTGGTTCTCGTGAATTCTCCTGTACTAACATTATTATATTGAGTACAAGGAAGTGGAATAAGACGTTCGGAGCTGTTGGACTTGGCTGTTGCGGAGAGTTGGAGACTGAGAGACGTTGGCTCAAAGTGGGACCTTTAACTAGAGCAATTCAAATTTCAGCCTCCAGTGTTGAGGTTATGGAAATCCATATGATTTGTATCTTACCCAGCCATGGCCAACGGAAGAATCTTGATAGGAAAGAGAAAGGTAATGCCTGTCAGACAGGGCGGGTACTCTGATAACAGTGATTGCGGGGAATGAGAAAGAGATGTTGACGACCTTAACACCTACAAAGCCAGAAATACTTCTGTTTCTACTCTATGAACATTCTGAACAGCGTCAAAGATTATGATACCACCAAGGCAAAAAGGTCGGTGATTAAGGCTGAGTCAGGTTTCATCCCTATGATACCCTGCAGCCGTTGTGACATGATATGATAGAAGGCATTTTGGTTGTGAAAAGAAAAAAGATAGATGTCAAATCATGGATAAATTCTTCTGGGTGACTCTGAATCTCTATCAGTCAGGGTATCAACTCCCAGCGAGTAATGGTCCCTATATCACAAGCTCAAAGGCACATGGTCTACTGCAAAGGCATAATTCCACAGTGAGCTATGGGAGGTTGGAATGCAAAGATTAAGTTTTAATCATGAATATCTGATTCAATTAGTCTGAGAACGGCAGGGCAAAAATTTTGTGATGGGATAATTACCTCATTAAGAGATTTATCATCCATAAGGGCTCTCTTCTTCTGTTCGATATAACGACTTCTGAATACCTGTCTTCCCATGGGTCGGCGTTCCCTTGATAATGTTGGAACTTTCGGCTCTGTTACACTCCTGGCCTCCGAGGGAGCTTCTGCAGATTTCTTCCTATCCGGCGCTTCGGTGTCGGGATCAGTAACTCCACTGAGCTTTCTTTTCTTATCCATTCCTGCTTGTTTCTTTTCGCGTTTGGAGACCTTCTCGCGAGATTTTTTAGCACTTGTGTCCTTTTTCTTGCTGGATTTGACGCGATCTCGATCCTGCGAGTCGCCTTCCTCATTTACCGCCATGCCGTTCTCACACCCTTCTGACTTCACTTGAGAGTGCGCGCGGTCGTCCTGAGGCGCTCGACGAGCGATGGCGTCTTCCGTCTCTTGGACTAGGAAGCCACCACTGATAAATCTGACCGTCTGCCACTTCGTCGCTGCATAGCGAGCCAATTTGATATCATCACGCTTCTGCTGTTCTGCTGCAAGTTCTGTTTCAGATCTGCCATTGAGTCGGCCTAACAATCCTTTGAAGGCATCCAAGCCGGTGGGTTCGTCCAAGAGATCCCGTTTCGGCCGAGCTCCCAGACCTAAAGTATCATCTTTCAAGACAACTCTGATGTGAGATGCGCTAGCCTTAGTGAATAGATCAGAATGCGCTGCGTTTTGAGGGCCAAGGAAGCTACCAGGAGTCCATCCCTGGGCTTTCATAATTTTATGTCCAAAGCCATTCGTTGACCGTGACCAAGTGGTATTGTTCGGATCATGCGATAATTTGGTTTTCCTAGTCGTTCGAGTCAGCTCAATTGGTTTCATACATTGATCAGAAAACCCTGTCCACATACTTGCGAGGTGCCGCCAGGCCCATTTGCGGCAATATAAGGAGAAAATCCTCCCGGAGAAAAAAAAAAGAGGGGAAAAGGAAAGAGAGAGAGAAGGGAAGGGATAGAACTGAAGTGATAAGGACTCGAAATTTGAAATCAGTTACAATAATTCCATGAATAAACCAAGCAGATAAAGAGACCTATTTTTGTAGGAATGAATGATGCCCAAAAAGTTCATGAACTTTTTAAATTGTATTGCATTATTTGACCGCCTACCTATCTAGTCTGCTTGATATGGATCGCCTATGAAACCAGAGCTACAATGTCCATAGACCAGTAGTCTAACTGTGGTATGTATACACACTCTATCTCCTTTATTATTTACAAGGATTAATATTTATTTACCAGAACCAGAGGCATTGTTCTGCACCAGTTAACAAACCAAGATTGGTACATGGACGGATTAAGGGTAAACACCCAAAAATACCTTTTCCTTATATGTTCGGGTTTTCTCACCATGGGGCCTATAACCTGAGTTGATATCATCGGAAGAATGGCCAATTTACAAATTTTCTGCGAGGATTACCCTCAACGTACATTGGCTCTGGTCACAACTCATTTTGCTTTGATCTTCCAAGCCAGTCAAGCACGAGCGGGAACTGGGACCACAGCAAACGGCAATGGTGACATCCGCTGTTTGGTCGAATTCGCCAGCTTGTCTTCGGCGGACCTGACGGGCTACCGATATCTAGGCGATGGGTATGGTACGCTTGGCTTAGTTGCTTTGGGCGGAGAGGTGTTCCTCTGTGTGGTAACCGGTGCTTCGAAGGCAGCAATTGTCAGACCTGGCGAGAGTATATGGCAAATTCAAAACGTGGGCTTTTGTATGTCTCATTCCTTATTTTTATCTATTCTCGCCCTAATTAGAACAGTCTGCCTTAATCACTCAGGCTATGAGGACGGTCTTCATTATGGGTACGATCCTTCGTTTGCCGTCGAGGAGCTTGATCAAGGGGATAGCAGAGAAATGGTCACCGACCATCCATTTCTAGCTCTAAAAAAGCTCCTGGGTGACGGCAGTTTTTACTATAGCGTTGATTTCAATCTCACAGATCGTCTGCAGAATCGGTAAGCCAAGATTAATGCTTCTCTCGCAAGATTTTGGTTTTGGCTGATATATGGCCAGTTGCGACGAAGCCGCGGCGTTTGATATCGACTCACTGGATGAGGACATGCTGTGGAACTCATACATGATCAAATCTCTCCTTTCATTCAGGGATCGCTTGTCTCCTGCTGATAAAATGCACCTCGACTTGTCTCGAATCATGACCTGTGTTATAAGAGGATTTTGTAGCACCCTGACCATACCTGCTCCTACTTTAACCATATCCTATACACGAACCCATTTCTCACCAACGCTAACCATCATATCTCGCCAGTCGTCTCGACGGGCGGGTACGAGGTTCAATGCTCGTGGAATTGACGACGACGGAAACGTTGCAAATTTTGTTGAAACCGAAACCATTCTTTGGATTCCGCCTGATCTTACTTTCTCTTATGTTCAGATTCGTGGTTCCGTGCCCGTTTTCTGGGAACAAGCGCCAGGCTTTTTTCCTGGGCAACAGAGAATTGAAGTAATAAGGTCGACCGAGGCAACTGAACACGCCTTCAATAAGCACTTCGAAACTCTTGAATTAAGGTACGGCGCAATTCACATAGTCAATCTCTTGAGCGCTCTTAAGCCGGGAGAAGTCGAACTTTCGAAGAGGTTTCGAGAGCTGGTCAGCAAAAGTCCACTCAACCAGAAGGCAGGCTCCCATGCGTTGTCAGACCATATGCTTTTACAGATGACTGAATTTGATTTCCACGCGGAGACTCGAGGTCCGCTAGGGTATGGAGCTAGCAGTCGAATTAAAGATGTGATTATCCATTCTGTGGATGGCTTTGCATACTTCTTGTCTGAGAACGCTTCGTCCATGGGCGAAAGAAATCATGAGGCGGTGGCTTCATCTGTTGTTCTACAGCAAGAAGGCATATTCCGGACAAATTGCTTGGATTGCCTTGACAGGACCAACCTTGTGCAGACCATCATTAGCTCAATGGCCCTCGAATCATTTTTGCGTCAACAGGGAGTACAGCTCCATGCTGAACTTCAGCTAAGGCACTCAACCCTTTGGGCTGACAATGGGGACGCTCTGTCAAGGATATATGCTGGTACGGGTGCGCTGAAGAGTTCTTTCACTCGACATGGAAAAATGTCTTTCGCCGGTGCTCTTGCAGATGCACGTAAGACTGCCACTCGGCTCTACGTGAACAATTTCTCGGACAAGGCTCGACAAAAGACTATCGATCTACTACTTGGCCGACTAACAAATCAAGTCCCGGTACACCTTTTTGATCCGATAACTGAATTGGTCTCCGAAGAATTGAACCTACGAGCTCCCGAATATTCATCCGCCAAGCTAATCAAGATCTGGACTGGAACGTTTAACGTAAATGGACGCCACCAGGGCCCTGGCATTGACTTGACGTCGTGGCTTTTTCCTGCCATCAATCAGCAGAGCGAGGATCCGACTATTTTTGCTGTGGGATTTCAAGAGATAGTTGCATTGAGTCCACAGCAGATCATGTCAACAGATCCTACAACACGCAAAGTTTGGGAGGTTGCTGTCAAAAATTGCCTCAACAAGCGTGCAGAAAGGATGGGGACTTCAAATTACGTTCTCTTGCGGAGTGGCCAGCTTGTTGGAGCTGCTCTTATGATATTTGTCAGGGATGATATCCTCAAGGAGATTAAAAATGTTGAAGGCAGTGTCAAGAAAGTAAGTCTCTCGGTGGAGCTTGATTGCCTCGTTATTTGTAAACACTAATGGCTTGGAAAGACGGGCCTTTCAGGTATCAGTGGCAACAAAGGAGGCTGTGCCATTCGCTTCGAATACTCCAACACTCGGCTCTGCTTCGTTACCGCTCACTTTGCAGCTGGATTCGCGAACTACGAAGAGAGGAATAAGGACTATGAAACTATCAGCCGAGGTCTAAGGTTCCAGAAAAACAGGTCAATCGATGACCACGACACCATTATCTGGCTTGGGGATTTCAATTACCGAATAGGTCTCAGCAATCATAATGTCAGAGAACTAGCAACGCAGAAACACTATCAGAAGCTCTACGACAATGATCAGGTACAATGATCCCCTTAAGTATTTCATCATGTGCTAATACAATCTGAAGCTGAATCTCCAGATGATGGCGGGCAATGTATTTCAGTTCTATACAGAGGGGGCCATCTCATTTCCACCAACTTATAAATATGACATCGGTAGTGATGATTATGATACATCGTAAGATATGTCAAACTTGATCGACATTGGAGAGACTGACCTTCTGCAGGGAAAAGGCACGCATCCCTGCATGGTGTGATCGAATCTTATGGAAAGGGCCAAATCTTCATCAAATGCGATACAGTTCCGCCAATTTGCAGTTTTCAGATCATCGTCCTGTGTGCGCTATTTTTTCCTGTGCAATCAATGTGATTGATGAAAACTTGAGGGAAAAGCTTAGGAGTATACTTTATTCAAAAAGGCTCGATGATTTCCCTTCGATGAATGATGTGAGTATAGATAGAAGGGAATCAGCCTACACGGGCTCTGTTATGCCTGGTTTACCATTAGCCAGCTCGGACGAGCAGAAATGGTGGTTACATAATGGTATGTTTCCTTGATCTTCTGCCTTACCCCTTCCCCATCCTGTGCCTTTCCTGCGTTCACAACTTTTTTTTTGGTTCTCCCTGTCTCTAACAAGAATATGAGAAAAAGGTGCACCTGTGCGATCAACTGTCCAGCCACCACCAGGTGGAGGGACACTAAACATGGATCGCGAGTCCAACCCCTTCTCCCCAAAGAGTGGTGCTGCTGACTGGCTATCAGCCAGGGGACCATTGGATATGGGGAAGTATGTGGGTAACATGGAACTCGTCGCACATAAGCCTCCTTTGCCGCCCGAGGCAGCCAGGCCATCGGCATCAACAAGTGGTGCTGTTACCAGCCTTCCTGCTGGGACGATGGGGCTCAAAAAGCCACCACCGTTACCTCGGAAATCAATTGCTCTGGACCATCGTCCAAAAGCCTCATCAAGTCCAGCTGCGCAGCAGCTTGGTATGAAGCTAATGAAGAGTGATTCAGTCAGGTCAGATACTCTACTGGACGCAAAGGTGCCCAAATTTAATGGGACAGTCAAAATACCTTCCACCAAATGTGGCTTCATCAATACGGACTCACTAGAAGTGGGTAAACTCGAGAGCCAGGGTTCTAATGGATGTCCCAACAGCCCTAGGGATCTTCTAAGTGACGGTGTAAATGAAGAGATTAAGTGGAAACCTTTACTTCCACAGTAGTTTTATTATTCCAGTCCTGAGTGATGCCAAGTATGGGACTTTTTACAGATTTTACATCTTTAATTAAAACTGTCAAGGTGCACACCTTCTACCACTCCGTACACCCAGTAAGTTGAAATCATAAATAGGTGGTGTCCATGCTCTATTGGGTATATAATAACTCTAACACACAGTATCTTCTATTACATACAGGTATTTCCCCAGACTTTTCTCCTCCTTCCTATCACCAAAAAATGCATGTCACCACTCCGTATCATCCAGACTCCACCATGAAAGAAACCACCAACATCCACACTGAGACATGAGAAACCAATCCCGAGCTCCTCGAGAGGAAAAGTCATGCCTCCTCCAAAGCAAACAGTGATAAAGGAAATTCAGTATCTTAGTAGTTGCGGGCTGATGTATAGGCAGAAGATATAGTCATGCTTCGAGTGCGCAGAGAACCAGAAGCAATAGTGACCCGAGCAGTGAGTTCATGACGCTTATGCAGCCAACAGCCTTAAGATATGATTTTATCACATAACACGGCAAGAGCTTCCGTGATGATGGAATGCTTTAGGCTTTTTTCCCGCTTTTAAAGCCTTGTTAAGCCTTAAACGGTTACTACCTACCATCCACATAGCAAAGGCGCTGGGATCAGGCGCCTTGGGTCGCGGCTTTTTGGTAACTGGATGAAGGTCAGTTCAATACTCTTAAAGTAAAAAGAAAAAAAGGGCGACTGCAGCATATATGAAAGAACCCGCTGAGCAGGAACAGCGATAATATTATCAACGATGGTGATTTAAGGAGATTTGAGTTAACACACCTGCCGGCTCTGGTTTTTTCTTTGGCTCTTCTGGAGCGACAACAACCAGGTTGTTCACAGGCCCCTCGGCTGCTTCTGGAGTTGGAGCGGGCTCAGGAGTCTTCGGCTTCTCTGGTATAGGCCACATATGCATAGTGATCGTCCAATCCGGTTCAATGACGGTTTCCCAAACCTGTGGAAGTATAATATCACCATTCGGCCCTACCAGATCGTACCGTCCCTCTGCTACATGAGGCCCTATCACCTCGATGTGAAGAAAGGCCTGCCGTATAAGCTCTTCCATTCCCTGAATGACTGATCTTAGAAACAAGGACTTTCCCACCAGCATAACGAGGTCTTACCTGCCAGGTGCAACATAAATCGAAGGGGAAACTAAATTTCCTCCCCACAGCATCCTTGAATTTGATCGGCTTTTTTTTCTCTGGGACCTTCTTCGAGGCGGCAGCGGTAGCAGCGGCGGTAGCAGCAGCGACCGCTTCTGCTGTGGCCGCATTCGCTGCCTCAGCAGCCTTCGCGGCCGCCTCCTCTGCGGCTGCAGCTGCAGCTTCCTCTGCCTCTTTTCTAGCCTTCGCGGCCGCCTCCACCGCGGCTGCAGCTGCAGCTTCCTCTGCCTCCTTTTTAGCCTTCGCGGCCTCTTCGGCAGCCTTTTGCTCCGCCTCGGCCCTAGCGGCGGCGGCAGCTTCCTCCACGATTTTTTTCTCGTGTGCAGCTCGATCTTTGCGAGCAGCTTGTTCGGCAGCTTCCTTTTCGGCCGCGGCTTGAAGGGCAGCCTCTCGCGCTTCTTTGGCTTCGCGTTCAGTCCTTTCTTCTAATATCAACTTCTCTAGTCTTGCAATCGCCTCATCCTTGGCCGGGTCTGTAGGCGCAGGAGCTGAAGTTGGGCTTGATTCTTCCTGGCTTGGCGATGGTGCACGTGGATATGCATTAAGATAAGATGGGTGGACCATGGCATAGGGTTCCCTGACCGGGTAATAACCTCCCGCCCCATATGGGATTAGGTCGTGGGGGCCCAAGGGGTGCCCACCGTACTGTGACGGACCGTGTGGTGGAATTGGATGAGGTATTTGTTGCTGTTGTGGGCTATGTCCATCGTTCCGGCCTTGTGGCGAAGAGTGCACAAGAGGCATGTGATGTCCGGGATGATGTTCGTGGAAGAAAAACGGCGTTATGGGAGACCCATGAGGATTCTGATATTGAGGCCCGTACCCATAAACAGGATGACTGTAAGGCCCCGGTTGGGCCGCTTGATGGTGGTGGCCGAGTCTTATGAGCCGATCGGGTGGCAGATGAAGTCCAGGTTGCGGAAAAGCCCCTGGTGATATACCGTTGCTAGAGTAGACATATGATGGCCCAGGCGACGAGCTATGGGTATAGTTTGAGCCTTGAACCATTGGTGGCCATAGCCTTTTCTCTTGTGATGCTCGCCCATAAGGGGCCGCATACTCCTCGGAGGAATCCAGACTCTCTGGGGACTCCGGGGAAGGCTGACGGCGGGATCGACGTTCCTGCATACCATGACGCCTCGATGAACGACGGCGGCCCGAGTCCGACGGCAAGCTGTTGATCGGATTGCGACTTCGCGTGCGATTTGAGGTTCTTGGCCGAGATGCAGAATCAGAAGGTTTCAGCTCGTCTGGATATGACAAGTGCGCCCACTCATCATATGAGTCCTCGTAATCGTGACTTCCGGTATCAGACGGTGGTGAAACTTGGACTCCTGAGGAGTCTTCTTCATCAGATAAGGATGAGTCCGAGCCGTGTAGACTAGGACCAATTGTGATGTTGAACCTGCTCACAAGTTTCCAGTCAGCCATTTAAAAAAATCCCCAGCCATGGTTGTGTTTAACTGCGACGTACGTCATAGATGTCACTCAGATTTTGTCTAGGTAAAAGAGCCCCAAACTGTAATAGAGCTTCAATAAGTGATTCAGACAGTGATACTTCAGTGCTGGTTGTGAGCAACATAGGATCACTGAGAGCAGTATGAGGATTGAACAAAAGCACCTTCACAAAATCTTAGAAGAATGTTGGTTTTTTGAGCATAGCCAGGTTGAATAAGTGATATTCATTCATATCCTTTTTCACTGATCTTTCTATTCCTCCTGTTTAGTGGCGTACATATTATAAACGCAACCCTCAGATTAGACCATGACAGTCAGTCTAGTAGAGGTTTGACCTGAAAGTGAGAGAGAGAAGTGTAGCCCCTAGTATACGTGTTTGACTGTGGTTATGGAGGTAAGAAATTCTATATGAGTAGGAGACAATTTGTGGACAGGAATATTAGGAATGAAAAAGAGGATAGTGTGCTGTGTGGGAAGATGCCTGACCAGATGCTTGGGGGCGGAGTTTGGGCATGGCATACATATGTAAGAGCTAACTTCCACTTTATTTATATGTGTATACTATCATACCCATAACTACTCCGTACTATTTATTGTTTTCTGTTAATTCATTAGGCATTAAACTGATGATAATTCTGTTCAGAGCCTTTTAGGCTATTTTACCCACTACTAGGTTCAGCTGCCCAAGTGCCAAAGTAGTAAATCTGATAAATAGGTCAAGTCATGAAGGTATTCAGTGTAGATTATTAGTTAACCTGTGAGAATTAAAGTTATCATCATCCCTAAGGCTGAGTACCCCTGTACAGAATACTCCATAGTGTTTGTTCATGAGAGGGAGCATAGGAATTACAACTAATGAGTGATGACAGATTACTCTGTATATGTTCAATAACATCCACTAATCAGCCACAGGAATGAAATTCCGTACAGTTAATATTACTATAAGATGCTAGATACAGAGTACATGTCATACAGATAGTAGCCTCTCACACAGGTCATAGTTACTTGAGATTAATTAACTCATGATCAATACCTAGCCATGCTTCCCAAATGTATGTGGAGTCTAATATCAATGCAATCATTCTAGGTAAATCATTGAAGTATTCTACCTACCTACTTTTCATGACAGTAAGAATTAGGCATAGCCATTCAGTTAGGAATCAAGAGGTATCAAGGAAATACCACCTAACATCGATAAGATGTTGATAAAATTGGACGTCGGGTTCTCCTAATGTGATCGTTCAAGACGGGTAAGAAGCTCCTTCGCTGCGATTAGCTCATTTCGATGGTGATCCGAGTGTATGCACGCCTTCGATCGCCCTTCGATGATCTCTTCAACCCTACTCTTAGCAAAGGTATTCAAGTTCTCAAGCAACCCGACTGTGAACGAATCTCCCACTTGCGGCAACGGCAGATTTTGTAAGTAGGGTTGATACCGGCCATTTTCTAGTAGAAGCGTAGAAGCCTAAGAATTTAAATTAGCTTCCCAAGGACTTATCTGTGCACTCTTAAACACAACTCACTAGAGCTAATCCGTAGAAGCCCCTAAGATAATCATCACAAAGCTCGATACTTCTGCAAAAAGAGCGGATTGATTTTCGCAGAAACTGGTACGAATGGTCCGAGTCTGATGAACAGGCGCAAAGATATTGGAGCTCACCCAGGCGAGCATGAATCTGGGAAGAGGGTAAATGAAAGTTAGTCCCACTCACTGGACGGCGATATGGTCAAGTGGAGGATATTACATTCCAAGAGTTGGGTGCAATCAATAATGCTTCCTCAAGGCTGAATACCGCCTGAAAGCTCATTCCCTGAGACTGGTATAAATCCGAAAGTTCACACCAGGCCTCTGCATCCGTGGGGAAGGCCTTCAAAAGGTCTACTAAGCCCTGTATAGCTTCCGAGGCCCGAGATAATGTGCGCAGTAGTGCAACCCGTCTCTTCAAAACAGGCTATCAACTTAATCAGCGATTGAATTTCAGCCAAGAAATCACCACAGACCACATTGACCGGATTATCTAGAAGAAGAGCGTCATATTTGCGCAGACAACACTCTAGGGATGGCCGGCCATCTGCAATTGCCTCCTCGTAGAGGCCACGTAGCCCTATAACCCTTTCATTTGAAGCGCCAAACCGCTGTTCAAGTCGACCGAGACACGATAGAGCTGATTTATCATCGCCAGTTTGGAGACAAGATAATAAGAGCTGTTCGATCTCTCTAAACTCCTCGAATGTCTCGTACGAAAGGATCGTTGCCGATTTTGCATTGATGTTTGGTGCAAAACGTTGGCTGAGCATCAAGGGAGCTTGCTGCGAAAGATGTAGGCTAGAAATCAAATCCGAGCTCTGAGGTATGGGAAGTTTCGGATTGGAATGGCCCATTATTCAAGAATATTCATGAATGAAAATAATTCCTTTTATCCAGATGATAAAATCAGGTTCTGAGAAGAGATGATGATGATTTAAGATGTGTGTAGATAGTAATACCTGCATATATTGTTGTTCCCGTGATTGGCTAACCATTGAGAGTGACAGGAGAATCACTCCATTCAATCACAACTTCATAGAGGGGTTTACACTAGCATGTCTTCAGCTTAAACCAACATATATATCAGTAACCTTAGCGGTTCTCTCAGCACTGGTATGACTGGTAATTTATGTTGCTTACGAGCAACTCAAGAAAGACCAGGCATATTCCCTCTGCGCCATTATATTTACTTCTAAGAACCAACTCAAACCCTGTCTCATCACCCACTTATTTTTTAAGAAAATGTCAATCATCCCAACTGATTAATAGATCATGATGCTAACACTCTGAAATCTAGGTTTGAGAAGTCACTTTACGACCTTATTAAAGGTCTGAGGAACCATAGGGGGACCGAGGATGACTATATACGAGATAGTCTTCGAGAATGCAAGGCCGAGGTCAAATCCCAGGATATGGGTGAGCACGTTGCAGCACCATCTGCTGACCTATATGACCACATCAGACGGCATACTGATATATTCTAGATAAGAAAGCTACGGCGCTTCTGAAAGTAATATACCTGGAGATGTTTGGGTATGATATGTCCTGGGCATCTTTTCACGTCCTAGAAGTCATGTCATCTGCAAGGTACCTGCAAAAAAGAGTTGGCTATCTTGGAGCAGTCCAGAGCTTTAAACCTGACACGGAGGTATTGATGCTAGCAACAAATTTGCTGAAGAAGGTTTTCAAGGCTCCGTGTGATCAGTTTTTTTACATCCTCTGACGAATTGATAGGATTTGACGTCATCAAGTATCCCGGGCATGTCCCTTCCAGTGACTGCATTACCTCACATAATCACTCCTTCTCTTGCCATATCGTTACTTCCAGACATCTTGTCTCGCCTCTCACATTCACGTGCTGTGGTTCGCAAAAAGGCAATCGTTTGTCTCTACCGACTTGCTTTGATCTATCCCGAGGCGCTCAAGTTAGCATGGCCTAAACTTAAAGAGCGCCTTATGGACGATGAAGAGGAATGCAGTGTGACCACAGCCGTAATTAATGTCATTTGTGAACTTGGGTGGAGACGACCTCACGACTTCCTTCCACTTGCACCCAGGCTTTTCGATCTCTTGGTGGATGGGGGCAATAATTGGATGGCTATAAAGATAATAAAAGTGGTATGCTGCCCTGTCTTCCAAACAGAAAAGGTCCTAACTTGCCTAGTTTGCAACTTTAACGTCTTTGGAGCCACGATTGATTCGGAAACTCACCCGGCCGCTGATGAAAATAATCCAAACGACGAGCGCCATGTCACTCCTATACGAATGTATTAACGGCATCATTCAGGGTGGAATACTTGATGGCGACGAAGCACTTGATGATAGGGACGAAGTTGCGAGCCTTTGCGTCGGAAAACTTAGAGGAATGGTTGTGGCTGATTCTGACCCAAACCGTGAGTAGCCTTCACGAACATTGCAATAGGGTTACTAAATGGTCAAAGTCAAATACGTTGCGTTACTTGCATTCAACCGGATTCTTTTCTCTCATCCTGATTTGGTATCGATGCATCGTGATGTGATCATGGATTGTTTGGAAGACGCAGACATTTCAATTCGAATCCAAGCCCTGGAGCTGGCATCCAAATTGGTTACCTACGAAACCCTCCAATCCGTTGTTGACCGATTGATTAAACAACTTCGAGATGCCAAGCTAACGGATCTTCCCGAGTCGAGAAATTCCAGCGAATCAGAAAACTTGAAGGCTCAGATGGGACCAACATTACCTGACGACTACAGGATTGGTGTGGTGCATCAAATCTTGGACATCTGCTCTTTCAACAACTATTCAGAGTTACCCGACTTTGAATGGTATGTTGACCTTTTGGTACAATTGGTGAAACTTCTCCCTCGACAAATCGGAGATCTTCATTTTCAGCGAATTCCTTCTCGACTTTCTGAAGATGGTATCAGAAACAACATCATGCTTCGGATTGGCTCGGAGCTACGCAACATTGCCGTTCGAGTGAAGGGTGTCCGAATTGAGGCAACGAGGGCGGCGGAATATTTGATTCTGGTCGAAAACAGACGTGTATTCTTCCCCGATTTCTATGGCAGCCGCCATGCCCTTGGGCCTCTTGCTTGGATAGTGGGTGAACATTCAGACTGTCTTTCATCACCTAGTCAAACCCTCCAGTCGTTGATTGATGAGTCTAACATGTCACTTCCGGCTGTAACCCTGTCACTTTATGTTCAAGCAATCCCCAAGGTGCTCATAAGAGTTATGAATGACCCGCAGCATCCCTGGAGCGCATTACGGAGGAGCGAAACCTCGCTTCTATTGGAGCAGGTTATCAAGTTTCTTGAGAATCTGGCAGTTCATCCGGATTTGGACGTGCAGGAGAGGGCCATCGAATTCCTTGAGGTAATGCGCCTAGCCGCCGATGCAGTGCTTGCAGAGAACCACCAACCCGATGCATTGCCTTTCCTGTTATCGTCCATAATGCCCAATCTGTTCTGTGGCCTGGAACTGAACCCCGTCGCTCTCAGCGCGCAGAGGAAAGTTCCTCTTCCAGGGCATCTTATCTTAAACGAAGTCTATAATCGGAGACTTTGGGGAGTCCTAGGCGACCATCTGGGTTGGTTACCCGAGGTTGGTAGCCAGCATTCAATCCAGAAATTCTACCATATTCGAGACACGTCAACTACTCATAGTCTACCTACTGAGTCTGCCACTGTTGGTGCACATCCAAATGCAATGTACCAGCATGGTTCGGATGGTCAGCCGGATGAGGTATTTACAACCATGAAACGAAGGGCCGAGCGTAGAGAACGCAATAGAGAAGATCCTTTTTACATTGCCACCGAAGACAGTCCTTCTGCCACCAATCCCCAGGGCCACAACATCTCGCCAGACGGAGGTTTAGATATCGACTCCATTCCTATCATCAATCTTGATTTGAGCAACTTTGGAAGCCCGCACAGGGCCTTTGTCAAACCCGAAACTCGAGGGACCATTGGTTCGCGCTCCAAAAAGTACGATGTTACTGTTGACGAAACAATCGGATATGGCGAATCCATGGTGCTGGGTACGGATGAACTTGGAAAAGTCAAACAATCTCTGCTCCAGGTTGACTCCAGTGGTCTTGGTCGTTTCCATTTAGAAAAGGGAGGCAGGCTCGATGCAGCGCCTTCAGATAGTGCGGTGGCAACTGAAGATGACGAGGAGATGGCGAAGGCAGTGCAAGAGGTAGAAAGACTAAGGTTGGCGATGCAGCGAGCATCGGAACGGGTTCTCGCTGAAGGCATTCCTGTGGAAGGCACACCTGTGAAGAGGAAGAAAAGGTTAAAAAAAACCAGGACGAAGAGCCGGACTTCCCGTGTACTACAAGATTCGCAGCATAGCCAGATGGACAGTGCCGGTGAAGTTTGACAGCTCAAGAGCATGAGAGCAAACAGAAGGAAAGAGCAATGGATGGCATCATACAGACTGCTCTTCATGTATACATCTAACTACTTCTTCGGATATGCATTACATATGAATGAAAATGCACAGAGCTCATGATCTATCATTTCATGATGGACAGACTCGCTCCTAATCGCGGCTAGGCTTCAATCTTTAAAACGGAGCATATATAGCTTGGAATAGCTTCAACATTTCCCGCTTCTCAAGGACACAGTGATAAATACAATACTGCCACTAGCTTTCCATATACTTTAGCTCTGCCGCCACGGTGGTGGTAAGAACCCAACTGAGCACTTGGTGACATTATTTTGATTAAACACCCACTTGGTATCATACAGGTCTGGGGGGTGTTGGTAAAGAGCAGGAGAATCTAGGTAGTAAGGCGATTGAGCATCGCAACCGTGGCCGACCATAGAGCTGGGATAAGTCTCAGGAGTTCAAATGCAATTCCTCCACAAACGACGAACGCGAGGATGACTGTATAATCTTAGCCACATTCTCACAGTTATAAATGCATCCTCTTGCTTTTCGATACATACCCACCCAGCCAGTAGATAATGGGGATTTCAAGCTCTGCTTTGGTTTTGCTGTGGCTGCTCCTTTGCCTCGTTTTGCAGCTTCATGCTTTGCAAATCTTTCGTTTGCTTTTCGTTGCTGAGGTGTTTGAGCCTAGAGGGGTTGTGTCAGCTTCAGGCTTTAGGTCAGGTTAATTTAACTCCATAAGAGTTACCATATTGATGAATATCCACTGTCTTATGTTTCTGGAGGTGGGATATGGTAATATGTACAGAGTATAGTGGCTTCTATTATATTCTGTCACTAATACTCTGTGCTGTTGTAAGATTAATTATTTAGATAAACTAAGCCTAAAGGGAGCTCATGACTCCTGTATGAGGTACAGAGGGGGTAACTGACCCCTACGCTAGTCTCCGGGGTCTCACCATAGTAAGACCCTGCCATCTCAACGCAAAGGGACATCTTAACCCAAAATACTTTTTACTATGTAATCTTGTTAGATTATATATGCTTAGTTAGTGTCAGTGAGGGCCAGCAGAAAACTCTACATTATATAAGGCCCCTGAATGTTGTACATACTCTTCCTCAAGCATCCATCTGCATCAATCTCAATTTGTTCATTAAGAAATCATTATTTTTCCATCAAAATCATCTAGAGAATCCGATAATTAAGAGTCTCACTGTCATATAAAGCTATCCTTGCTTTAAGAGATTCTCTAGTTTTCTTTGTTAACTGTTCTGTTGAAATCCTGAAAATCCTCACTTAAACAACCCCTTTCTCAGCGGTTAATTCTGATTAATTTTAACTATGAACGGCTAAATGATGACCTGTTTCCCCCTCAGAGATAGGGTGGCCGCGGGTCGGGTCAGGCTGCTCGACCCGTACTCATGAGTCTGGATCACATAAGGTCGGGTCGGGTCATGACCCTAATGACTCAATGGATCATGGTCACCTGACTTACTAACTCAGAACAA
Organism: Aspergillus cejpii; assembly: GCA_004769165.1. Classification (NCBI taxonomy): domain Eukaryota; kingdom Fungi; phylum Ascomycota; class Eurotiomycetes; order Eurotiales; family Aspergillaceae; genus Aspergillus; species Aspergillus cejpii. The sequence goes on from SMSW01000007.1 coordinate 743,366, forward strand.
CAAGCTCCCCCTTTCCGTGTATAGGTAGATACAGTCTGTAATTTTGAGCATCCAATCAGAACAAGCCCTTACTCACCGCCTTTGTAATATCTATACCTTATCATCACGTGTTGATATGAGGGAGTCTACTCGTACGGGTCAGGGTCGGGTCAGGGTCAGTCTTTGTGACCCTGACCCTACGTACGGGTCAGACTGTTCGACCCTGACCCGACCCTCCTGACCCGACCCTCCCCTAACCCGCGGCCACCCTAATAGAGAGTATTATAGATATACTTCTAACAGGTCTTAAGAAGATAGATAGTAATATAGTTAGTCTTTAGTAATATACTAAACTAAAGACTCTAATAGTATTTTATTCTATCTCTTTAAGAGAGATTATAATACTCTAGAATAGATACTGTGACGATCAGGACTGGAGTTCTGTCTTCCCCCTCACCGCCTGCCACTTTGGGAATAGCTCCTCGCCTGGCAAGCGAGGGAACTATATCCCACAACCCAATCCCATTGCTCCGTTTTCCTTTTTCCTTTCTTTCCTTACACTTGATGTTCTAGTTAAAAGGTCATCTTTAGATAGACATCAATATTATTTTATCTATCCGAACTGGACCATCACAGATACTTAGAGCCCGACTAGTTAGCTAAGAGATTATCTAAGAGATTATCTAATTTATTAAAGTAGCCTAGGATAGAGGGAGGATCTTAGTCTTCTCTATAGTATCTTTAATATATTAACTCTTAAGTTCTTAACTACTAGTAGGAGAGACTTAAGATTTAGAGTAAGCTTATACTAAGATATAATCTTATATAGATTCTTATTATTCTTAATATTATTAATAATATATTTCTAGTATACCTACTTTACTTATTAGATAATATTCTAGAAACTATAATAAGTCTTATTAAAGGCTATTATACTTATACTATATCTGGTCTAAAGATAGGCTTAATATACTACTGTATATTCTAAAATCTATTATAAGATAGTAATATCTTAGCCCTAGTCTAGTTTTCTAATTGCGAAGCGAAGCGGAGCACCCTATACAGAATTGTCCAAAACGTAAAACTCAACGCTGATTGGTCCACAAAAAAGAAAAAACACGTGACGCAATCATGTGATTTACAAATCATCTGAATAGCTTCACGTCTCTCCACTTTTTAATTGAATCACAGCCATATTGGATCCTAGGGATATCGAATCCTAGGGAGGTTGAATCACAGCTATATCAAATCTTAGGAATATTGGATCCTACAGATGTCGAATCGCAGCAATACTGATCCTAGGGATATTGAATCCTATGGATGTTGAATCACAGCCATATTGAATCCTAGGGATCTTGAATCCACGGATGTTGAATCGCGGCGATATTGAATCCTAGGGATCTTGAATCCACAGATGTTGAATCGCGGCCATATCAAATCCTAGGGATGTTGAATCGCGGCTATATTGAATCACGCCCATGTTGAATCACAGCCATGTTGAATCCTACCCATATCGAATCCTAGGGATATTAAATATAGGCTGATTAGTACTAATGCACAGTTGCACACTGCTAACCATAAGCTACCAGGGGGTAGGTTAGTAGATAGATTATCTAGGAGCCTAGCATTCAGAAAAATATGGAGCATACAGAGTACTATTCAGAATTTCAGATTCGCTTCGCATGCCTTAGGCACACCCCTTACTACCCCCAGCACTCAGCAGGCTGGGGGTCCGGGGGGCGCCTAGCCCCCTGGTAAGCTATATAGTATTATTAAAGGTTATAATAAGCTATAAGATATAGTTATCTAGTTAGATAGTGGTCTGAAGGCCTTAGGGATTTAGTAATATAGTAATCTAGTTATTAACTAAGCCTATAGCTAAAGGAGGTCTATATCTAATACTTGGTAGTAAAATTAATCTAGGGGGGTAGAACTATATCCTAGGATAGTAGTAATAAGGGTCTTATAATTAGATCTATAGTAGAGATCTTCTTTAATCTTAGTATAGATAAATATAATATTTAAGAAGTAGAGATTAATTATATAGTCTATAATATGGATAAGGACTCTAAGCTTCCTAATATAGTTTATACTACTTATACTAGCCTATTATATAAGGAGACTGCCTTAGTAGGTATTAGTAGTACCTAGTTTAAAGATATTATACTAGATATTAAAGTTACTACTAATTAGGTAGTTAGAGCTTAGGGTAAGATTAGTAATATAATTAATAATCTTTAAGGTAGTAGATTAGTAGTAGATATTAAGAATTTTATATTTATTAATATTAACCTAGAGAAGATCCTAGTTCTATAGAGACTAAGTAGTATTAACTAGGGATAGAGGCCTACTTCTTTTTATATATATTATAATATAAGGGTACTCCTACTCCTAGTCTTTCTTATTATTCTAAGTATTAACTAGGATGTAGTATTTATAGCTAGGGTAATTAAAAGTCTTAGTACTAGAGAAGATAAAGAGCTTCTAGATATAAATAATATTATAATTTATATTAAAGATAAACTAAAGGGTGGTAGTATAGCAGGGTGCTAATCTACTAATATTAGCTTATAGGACCTAGAGATTATATAATCTAGGCTATTATATATAATAGTAGCTATAATATCTAGGGGAAGGATACTCTAATATTTAGAGATTATTTAAATATTAGAATTCTTATTCTTATTAGAGAGAGAGAGACTAAGATTAGATTAGCCTAGTATAAGGCTTTAATTAGTCTATTATATTATTAGCTTAGTTATGTTATATAAGTCTATATATCTTACAGTCTGTTTTAAGTAGCCCTTAGGGATCTCTTATTATTCTTTATTAGTAGGAGATTATTCTAGGCTAGGGCTAGGGTTAGAGCTATAGCTAGAGTATAGGTTTATAATAGCCTACTTATAAGAGTTAGCTATATCCTTAGATTAATAAGGTTATTTCTTTTAGCTATAGATATTATAGGAGTAAAGAGTACTATATCTCTAGACCTCCTAGAGTTACTATTATTGTCACGTGACACACCGCACTGGAGTATCTCAGTAGCCACCCTCGTCAGTTAGTTCTTCCCCAATTCAACTACTTATGACAACGCTTCGTCGTTACAATTATATAAGATAAATAAGTATCTTATTCTTTCTCTTTAGGGTAGCTAGGTAATTATTATAGCTAATAGAAAAGAAGCTATGGTAGTTAGTATTAGTAGGGCCTTTATAAGTATCTATTCTCTCTCTATACTAGCTATACTAGGTGACTCTTATATAGTATAAAGAATAGTAATATCCCTAATAGCCTAGATTATAGTAGATAATTAGGATTTCTTATTAATAAGCTAGGACTTATTACTAATATTAAAGAGTTTAGAAAGATAGGACTAGCTAAAGAAAGGAGATAATCTAGATACTAAGACTAGTAGTAGTATTAACTCTATATTATAATAATCTTATGCTTTTAGGCTAAAGACTAGTCTAAAGAATAGTCTTAGCCTTAATAAGCTTAGTAATATAGATAGGGTGATTATTATAATCTTAGATAGTGTGACAATCCTTGCTCAAGCGATTCCAATACTAAATGAATAGATAGGATTTTCGGTAGCGTCTATCTAAAATAACAAGCATGGATCTATAGCAGCAGCTGCCAGCCACTCTTACAGGCGTTTTAGGGGCCCAACCAAATTTAGGTATTGATGGTGGAAGGATTAGATAAGATCTACAGAGTTCCTAAAATTCCTACTCCTAGCTGGGTACCAAGTAGGATCAGGGTCGTGCCCTCACCATTTAACTTAATATTAGAGTTTTTAGTAATAGAGATGAGAGGCAAGAATTTCCTCAATCTCCCACTCCTCATTCCCATCAATAGTTAGAGGCGGTGGTGGATCCTAGAGTTGACTAGGAAGAGGTTCTATAGCTACTGCACGGCGGAGTTTCTCTAGTGTGAAGATAGGGTGGACCTTTATGCTAGCAGGGAGGTCTATATGGTAGGAGTTCTCTACCTTTTCAAGCACTTTGTAGGGACTGGCTAGCTAGTCAGACAGCTTCTTACTAGGTCAGTTAAGATTCCAGTCTGTAGTAGTGATAAAAATAAGATCTCTAACACTGAAATCCTTAGGTTATTAGTATTAATCTACTTAAGACTTCTGCTGCTGCTGTGCTGCTGCCATAATACTACATACTAGTTCCCATATTTCACTCATTGTGAAGACCTGCTCACTAGCGGGGTCTGAAGATAGAATTATGAATTAGAGTGATATTATTAATAAATAATATTATAATTAAGCTATTTATAAAGCAGTATGACTTATTAGGGATGTTAGTAATTTAAGCTTTAGTAGTATTCTTAAGATCTTCTTCTACTATAATCTAGATAAAGGCATTAATAATATCTAATTAGATAACTTAATTTAAGATTAAATACTGCAGTAAGTACTATTATAAATTAGAATATTCTAGTAGTAAGCATAGTAATTATATGTATAGCATTCTATATAACTAGCTATAGATCTCTATTAATATAGAGATAGGCCTTAAACTTTAGTAAAAAGCTATTTTTATTAAACTTAGGTAAACCCTATTTTAATAATATAATAAAGATATTATTAGGGCTAGTTAATCTCTTTATATATGCCTAAGATAATTAGATTATCAACCTTAGTATTAGCAGCCTTTAGCTAGTAATCTCTAAATAGATAATAAAGCACTTTCTTTTAGTTATATAGTAAAGAAGATAATATTATATATGTGGGGTGAGAAGGTAATTAGTTAGCTTTTTCTATAGAAAACTAAACCCTTTTTAGTTAGTAGTTGCTATAATCTTAGGCAGCCTCGAGCGATAGTATAATTCTATATATATCTAGCTAATAAGGATTACTAGCAGGAGTATATGATTATAGCTTAATTTATTAAATCTTTAAATCTATATGATTCAGATGCTTAGTAAGGGTATAAAAGTACTTATTTATTGATTAGAGTAGCTCTTACTATAGTATAATAGGCCTAATAAGTATAGCTAGTGCTAGATTATAATTAAGATATAGAAATACTCTAGGTAGGCTATATTTAGTTAATATATAATCTACTCTATGAAAAATTAAGTACAATAAAGATTCTGAAAAATTATTATATAGAATCTTACTTATCTATAAATTAAATTACACTATTTAAGCAGGAGTATACTTAGGAGTTAGCTAAGTATTTACTATAGATATGCTCTTAGGTTTATATACAGGCTTTATAATTATAATAGGCTTATAAATCTATATATATATTATTCTTGTATTAATCTTATTAATTTTTTAATACTAATTTTTAATCTGCTTAGTAGTAAGAGGTTAATCTTACTAATTACTAGTAAGAGGTTAATCTTACTAGGCTTTAGGCACTATAAGAGCTTTATAACACATATTAATAGTATCTTTAGATCTAATATTATAATCTAATATCTAGGGCACATATACTATCTCTTCTATAATTCTAGGTAGGTCTATCTCTTCTTTATACTCCAAGAAGTTGAAGCTTGGGGATGGTTGTTGATGAAGCTAAGAAGGAGCAGAGCTCCCTAAACTAGAAAGATGGCCGGGGCTAAGCCCTTGGAGAAACTCCTGGGCTGCCTGACTGTGGACACCTCCTACAGCATACCCCCCTTAGGCAGCTGTTCTCTGACAATCTGTATATAGATACATGTGTGCTCTTTACCATCTGGCAGTAGTACATTTGGTAATCTGTAGTATAAATACATTAGATCAGGCTATATAAACTATTTTTCTTTATCTTTAGTGATTTTCTCCACTGGAGTAACTGGAGTGAGGCGCAGCATATTATAAAAAGTATTAAAATTCAGGCCTAGTAGTGATTTGGTGAGGCTGTTAGTCATGTTATTTTCTCTGTTAATATAGATAAGTTTAATATGGCTATTAGTAATAGCTTCTTTAGTAAAGAGATACTAGTTTACTAGCTAATAGATGATGGGTTAAAAACCCTATTTCTTAATAAGAGTAATGGCATTATCTAAGTCTAAGTATATAGAAATAGGACCTTCTTATACTGGTAGGTGTAGAGCCTATAGTAGCTTTAAAAGCTATATTAATTTCTTAATAGCTGCATTAAAGACATAGTATTCAGCCATGGTACTTAATAAGGTAATAATACTTTGTTTCTTCATATGTTAACTAATTAGGGCACTAGCATAGAAAAAGATATAGGCTTTAGTAGATTTACTATCTAAGTAGTCTTAGAATGCTGAGTTAATATATCTAATAAGGGATTCATTTAGTAATTTACTAAGTTTAATACTATAGGCATATCTGCAGAGGTAATAAAAAATTACTTTAATAACTATGAGATCTGTTTAATTTAGCTTTGCAGATTCTGATTATAGGTGTTTTATAGTATATATAATATTAGGATATATTTTAATAGCTAGCTAATTTAGTTAGCTAATATATTATTAGAATTTATGGATAGTATCGTGTCAGCATTTAGTGGTTCTATCTTATCTTTTCAGTTAGGTTTCTATTTTAGAGATATTTCTTTATCCAGATCTATCCTATTTAATTTTGCAGCTAAGAAATTAGGATGGTTCTCCTAATTCTTTAAGTATAAAAAGTTTACCTATTTAGTCCTTAATAAGATGGATTCTATCTATTATATTAGCTATAAGAAGGGTATCATTAATATAGATGAGGAGATACTTATTATTATTACATTAATAAATGCAGGGATCTTTAATAAGATGTTAGAAACCTTTAGTAGTAATATTCTTATTAAACTTTTTATTCCAGAGGAATGCAGATTATTTTAGGCTATATAAGGCTTTTAGAATTTAATAGACTATTCCCTTTTATTTAAAACTAGTTAGCTAGTATATATAGATAATATGCTTCTCTAGCTAGGTATATAGGTATACTATTACTATATCTATTTATTTAGCTTTAAGATTACAGATAGTAATAACTATAAGAAGTGATTTAATTAGGACTTTAGTAATAATAGATCTATAAATAACATCATAGTCTATTCCTGGATGCTAATAGTCTCCGTAAATAACCTATCAGGCATGGAAGTTAAGAATATAGTTATCTATATTAAGTTTAAGATTATATACCTATTTTCTAGGGAGAATTTAGGAATTATCTTTAGGTCATAGGACTAGCTTATTAAGCCTATTTAGTAAGGAGTTTATTAATCTGAATTTTTATGGTAGATTGCTAATAGTCCTTAAAAGGTGAGTTTAGTGCCTGTTTATATGTAGATAGGATCTTAATATTATGGGTATAGAGGCCCTTTAGGATGGTAGAGTATCTGAATCTGATAAGATCATTATCATTATTATATATGGCATTAAGGGCATATCTGTGTCTGGTATATTTCTCTGTATTCCTATCTAGGGCACCCCCCATAGATCTAGTTATTCCTCCATATTTTGCTCTTTTTTCCTCATTCCACTCATCTATGAGATAGAGTGGTGGGATTCCCTTATTTAATCTAGAAGATTATTGGGAAGGCAATTACTCTGATCAAGATTTTAATTTGGATTAGGATGTCAATTCTTATCAGGATTGAGTTTTCATGGATTTCAGAGCAGGAGGGATTGGAAGGTCAGGTTCAGGAGATTCAAAAGGATCTCTGTATTTAATTTAAGATCTGGGTGTTTCTGGTGTGTTAGCATCTGCAGAGATAGGGTCTGGAGACTTAATTAATTAATAGACGCGTTCCACAGCTTTATCTACTTGTTGTTTGTATTCATCCTATTCTTTAGAGAGTTATTGAATATGGCCATGGATGTTAGTGACTTTCTGGTTATATTTATTTTGGTCCATGCTAGTTGAAGTAGGTTAATTTAATATAATTAGAGGAATATGCAGAGCAATCTTTGGGATTATTTTTAGATGGATCTCATTGGATTTTACTGTAGATCTGTTTTCCCCATCATAGGGTCTTTGCTTTGGGAGGAGTTTGGTTAGTGGATGGATTAGATCTTGAGCCTGTAGCTTAGTAAAGTAAATGAATTTCTCATTCTTTGCAAGCAGTTCCTGGATTATAGGGTATCTGCATCTGGGGCATATTAGGATTAGTTAGATCTGCTGGCATTTAGCCTCTGTTATCATATCTATTATTAAATCTATTTTAAATGTAGCATCTTATGTTTGGATGATTTTGTTAGTTTCTGGGATCTATATGAGATAAACACTACTGTTGTCCCCTTCATACCTTATAAGTCTGGCTTTGGTTACTTAAGGAGCTGTTTTTCTAGCATATGTATAATCTTCTGGATATAAATATATATGGGAATTCTGAAAGGTTAGAGGTGGTTAAGGGGAGGATAAGGATTTTTAATGCTTAGTATTTTTTACTATTTAGTGATAGGGGAATCATCTCCACCCTCTGAGATTAGGCAGTTCCTATATAAATAGCTATTTTTATAGTATAGGGCTATAACCACTCTAGTAAGTTAGTATTAATAATCATGGCATGAGCTATACTATTATTATAGCTACTATATATCTTTATAATGCTGTTCATCTTAGGACATTATGGTAGTGTAGGAATAATAGTAATTTATTTAGGTTTAGCCTATAAAATAAATTTCTTAAACTCTGTCCCTCTGTCTATATGGAAGAAGGAAATATAATAGTTTATAAGTAGCTTAAATTCCTTATTCTACTGAATAATGAAATCTAAAACTTTATTTTTAGTTTATAAAATTTAATTTAATAGTATCTTATATTATCATTAATGCCAATAAGATAGTAGGAATATCTATAAATTCCCATAGGTTTAACTAGCTACAGATTAACATGCTAGAGGATACTAGGTTCCTTAGCTCTATCTATTAGCTTATAGGAGATTTAGTATTTAGTCTTAGCTAAGTAGCAGGTCTTATAGTTAAATTAATCTAATCCTTTAATCACATTGCTGCTCATATTGCCTTCCTTAATTATTTAGTTAAGTTTAGATTAGCTAGCATAGCCTAAATAATAGTAAATTTCTAGGGGAGTTAGGATGGTGGCTGATATCTCTATAAGTGATTTAAGGACATAAAGGATAGGAATGCTAGTATCTATTTATATATGGTTAAAAGATTCACATTCTTATATTTAAGAATTTTAGTCTGTGGATTATAGTAAAATCCTATTTTCTCTAGTTAACCTATAGAGATTAATATTATAGTAGCTTATTTATGATACTTATAGGGAATTTTTAATTCATTAATTTTATTACTGATCTTGCAGCATAGAATTAGATCTCTATAATTATAGGCTCTAGCATTCCTGCCATCTGCTATTATAAATTTATATTAATTTAGATTAGTGTATTCTATAAAGTTAATAAGTCTAGATCCTTTGGTAGTGATAGTCCTGGTTATTCCTGAATCAAGGATATGCTGATGATCAGATTTAGAGATAGAATTAGAATCATTAAATGATGTGGTATGGTAGGTAAAGTTAAGAATAGCATTAGCTAGTTCTTAGGGAAGTTTTAAAGTATCCTGCTAAGTGACATTAGCTATATTTTATTAATTTAGTGGAGATTTTTAGTTATTATTTCTCTAATGAGAGGGCACCTTCTAATGCCAGAGATCTAATACAGGTCTCTAGTATAATAGTTTTTCATTAATAAGATAATAACAGGTAGGAGGGCTGTGATTTATAAGGCTATAGAATAAGCAGTTGCTATTCTTATCCTATTTATCTATTACTCTCCATTCCTAGATGTATTCTCTAGCATTCTTACTCTTTAGAGGTGTATTTTAAAGACTTGCATACCATTCATCCTAGGAGTGGGATGGGGATTTATTATATTATTATTATTTTGCTTTAGTAGTAAAGAAGGATTTATATTCATTCTCTTTTTTAATTCCTGCTGTATAGATATATTAGAAATCTATTTTTATCATCTGCATAGTAGCTTCCTGTAGGTAGTTATATTTAATTATCTTATATTAAATAGGAAGTTCTGATTTAAGATTATAAATTAATTTAACTATTAAGATGTATAGCGGAATTAGTGTTCCTAGTTAGTCTAAAATTTCTATAATTTCTCTCCATGCATTAATATATTATGTAATAGTAGTAAAATTTTCCCTTATTATTATAAACATCTATTAAGAATTAGATTAGGCTTCTGTAGGGCTATATTCTAAGATAACTTACTAGATAGCATACCACATCTGATTCATGTATATTATTAGTAGTATGGAATATTAGATAGTACTTATATACTCTTTTAAAATCTGACCCAAAAGCTAGCTTTTTAATATTATTAACGCTTGATCCTATTAGTTATAATTTATATAGGTAACTAGTAGTAGATAAGGAATTTTCTTATCTAGTAGATAGTATAGTTTAAACTACTTCAGGCTGGTTGTGATTTCATATGCCCATATTTCATATCTGCTTTATTTCTTTAACTTATTGCTGATTCCTGGGATAACTAAAAGGATTTGATTTGGTTTAAAAAGATCTGCCTGTGTAAGGACGGAAATAATAATATTATTAGCCATTTTGAGATTAGGCTGTTTCTGGTTTAACTATTTTATATCTGATTTGACAGTTTATAAGCGTGCTGATTATTTTAATTTATTATAGAGCATTTGTTTATCAAGCATCTGTTTGATTATTGTATTCAATTCAATTGTTATATTTAATTCAACCAGAGATATCTGTATCTGATTCTGATTTGATCGTTTATGGATTAATTATATCCTATTTGACCGTAGGATTCAATTGGAGGATTTGATTTTGGCTAATGCAGCCAAGTCTAGCATATGTCTTGCGTAGCTAAAAACAGTGGGAAAATGGCTAGATAAAACAGCTTTTTGAATCTCTTGCTTAGTGAGGATGAAATTTGATGAAATCTAATAGATTTTTGATGAGAGAGGGCTCATAACCTGATGAAGGCTACGTGTGAGCAAAGGCATGAAGCTGGATGGTTGTTGATGAAGCTAAGAAGGAGCAGAGCTCCCTAAACTAGAAAGATGGCCGGGGCTAAGCCCTCGGAGAAACTCCCGGGCCGCCTGACTGCGGACACCTACAGCATTAAACATAACATCACAGGTATGAAATACTTAATTTAGGCCTATATTCTTTAGATTAAAGATATGTCATATATTTAAGCCTTTATATCTAAGTAAATAGCTAATTTTAGCATGCAGTCTTATCTTTTTAAGTCTCTTTGTACTCTTAATATAGAAAAATATTATTCTAAAATAGTAGTATAACCCTATATGCTAGTTTTCTTAGCATAGTGAAGCTGCAGTAGTATCATGGCCTAAATATTACTATCTAGATTTAGATAGATATAATAAAATTACATAGTAGTATCCCTGATAGCTTCTCTATTAATTTTTAGTTTAACTTTAATTAATAGGAGCTATGTATTAAACTTAATACTTTAACTAGTGAATTTTTTAGGATTAGAAAGGCTAGGCTTTAGATAGTATGAGGCTATAGAAGAGGTTTAAAGTTATTATTTAATAAGTATATTCATATTATAGCTACTTAATAGCACCTTTAAACTTAGTATATAGATAGGAAATAGGATCTATGATATTAAGTAAGAAAAAATAAGGAAAAAATAGAGATAAAAATTAATAGATCAGAAACAGAGGATAGATCAGAAACAAATAGAATTTAGAGAGATTTTTTTAATCTAACTAGACATTAAAATAGAATCTAATATAGCATATAATAATTAAAATCTGTTAAAGTACTTTATATTATTATTTTTCTATTATACTTACTTACTTATTTCTTATTCCTATTTTAGCCTGGTATACTATACTATGCTAGATATTTATTATCCTGTATGCTACTCTTTTATAGATACTCTTATACATTTTATAGATATATAGGATTAGACCTATACTATCTTATTCTGACATGCTCCTATCTACTTATATATATTATTATATTATAGTAGATTTAATAGTTATAAGCCTGAGTAATATAATTTATTAGTAATTTATCTACTAGATCTATCTACCCTAGATAAGGAGATTAATATTTTTCTTTATAATCATTAAAAATATACTTTAGATTAATTAGAATAGATAAATATTAGATAATAAGTAAGTTAATGTATGCATAGCATTAGATAAGCTAAAAAATAGATAATCTATTCTTAGAATTAAAGACTATAAAGATTAATATTATATTAAAAGGCACATCTAATTAGTAGTTATAGTATTATTATATTAAATATATTTATAATAAGTAGCTTAGTAAGATAGCATAATATTCCTACCTAATTAACTACTTAGTAGCCATAGATTAAGAATACTAAATATAACAGAGAGAGAAGAAAGAAAGAGAAAGAGAAAAGAGATAGTAAAGATCTTATATAGATATTATCTACTAGGAAAGCACATAACCATACTAGTAGTAGTAGATAATAAATAATAATATAGGTAGTAGCCTGAGACATAGCTATTATATAACCCCTCTCTTTAAAGTTTAATTAACCTAATTAAATCCTTCATATTAAATTAAATTAAATATAATCCTTAGCAAGCTTTTAAAGCCTTTAATATTTATATATTTCAGAGAGCTTTCTGATTAGTTAAATTAGATTAAGATTAGGATTAAGATTAAGATCCTCCACTAGGAGCTGGGTGAGAGTAATCCTTAATATAGTGCTCAGAGGATCTGCAGTGGAAATAGTAGTTTTTCTTATAATAGTTCTTACTAGTAGATAGGGTATTAATTATACTAATATCCATAGAATTAGGATGAGAGGGCAGTTATTTAGGACTAGGGGTAGATGAATATCTAAATAAATATCTAACTCTAGCTAGTTATTAAATAATACGTAGGAAACTAGGATAATTAGATGGTAGTTAAAGCTGCTAAGTAAGCTAATTTCTAATGATAGATGATAGGCCATAGCATAGAGTATAAATCTTAGTAGCATTAGGCCATGTCTAGCTTCTAGCTTAATAGAGAACATGCTTAAACTTTATAATAAAGATAGGAAGAGGATCATCACCCTGTTTTAGGCCTAGAAGCCTATCCTTAGCATCATGGATTTTATTTAGGTTGTAGCAAACATGTTCCAGCGGATCTAGAACAGTATTATAGTCCTGTATGCTAGTTTCCTTAGCATGGTCAAGCTGTAGATCTACCCCCTATGATACTAGCACACGGCGTGATCCTTCGCTCTTTGAGAGGGTATTAGAACAGGAGGCTGTTCAGCGTGGTCGTGGTCGCGGAGGGCATGGAGATAGCTTAACTTCATCAAACAGTCAGGTTAGCAGTGGTATCAATACTCAGCAAGGGGATACTCAGCAGCAGCGCCAGCGAGGTGCTTATAGAGGTAATCGCAGAGGTGGTCAGGGTGGTAGTGTTGGTCAAGGTGCTGCTGATGGCGAATATGAAGGCATCCCTACAGAGATGACAGGCGTGATTTAATTTTGAATAGTGGATTCTGATTAGCTGTATGATTAAATGATTTTTCTTATTAAAACATAAGCATTTTATCATAATCCTATGTCTTAATTTTGTATGCGAAGTCAAAAACATAGGAAACCACTATCCGGGTGATCCAGAAAGTGGTCACCTGACACTGAATCTAACCAATTACATCAGGGGGGGTGCCGTTAAGGTAAGGGGGGGTGTCTGTATGGCGACCCTTAAGATAATAGTATATATAAGGGACATAGTCTGTTTATTATTAAATCTAGTAATCTCTAAGAGCTTAGATAAGAGGACTATTAAAATGCTAAAGTATTTTACTATACTTATAGTTAGGGGAGTATTTATATAACTAAGCATGTTAGCTCTAATATTAACTAGTATACTATCTATAGGAACTAAAAATCTATTAGCTAATAACTAAGCAGAAATAGTAAACTATCCTCTTCTTATTCTAGTAAGTTCTATAGATCTAAAGTATATAGACTAAGTACTTACTAGCCTAGGAAGGTCCTAGATATCTTTATTTTCTAAGTTATTATCTACAGGTAGACCTCACAATGGGCTGGGCTGGGCTCAACGTCTCTGCCCACGCCCATGGGCTGGGCTCATGTGACGGCCCATGGGTTGCCAAGAAATGGGCTGGGCGCAGATGGGCCCAGAGCCCATGGGCATTTACGAGGTCTATCTACAGGTTTATCCTTATATTTAAGTAACTTAAGCTGAGTAGCTAGGGGACTTATAGATTTTATAGCTACTATAGTAAGAGCATAGTTAGAAGTAATATATCTACTCTATTTATATTTATAATATTTTTTTCCTTATATAGTTAATCATGCTTAGCTAGATCTAATAAGGGATTAAAGAATGCTACTTTAGTAGGTGCTTTCTTATTCTTCTTCTTATTCTTATTCTTATTAGCTATACTATTATTAGCTACTTTCTAGGAGTTCTAATTCGTAAAATAATTTTTATTAAAAGTAATCTTTCTAGATAATTAGTAGTATAGATGCAGATGATTATAAACTCCATAAAGAGAACTATATTATTATTACTCTCTCTAATAACTAGATGCTGCATCTCAGCTATTATCTAAAGATATAGTTCTTTCTTTTATTTAGTCTTAGCTACTCCTCCTTCCTAGGTAAGATAGGTAAAGTCTAATAGGAAATCTTAGAACTAATTATATAGCTTTATATATAGATATTAGCTAAAGCTTAGCCTTTATAGTCAGGACTTAGTTAATATTTAAGAAGATTATCTTTAGATGATTAAAGATATCTACTGCGTTAGTATAGGGATTAATAGTTTCTTTATAGGAATGAGTAATAGTATGATCTATAGCATAGCTACTAATATGACTCTTTATATAGGTTATCTAAAGAATAGGAGTAGGATAATAATCTATGTTTATAGCTAGCTTATCTTATATATAGATAAGCTAATTCTTAAAGTTAGGGTCCTTACTATTAGTAAGAATAGGGGGATTAGGGATCTTCATAGTCTTACTCTTTAATCCTAAGTTATTCTCTAGAGTAATAGATCTTTGTCTCAGAGCTTGCTAGACAAATATATTATAGAACTAATTATATTCCTTTATTAGTTTAATTATAGCTACATTCTTTTTCTTTAGCAGGTTTCTAAGATACTTAATTTCCTTATTATCTATTATAACTTCCTCATTACTCTTCTCTCTAGTTTTAATAATTAGAGTAAAGAGTCTCTCTAGATTATTCTTATAATAGTTTAGAAACTTATCCTATCTAATATTTAATTAGTTATTCATCATCCTCTGTATTTCTGAGAAGAATAGTTATCTAGTAACTAGGAAAGGGGTAGGAGTCTCTTTATTAGGGATAAGCTTTATAGTATTCTCTTCTTTATTATCTAATTTATTAATCTATATAGTATAGGGTTTGGTATTCTTACATATCATTATAGCATTTATTATGTTTATTTATTATGTTTATTTATTTATTTATTTATTTATTTATTATTTATTTATTTATTTATTATTTATTTATTATTTATTTATTTATTTATTTATTTATTTATTTATTTATTTATTTATTTATTTATTTATTTATTTATTTATTTATTTATTTATTTATTTATTTATTTATTTATTTATTTATTTATTTATTTATTTATTTATTTATTTATTTATTTATTTATTTATTTATTTATTTATTTATTTATTTATTTATTTATCTATTTATTCTATAGCCTTATCATAGCTTACACACATTAGATCTGACTATTAGGTATTATTAGGGATGTGGGGGTAGAGGTTGCTAGATTTAATGCTGATTATTAGGATCTATAAATCTAAGTAAGAAGAAAAAGAAAAGAGAAGATGATGCTTATTATTATAATAATCCTTACTCAAGCAATTCTAATACTAAATAAATAGATAGGATTCAGTAGTATTTATCTAAAATAATAAGCATGAAGGGGAGAGGAAGAAAGAGAAAGGGAAATAGTAAGAGAGAAATCTATCTAGGTGGCAGTCTTACCACCTGGTAGTAAAGGATTAAGTAAATATAATGGGGAGGGGTTGATGCCTCAGGCATCAACTCCTCTGAGATCTGGAGTTCTCCGCTACGCGCTGTCACAAATAACATTAGATTAGAACCATTAGAATGGTGACCCCTCTACAGCATATCATGTAATAGCTATAGCCTATTATGCTAAACCCTAAACCCTATAATAGAATAGATAAGGCTGGGTATGCAGCTTTCTGTGTAAAGCTATAAGCTAAATTAATTATTAATGCTTATGCACTGTTCCCCCTATAGCTATATATAGTTTATCTTTAGATGCCTCTTAGGAGAAGCTAGTGCTGTGATACTCCTATAAATAATATGGTTTATAGCATTTATTAATATTTAGAAGAATATACTAGATGCCCTAGCTAATTAGATAGATCTTCTATTTAAGAATTAGAACTAGATAGAACAGGCCCTAGCAGAGCTAATTACTATTTAATAATATAACTACCTACTCTAAGATGTGATTATATAGATTAATTAGCTACTCATAGAGGCTAGAAGCTTTAGAATTTCTAATAATATAAAGAAGACCTATCTAGATACTATAATAAATACTAAGTAAGATATATAATAAGATCTCTAATATTACTAAGATTATAATCTTCAAGACCTACTATAAACAGACACAAGATATTACAGACCATCTAGAGGTAAATAAGCTAATTAAGAAGTAGTAGGCTAGCTAGAGGGCTAAGAATCTCTATTAATAGCCTATATAGTCTACCTAATCTATTATTACTCTAGCCCTAGCCCTTACTGCTACCCCTATACTAGTAAATACTAATCCTATAGACTAGGAGCCTACCCTAATAATTACTTATAGCTACTACTAAGCTAAGTAGGTGAGTAAAGTAGAGATAACTAAATAATATATTAATAGTGTGACGGCGCTGAAGCGGAGATCTCCAGAATTACGAGATCGTTAATGCCTCAGACATCAACCACCACGTCACATTCACTTACCCCTTGCTGATGGAGCGGTGAGCTGCCATCTAGATAGATCTCTCCTTCACTGTTTCCCTCTTTCTCTTTCTTCTTCTTCTCTCCATGCTTGTTATTTTAGACAAATGCTACCGAATCCTATCTATTCGTTTATATTGGAATCGTAGAGCGAGTATCGTCACAAATAGATGCTGCCTCTGCTATAATATTATTAGCTATATAGTCTATAGCTATTAGTATAATCTACCAAAGTACTCTTAGGGGGCTACTTAGCCTATCTATATAGCTTATACTACACCTATATCTATTACCCTAATGCTTAATAATAAAGAGGAGATTAATAGTAATAACTATAATTTAGCTTATAAGAAGATTAGATTAGAAAAAGATAGCTCCTATAAAGAGACTCCTGTAGGGGCTAGTTAAATAATTAATATAATTATTAATATAGCACCCTTAGCATGCTATAGATAGGAAGGAAGATATAATAACTAGTTTTACTTACTTTTAATAAGATGCTAGTCTATTTAATAAACTAGAGTTCTTAGTTACTATGATTATTAATATAGCATATATATAAAGCTTTAGTAGATACTAATTATTTATCTTATACTATTATATCTAAATATATAATTTAAAAGCTATAGTTAGAGTAGATAAAGATCTAGTCTATATAGCTAGAAGGTTATAGCAGTGTGATAGGTAATATGATTATAAAGATTATCTACTTCTTACTAGATATTAATAGAAACTAATAATTTATTATCTATACTTATATAATAGAAAAGCTAGATAATAGTATAAATATAATACTTAGTATGCCCTAGATAAAGTACTAAAGAGCTATTATAGAGATAAATAGGCCCTATTTATAATTTCCTAATAGTAAAATAGTAGAGAGTATAGGAAATAAGCTATATCTTACTATTAGATAATCTTAGCCTAGGATTTATATTATAGAATTAATAATAGTATAAATAGTCTAACATTTAGATTTTTACTACTATACTTAAGGATATTAATAAGATACTATAAGTTAAAAAGTGTACTAATCCCACTATAAAGCTACTAATATACTATCATAACTATCTAGATATTTTTAGCTATAAATAGGCTAATAAGCTACTAGTATACTATCCTAATATAGATTACTATATTAACCTAACTAAAGATTCTAATAATAAGTAACTAGATCTATAGACCCTAGGACCCCTTATATAGTATATCTTATAAAGAACTACTAGTACTTTAGAAAATACTTATAGAGCTACTGGAAAAGAATTTTATCTATATTAGTAGTTTATTAGTAGCTATCCTAGTTCTCTTTACTAAAAAGCTAGGTAGCCGTCTCCTGGCCGGCCTTAGTAAGCAATGCAACTAAGGCCTTAGCGCGGCGGCAGCCCCAATACATTCATATGGGGTCTGCCTCAGCTCAAGTATAATTACAGCTTAAGAATAAATTTAAAGCTATTTAACAAACACATATTTATCTCCACCACACCATGATGGCATCTTCTAAAATCCATGCTCATCTGTGGCAAGATATGCCTCTAAAGTAAATCTTAACTACCAGTAACTCTTATGATAAATCTAGGGTAAATCATCATAGATCTCCCAGGGGAAGATGAATTAAGAGTTAGATGATGCTTAGTATAAGGCATTATATAAATATATTAATATGCTAAACACCCACAGGGCCTTATTAACTCCTAAAATGATTTAACAGGCCGCCTAAGACATTATTAAATGAAGTTACTATAATTAGATAAAACCACCCCTAAAACTTAGCCCTGACTGGGCCTATTACTTCCTAAAGTAAAATCTGTAATATATAAAGATTAAGTAACGTGTTATTAATTTAGAAAGGGCAGAGGTAGAAGATCTAGATGTGATTAACCTATGGTTTAACTCATTTATTCATTAACTTAAGGCCTTTAGTGTAGGATGCAGATGTATATAATATAGTTAAACTAGCTTTAGAATTAGGCAAGGATGTATGGAAACTATTATAATAAGTCTTTCTAAGTAAAAGCTTCTAATAGCTTCCTCATCTGCATGATTCCTGATCACCTTAGTTAAGTATATTTCTGTAAACAGGCACTTAATTCCACCTCTTCTTATTATACCAGGAAAGGTCTATCTTAAAGATTATTTAAAAACCTAGAAATTACATTATTCAGGTATCATATTCAGGATATATTAACTAGTATAGAGTCTCTACTTATATATATAAGGATATAGACTAATCTATATATCCTTTATAGTGAGATTGCATATGAATGGATCTGTTACGAGCTAGAGTTTCCTGTCTGGGGCTGTACTACTAGCCGTCCTAAGGGCCACGAGGGAACGAAGTGGAATTGCTGAAGAAGAAAGAAGAAGCTAAGTACAACTGGCATCATCAAGTAGTAGGATGCTCGTGGATGCTGACTAAGGAAGCCACAGCCGCATCCATGATGCGGTGCGTGTCATGGGGTCAACCCATGACAGGATTCATTATTTTAATGAAGCAACCTAGATTTAATAACAAGGAAAATATTATCTACTACTATTTAATTAGCATACAAGCCATTTTATAATTAATTTTACTAAGTACTATTAATAAAATCAGATTCTTTTAATGACTCTCCTATCTTATATGATGCATCAGATGCAAACTCTGGATTTATAGCTATTTAAAGAATTAAAGAGAGTCTATGGCAAGGTTATTAATTAGAAATCTTAGATAAATCCAAAGAAGATGACAAAAGTTATCTTTCTTAGTGAAATCCACTATATCTAAATAATAGCCTTGATATTAAAAATAATCCTTGCTAGTTAGAGAGATACTAGCCTGAATCCTTTTAATTCTTCTCTTATTTTAAAAGCCATTCCTGATTATGATGAGTGGGAGAAGGATAGAGAGAAGGAATTAAAGATATTTAATGGAGATGATGAATTAGATGGAGTTAGGCCTGATACTAGTTATTAGTAGATAGCTACTCCCTCACCTCTACTACTACCTTTAACACTAACTACTATTTAATCTACTTGATGTCTCTATGAGTCTATTTAGAAGTCTCATCCCTTACTATTACTAAGTATTAACTAATTTTTATATTCTGGTCTTTATCAAGCTAAATCCCTAGAGCTACATTAGGATCTCCTTTAACAAGAATGAGATGAGAAGAATAAGGCATATAATAAGCCACTAACACAAAGAAGGGGTTAAAATGAGTGGTTTAATATATGTTAGGGATGTCAAGGATTGCATTAATGCCTGTTAGAAAGAGGAAATTCATTAGGCATGGAAGAAGGATTAGAAATCTTAGGCTCATCATATGAAGGTGCTTATGGAGTTAATAAATAAATCTATTAAGAATCCACCACCTATTGATGAATTTAATCCAGATTTTATCAGGCGAAAAAACAATTTCTTATTAATCTTAGGCCAGCTAGTTTATTTTCCCGATCTGCTTATCTTTAGGTAGAAAATCAAGTCTGTTTGTTGAATAGCTTCAAATTTATTCTTGAGCTGTGATTATTCTTGAGCTGAGGCAGACCCCATATGAATGTATGGGGGCTGCCGCCGCGCTAAGGCCTTAGTTGCATTGCTTACTAAGGCCGGGCCAGGAGACGGGTAGTAGACTCTAATTCTATGTTAACTATCAGGCCCCAAATATTATTATAAAGAAAGATTACTATCTACTACTACTAATTAATAAGATATTAGAATAGATCTCTAAAGCTAAATAGTTTACTAAGCTAGATATTATTACTATATTCTATAAGATCTATAATACATCTAGTGATAAGTAAAAAATAGCCTTCTAAATATACTTTAGTCTCTATGAATAGTTAGTAACTCTCTTTAGCCTAGCTAATATCCTAAGTATATTTTAATAATTTATTAACTAGATGCTTTATAACTTTCTTAATAAATTTATATTAGCATATATTAATAACATCTTAATATTTATAAATGAGTTACTATTAGAATATTAGAATTATATCTATTATATACTAGCCTGCTTATAAGAGGTTAGTCTGTAGCTAAATATTAATAAGTATAAATTTAAGTTTAAATCTATGAAGTATCTTAGCTTTATTATTAATCTAGATAAGAATGTTTATATAGATCCTAAAAAGATAAAGACTATACTAGACTAGCAGATGCTAATATTAGTAAAGGATATATACTTCTTTCTTAGCTTTACTAATTTCTATAGGTACTTTATATATAATTTCTTAGATATTATATAGCTGCTAATGGCCCTTATATATAAGAGGGCCCTGTTTAAGTAGATAAAGAAGTATATCTATTAGCTTAAGCACATATTTATATTAGTACTAATCTTAATATAGTTTAATCTAGATTAAAAGATAGTAGTAGAAATAGATGTATCTAACTAGGCTACTAGGGCTGTTCTCTCCTAGTATAATAATAATAGCATGCTCTAGCCCTGCATATACTTCTTATATAAGAACTTACTAGCTAAATATAACTATAAGATTTATAATAAGAAGCTATTAGCTATTATTAATATGCTATAAGAATAAGAATCTAAACTTACTAGCCTATTAACCTTCTAGATTATTATAGATTATAAGAATCTCTTTGAGTACTTTATAAATATATATTAGCTAAATAAATGCTAGATATACTAGTCAGCCCTACTAAGCTAGTTTAATTATAAACTTACCTACTAATCTAGAAAGCTAGCTGCTAGGTCTAATATACTATCTTAATATACCTAAGATATATCTAATAAGAATAATAACTAACTATAGCTATAAGATTAAGTACTAATTAAGCTAAGCTAGCTAGTATCTATCTAACCTAACCCCTATAGCTACTAATATAGAGAATTTACTACTAAAGGATTATTAGGCTACTATAGCTCATACTAATAACTAACTAGCTACCCTTATAATTACTATATATACTAGCATATGTGCTTTCTAGTAGATCTATATATATAATATTTACTAATAAATATAAAGTCTCTATCTCTGGCTTTCTTCTCTACTAATAGCCTAGATGCTTACACACTATATAAATAGGATAAGTAGATTATTATAAAGCTACATAGTGCTCTTAAGACTATAGTTATATAACTTATAGCTATATAGTAATAAGCTAAGAAGTATACTAATTATTATTAGCATGCCACCCCCTAATATACTATTAGTTCTAAGGTCTAGCTAGATCTCTAAAATATTTATACTACCTAGCTAAATTAGAAGCTTACTACCTAGCATACTGAATATATAGTCCTTAAAGCTATTAGCTTGCATGCCTACTAGCTAGATATACCCCTAGGAATCTATAATATATTTTATATTATCTTCCTATATCCTGCTACTAATGACCCCTTCCTAAGTTAGTTTAATAATAATTACTAGCTACCTGCTATGCTAGTAGATAATAAGAAAGAATACTAAGTAGATAAGATTCTAGAAGAATGCATAAGATGGATTAGCTAACGTAATTTACCACCGAGCTGCGCGGTCCTACGTAACAAGACCGCCCACATTATTTTGATGGTTTTGTCTCAACAGGATGAATCCATTTTGCCATGTAATTAATGTAGCTCTATCTACTAGGGCATTTACGTCTATTATGCCCTACTTGATTGCAATTACTACAAGTTGGTGGCCTGCGTGGTGCTCTGGTCTATTTCTTCAAGATTTCCTCCTGCTCATGAACCTTTTGCTGCCCTTCTTCTCCTGTTAAGGTTCCCCCCTTTTGGATGAAGCTTCGAGGTACTGCTTGTTTTGCTTTTTGATATTTATTGCCTTCCTGAAGCTGTTAAAGCTCCTGTTGTACTAGAAGTAATCTTACCCATGGCCTGTTGAATCACAGTTAGAGAGATAGATGGCTTGCTTTGAAGACATTGAATTCACTTTTTCTGTTTCTCTAGTTCATGTAGATTTGCAGGAGTCTTCCCTATCCCAAATGATCGGCTGCTGTGTGCTGTAGATGGTGGTGTTGGTCTTTTTGGGTGAGGAAGCTTTAAAAGGACTCTTTCTGGCTGTAGTGGAATAAGCCCAGTTGCTGCAAAGCCACTTTGGATATTTGATGATGAGAAGGCTTGAGAGTGAACTGAAGGATAGATAGGTAAGAAGTCTGTCTTCTTAATAGCATGGATCCCCTTCAGCATCATCCCTGCAGTCTTCTGGCCATAGAAGTGCTTTAATGGTGAGAAGCAGCTCACATCAAGTGGTTATAGAATATGTGAGGAGTGTGGAGGTAGATAAAGAGGAATAATCCTCTTCTCTACACAAAACTTATCAAACTCCGCAGTAGCATGGCTACTGTGCCCATCCATAATCAAAAGATGATATCGCCCAAGAGTACGTGGAGCTGTAGAGGGCTCAAAGCAATTCTGTAGCCAGTCAAGGCCTAGGTTATCGTTGGTCCATCCATCCTTGCTCAAACAGATCCAATAGTCTTTTAGTATATTAGTATACCATTGTGATTGATGATTCTCTGTAGCAAGGATGATCTGTGGTGACAAAACCCATCCAGCTGCACCAACTGCAATAATAGCAGTGACCCACTCTCTGTTTCCAGGTTGTACTGCTTTGGCTTTGCTTTCCCTTGTAGTATATCTAGAAGTATATTAATCTAGATAATATTAAAGAGCTTATACTACTAGTTAGACTAAGAGTAATATAATTTAATAAAAAGACTTAATAAGCTAGTGACCTTGCTCCTTATCTTAAGGATAGTACTCATTTATTATTTCTTAATCTTCTTTAAGATAACTATAGATTTAATATAGATATATACTAGTAAGATATTAGCTAGAAATATAATAGTATTAAGCTAGGCTCTAAGAATACTTCTCTATAGGTGATTAATAACTATATCTATTAGATGGAAGTAACTTATATTAAGGCTATATTTATTTAGCTACCTATAATATAGTATAGTAGAGATTTAAAGGACTTACTATAGGCTATTCTCTATATTAATAAGATAATCTATTATGAGATTAAATAAGAGAATATGGGTAAATTGCTATTATTCTAAAAGATGCTTCTTATACTTAAAAATAAACTAGCTATATAAGTAAATAATCTAATAAAAGATAGTAAGATAGAGATATCATTCACTATCCTATAAGGTGTTCCCCAGGATAGTAAGAAATTAGATAAAAATAATGCTTCTTCTTAAATAAAATACCCTTATAGCTAGAAAGAAAGATGCTTTCTCTAATATACTATTAATATTTTAGTAATATAGAGAATTAGCTGGATGGTTAGATACTAAGGAAGGAGACTATTCGGATTATCTATGATATAATAAAAAAGCCTAATATCTAATCATATATTAAAGATGAATTTAGATTAGCTGGAAGAATGTTTAAATCTAATACTATAAAAGTAGTCTAATTTACTACTAATATATCTAATAAAAAGGTTCTAAACTAGACTATGATGGCATTCCATGCTAATATTAATTCATCTTAACCTATATATGATGCTATAGTAACTGTATCACTAGCTATACAGGCATATATATAGATTAATGGCTATATTAAATTAAATAGTAAGCTAATCTAATCTATAATTAGAGATAGTAGATTAATACTGTATATCTATAATAATAAGATATACATAACAGACCTCTAACCCATGCTCCTAGGTAATATTATTTTTATTAGGAACATGTTAATTTAGATTAAGAAATAGGGTATATATATTATTTATATAAGAATATTAGATAGGAAGAAATAAGATATTATACTAGTTAATTCTGCATTTATCCTAGGTTTTCATACTAATATTATCTCTCTTATTAAAGCTAAAGCTATTAATATTTTTCCAGAAGCTCAGAACTAAGCATAGTAAGACCCTAAATACTAAGTAAAGTAGTAGAGGTTAGTTATTTAGGATCTCTACTATTTAAGATTCTTACTACTTAATATCCCTACTATAAATAAATTATAGTATAGTAGTGAGGTAAGTACTAGTATAGTTAGGATATATATAAGATATGTATAGAGTACTAACTACTTATGCTTATGCTTATACTTACATACTTTAATACTATTAATATCCCTATTATACCACTTTTTTACTTATATTTAATATTATATATACTAGTACTTAATGCCATCATTATACTATTATTTAATATTCTTATAATTATATAGTAGGGTGTTATATAGAGTATAGTATATATAGATATTAGAGTATAGATATTATTATATTTACTATACTATAGTAATCCTTATATAGGTAGATAAGAGTATATTAGAATGTAATGTATTAGATAGTTATGCTTAGTTAGTATAATTAGAGCTAGTAAAAAACTCTATAGTATATAAGACTCCTAAATACTATATACTTAATCCTTTAAATATATCTAAATTAACCTCAATTATCTTTTTTATGAAGAACTTAACCCATTTCATTAAATCCATCTAGAGAATCTAATAACTAAGAGTCTTATTATTATATAAAGTTATCCTTGTTTTAAGAGATTCTCTAGTTTTCTTTATTTAGCTATTCTATTAAAATCCTTACTTAAATAACCCCTTTCTTAGTAGCTAATTTTAATTAATTTTAACTATAAATAGCTAAATAAATAATCTTTCCCCTTAGAGATTAGAGATCCTAATCTCTCTTAATAAATATCTTACTTAATTAAAACCTTAAGTATCCTCCTTAAATATCCTTCCTATAAGTAAGTATATCTAATTAATAATATCCTCTAATAAAGATATTATCCTCAAGAGCCTAGCAGATTAGATGCTTAGAATAGAAAATTCTAGATAGAAATAAAGAGAAGAAGCTTACTTAAGTAGATTAAAAATTCTCTTTCTTTTCTTTCTAAACTAATCCTCCTAAACCTAAAGGATTTTTAGACATAAATCTAAATATATGCTTTATCTACTATAGCTAGAGTAACTAAGCTAATAATTTTATAAATCTCTTACCTAAAGAATATATAAACTTCCAGCTAGCTCTTTCCTTCTATTAAAACAAGAGAAAAATCTATAACGAGTAATAGAATTACTTAGAGAAACTATAAAACTAGATAATAAAGACTATAATTATAAGCTATAAAAGAATGTGCTTTAGAATTAATAATAATATCCTAAGATGGTATTAAGTCTTAAAGAATTAGGTTAGGGTGGATAAATATAATATTAAGAAAGCATATAAATAAGTAATAAAGCCCTTATCTAAATCACCTAAGAATTTTAAATCCTGTATTATAAATTAGGAATAGATAATAGCATAGAGCTTAGAGTAAAATTTATTCTTTACTATTAATTATAATAATTAATTTAAAGACTTTCTCAGTGCTATTATCTAGATTAATCTAACTTAGACTAAAGCATATTATTTAACTAATAAAAAGAGGGTTAAAGAGAGTACTCTAAGTTACTATACCTTAGATAATAACTTCTATAATATTATAAGAAACTTAAGCTTAGCTAAATTTATATAGACTACTAAAGAAGCTTTTAGAATTACCTTTAATAGATAGGGTACTAGGAATAAACCTAACTAATAGTATTCTAAAGGGCAAACTAGAGGAAAAGAAGAAGACTAATAAGTAGTAGACCTAAAAATAAGAGTATTTAAAATCTCTGGCTATAGCTACAGGGAAATATTATACTTATAAATAAGATTATAATCTCTAAGCCTATTACTATATCTTTCTAGATAAAGCATCTAAATAGTTTAGGTCATAGCCTAATATAAAGGAATAAATTAAAGGAAATATTAAGATAGATCATAGTGTGACAATCCTTGCTCAAGCGATTCCAATACTAAATGAATAGATAGGATTTCGATAGCGTCTATCTAAAATAACAAGCATGGAGAGAAGAAGAAGAGAGAGAGGGATCAGGGAGAGAGAGATCTTAAATAGACAGTGGTTGACCGCCTGGCATAAAGGGTTGAGGCTCTAGAGATCTGGAGATCTCCGCTCAGCGCCGTCACACATAGCCTAGTAGAGGAAATTAAGTAGCTTAAGAAATTAAAGAAAAAGAAGAATAAGAAGGTGTTATTTTCTATATCTAATAAGAAGGATTAATAACTACTCTAAGAGGTAGTAAAATACATAAGCTTCTATATTCTATCTTCCTTAAAATAAGGAATATCACTATTATCTTATTTTAAAATAGCATAAGATTTTAACCAGAGCTAAATATAATCTAGGCTCTTACTAAAATCTAGATATTAGCTCTTACTAAAATTAAGAATAGCATTAGTATTCTTAATTATTTAATATTCTCTAAAGAATTCTGTAATTCTTAATTCAGGCATGACGATCTATATATTTAATAAAATCCTATATTGTAATAACTTTAGAATAGCACCTACTAGGGAATTTACATAGGCTAGAGATACTAGAGTAGCTATAAAAGGCTATAAGGATATTAATATCTAGATTCTAGGTCCTAAATAGAGGCTCTAAATCCTTAGGCTATATAATGTCACCTATTATAAGGGTTTTATAGTAAATCTAGTATCATTCTAATAGTTATAGAAATAAGGATACTAGTAGGATATATATCCTAAATATAACTATCTATAGTAAGGGAATGATATTATAGCCTATTTATAGGAGATCTATAGTTAATTAGTCCCAGAGTGCATTCCTAAGGATTATTCCTATACCTAAATAGCATTTTATATCCAGAAATATAAGTTTAATATATAGATAAAGTAACAGCCTATTTCTAGAGATGCTAAGTAGTAGTATCTATATCTAGGATATCCTGATCTATAAGTACTAGAATATCTAGTTAACATGTTAAAAGGCATACAGATTAAGGGCATATAGATAGTTAAATATAAAGTATGTAGAACCTTAAGGCTAAGTATTAGATCTAATAGGAACCTAGGGAACTTATTAAGGAAGAACTAGGGGCTTAACTAGCACTAGATTTTCATGACTATGAAACTAGATATAGAGGATATAAATATTAACTACTAATTATAGATTACTAGTTAGGATTTATATGAGATTACTATCTTACTAATTATAAATTAGAGATAATCCTAGCAGCCCTAAAGCATCTATTTAGAATCCTTAAATACTAGTATCAGATCTAACCCCTAAAGATTAAATATAATAATGAGATCTTTATAAAGTAGAACTCAGTTTAGGAATAGCTTAAGAATTCTTAGTATATTAAGATAGATTCTTTACTAACTTATATTTAAGACCTTAATAATACTGCTAAATGCTTAAGGAATATAATAAAAGATAAGACTTAATATATATTATAGAGTAAAACTACCCTTAAACTATAGTTAGAGATTAGCTATACAGTAGTTTATTTATATAATTAGACTCCATAATATTAGCATAACCAAAAATCCCCTTATAATTATTTTTATTCTTTCCTAAGTAATAATAGTAATTAGAAACATTAGCAAGCACATCTAAAAGTTTATAAATATAAAGTATTTACTTTAATAATAGAGTATCTTAAGAAGGAGAAATAGCTTTGAAGATTTAACCCTAAAGCGTGGATTAGATATCTTATTCTATAGATATAATTTAATTAACATCTATTAGATCTAGAATCCTATAAATAATACTGTGATTCAGGCTAGGGATATAATATTTAATAAAGAGAAGCTATTTAATAGAAATCTTAATTATATAAAGAATAATTATTTATATTTTAATCTAGGTAATCTTACCTAGCTTCTTACCTCTTTATACATGCCTAAGGAAGATATCTATCCCTATAGATAATCTAAATCTAAATTCTTCTGATAATATTACTATCAGGAATCTCAACGTCATAGATAAAGTATTCTAGAAGTTTAAATCTAATAATCTAAATTTATTTCTTTTAAATTAAATATCCTGACTGAATTAATAGATTTAAATAAGATTAAAAAGGAATAAATCCTAGATTATCTAACTCCTCTATAAACTCTGCTAATAGTACTATTAGTAGCCTTAATTTAAGGACTAGAGAATTCTAAGAATAATAATAGCTTAGAAAGTAGTAAACTAGTTAAATCCTTAATATCTAGAAATATAATATAAAAAGTAGTATTCTCTTCTAGAAGAATAAGTAAATAGGTTAGCTAACTACATAATAAAGGGCTTAACTAAGCATACTTTTAGTAACTACTATAAAGTAGGAATAGCATAAACATAGTTTATTATTAAGATCTACTACTACCTACTAGGCATGATGAGATTAAATTATATTCTTTAGGTTAGCTATTTAAATAGGTAGAGAAAGATTATCTTTAAAGTTATATTCCTATAAATTTATAGATAAAAGTAGATTAATCTATAGTAAAAGGACATCAGATACTAGATTATACTCCGTACATGGGTATATATATATAAGTTTAATAAATATAGCTAATTACTTAAATATAAAGCTTAATTAGTTATATAAGGTAATTAATAAAAGAAGAATACTAAGGATACCTATGCAGTAATATTAGTAGTAAGATTCTTTTAGATCTTTATAATAAATATAGCATAATTTAATCTAGAGCTAAAGTAATATAATATAGTAAATATATTTATGCATGCTTCTTTAAATAAGAAGATATATATGCAGATGTCCTAGGGATACTAGAAAAGGGGAAAGATTCTTTATCTAAATAAGGCTATCTATAGACTCTGATAATCCTTTATTTTATAGTAGTATATATTTACTAGTTACTATCTAAATATTGATATTAATAATACCTATCCTAATAATTAAAGCTGAACTTTTCTCTTATATGGAATAAATATTATATTAAGCTATATAAAGCTATTAAAGAAAAATTAGATCCTTACTCTATGTAGTATAACTATTACTATGCAGATTAATATTATATTTATAGTATCTAGGCTTGCTAGATTCTTAATAAATCCTAGCCTAGAGTATTATATAGCTATAGATTAGGTTCTTTACTATCTATATAAACATTATGGATTAGCCCTATAGCTAGATGGTAAAGATGCAGATGATTTCCTAATAGTAATAGATACTTTCTTTATAGATAATATATTAGATTAGAAAAGCTCTTAGGCCTATGTCATAATCTTATTTAGAGGAGTTATTAGATAGTAAGTAAATAAAATATAGTAATAATATTAACTACTAAAGCTAAATTACTAGCACTATCCCAAGGCACTAAATGTGACGGCTATGCCTCAGGAAGTACTGCCTGCATCATCATTCATCATCCACTACCACTAGTGTGGTCATGTGCTCCCTAGTGGATGACGTCTATATAAGATCTCTACCACCCCTCTTCCCTTTCTCTTTCTTTCTTCTCTCTCTCTCATGTTTAGTATTCTTGATTTACAGCTACTGAGTAGTGGTTAGTTAGAAATACTATGCTATGTTGCTGAGCCACTTATCATAATACTAAACATCCTTTGTCTGAAATCCTGGCATTGATGAGGGTATCTTCTGTTCTGTTCTGGATCACTCACCTTTACAACATTTTCTGACTTAGGGGTACCTTTGCAAAAAGGCCTCCTGGGTTACTTATTTTATATCTCTAGACTCTTATTATTAATTCTATTTAAAGCTAATACTTTCAGCTAACTATCCTTATAATATAATGCTAAAAAATAATAGTTTCTACCCCCTCCTACTCCTTATTAAGTAATTATAATGTAGATAGTACTAACTTTATATACCCTCTAGATCCTAAATCTCTCTCTAACCTATGCACTAGTAAGAGAAGGAAGGATAGTTAAGGCTATCTACCCTCTCTTATTCTTAAAATAAGCCCTAGTATATAACTACTATAACTATAGCTATCTACTCTTAACTAGATAAAGCTAACTAATTGTATAAGATAAAGTAAGATATATTTATTAGCCTAGCCTAATTTATTAATAGTTTTATAGCTTTCTAGAAGCATCCTAAGACTATGGCCTATATTAAAATACTAGCTAGTAAGTATATTAAGTTTATCTCTATCTCTAACTATACTAATACTCTTAGGGGTAACTATATCCCCCTTTAACTATATAATAACCTATCTAGGATAATAACTACTATTACTAGTTACTACTTCTATATAGATATTATAAAAACTCTAAAAAATTTAGAGGCTCTTACTGAGCTAGCTTAAATAGTACTTTTAGTTATCTTTACTAGCTCTGCCTAAAGTACTATCTTAACTAATTAGTAGAAAGACTAGTATATACTAATTACTATTAATATAATAATCCTTCTTAATTATTAGAAGCTATATATTATATATTATATACTCTGTAGTATAGTGCCAGGGCTCCCCCCTAATAGTAGTATTATAAAAGTTAAGCCTATCTATATAAGCTAGACTATTACTACTATTAATTTAGCTATATATACTCTAGACACTAGTAAGATTACTATACCTAAAAAATAGTTTAACTATATTATCCTATACATCCCCTCTACTATTTAAGGCTATAATATTCATTCTATCTATATTACTAAGATTATTAATACTAAGATTACTATCTAGACTAGCCTCTAGCCTAAGAGTATAAGACTATTATATTATAGAGTTAATATTACTACTAGCCTTAGTACCTAGATTATCTCCTTCCTCTAGCTAGTCCTATCCTTTAGGCTCTTTAATACTAGTGATAAGTCTTAGCTTGTTAATAAGAAACCCCTAATTACCTACTATAACTTAGGCTATTAGGGATACTACCATCCTCTATACTATATAAGACTTACTTAGTATAACTAGAGTTAGGATAGACTCCTATACTAGCCCTATTAAGATAAACTATAAGCAGGACCCCTATTATATAAACTATTATAGTTCTTTTCCTACTAGATATAATAATTATCCTATTTCCCTAAAATAAAAGAATGAGATTCTTATTTACCTAATAAAGTAGTAACTCTAGGTTATCTAGAGATATAGCATCCTATACTCTTATAATACTTATAGCTTAAAGGAGTAACCTTACTAAGTAGATAGCTTAATTCTTATAAAAGAGATATTATAGGCTCTAGCCCTAGCTCTAGCTCTAACTCTAGCTCTAGTCCTAGCCCTAGCCCTAATCTTAGCCCTAGCCTGGAATAACCATCTACAAATAAAAAGTAGCAGGTAGTCTTAAGAACCTAATTTAAATAAGCTATAAGATATACTAGTATGCTTAGCATATCCTATCTAATAATATAGTAGACTAGCTAGAGCCCTAAGACAGACCTACTAGTACTCTATCCTTCCTCTCCTACTAAAGATAAGAATCTTAATACTTAGATAACCTCTAAATATTAGGATAACCCTCCTCTAGACACTACGACTACTACTATATATAACTATCTAGACTATACTCTAGGTCCTCTAGGCTAATATTAGTAGATTTATACCCTACTATACTACTATTCTCTATCTTACTCTTAAGACTAAATAAAATATTATTTATATCTAGAAGCCCTTTATCTTCCTAGATAATAAGACTTTTAACTACCCTAGCTATAAATATTATACCTTAGTTAATATCTAGAATAGTAAGGAATACTAGGAGTAGGAGTACCCCTTTATTATAATCTATATATCGAAAGGGGTAGACTTATAGCCCTAATAATACTACTTAGTCTAGAGCTAGGATCTTCTTTAGGTTAGTATTAATAGCTATAAAATTATATTAATAATCTACCATCCTAGAGATTATTAATTATATTACTAATCTAACCCTAGGCCCTAACTACCTAGTTAGTAGTAACTTTAATACTTAGTATAATATCTTTAAGCTAAATATTACTAATACCCACTAGGGCAGCCTCCTTATATAATAGGCTAGTATAAGTAGTATAAGCTATATTAATAAACCTAAGGTCTCTATCTATACTATAGACTATATAATAGATCTTATCTTCTCTAATATTATCTTTACCTATATAGAGATTAAGAAGGATCTTTACTATAGATCTAACTATAAGACCCTTATTATTACTATCTCTAGCTATAGTATTACTTCCCTAGACTAATTTTATTATTATATCCTAGATAAGGACCTTCCTAAACTTACTAATTTAGTTAGTAACTATATTACTATACTATTAGACCCCTAGTAGCTCTATACTATAGATTAACTAGATAACTATATCTTATAGTTTATTACTACCTTTAAGAAGGCTATATAGATTATTAGAAAGCTAGACTAGGGATAGGATACTACTATCCTATAGTAGACCCCTAAATATATAATAGCATATTAGGCCTAGCTTTAGGCCTAGTATAGTAGTAGTATAATAGGCCTTATTAAGACCTAACATGGTTTCTAGAATATTATTTAATAAATAAAGTAGATATACTAGAAATATATTATTAATAGTATTAAGGATAATAAGGACCTATATAAGGTTATATCTTAGTATAAATTAGATCTAAATCTTAAGTTCCCCCTACTAGTAGTAGACAGCTACTATGTTAAAGATATTATAGAGAAAGCTAAGATATTATAGGTCTTTATCCTTAACTACTTTAATAAATCTAATAATCTTATAGAAGACCCTCTAACTAACTAGATAGACTCTAGGTATCTACTCTAGAGCACTATAATCTCTCTTAAAAAAGTTAAATAAAATAATATTATTAGAGTCTCTAGCATCTTACTAGATTATATTATTATTTATCTTCTTAAGGCCTGCTAAAAGCATATTTATAATACTCTTTATAATCTATATAACTACTATCTCTCTCTCTACTACTTCCCTAGCCCCTAAAAGCTAGTAGAGATTACTATACTTTTAAAGATTAATAAGAAGAATAAGATCTCTATCTAATCCTAGTATCTAATTATACTTCCATTATATATATCTAAAGATCTTAAATAGATTATAGCCTAATGCATCTTCTAGACTACTCTTATATATAGTATTCTTAGTCTCTAGTACTATAGAGCTCTCCCTCGGCACTCTGCTATAGACTTAGCTATAGTTTTTATCTATAATATTAAGATAGCCCTTATATAAGATAAGAAGATTACCCTAGTTATAATAAATATCTACGATATCTTTAATACCCTTCTTTAAAAATACCTTATCTAGTATATAATAGAGCGGGGCTAGCCCTATACTCTTATCTAGCTTATTAATAGCTTCCTCTCTAATAGAATGGCCTATATATAACTAGAGAAGGCTACTACCCCTAGCTATCCTATATAATATAGTATACTATAAGGCTCTCCCCTCTTACCTATTCTATATCTACTATATCTTATTATGCTCCTACTTCAGGATATACTCTACTAATTTAGATATACTAATAACATAGGCCGCTACTAGATATCTAGCTCTCTCTAAGATAACATCTAGCTTCTAGCTAATAAAATTTAAGATATCCTAAACTAGAGGGCTAATAATAAGATTATCTTTAAAATAAAATCCTTACTCTTACTATAGTTATAAGGAGTTCTCTTAGTCTAATAGACTATGTCTACTACTACTACTCTCTTTTAGGATACTAGCCTATTCTTTACTATAGCTATACTTAATAAAGTTAACCTCTGCTTTACTCTCTGCCTCTAGCTTATAAATAATATATATTCTTTTATTTAGTATATTACCCTACTTATAATTACTACTAGTCTTATAATAGGCTTCTAATTGTAGGCTAAGACTAAGATCTAGTAGTTTGGCACCCTCCTATTCTTTTATCTCTATCTTAATCTTATTCTCTTATACTTCACCCCTAGCTACTAGGTGGACCCTATTAATAGGCTTAATAAAGTTATTACTATAGAGTCCTTCTAGACTTAGTTTTACTCTCTCCCCTAATTAATATAGCTATATTCTTAGATAGCTTTAAGTAGACTATAGATAGGATCTAGTAGGTTAGCTATAGCTATATAGTCTACTATAATAGGGCCTAGCTCCTCAGGCTATAGAGCCCTAAATACAGAGTTATATATCTTTAATACTAAGATTATTAGCACCTAGAGGGGCCTAGAGCATGTGCTTATAACCCTCTATCTAACCTATATTTAGCTCTTTATCAATAGTCCCCTAGCTATATAGATAATAAAGATAATAAAGCTATAGACTTACTAGCTAACTAGGGAGCTCTTAGTAACTCTCTAGTAGATAGTCTAGCCTCCCTCTCTATAGCTAGTAGCATCTGCTCTAAATACTAGTATCTTTAGAAAGCTATATAATAAGAATAATAGGCTATAACATCTACTAAGCTCTCTACTTCCTACTAATAATAAGAGGATAATAATACTTACTATATAAAACCCCTCTTAGAGCTTAGCCTACTATAGCCTACTCTTTATTACTAGCTAGCTATATACTCTACTTGTAAAGACTTTAACTAGTACTACTACTAGTTTAACTATAAAGATACTAAGCTTATATACTTCTACAGTTATACTAAGAGCCCTAAGTACCTTACTCTCTATACTATTATATAGTATAGGATAGCTATACTAGTTACTCTAGCCCTAATCCTAGCCCCTAGCTAATATACAGGAGGCCCTAAACTAACTCTAGACCCTTTTTCTAAGGACTTTATAGAGCTTCTTAGGGTTATAGAGTTCTACTCTAAAATCTATACCTACTAGGCAGCTACTAGCTGCTAGTAGACTAGATTTATATATTTATATGTTAATATAGTTATATATCTCTACTTTACTCCCTCTCTCTCTCTCTAGCCTCTAACTTATAAAGTCTACTCTCTATCTCTATCTTCTTCTCTTTATTAGCCCTAGCCTTACCTATCCTATGTATATATATTCTAATCTACCTCTTAAAGCCCTAGCTTCTTACTCTATACTATAGGGCCTAGCCCTGCTACTAGGGCCTGCCGAATATCACTATAAATCCATCTCATAAGTTAGAGAAGGCATTCTACTAACTAGTTATCTAACTACTGTATTTATTATATAATAAGTTACTTTCTATAGTTATACTTCTATCTATGTATATAATTCCAGAGCTTAGCACATCCTAATACCCCATGGGAGGTCACTAGGGCGCAGGCTCCGCCTGTGCTTGATGGACGTAAAACCAATACTATACTATACTATACTATACTATGTTCTGGATCACTGAGGTGATTGCTTCTGAGAATCTCTGTCTGTCTGATCTGATCTGATTCTGATTCTCTGACCTCTGCCTGATCGCACGGCTATACGCAAAAACTGATCTCTTTTTAGTTGTTTGGCGTGGCCCACTACTAAGGATTTTCAAAAGACCATTGCATGCCACATCGGATTCTGCTCTGTTTTGATGTCTAGTTGGATCAAAAAATCTCTGAATTCTGTCTGTTTCTGATCTGATCTGTCTCTATCCTCTGTTTCTTTTTCCTTATTTCCTATTCTTTCTTACTTGATATCATGGATCTAATCTCCCATCTACGCGCTGAGTTTGAAGGTGCTGTTAAGCAACTACATGATGAGAATACACTCATCAAACAGCAACTTTAATCCTCTGCTGCTTCCTGTTATCTGAAGCCTAGCCTTCCTAATCCTGAAAAATTTGCTGGTCAAAGCATTAAGTTTAATATGTGGTTACTATTAATCAAAGCTAAGATTAAAATTAATAGAGAAGCTATTAGGGATGCTATCATGTAGTTTTACTATATCTGTCTAAATCTAGATAGTAATGTTTAGGCTATGATACTACTACAGCTTCACCATGCTAAGGAAACTACCGTGTAGGACTATAACACTATTCTAGATTAGCTAGAATGCGTTTACTACAACCTAAATAAAATTTATAATGCTAAGGATAGGTTTCTAGGCCTAAAAGAGGGTGATGATGCTCTTCCTATCTTTATTATAAAGTTTAAGTATGTTCTCTATTAAGCTAGAGATTAAACTTAGCCTGATGCTATAAAGATTTCTGCTCTATGCTGTGGCCTATTATCTACTATTAAAAATTAGCTTGCTTAATAGCTTTAACTACCATCTAATTATCCTAGTTTCCTACGCGTTGTTTAATAACTAGTTGCTTATGAATATTCATCTGGATATTCATCTTCATCTACTCCTGGTCCTAAATAACTGCCTTCTCATCCTGATTCTATGAATATCAGTGCAATCAACAGCATAAACTATCATGAGGAAAACTGCTGTTTTCGCTGCGGATCCACTGAGCACTATGTTAGGGATTGCTCTCGCCCGGCTCCTGGCGGATCTCAATCCCAATCTTAATCTAATTTAGCCAATCAGAAAGCTCTCTGGAATGCTCAAATATTGAAGTCTTTGGAAGCTTGCTAAAGGATTATGTTTGATTCAATTCAACATGAAGGATTTAATTGGGTTGATTGAATTTTAAAGGGGGGGGGTCATGTGATGGCTGTGCCTCAGGCTACTGCCTGCATTATCATTCATCATCTACTACCACTAGTGTGGTCATGTGCTCCCTAGTGGATGACATCTATATAAGATCTCTACCACCCCTCTTCCCTTTCTCTTTCTTTCTTCTCTCTTCTCATGTTTAGTATTCTCGATCTACGGCTATCGAGTGGTTAGTTAGGAATACCATGCTATCTTGCTGAGCCACTTGTCATACTAAAGAAGGGTAGTATATTAAATATCTACTAAATAAGCTGATAGTTAAATTTAATTAATATTAGATATAGATCTTATATAATAACTAATAAACTATTTACCTAGTAACTAAAGAGATTACTTAACTATAGACTAAGCTTTAATATATTAATATCTATAATCACTAGCTACATTAAGAAGTATGAGATAAGTAGATAACTATAAATATATCTTTATAAAGGAAATGATTATAAATAGATTAATAAAAGGGGCAGTGATATAGCAACACCCCTTAGTATTAGAGTAACACCCCCCTTACCCAAATGGGCAGGTAACAGTCATGTGACTACCTAAAAATTATGTTTCTCTAAGAGGATAAAAATAATTTGATTTGCCATATAAATTTAATTAGGGTAAGGATAAAGCAACACCCCCTAGTGATACAGCGACACCCCTTAGTGTTAGAGCGACACCCCCCTTACCCAAACAGGCAGGTTGTAGTCATGTGACTGCCAGATAAGTGGGGTTATCTACACATGTGATCTATACTTTAGGCTTAGTATTAGGGCTAAAGCTTAGGTCTAGGGCATTACATAATAACATCATACTACTCTAATCATGGTCTACAGATACTCCGTAGTCCATACTCTGTACTCTGTACAGAGACTTAAAATTATGCATCTCTTAAGGGTGAATGTGCTACGGGACTTACAGGCTATAGCCATGAAGCTGTATAGCAAAGATTCCCAAGGGCTGTAGGGTATGCTAAGGGATGGCATATTAAATCTAGTACTCCGTAGAATTAGAGTGATTTAATACTGCAAATCCTATCATTAACTTTGTATGGCAAGGTAACTTATTTTTATCCTCTGCGGAGAAATGCAATTTCCCAGTAGTCACATGACTACAACCTGCCTGTTTGGGTAAGGGGGGTGTCGCTCCAACACTAGGGGGTGTCGCTATATCCTCACCCTTTAATTATAGGATATTTAATTTAATCTACTCCATACAGAGTACCCTATTTCTTATTATCTAATCATATATTTTCTATCTAATCAGAAGGCACCATTCAGAATTAGATAATGCTTATTATTCCCTCGGGGATATTATTAACATAACCCTGGCCATGCCTATGCCTATAATCATGACCTCTGTAGTTACCATGGCTACTATAGCTATCCTACTATTACTATAGAGTATCTTCTCTAGTATCTACTTACTAAGTATTTATTTACTAACTGCTAGATATGCCTTCTAGAGCTACTTACTATCTATTACCCTATTATCCATATCTATGTCTATATCCATATCCATGCCTACATATAGTATTAACCTCCTGCACTAGTATATATTTAAATGCTGAGGGCTCTCTCTGTATGGAAGTATCTTATATACTTACCAATATTTTATATACTTACCAATATTATGATTAGAAGATCTACTAAGCCTGCTAGCCAGCCCCTAGTTTAAATAATATATAGCTCTAACATAAGTAAGTAAGGGTAGCTCTATATCTGCATATAGCTACTAGTAAGAATAAAATTTATAAAGTCTAAGTAGCCTATTTATATTATAATATTACTTTATAGTATAAATACATGGGAGGCTAGTTATTTATTTAAAGATACTACTATAATCTAAATTAAATAGTATCTTACTAGGGCTAGGTAGAAGATATTTATTAAACTCCTTCTACATCTATCTTATTATATAATAAGAAATCTAATCTAGAACTTATTAGAATAGTATTAGTTATATCCCTATTAGATAGTTCATCTTATTATCTTCTTACTATTAGATTATCTTTTAATGCTAAGTCTTAATAGTCCTCTTAAATAAAAGCAGGGTGCTTAGAAGATTATCTATTAAGATTCTAAGATTATACTTTAGAATCTAGTACATAGATTCATTCTAGGATATTACTATCTACTTAAAATACTAATAGTCTTTAGTATAGCATTAAAGAAAATACTAAGAAGTATTCTCATCTAACTACTCTATCTTAATATAATCTAGAATTAGTATCTACATCTTACTACTATTACTATACTCTGTATAAAAGAAGAGCTATACTACATCCTTATCTTCCTCTATTAATACTAATATAACTCTACTAAATATCTTCTTTAAAGATAACTACTTCTCCTATACTTTAGTCCTAAATTCTGGGTCCTAAGCTATCTTAATAATATTATACTTAGATAAGCTATACTTACAGAATTAGCTAGTACTTAGTAAGGATATTCTAGTAGATATGCTATATATATATAGCATATAATTTATAAATAGGAATACTATTGTCACGTGACATACCGCCTTTGGGGTGGGTATCTCAGTAGCTTCCCCTCACTAGATAGTTCTCCCCAATTCAACTACTTATGACAACGCTTCGTCGTTACAACTACCTTAATAGCATTAATTAAGATAGTATCTTTACTAGGATATACGATAAATAGATATTAAGATATTCTATAATAGTAAATAAGCTCTTAAGAATAAACTTATATATCTCCTGCTTCTTATTTATAATGAATCTAAAGCCTATATAAAATATTATATTTAACTCTACATAGCTAATAATATCAAGAAGAGGCATCTTATATTTATTAGTCTTATATATTATATTTATAAAAAGAACATATAGATTCATGTATAAGAGCTCAAGAGATGTTTTATAAGATATAAAGACTACTATAATTATATCATTCTTATTATTTAATAATTAATAATCTAATCCCCTAAATCAGGGAGATTAGTAAGTAAAACCTAGATAGAAGTCTTCTTATCTATAAACTTCTGTTTTAAATCATGCTAGAGATTATAGATATTCTAATTCTTAATTCTCTCTACCTCCTCTTACTACGGAGGTGTGGTGCAGAAGTCCTGCCGCGCTAGTATCTTACCAGGCCTATTTTAGTTAAGCGTGATACAGCTAAACACCATAGTAATTTATATGGTTAGGTGCTCTAACGCGCTCTGGAAGGACCATCTCCCAAACACTCGTTTTGAAGCTATTCATACCGCCACTTCATGATCCTGGGCTCTTTTAGAGTGTTGTATTCCTATATTCCTATCTGCCTATCTGCCTGCCTGCCTGCCTGCCTGCATTTCCACAGATTCCCTGAAGATGACTGGATTCCATCCTATTGAACTCCGCGTTCAAGCACTTACTCTGGCTACTGTTGGGATGGATCTAAAAACTGTGAGCTCTATCACAGGGATCTCTATCCGTGCCCTTCAGCAC
The DNA here is from genome assembly GCA_004769165.1 of Aspergillus cejpii. Taxonomy (NCBI): domain Eukaryota; kingdom Fungi; phylum Ascomycota; class Eurotiomycetes; order Eurotiales; family Aspergillaceae; genus Aspergillus; species Aspergillus cejpii. Next base: position 783,925 of record SMSW01000007.1, read on the forward strand.
CTGATTAAGAAGGCCTATGATCGTGGGTTTAACCCTGCTGTTGATCCAAAGATCCGGAAGGAGTTTGTTGAAGATGGGAGGCGATCTGGTCGTCCAAAGGAGATCTCTGAAGATATAGAAAAGGCTGTTCTTGAATCTGTTACTAAGGATAGAGCTGGGCGGGAGAAATCCTCAGAAGTCTTAGCTTTTGAAGCTGGTATTTCCTATTCATCTGCTTTACGAATCCTCCACAAGCATGGCTTTATCATTGTTAAACCTACTACAAAACCTGGCCTAACTGATGATATGATGCTCCAGAGATACCTCTTTTGCCTAGGCCTTGAACACTGGCAGCTGGATAACTTCAAAAATATCATCTTCACAGATGAGACAGCTGTCTCTATTGGTCAACGACGTGGTGCTGTTCGAATTTGGCGATGACCTGATGAAGCAGTTAATAAAACATGTATTCGCCGGCGCTGGAAGGGAAACTGTGATTTCATGGTCTGGGCATCTTTTTCTTATAATGAGAAAGGTCCTATACATATTTGGGGACCAGAGACGGCAAAAATGAAGAAAGAATCTATTGCTGAAATAGAGATTTTGAACCATGAGCTTGAGCCTATAAAGCAACAAGAATGGGAGCTTCAAACACAAATGGCTCGCCTTCGGCTTCGTAAGAAGCCTGGGCCTCCTCCTAAATGGAAGTTCTCAGAGAAAACTGGCAAATTAGTACGGAAAGGGAATGGGGGGATAGATTGGTACAGATATCAAAAAATAAGATTCACTTCTCCATATATTTTCTATGGTAGTCCTAACCTCTGGATTTTAGGAAGTCCTTGTCCCTAAACTCATCCCTTTTGCAAAGAAATGCATGGAAAAGCGTCCTGATACAGTGGTTCTTGAAGATGGGGCTCCTGCCCACCGGCATCACTATCAACGTGTTATTTATGAATACCATGGGGTTAAGCGCATTGAGAATTGGCCAGGGAACTCACCAGATCTTAATGCTATTGAACCATGCTGGCCATGGCTTAAACGGCGCACAACTGCACGTGGTGCATTACAGAATAAGAAGGAAGGAAGGGATGCATGGATCAAGGCCTGGAATGATCTGCCACAGGAGCAGATTCAGCACTGGATTGAGCGTTTAGTACGCCACATTCCAGAGGTTATTGCTTTAAAAGGAGGCAATGAATATAAGGAAGGCCGTACTGGTAAGGATTCGAGGCAGTGGAAGGGTCAACGTATCAAGGGGCAGTTATCCTGGCATCAGTATCTTGGACAGCATGCTGAGGAAATCCATGCTAATCTCACTGCAGATGGTGATGAAGAGGAAAAGGATGAGGATGCCTAACCACCATGAATTTGTCATTTAACGCATTTTGAATGGTTTGAATAGCTTCATGTAGATAGGACTACTAGGAGTGGAAGTGTTGTGGTGTTGCTTGAGTGGTTCACCATACAAATTACTATGGGCGCGTATTGGCCATACAGCCAAGAATTACTAGCGCGGCAGGACTTTTTATCCACACCTCCATATAGTGATGCAATAACCTGATATATAGGGATGCTAATTTATAGCTAGGACTTGATTTATAGTATATTCTGCATGATCTAGTGCTAGTAATAAATTAATTATACTAATATTAGGAATGACTTATAATTATAATAAGGCTATATTATCTTAACATAAAAGAGATCATCATCTTCATACTTTAAAATAATCTTAAAGAGGTACTCTATCATAGCTATATAGTCCTGCTATTTATATAATTCTATATAGTTTTTATACTTCCCACCCTAGTTATATTTAAGCCATGACTTTTAGATATATAGATTAAGTCCCTTGCTTAGCTTTAAATATTATTTACAGACTAAATAGTTATGCTAATATATAAATTTATCATAGAATTCTACAGCTTTATCTAGATCTTTAAAGGTCATCATCTTCTTAATAAGTAGAGGAGGGATATAATTATATTTCCCTGGGTTAAGAGTCTTAGTATTAGCATCATCAGAATCTCTATTAACTAAGTTTTTATAGCCTTATAAATAGACTATAAGAGACATTATAATAAATAATTTAAAGCCTCTGTAGCCTATAGTAGGAATAGCTATAATATAATAAAGTAATATTACTATATAGAGGTGAGCCCTAGTACTAAGCCCTAGCACTAAGCCTAAAGCATAGATTACATGTACAGAGAAATGTAATTTTTAGGTAGTCACATGACTATCACCTGCCTGTTTAGGTAAGGGGGGTGTCGCTCTAACACTAAGGGGTGTCACTCTAATAATAGGGGGTGTTGCTATATCATCACCCAATAAAAGTTTTATTAAGAACTAAATTTAATAAGTTCCTAAAGCAGGTTAATCTCATTAATATCACTAATAGGATTATTAAGGGTGATGATATAGCGACACCCCCTATTGTTAGAGTGACACCCCTTAGTGTTAGAGCAACACCCTTCTTACCCAAACAGGTAGGTAGTAGTCATGTGACTATTAGAAAATGGGTTTCTCTGTGCATGTGATCTATGCTTTAGGCTTAGTGTCAGGGCTTAGAGCTAGGGTCTAGGGCATCACCTATTTACCTAGTGATATCATACTACTCTATACTCTACTCCATACTATAGGAAGCTATAAGTACAGAGTACTCTATACTGGCATACTTCATACTCTATGCTCTATACTCTATACAGAGGCTTAAAATTATGCATCTCTTAAGGGTTAAGGCTGCTAAGTACAGAGTACAGAGTACAGAGTATGGATAGTTACTACTCTACTCTGTATACTAAGTGATTACATAGTATTTCAGAGGCCCACACCCATACTCACACCCTAAAGGTAGTGTGGGTGGCTGGGCGTGTAAAGGCATAGATAAGTAGATACTCTACAGAGTACAGAGTATATAGAGTAGAATTAGAGAGATTTAATACTGCAAATCCTACCATCAAATTTATACGATAAATCAAATTATTTTCATCCTTAGTATCCGTACTCCGTACGGACGGAGTACGGAGTAGAGAGACCCTTTTTTCTGACAGTCACATGACTACCGCCTACCTGTTTAGGTAAGGGGGGTGTCGCTCTAACAATAGGGGGTGTTGCTATATCACTACCCATTATTAAATAGGACTATGAAGGTCAGAAAGAAGATTAAATCATAATTTATTAATAGCATATATAGGAGATGTTAAATAGCTTTATGTTTTTATATAGCTTTGCCTTCAGCTTCAGCTGAGGGGGTGTATCAGATAGTTATGCTTAGTTAGTGCAATCAGGGCCAGCAGAAAACTCTACAGTATATAAGGCCCCTGAATGCTGCACACTTAATCCCTCAAACACATTTGAATCAATCTTAATCATCTTTTTCATCAAGAACTCAACCCATTTCATTAAATCCATCTAGAGAATCTAACACAATAATACAGTGATAATATAGATGGAATCCTATATATACATGAATATATAGGAGTGCCTAAGAAAGAGCAACATGCAGGATACAAATATCTAGCATGGTGCAGTGCACTAGGCCAAAACAGGAAAGATGCGTGAACAAGTGAGTGTAATGGGAAAACAAGGGTACAACCACTACAACAGATGTGGTGGTGTGTATTAATGATAAAAAATATAGTTCTAGGCAAAAAGTCTGCGTAACACCACTTTTTAAAGAGGCATACCCCAACTTCTAAAATTCATATAAAATCACAACCTTTATAGAAGTCTTTAAAAATAGCTATACTACTATCTATAGTCTTTATGAATAATGTTTATATATATAGTTGTTGAGAAATGGTGGTTAGAAGTGTGTAGATATAATATATATTTTTGGGTTACGCAGACTTTTTGCACCTAACTGTACATTTTAACTGTTTTGTAGCTACAGTCCGCCGTACAGCTGTCACCACATGGCTTACTAGTGAGCGTCTCCATTGCTTGCGCCACTATGAGCCCCATTAGATATTCCATTGGCACTGGAGGACCCATCATCAATGTGGTCTTCATCAACATCATCAAGCAGCTGGGGTATAGCTCCTCCTCCATACCAGTCCTCACGCGCCATTATATTTTCAAAATACCAATCCCTGTTTTTGATCTCTATTCCAAGGAAGAAAAATGCCTCGCGTAGAGACACTCTCTCACAATACACATCAGGGTGTGAGGGGTCACCATGTGGTCCTTGCGACTTCGTGCTATGTTTAATAGGAGGGGAGTACCACAGCATGTTTTGCTCTGGGATAGTTAGATGGGGTGACTGTTCAAGGAAAATGGTGACATTGTATGTGGACATAAATCCATAACGAGTTCGCGTGTGATACATGTACTTGGCAATCTGCCCTGCAGAGGAGCAAAATGTTAGATTTAACCCGTAATCAGTCATGCTATGCTGCTACTCACCAAGCCAATTCCACCTCTGGACAGGATTTTCCATCACCTTCTCCAGATCATGAACCCAGGGTGTTTTAAGTTCACCAACCAGCTGAGTTTCACCATCCTCAGTCATGGCGATGATGTCTGGAATACCACCAAGATCTTCACCACCAGTGCAAGCTCTTGCATCCCCAAATCTACATGAGATTCCTTGTGCAATATAGACGCTAGTCATAACATGACAGATGTTGGCATTGAATCTTCCTTGTACTGATTCTTCATTCCCACAAACAAGTTGTTCATGAGACATATGGCAACGCGATGTGAACCCGGATGGCGAATCAGGTTGAAGCAACAGCACAACGATCCAACAACGCCAAATGACATGCTACTGACAGATCCTCTGTATCCAAAATGGAGTGAGCTGTAAATCCGTTTCTTGCGGGTTCTGTGGCGGCCGCCCCATCAGAGTCTGGAAATCGATTTCCAGCGCATTACCAGACACCACTCCATTCCTGAGCCTGGCCGACTTCGTACAATCCAGGACGTGAGTATTCTGGCCCCTGGTGGTAGCCCCAACTCTTCGGTTGACGACTTGGGTCCAAATCTCGATGTCTGATGAAGGAGGACGTGCTTGGAAAACTCAACTCCCCTTACCCACACTCATATATCGTTCTCAAACCCATGCCATGCACCAAGTGTGCTTTTAAAATGCCAATCATGGATCACTGATGAAGTTATATGGTATGGTCCCTTGATGAGATCATTAACTCGGGCCTTAATAATCTGCTTCACAAACTTTTTATGATTTCTAGGCATTTTGTTAGTTGCTGGGGAAGCAAGTAGATTTTAAAGATGAGAATTGACCTGCAGGTACAGGGCTGTGTTTCAGTGCTGTATGTTTATGGTACTCTGTACATCAAATCATGATGGGGGAGAATTATTGAAGAAGGCTTACCCTTTACCCTAGCCCTAGGCCCTAATTACTATGTCAAACTAATTTCCACCAATGACATTCCGTACCATACCTCCCTGTCGGACATCAAGCAGCTTAGGTACCTAACCCATGGCTTCCGTGTCTCATAATTACCTAAACTTACTTATCTCTGTCATCAATATCAATCATCCTTCTTTTTTGCTCTCAGAAACAGAACGTGGGTTGGCTTTATTAAAAAATTGCTATATGCTCCTGCCCAGCAGCTTTTACGTTACTCTTTAGCAAGATGAAGTGGTTTGGAAAGCAGTGGGATAATAGCGAGCATGTCTTCCCTAAAACAGATGATTCATCAACCCTTATTTTTACTAGTTATGTAATCCCATACAAATCTTAAGATAATTGATGGTTGAAATACTCAACAATAATAAAGAGATATAGATAAGATCTCTTAACATAGTATTAGCCTCCTTAGTATCCTGTAGTATGGATTTATTAAATTTCCTGATTGCCTATTCTAATACTAACTTCACAGTCTGGTATCCCTGGAGGAAATCTAACATATCTAATTTAAAGTCATTTCTTTTGATACTTCCTCCACATGAAAGCCGAAAACAAGACGGTAAAGATCTCGCAACCACAGGTATCGACCGCCCTGTACCGTGAGTTGCACAGCTTTTGCGATATCTTCGGCATTCGGGTACTGTTCAAATTCAGCACCGTGGAACGTTGGATCCAGCGCTAGAAACCTCTTGTAACTTTTAAGGAGAGAGGTTTGCCAGGGCTCTGATCCAAACGCATCCGAAGAAAGCATCTTCACAAAAGCTAAGAGGCTCTGTGGCCCTTCAGGTTGAAATCCACTATCCATCGCGGCTTTGGTAACCAAAGCTTTGACACATTTCAGGGTCTGATCATTTGATGACGTTCTTATGGTGTTTGTCGAAGACGTTTGCTCCGAAGACTGGCTTCGCCCAGAGAGAGATGACGAGCCCGAGGACCATTTGGTATGTACAGCTCGGTCCACACTCTGCCCAAGAACGAAGATGTTCTGAATCGGAGCCTCCCCAGGCGACAATGCAGCAGTTTCATCGAAGATGGTGGTTGGCGTTTCAGGATTGCCCTGCTCACCCGGCACTTCCTCTGTAGTACCTACTTCAGATTGCGAAGCCTGCTGGATGACATGTGGGAAAGTTGCCTGGCTTGGCCGTGGAGTTCCACGATCAGAGCAACGCAGGTTGCGTTGCGTCCATCCCTCGCGGAAAAGATCACAAAGTTCCCAGCAAGCTTGAACCGCCGAGCCGAGTATCTCCTCATCCATTTGCCTCCCCTCTTTTTTACTCTGGCGAATAGTAAAAAGCATCTCTGCCAATGACCAACATGCCTTCAGGAGGGGGTCGGCTCCTGAGATACGAGTCCTCTGTTTCATGAGACGGTGACACAGGGTAATGTAGAAGTCCAGTGTCCTTTCCCTGAAAGCATCTGGGAGGGTTCGATCATGCGTATTATAAAGATGGTTGTTTAATTCAAAGCTGACCCGGAGGACCGAATCTGCAAGCTCATTGTCACGAATACGGACTTCGAATAAAGTTTGGCAGAATTCGCGGCATAGATCCAACGTCGGATTAACCCGTGAGGAATGGTCATCTTTCTGACTCTCGTATAGTCCCTGGCATAGCCTCCAGCATGATGTCCAAGCATTTTCTTGCACGCAGACGGAACCTCTGGAGTCTACAAGACGGCCACGGTGAATATAGCTTAGTTTGGCCAGTGTGTTGCAGAGTTTCCAGCATTCCGCAAGTGCCGTTTTGAGAGCTTTTATCTCAGCTTCACCATCCGATAGATGCTGGACTGCAAAATTGAGTGCGTGTGATGTCCCGTTCACTTCTGGAGACACGGTTTCAACATGAAAAGGTTCATATATACTTGGGTTACCACCAATGATGGGTTCAGGATACTGCAACCCTTCGGATAGGCTATGTTCCGAGCGCTTAACTTCGTCTTCAATGATACTGGAATGGGCATGAATGTCAATCCCCTCGAAGTCATGCCTCGTTTGCGCCCGAGGGGTCGCTCGTTCTGACCAGTCTCCTGCAGGCTCAATAGCGGTCATTAAGGGGGACGGCGATATTGAGCTGGTAGAAAGCTTCTATATAACTGTCAGTAGCAACTCGCTCGCGTATTCGAAGCACCATGCACCTTTCCTATCCCATCAGTCTGGATCCCCGATGCTGCCTCCTTAACTGAGTTGAAATATAGAAATTCTGCACTTATATTAGTTGTGCCTTGATAGGTGTCGTCATTGCTAATCTTCTGGTATGTGTATGTTATTAGCAAGATGTTAACTGTGTCAAGCCTGGCATGGTTCTCACAAATTGAGCAAAGCCTGCAGGAGCATGGATTACAGACTGGGGGGGTTCATCTTCATCTGATTGTTTTTTCAAATTCTTGAAACAATATTGTTTCGTATGTATCTTTAAAGTAATGAATGTCAACGGCGGCTATCGCCCCTTTCAGGCAATGGTTATACACATACCCTCAGTTCAGTGTTGTTTTCAGCTTGCGGCTTATTGGATTCAGATGTGCCTGACTGTATTATGTCATGATTCTGTCGTTGATCATATTCTGTGGTGTCTGCCTGATTGTATGATGAAACTATGATATCCATCATCTCGGGTTTATATCTAGATATGTGGCTATAACCAAACTTGAGACGTATTAGTACACACTCCACGTAGATAGGCTTTGATTCTTACATCCAGGCGGAGCAAGAGTACGAACTCAGGATGTTCGTCAAGTCTCCAGGTTCTTCAGGCACAGGCAATTGATGTTAATTGTTGGGAACTGCTTGGTTACTATTATCTGGCAGAAGCCTTTTGTCACGGTCAAGGCAAGACCAGCAACTCCCCGGCAATTAGAGTGACAGAAAACAGCGGGAAACTACTCTTGAGGAACAAAGAGAAACTTAATATAAACAGTCCAAGATTTAGATGATGATGAGTATGCTTGTTGCCAGGGAGGAACAGTTAAAAGAGTTCTCGCTCAAAGTGTCAGGCGCATGGTTCTAACTTCTATGTACTAACAACTCCTGTGAAAGTACAAAGTAGATAGCACAGCCACTGTTTAAGCCAAGTAATAATCAATATAATTAACAAGAGAATGTTGATAACTTGAATTACTTAATACATATGGTAACTACCTCAGGCCATACAGTAGGCACCTAGGCTACAAATCAAAGCCACCTACATTGTACTCGGTGCTTAAACAGGCGTTACTGTATAGGAAGTATATTTATTATGATGTTGCAATCGCTTGCCAGGGTCAAGAACTCCCATATTCAAGCACTGTCTTCAACAAGGCAATTCACGGCTGGCATTCGCACAGAAAATCCCTACCCACGTTCACCTTAGGTAGTGAATGATATGGACAGACTACGTTGACGCACGGGAAACTCCTACCCATCAGCCCTATTCGTGGAGCTACAGACTCCTTCTCACAAACTCTTCTCTCCTGCCCGAAGTGTGAAGTACTGATTGGCCACCTGAGATTTAAAAGATATGATTTCAATGTTGGTTCAGAACTATTGCACGATGTCGCATTATGCCTGACTCAACTCGACATACTTTTTGACAATCCGGGACCCCAACTATAAATTTTGTAAAGCCCGAATAATAATGTCTAGGTTGAAAATGGCCCGAAACTGGGAGATATCCCAACATCCATATCTATTTTGCTTAAATCAGTTAGGCCAGATTATCAAGTGTGCATCGCAGCCATGTGCATCAAACCCCTACAATGTGGTCTGAGTATAGACGACCCAAATGTTCGAAACTCACTCGAGGTGAAAAGGGAATGGCCTGTTACCTAGTAGTAAAGAATACCATTCAAGACACATGGCGCAGGACATGCCCAGATAACATTCACCTGGAGCGCCGAAACTCAGCTAATCAGATGGACAGATAAAGGATAAGAGAAAAAGAGACCAAGGAAGGAAATGGGGCTCCAGGAAAAATTGGGGAAGTTCGTTTCCTTTTATCTGCTCCCCTACAATTCTTCATTGATCTCATATCAGATAGCCTGAACTCAAGAAGCAGACCTACTCATTGCAATCACCAACAGACATGATAGAGATCGAGTGTTGAATGAGTAGCAGAAGCCGATGACCTGTGGTATGAAAGGATGATTGCTCGGTATGGGTATATTCAGTCTCGTCTATGGTCTGAGGAATCAAATCACCTTCGAGGAGCGGCGTAAGGAAATTTTGTAATCGGAACGCAGCAAATTTCATATTTGCGACTTAGCGCGATCCCTTTCTGCAGGATTGTACCTATCAACAAAGCATGAGCAAAGCTGCACATGGATCGAAGGACAAACTTCACACTCACCGAAGAAGCTTTTCAATCAAATCAACATGTGTCATGATCATTCTGCGGCAGCAGTACCGCTTGCAACCTAGCTGATCCATCGCATCACTTGCCAGAAGCCATCAGAAAAGTCTTCTTCAACAACAAGGGCATGAAGGTATAAAATTTACCCATCCGGAATGCCCTCATCGAGTAACTGTAGATAACGTTCCCACAGATCCCCAACAACCTGTTTCACACACTCATCAGTGACAGCAAGGAACAAGTAGAGACATAAGCCCACCTTCCCACAAGAAAAACAGCGAACAGGAATAATCATGGTCTCAGCTGTGTGTTGTGATAGAGATTCCTAGAAACTAGGCTCAGAGGAATATACAAGTAAGATCCTCTGATTTTAAAAGCTTGAGAATCTTATCATCAGTCTGGCGATAGACAAAATTTCCCAACTGGATATAGTTAGATAGTTGGTACGGAGTACGGATTAAGTTACTAATAACTACTCTGTATGGAGTAGTTTGGCTGTGGTTCCACTAATTACTAGTTTAGGATATACACTAACTCAATATGTACTAGGGCGTTGAATTCTGACTGTTATCAACTGAACTAAGGAAAAAAAGAGAAAAAAGTTGATGAGAAGTTGACTATCAGAAATCCAAGGTTATGATACACTGAATTTCCTCCTATCTTTCTCATTGAACCACAGAAATTCAATATAATCTGCTGATAAAGCCTCCTTCACATCATCTCCCACAGTCCACTTACCATGTCAGGGTCAAGCTTGCCAACAGGAAATGCCAAAAGATCTAGGGGTAGTGATGCACTGCGAGCTGAGAAGGATAGAGTAAAGCGTCGTCGTCGATTTTCTAAGTGTGAAATCAATACCGTGAAAGGCACGCTATCAGTTATCCCAAGGATGTCAGATGAGAAGACTGCCATTCAAAATGCAGTATCAGTCATAGAAGACGCCCTGGTTCATGATTATGATCAGCAACGGAAGTTCCCACTCAAAGAATGGAATTTGTCAAGCCCACTCGCTGGGCAATATAGCAATCTTGACCCGATTATCACCTCGAATGAAGAGTGAGTGACTCTGAAAACCCCCATGGCTTCCATGATTTGGCGAACTTCCTTAATAACATCACGATAGGCATCTTTTCCTTGGGACTGAGACAGCAGTTCATGTTTATTCAGTTGCAACTTCACGCCGAGCTCGTACATTACAATCCAAGCTTGCTCAAAAAGTCATTGGCTACAAGCTCTGTCCTGAGAACCCGGATCATCTCTACATCATCACTTCTACAGGCAATGTGAGCAAGTGGGACTGGCTTTCTGGTGATCAAATGTCATCTTGGGATTTGGTAGGAGAGATTTCTCATGCCGAATTATGCCTCTACGAATCATTCGAAACCAACCATACTCTTCTTTTTTCTTCGCGAGAGCGCAAGGATGGGAAAAGAGAGATTTCAATCACCCCCATAGGTTGCGAGGAACCGCGTGACATTGTTATCCTTGAAACAAGCCGTCAAATAGATGATTTCAGAATTCTTGGACCAGGGCGATCAATAATTGCATGGGCTGGTCAGCACATCCTGCTCGGCACCAGGAAGTCAGAGACACCAGACCTGGCATCTCTGCAATACACGTGGAGAGAAATGGTTCTGCCTGTTCGTCTTACTTGTATCGATATTCGGGCAAGCGAGGCGCAAAAACGGACGCGGATAGATGGTTCACAAAACCACAATTTACCAAAGATGGACCTTGTTTTGGGTGGCTCCGATGGCTCCATTCTGGTTTATCATGATATTCACTCCTTTATCCCTAGTACCCGGAACGACCTGGATTCTGGTAAGGGCTTGACTCCCCGGCGACTTCATTGGCACAGAGGTCCCGTCAATGTGGTCCGTTGGTCGAAGGATGGTATGTTTTTGCGTCTCCAAAACTCATAAAAATTCGCCCCATTAACAGTTTCCAGGTAACTACCTAATCTCAGGAGGTAATGAGTCAGTTATGGTGTTGTGGCAGCTGGATACAGGAAGAAAGCAATTTCTCCCTCACCTGTCTTCACCAATTTGCAACCTCGTCATTTCTTCGTCGGGGAAATCATACATTGTCAAGCTCTCCGACAACTGTATCATATTATTGTCCGCGACAGAGCTGCAACCGTATGCCACCATAACTGGTTTGCAGCTCTGCCCTAAAGCTGTGGCCTCCGTCGTTACATGCCCATCGAGGCCATTTGTTTCCTTCGAGCCCCCCGCAGCTGTATTGCATCCACAACATCCTGATCGGCTTGTAGTTGCGGTTCCAGCTTCCCGCCAAGCTACACAGGAGTGCCACTTGCTAGCAAATTCGTCCGTGTTACAGACTTATGATATTCGCACCAGCAGCCAGGTTTCCCGACAGGCCCTTGCGCGGACTAACGCCACGACATTGAGGATTAGTCCAGAGGGATCCGAAATAATTGCCCCGGATGTTCGTCACCTCGACATCTGCCAGGATGGGACATGGATGGCCACTATTGATGACTGGGTGCCCAACCGGGAAGATGCTAAGGCGCTTCAATCTAGCGATATTTCGACCGGAAGCCATACTGATCACCGAGAAACATTCCTCAAGTTTTGGAGGTGGAATGAATCATCCAGTACATGGGAGCTGGTTACACGTATTGATGGTCCTCACTCCTTGAATGGTGTCTCTGTTCCCATTCTAGGTCTTGCTTCACGGCCGTACAATCACGAATTCGCAACAATGGGATCTGATGCTGTACTCCGATTTTGGTGTCCGGCTAACAGACATCGCACTGGATTGGAAACTAAAAATTCAGAACTTCAACTTCAGACATGGAAGTGTCGAGGTAGGATCAATTTGAAGGGCCAAATCCCTGGTTGCGAGTTTGGATCTGCAGATGTAGCTTGCATGGGATTTTCACAGGATGGGTCAGTGCTCGTCATATGCTTGCAGACCAAGTCTGGTCCGAATTCTGGTCTTGCTGTTCTCGTGGATGTGCAGAATTGCAAGCTCCACTACAGGAGAGTTGGGGTATACTCGGGTCGTCCCTATGCTGTCAAGTTTTTAGGGCGCAACCTGGTTACTCTTTCAATGGACTCAATTCACATTTGGGATACGGTTGGCGATATGATTAGGACAATCAAGTCATCGACTCTCAAGAGCACCCCGGCTACTGAGAATCAGCTCCTCGCAGTGAGCCCAAAGTCAAACACATTTGCTGTTACTTCACAATGTCCAGAACACCTGGTTGGAACCCGAAAGGATTGCAATTCTCAATTTATTGTACGAGTCTATGATGCACAGACTTTGTCACTGCTGTCTCAACTGCCCTTGATGAATTGCCCAGTCTCCTTACTTTCAGATCCTTTCTCGGGGGACTATGTCATTGTGGATGTCGCGGCCAATGTGCAACGACTTGGCTGTTCTGATAGAACTTCTCAGTCTGTTGCCCAACCCTCCGATGTGATTCTACCCAATCACGGGCTAGGAAGCTTGTTCCAGACTCAGTTTTGCGAGACCAGGTACCAGTCTCGTCCTCAAGTTTCAACCGCTACAGTCGGCATGGACTCGTCATCCTCGCAATCTAATGGGCTACCCGGGGTCTTTGGTGATGTCCCTCCGTTTGTTCTGCCCCCAGCTAATATCCTCTTCAAAAGTGTGGTGCAGGCCTTTTCAGCATAGTCAAGCAAGATGATAATCAATCTATTTTTTTTGCAAACATAACTCTCTGGGCATCCATTTTTTCTATGTATGTTGGAGGGTTCATTATAATGTGCAAGAAATTCATTACTAGCTTCTGTTGTTTTTTATGCTATTCCCTCATGTTATTATTGTGTGCTGCTTTTCATGGTCTAACCGACCCCTACAACTTAAGTCTACGGGGGTCAAGAGCACGACCCAGACAGCCACCCGGTCACTCATAGTAATGAAAAACTTCAATCAGCTATATCTCAACCACAACAATAGATATCATGATGGTAATAACTTGAAATTAAAGCCGAATCTTCATTCTTTAATCCTTGATCCTCACTGATGCTTTAAAATAACTCCAATATCAAAGTGACCGGGTGGCTGTCCTGACCGGGTGGCTGTCTGGGTCGCGCTAGTGCGCGACTCCTTAGACTTAAGTTAGGGGTCGGTTATTTAATAACTACCTAAGTAAGCACCTTATATCTAGATGAATCATAGATATCACAGCTAAGACTACTAGAGAGTTTAGTCTTATTCAAATACCGAGTATCCAATGAACTAATATTATCAATATGGTACTAACATGCAGAGAAACCAACACTATATCTTAGCAGAACAGTAGGATTGTTAAATAAGGCAGATAGGGTACAGACTACGGAGTACATACTACATAGTATAGTAGCTAGCCTCTTTTACATAGAGCCTTAATTTTAGCTCCTAGAACAATGATATCTCTTTTACAAGGTATTGCCTTAGACACATAAAGGTGGATTGTCTAATAATAAATAAGCCTAAGCTAAGCAAAAAATGAAGGATGCACGTCGTCCATGTACATGTGTCAAATAAGCGTCAAGTTCATTGTCATCATTGATAAGGAAGGCAAAGTCACTCCCAGTATCACCCTGATCAATGCCCTCAATTTTTGTGATGACAGAATCAGGATACTTCGTAGCAACTAGCTGGCGTAACTCGGCAACGGATCTGGCGGTGAGCTTTTCAACCCACGGCTTAAAATCCCCATCCAGCTGGTTCTGGGGGCTTATTTGGAGATAGACCGGCACATACAGCGCACTTGACTCTAACATAGGGTTCATGTATTCATATGAGTTCCCAGTATCATGGTGAGATGTTGAAGCGAAGGAGGTATTGTTGGCCGCTTGTAGCAGCGAGGGATCTATTTGCATGTCACCTAAATCACCGGAGGTCATGGGGGCGCTGGCAAGAGCCTGAGAAGCGAGGGTGCTGATTCCATTAGTAATGTTACTGCCGTAGACAACGCCGTCATGTGTGCCCGAAGGGCCTGGGCCGCGAACATTGGAGCGACGAGCTGACTTCTTACGAGACGGATCTCGTTTAGTTTGATCATCACGAAGTCGCTTCATGACATCACGGCAAAGAACTTCGAGGGCTTTCAGCTTCGTAGCGTGCTCAGCATCAGCCGAGCCGGGGGCAAGAATGCGCTGGAGCAGCTCAGACTCTTGGATCCACTGCTCCTTTAGCTGCTTCCAATGCTCATCGCCAGCCTCCAGCTTGCTCGTGAAGTGATCGGCTTTCAGTGTATTGTAGAACGCGTTTCGTATCTGACGACTTTCTTCCGGATTGATTCCTAGAGCGTTTTTGGCTTCGGCGATGGTCATTCGTCTCTCCAATGTTCTCATCCGTTTAGTGACATCCGTACACACAACGTCAAGGGCAAGGGCTTTGGCATCGAGTTGATGAGTGTCTTCCCAAAAAACCCGCCGAAGATGCTCTGATTCCTCAATTAGTTTGGTTTTTGCTTCCTGCCACCTTTCTGGACCAGCAACGGTTTTTTTGATGAACCCCGCCTCCTCGCAGATCCTCTGGAATCGATCTCTTATTTGACGATATATAGCATTGTCTAGATTGAGGTACTTTTTACTCTCATCGATGGTGGTTTCGGAAGGAAACCGTGGCGGCCCAGGAGGGTCGGCTGGTAGCCCAGCCCATCCCCGGGTACGCCGCCGCCGCTTTCTGGATGCCCAACGTTCAGCGCTCTCTGCTTTCAGGCGCTCAAGTCGCTCTTTGCGCTTCGCCATTACTTCAGGTGATAGGCTAGGTGACGGAAGAAGGGACGGTGTTGATTCCGCAGGAAGAGGTTGCGTATCATAAAAAGGTTCTGCGTTCTTGTATACTTCCTGCTGAAGTGCCAGAAGCCCCTCATCTTCCGGCAGTTGCATAGATGGTCGGGCAATCGCTTGGGATTTCACCCCATTGGGAACACGGAGTAGCCAGCGATTTTTGGCACGCACTCGCATCAATTCTCTTTCCTTGATCTCGAAACCCTCTTCGGTCAATATTCGAAGCATATCTCGCTGGCTTGTGTTGCGCTCCCAAAGCTGTTTGATGCGTGCAACAAGCTCTGCATTTTTATGTGCCGGATTCTGTTTGGAAGGAAAGCCCCATCTTTTAAACTGAGTTTGAAACGCGCGCTTACTATAAGAAACACGAATCTTAGTATAGTATGGGAGAGTGGAGACAGCCAAATGACATTGATCTTTTGTGTATGTAGAATCATAGGAATGATAGGGTCAAGTGGGCAAGAACTCAGTCAGGGTGACCGTGTGCTTACCTAGGTGAAAATTGATATACGTTTCTCATATATTCCATGATTTCCTCGAGAGCCTTCTTATCCTTGATGTACATCTGATAGCATATTTCCCGTTTACCATCCCAGTCGTAAACCATGATGGATGAGGTTCACTAAGACGCACCCCACTGAAATGGAGGTGCGTCCTTAGGAACGGACCTAATTCTCTGTTATCGGCGAGATGAAGGGAACTGATCGGACAGTGTGCTGTATGACTCGGGAAAAGCGCCTGATGTCGCTCTTGTGCACCGTAGTCGAGGGTGATTGTGGTGGTTGTAATAGTGAGCTATCTGGAACGCCGTAGGATGCTTTGATACGGAGTACTCCGTAGAAGAGATTTGCTTGGCATGCTCACGTGATCAAAGTCGAGGACTCTACATCTGATAACGAGAATAATAATAGAGCCGTTTGTACTTTGTATCTATCTATCTAGTAGGTAATTCTCGTACTCAGAAATAAACAGGAGCGACAAGCAACATAATAACTCAAATTTCATTCTAGCCATCTCCTTTATGTTAGATCAGCGTGGGATCGCACTGATGGCCTTTGTACACTGCATGATTCTCAGTTAGATTATAAAAAGATTTCTCACCGAGGGTGCTGTGAGTGGAAGGAGATTCTTGGAGATACTGGAGACATCAGCATTCAGCTTAGACTCCGGACTCTCCTCCGCATTTTGAAAATTCTAGTTCGTAGCCATGTCAAAAACAGCACCCAGGTATTCTTAGGCTGGGATTTCCAGGAGCCTGAATTTGATCCACGGTGTGAAATGGATGGAGAAAAGTCCAATCCTTCAACGGCGCTCGGTTTCTCAGGCAGTTCGTTATTCGAAGATACCTCCCGGTTTTCCTCGCCTTTCAGTGATGGACGTAACAGTTGTTTCTCTTTGCGCCTCATTTGTTTCTCTTCGGCCCTCAATTGCTGTTCCTCGAGTCTGCGTGCCTTCGCCGCTTCTTTCTCCTCAAATGCCTGACGTGCTGCTTGAATTGTAGCGGCACGAGATATGGGGTCCATGCTGGTTCGTGTCCTGGAACGGAAAACAAAGTCTAAGGACGATCGCGAAACCGGAGAAGCTGCATCAATTGAGCTACCGTTGTCTCGTGAATAGCCAAAAGATGATCGTCCGGTTAAGTTTGTTTGCGATATACCCGGCAATCTGGTGAATGAACTATCATGCATCTGCAGCGACAGCCGTGGTGTCTGTGCCGAAGATCCCCGCATTGAAGAATGAAAGGGATCGGATGCAGATTTGGTTGACGACGCTGGGTCAGTCGAGTCCCTTTCCCCGGAACCATCGCTTTCAATAACGGATGTCTGACAAGATTGGCTCAATTGGGTTGTATAAGCGCATGGCGCCTGGCGCATTGGTTGAGTGGAATACAAGTCAGGCTTGCCCATGCTTGAATTGCTTGCTATGGAAAAATAAGAAGTCCCGGTGATAGACTGGTTGCTCAACCCAGAAACAGTCCCTTTAAAGGCAGACCTGGTAGGAGAATCACTTTGACGCCCCTGAACGGCGGGGTTGGTGCAGATGTTCAATCCCTCTTTCTCAAGAGACGGCCATGAAGGGTCAATTGACACCAGCGGAGAATCATCGCGTACCACTCTCCCGCGAAGAGACATGATGCGTACTTTCGAAGCGTGTCCTTCCTTCAGCTTAGGGAGATATTCGATGCTGATAAAACTGAGTGACGCAGTTTGGCCAATTGAACCGTCAAGGAAAAGTCGTATGAGCCTCAACCTTGGAAGCCGTAGATGATGATTAAAAGAGATAATTGCAATCGCTTAATTAGGCCGCCGATAAGTGAACCAGCACCTCAGTATCATGGCGAAGCGATTGGTCTCGGTGATTCAAACCTGCTGTCATCAAACACTCATGACAAGCATTGGGAAATGAAGAACAACGTGAGTCCAGGTCTCTGGTTCTGATGAATTTTGAAGATGATGGAGTGTAATTTCGAGCGAAGCCTCTACCCGTGCCATAGAAATGGAAGATTCGATGTAAACAACTTTCCCCTTCCCCCTGCCACGAGATTTCGTTGGTATCAGTCTGGCTGAAGCGCTGGGGACAAGATCCTTAAATGATATGCTAAGAGCTCGTGGCCACAACGAAGTCCGTTAGAAAGCCAAGCAAGAAGGAGTAGGTTAAGAGCAGCCGTTGGAACAGAGTGATCAAGGAAAATCAGAGTACTCCGAAGCCAGTATGACCTTTAAGCAGAAAGTTATGTTATCAGAACTTGTTCAGAAGGAATCAAGAAGGTAGTGGGGCAAAATTATGTACGGAAATGACGGGTTGAGAGTTGAGACTTAAGACAATCAGAGGATAGACCTGCACAGGAAGGAGATGAGAGTAAGAGATGTAGGTCTGAAATTCAAGACCAGAGGGGACTCAGGGGAGACAACTGACAAGAATATTAAAACCAGAACTCCGTAGTGCATAGTACATACTTTGTGAAATGTGAATGCATGATCACTGATCAGACTATCAGTAAAAGATGTGAGGCAAATCAGACAAGGCTGGGAAAATCAAGGCTAGAGAAGGAGGCGGTGAAGAAAGTAAGATACCAGATACCAATACCAATAGTTACTAGTCCTATTAATAAATAAAAACAGCCTAGAAGTAGGAACCCTGGAATCTGGATGCATAAGACATAAGTACATTCTCTGTAGTGTACGGAGTATCTCCAAGACTCCAACTGACAGTCTTACTCAGTATCTACTTACTACTTAGACAGCAAGAGACACTCACACTACTGAGTAGCTACAGAGTATGGACTATGGAGTAAATAGATAGACAGTGACTAAACTCATTTCCCTGGTGAGTGTGTGACTAATACTAACTATACAGGGTACGGAGTACCTAGTTACTAGTTAGTAGAAAGCCACGGAATTTTGGGATCCCGTAACTAACTAACCATCTTGTGGTGGTTGGGGAAAGTTACAAGGGAATCATCTCTGGACTTTGGATACGGTCAATATTGACTGTCTATCTACGGAGTACAGAGTATCTATGCTAATTATCTATAACATACTCCATACTCTGTACTCTGCAGTGAGTCTGTACAGTGTATGCCCTTTTCCCGCCCTATCATTTAGCCAGTGGTTATTTCTATGCCTCATTACCTGGTATATAAGATATCTCATTTCACTGATGCTATGGATGACCCATAACTAACTTATAATATAGTACTCCGTAGTACAGAGTACTACCAGTCTACCAGATCAGTTTTCTACAGACCCCAGCAATATATTGGGGACTATCTACCCGGAATTCCAGATCCCAAGACCTTTGTCGCCAAGATGTTAATCATGCCAATCCTGATGGGTCTCACTTTTCATCTGATCATCTGAAGAGTGAAGAGTCAAGACTCAATCAAGACTCAAGAGTGA
Source organism: Aspergillus cejpii (assembly GCA_004769165.1). NCBI lineage: Eukaryota > Fungi > Ascomycota > Eurotiomycetes > Eurotiales > Aspergillaceae > Aspergillus > Aspergillus cejpii. The sequence goes on from SMSW01000007.1 coordinate 803,273, forward strand.
AGAATGAGCCTGGAACCTGGGTACCTTGAGTCTTGAGTCTTGACTCTTGAAGGCTTGAGCACCGAATGATCCAGAGTTATGGACTAATCAAACTCCACTTTTGCTCTAGTGCAGTAGTGCTAAATATGCGAGCGAATCAATATTCACCTGAAACTTGTGAAACTGATGGCGGGGGTGTTCACTAACTATCTTCTCTGTACGGTCTTCAGCTTGTGGCCCCTCCTTCATCACTCATCAGAGGATTATTACTGTCTTCCCCCCTTTCTTGACCAAGTTCGTTTTGAGCAAGAGTGGTGAAGATTAAAGAGAGCAGTTTTTTCTTGTTTTCATACGCTCTATCAGGTATTAACCTCACTAATAGACTTCAACCTTCACCTGGTCGAGGTTCACTAGCAATGGGGATAAACATTCAGAGCCTTGGTCTTTCCATCCTTCTTTTATTATTACTGTCGGGGAAAGCGCATGCCTTTGGCGCAGGTAACATCGCGTCAATTTCCCGAGTGGAGGGTCAGAATTGGCGCCATGGTGATATTGAAGATATCTTGTTAACTTTGTTCATGGCCCGTGTTGCTGGTGGGCGTAAGTTCGGCAAACTCGATGTGCAGCGTGTGTATTTCGGGAATTGGCTTCGAGATTACAGCCAGGCTGCCGATGTTGGCACTCTGAAATACGTCAGCACCGAGGCGATTCGGATTTTGATATGGGTTTTGGGGTTCCTAAGTTTTGGGTAAGCTGTCAACTTCGCCGGCGCTGCTGTCCTCACTCACTGATCCAGTCCGCAGTTACGGAACGAAAGAGTTTGAGGTGACCACAGAACGCCTAGGATGCTATGAACCTACCGAGCATATCGATAATCCTCTCGGTTACGCCGATGGGGAGGATGCTCGGCGGTATGATCGTCGCCTGAGAGGTCCTGTGGATGAGGAACGAGAGCTATCGGTTGATACTAGGACAGGTGCGAAATCTAATCAATTTGAGCTAAGTATGTCATCTTACTGACATGTCCATCCCATCACATACAGGCCTCAAGAACTACATCGCTAGTGAAGATATGGGCATTGCCACATCAGCAGGGCTGGTCCGCCGAGTTTTTAAGCGTTCTATTGAATTGGGACGTCGGTATGCAAGGTCTCAGAACGACGAGGACCTGCATGAAGCCCTCCGTTTGCTTGGTACAGGGCTACATTGCTTGGAAGACTATGCAGCACATTCCAATTACACCGAGCTGAGCCTTATTGAACTCGGGGAATTAGCGGTCTTCCCCCACGTCGGTCGCAACACCAAGCTTGAAGTAGACGGCGCACAAGATTATGTCTACCCCATCGTCACCGGCACTTTCGGTGGTGTGGACTTCTTTCATTCAGTACTGGGCGAGCTGTCCGACAAAACAATCCAGTCCGAGGTCCAGTCTCTGGAGGGAGTCATTTATGAGTCACAGAATGGAACTTCTTCTCAGAGCCTCATTCAGGACTTACTGAACAAGATCCCCGAAGGATTGATCGGTGATAGTGACAGTCAAGCTGGCAAAATGGACGAGTTCAAAGCCAAGGCAGAGAATGCCAAGGCGCGCAATCAAGATATCAGTCCCCGTGAGCCAGAGGAGTGGACACGGTACCTGGATGATGTGCATCAGCAGATTTATCCTGTGCTTGAGTGGCATGATGAACTCATCAAGTCAATCAATCGCGTGGTAGAGGAGATCCCAGTCTTGCCGGAGCTGATTGAACAGTTCCAAGAGCAGATAAATATCTTCGTCTTCTCTATCCTCGCACCCTATATCCTCCCTATCATTCGGCAGGTCAAGACTGAGCTTCAAACCGGCTCCTCTGAGGTCATTCAAAGTAGCCGGGCACAGCAACACATTGTGTTTGATGATGATAATTCTTCAAATCCCACCCATTCCATGCTCTCCAAGGACCATTTCTCGAATGTCCTTAACGAACCAGCTGGCCGAATAGCATCTCGAGTAGTTAAATGGACGGTGCCGCAGCTGATGGAGTGTTGGGACAACGAAGATATCGATGCCGACCGCACGCTGAATAGAATTATTACAGGGGTCTTTCATCACCCGGCTCTTCGGCAACGTGGCGAAGATGGTGCATCCGATGCACGCCGATTCATGTTCAGCACTGTTGAAGAGTGGTGGAACGGAAAAGAAGAGGCAGAGCGGGAGAGTCTTCGGGAGCAACTCTCTCGTGAGGGTGTCCTCGAAGGGAAGAATCATAAAGAAGGAGTGCACGATTGTGGGCACGGATGCGGCAAGCCTTTAACACTTCATAGAGGTCAAAGCAGCGGCAAGGAAAGCTTCGAAGCTGACGCCAGCGGGCTTGGCAAGGTTGCTGCAGAGGCTGCTGGCTGTGGAACCCTTGGAGGTTTGGTTGGAGGACTAGTAAGCGGGGTTGGATCTATGCTGCTGAATGAATCCAGCTCCGATCGGCCCGACCATGAGAGATATGCGACCCGCCTTCACGACGACGGGCCCACTGAACAACCGCCTCGAAATTATGGAGATCGAAGACAACCTGGAGCAGAGGTCGAAGACGAGGATCAATATTCTCACGTGAACAGGTACGAAGGGGAGCATTGGCAGGAAGAAGCAAATGACGGCCCTAATTACACACGCCGAGGCGGTAGATATGAGAGCGAGGATGGGTCCGAGGAGCAGCCCAAGTATGGTACTTGGGAGGATAGGCGTACCTCTGACAGCGAGCACGCGAGTCATGGGCAGCATCGACATTTCGGTGATTACGAATCGTCGGAAAGGCCCCCCTTCGCGGAAAGAGGGGATGAGGACAGCCCATATCAATCTCGCTTTGACCAACCTGAATTTGATGATAATGACAATCGAGGGCCCCAACGCCGAACGCAGGACACTTATGAATCTACAGGGGGATATCAGGAAGAATACGCCGAACCAAACTACAATTATGACAATGGTCGTTCTTCTTATGGCAGGGAATCCCGCGAAAACCGCAGGTTTGACCAGTAAGTGAAGCATATGGCAAAAACGTCCGATTTTCATTGGATTCCATGCTCACCATATTTGTGCAGGGAGGATGAGCCTCGGTACGAAGGCCGACGACAAGACTATAGTGGATACGGAAGTATTGAACAGGGCTCTCGAGCAGAGTATCGTGGCGACGAGTTCGACGACAGCAGTGAATATGCCAGGCCACGGCATGGATACGGCTACGAACGGCGCCAGGATACAGAGTCGGGAGAGTATGGATACTAAGGATAGTATCATCACCTTCGGGCTGCTTTTTCCCAATTTCAGTACACCTGGGTATTTTGACGCCCAATTGAAGGCCGAATTTGAAATTACTTTATGGAAGCTCGGGATGAAGATAGTGTAATTTGTGCCATCCTTCCTTTATCCCCCCCTGTCTCATTCATCTTTACAAGTCTTTTGTTAATTGAAAGCTATTGATCACCATTTCTTGAGCTCCCCAGGCTTGGGTTGCTCTAGTCGAACAATCTTGTCGCAATTCAGTAGGCAAAGGGGGTCCAGGGAGAGTTTCAACTGCAGCGAGTTAGAATCAGGACCAAAGCATTCTAATCTCTGAATCTTCACAACATACCCGTCGCATGGCGTCCACCGTGGATTTTCCAACTTCATGCTCAAGATAGTCCCGCTTGATGAGGCCGACTCCATGTTCCCCCGTCACAGTGCCTTCCATTTCAACTGCTCTCTTGACCATTCGGTGCACAACGGCTTCCGCGGTTTCTCTTTCCTCCTCATTGAACAGGATAATTGCTATTGGTATTGTAAATGAGCTTCAAGGTATCACCTAAAAATTTGAAGAGCAGAGGGAATATTACCGTGGAAATTGCCATCTCCAACATGTCCACAGATGCCGGCCAACAGACCGCTTTGTGTCATATCCTGTTTGGTTGCCTCGATGATATCGGGCAACTTGCTCATGGGCACTGCCACATCCGTTGTCCAAACATGGTCTTCAGGGCCTCGCCTCAAGGACATCATGCTCCAGAGAGCCTGTTTGCGAGCGCTCCATAGTTCTTGCATTTCATCTTCCCCGCGAGCAAATTCAAAGGACTTTCCGGCGCTGCTGGAGACAATCTTCTGAACCAAGTTGATCTGTTCCTTGACGCCGGCAGGGGTTCCGGTAAATTTGAAAAACAGAGTAGGCGACTCGTTCCATTGCCGACGAGTGGCCTGGCTGTCATTGATGCATTTCATTTGGACGTCATCAAGGATCTCAACCCCTGCTACGGGAATGCCTTCCTCCACCACCCGCGTGACACACTCCGCCGCGTTGTGGATGGTCGGGAAGCTAGCAACAGCAACGCTTTGACTCTTGGGCGTGACAGCCAGTTTCAACGTGGCTTCCGTTACAAGCCCGAGGGTCCCTTCGCTTCCGATAAATAACCTGGTGAGATCGTAGCCAGCGCTGGACTTTCGCGGCCGCTGTCTCGTTTTGATTATGGTCCCATCTGCAAGGACGACAGTCAATGAGAGAACCCATTCCCGCATTGTCCCGTATCTGTAGGCGTTGGTCCCCGAACAGCCAGTCCCTACCATTCCACCGATCATAGCGCCAGGACCAGGATCGGGTGGGAAAAAGAGACCTTCTTCCGAAAGCTCCTTATTCAGATCTTCCCACTCAACCGCAGGCTGCACTACAACATCAAGATCCTTCTTGTGAAGTTCCAGAATGCGATTCATGCGGCTAAAATCAATACACACCCCTCCTCTCGTGGGAGCAAAATGTCCCTCCAAACTAGTACCACCAGAGTATGGTGTCACTGGGATCACCCGTTGATGGCAGACCTTCATGATCCGGGAGACCTCTTCAGTAGTTGAGGGATAAAGAACCAGGAAGGGCTTTTCATCTTTTTTGAGTGTGTAGGAAGACCATTCTGACCCGGAGTGTATATCGAGGTCACCGTGTTCAGTGGAGACATTTTCTTTCCCTAGGATCTCAACAAAGTCCGCCCAAGCGGCCTGAAGGTTTGACGGCGAGACATCATGAAGCGGTGGTTGGAGTTCGAAGAGAGAGGTGGTCGAGGAGGTTGGAAGACTGGCGGGCTTCAACGATCCTAGATAATAGGCACCCGTGGAGAAGAAAACCAATGCTACCATGAATCAGCATTAGAGACATGCCTTGAAACCAAAAGAAGCAATTGTACCCATGGGACGAATTCCCAAGCGAATCGCATACCGAACGTCAAAGCCGCATAGCGACCTCCAGGTGACTGAGTCTGATACTGGGAGAATCGCTCCTGTTCCGCGCGCTCGCGCTTCAGACGCTGCTGTGTACTCTCGTATAGTTGATTCTTGAACGATTGCGACTTGTCATTTGCATGGCTTCGGGGGGTTGCCCTAAAGTGTCTCTGCTGGTGCATGATCTGGTACTGCATAGTCGTCCTCGGCCGATCAGCATGGATGGCCACCCTCCTCCATGGCAGCAGGAGGACGTTGGGTCTGACCATCTTGGGGGTTATATGGAAGGGAACTATAACGATGAAAATGACATCCCAATCTTTATGAAGCTCAATCAGAAGGGGGTACAACCTCGTTATAACATGTTGGTTAAGAGCTCTCAAAAAGTGGAGATACCCAGTGGTGTATTATTAGTAATATACATGCACATATAGTTATGAACAACATCACCAAGTCATGTACAGATTACAGAATGAGATTCTGCGTAATCAAGGGAGTTTAAGTAGTTTATCTTTTACTAGCATTGCCATACTATTCTACATCATCTTGATCCTTTTCAAGACAAGTATAAAATATATGATCTACCGCCAGAGTGGCCTACCCATATGATCACATCTTATCCTTCTCCCACCATTGATAATGACATCAGTGTGACAGCCATAGAGATTGGGAAGAATGTTCTCCAACTATTCAAATCATCAATGAGAACTTGAACCTGATCAGCATCTCAATCTTGCCTCGACACATCAGCTGAAACGGAAAACTGAGAGGCATTACGGAGTACTCCATATTCATTGATTCATCGGCGAAATAGGAGGCACCAACACGGTTAATTTCCCAGATCAGACATAGATAATACATGGATAGTAGATAGTAGCTACAAGGGCCAAAGTTCAAATAGCAATGGAAATTGGAAACCCCACCAGAGCAAGCTGGAGCGGGGGTTGTTCAGGTTTTGATATCATCCAAGACACTACTCTGTACCTACTACTCCATACTATACAGAGTAGATTCTCCATTTGCCAGCAATTCTGATTCCGGATAGTTGCGTATGCTTGTTTTATTTTCCTCTTACCCCTCTTCTCTCCTGTCGATTCTTGAGAATAGGAATATATAACTCTACTCGATCCCCTCTCCTTCCATAAGACACTTGACATCCTCATAGACAAGTTCCCGAAAAGAAGAAGACAAGAGAAAGAAAAAAGGAAAGGAAAAGCAAAGGAGAGACGACATGGTTACACAAGCAGCCGCTCCTCAGGTGTGTTCAATACAATGGTTCTTGAACCATCGCTGGCTAAAGAAAGAGAAAGGAACCGAAACCAAGGAAGGGAAAAGGAGAAGCAAATAGAGAGCTGACTCGCACGAACAGAACCTCTCTTTCGTCCTTGAAGGAATCCACAAGGTTAAATTCGAAGATCGACCTATTCCCGAACTCAAAAATCCCCATGATGTTCTTGTAAACATCAAATTCACTGGTATCTGTGGCAGTGATGTAGGTATCTGCACGACCAAGATAGCACCTTTTCAGTCCCCTCATGCGCAAAGACCATTCGTTTGCGCTAACTGCTCGCATCCGATGCGTGTTAGGTCCACTATTGGGAACATGGCTCAATTGGTCAGTTTGTTGTGAAGGACCCTATGGTCTTGGGGCATGAGTCTTCCGGTGTCATCAGCAAGGTCGGTTCGGCCGTCACAAGCTTGAAAGTGGGAGATCGCGTTGCCATGGAGCCAGGGATTCCATGCCGCAGATGCGAACCCTGCAAGGCGGGAAAGTACAACCTCTGTGAGAAAATGGCCTTCGCAGCGACTCCACCATACGATGGTACTCTGGCCAAGTACTATGTCCTTCCCGAAGATTTCTGCTACGAACTGCCCGATAGTATCTCCCTGCAGGAGGGTGCTCTCATGGAGCCTCTCGGGGTTGCTGTACACATCGTGAGACAAGCGAGCGTCAGCCCCGGTCAATCCGTGGTTGTCTTTGGAGCTGGGCCCGTGGGGCTCCTGTGTTGCGCGGTGGCTAGAGCTTTTGGTGCCTCGAAGATCATCGCCGTGGACATCCAAAAGGCAAGGCTGGATTTCGCCAAGAAGTATGCTGCAACAGCAGCGTTCGAACCGGCCAAGGTCGGCGCGGTGGCAAACGCGGAGCGGATGAAGGGGGAGAACGACCTAGGACCGGGTGCAGATGTGGTTATCGATGCCTCAGGGGCTGAACCTTCCGTACACACGGGCATTCATGTCCTGCGCCCAGGTGGTACATACGTACAAGGTGGCATGGGCCGGAACGAAATAGTGTTTCCGATCATGGCGACTTGCACGAAGGAGCTGACTGTCAAGGGTAGTTTCCGGTATGGAAGTGGTGATTATAAGCTCGCAGTCGGCCTGGTAGCGTCTGGCAAGGTCAATGTGAAGGAACTAATCACTGGGGTGGTTGAATTCCGAGACGCGGAACGAGCATTCAAGGAAGTCAAGGCTGCGAAAGGCATCAAGATTCTCATTACTGGGCCGCAGGATTGAATCATCCACAGTCCTGGTCATCGCGAGGAGTCTAGAGGGGGTTAGTTCTTGGCTTTGGTCGACGAATGATCTCCAGTCTTCTTCAATTCGGGCTTCAGGACAGCAAAATAGATATTGATCATGGGATGTTGAGATCTAGCAATGAGCTATTATCAACTGTATTTTCAATTATGTATGTCTGAGCAGAATTGTGACAACTGCGATTCTCCAATGTCAGGATATCCCAAACAATGCGGGGGCCTGTCAAGAAAATAGCCATTGACATGTAATATTGCAATATCCGCATAAGGAGGAGGTTCTGCCTGACCACAATCAAAAAGCATTAGACCTAGAAGAAGGATGAATTAAAGGCATTGGGGTATTGCGCCGCGTGTTGAAGGCAAGAACAGTCAGTGACCATAAATGTGAAAGAGAACAAGGACAAGAGAATGCAAGGGAGATGAATACAAGGTAAGCAGTACAGCTGCAAACCTGGTAGGTGACCAAGAAAGGTATGACAAAAGTCACTCGATGGCCATGTTGCAGATGAGAAGAGTGAAGACAGAGAGGAAGCTTCAGATCAGCAACATCCTGCACCCTTCTTCCGAGGCGAGCTGCCTAATCGGAAGACTTCTTCCCATTCTCCCATCCCGCTTCTCCAACTATTCGCTCCACCACTGCCCCTCCGCCTCCGTGGGTTTCTGCGGTGCATTTGCACTGCGTTGTCATCAATTGTCATTCGACTTCGAATACTCGATCCATCACTCGTACCATGGCCATAAAGTCCGCCGTCGCCATATTGAATACCGCTTTGGGGGTCATCTGGATCGATTTCCCCTAGCTCTATCTTGGTGAGGATAATCCGCGCCAATCGATTGAACAATTCTTCCACGCCATCTCCCGTAAGAGCAGACACTTCAACGGCGGCAGGGATATTGGATTTGGCCGCCCAGCGGGCAGCTTCTTCGGCGCTCACCTGACGACCTTCAGGAGCATAGGTCGCCGTCAATCTAGTTCCGGCGCCAAAATAACCTGTGGAACGAACAGAGCCAGGGACTGAGTCGAGCGGGAATGATGACTGCTTGCTGGAAGTGCTGGACGGAGTCGGGGGAGGTCTCATATTGTCATCGGTGAAGTCGTTGTGGGTAAAAGAGTCGTATCCCAGATCCGCCTTGTTCCCAGCTAGCAGGACAGTCAGATTGGGAGACGCCAGAGCACGCGCATCCATTAAGAAAGTCGGAAGCGCCGCGAAGGAAGCATGGGATGAGATATCGTAAATGAGAATGGCGCCCGCAGCCCCACGATAGTACGATCGAGAGACAGACCGGAACCTCTCTGTGCCCGCCGTATCCCAAAGCTGCAGTTTGATTCTCGTCCTTCGGGGGCCGGTCCCCAACCTCACAATCTTCGAGGAGAATTCGACCCCGATCGTTTGCGACGACAACACTCTCCCTACAGGCGCATGGTTCATTAGCGAGCCGGCTATCCAGCTCGGCGGAGCCAGGGATAGAAACAGGCTCAGTCAGGAATCGGAGCCGTACATTCGTCCTTCACAAATCGATGTAGTACACACGACCTGCAGCAACCCACATTTGTGTAAGCCACGACGACTCGACAGCTCTGATCAATTTGCACGCAACTTACTTTCCGGCACCACTTGGCCCAAGGAGAATCACCTTGGCAAGATAATCATACATACTCTCCAGCTCCTGAGCTGTGTTAGATAACCAATCCCCAGACACCGCATTGGTCGAAAATGGCCCAAAGCGCTTTGCGCTGCTAACGATGATTCGTACCTGGTTCCCCTCGGACAGTGAGTGAGACGATGAAGCGTTCGACAGACCTCTCTGTCGCGCCATGGCTTTCGATGATGAGCCAAAAGTGACCGTCGATGGTGTTGCAGAAGAAAATGGTGAGGAAAGAGTGCACAGACAGGCAATCCTTGTGTAGGATTTCCTGTGGTATAACTTCTACTCCGTAGTTATCGCGTGGTTGTTCTGAAGTCTGGGCTTTGTTGAAGGGGCACGGGATTAGATCATGGACATTTAACGTTGCCAAGTTGAACTGACTTGCTGATTATCACCACTTCACTGATAACTATTAACTACAGAAGAAAGAGAGGGAAAGGCTCATTTCAGAACTATCTACAGAGTAATTTTCCTCTGTCTATACCCTCATTCAGACACCATATACTTAAATCTAGGTCAAATATTTAAATCAATGGATTCTTAGCCATCAACCAGTTCCAGTTGTTTCTCTCCACCCAGAGTCCAATGTTACCAGCTCCAAGATTATGAGATATAAACCTCAGTTGGGGATCTACGGAGCTTTGCAGCAAAGAAGCCTAGGTGAGGACTGAGAACTGAGAAGCAATAGCGAGACACCACTTGTCTTGCTCTAAGAAAGTGATCAACATCCATCCTTGACTTCAAGTGAAACATGCATGAGTTTCAGAGGAATCCATGGCACGTCAAACAGAGAAAAATATGTCAAGTGGTGTCTCACATGCTTAGATTAGGCAGTAAGTGTAGTGGTCTTTTGACAGGATGGTTTTGATTCTAATATATCCGACTCATTGGTGAGATATAGAGGGAGATGAAGGTGTGAATGTTAATCATGAAGGGGAGTAGAGGGAACAAGAGTAAGTGATGAAGGATTTGACTATCACCTGCATCCTCAGTTGCCAGTCTTCAAATGAACACATTCCTCTCCTACCAATGATGTCTACCACGCATGTGTACAGTAGCAGCCAAACCTTCACAGCACTGTGTGCTCATGTGATGGGAACACCAGCAGCATTGTGCAAAAGAGTCAGTAAAGTAAGACACCTCTTGTGGTACTTTTGTGGCCCCTTGGATGGTAGATTGCTTGTTCAATAATGTGGAGGGAGATACACTCGTGGTAGCACGAGTCAATCTGGTGCTCATTTTTGTACTCTTTTCTGAAACAGATGGGCCATATGTCGGAGGGACCGGAGAAGATTTAGTTCCAGTGACTTTGGCGTATATATCTGGTGGGATATCATGCCAGGACTTGCAGGAACAGCAAACCACAAAATCCTTCATTACCGATTGATTCAATTGAGAACTTTCCATCTTTGCCGTGGATCTGTTGGTTTGGCAATCTTCCATCTGAGATACCACGGTATCAGGGTATCTGCCCGGGCGTGTGGGACGATTCACACGAGGAGAAGTATGCTTAGGACAAGCCTCAGACGCCTTTGGAGGATGATCAATCAAGCGGTCACCACCACCCTCCGACACTGATCTGAATGATCCAGCTTCATCAGCAGTGTTATAGTCCTCCGAGGAAGGCTCCGGTGATGAACTTCGTGAAGATAGGTTGCTTGTCGGAGCCGCGTTCTGTGAATCGACTTTTCTCTGATCACTATGCTCTAGCAAGGTAGGTATATTCAGACCATCCTGACGAGCCCTCTCTAATCGAGGAACATAGGCAGATGTATCTTCTTCTTGACCACCATTGGTCAGGTTTGGATGGCTATCATATCCATTGTTCGTTGGAGAACAAAGTCGCGATCTGTCCGGGGTGGTCGACCGTTGTAGCTTATAGGTTGAGTCAGTGATGGGCGTTGAGCGCCTGCTCCAGCGATGGGTCTTGGAGCGTTGTGGAGGATCACGAGAGGAGACCTTGGATTCGCCTGATGCACACGATTTCGCACCATGAATGGACTTGACCGTACGTTCGATGGAAGCATCCGGGGCACGCCTTCCATCACCCCCCTTCGCCGTTGAAGGTTGCGGTATTTTCAAAGATTCATCGGAAGGAGATATATTCGTTGCGACAGTGGCCAACGGTGAAGGTGGGACTCGTCTTGTGCCATCCGATAGAAGAGAATTGCGCACGCGCGAAGCTCTTTTGCTACCAAGTGGTGATTGAGAACCATTGCCGCTCAATGGGGCGCCTGCAAGGGAAGATGACTTCGTTGTTCTCGGGTATCCCCGTGGCACACTATTGCCTGAAGTGTTGGCTGATAAGCTACCTGAGATGTTCATCTCACTGTGCACTTTTCCAGAAGCAACGCGAGGCTTCGATGACTCAAGTGTTTGTGGCTTATCATGATTTTCAGTCTGCGCCACTTCCTTCTGAGGGAGCAATGACTGCTGAACAGAGCTTGAAGGTCGACTATGGGATTTGCTGCCATCTCGACCCCTCTGTGCTAGATTCAAAGTCGCTGCAAACGAGACTTGATCCAAATCAGATGATCTGGGTGGATTCCGCAACTCGTCGCTTCTCTGCCCCGCTGGACCGGCCTGTTCGATGCTGGGTTTCACTTTCAACCTTTGTGGCTGGCTTGTTTCGTCAAGGTCTCGTAAGGGTTTCTCGCCCAGTCTCTCAGCATCACCCGACGGGCTTGCATCTGCTGTTAACGATGGTTGCGATTCCATTAATGGCGCATAACTCTGCAGCAGAGTATCACCTTCAACAACTAGTCCTTTAGATATCACTGCACCAAAGCGCTCAGGTAAACTCGTGGATAAGGATGGTTTCGCTGCCCGTAGAGTTGGCATGCCGTCTGTCGGTTTCTCTTTGGATCCAGGTGCGTTATTTGCCAACGCAGCACCATCTTTTTCAGTCGCCGACCTTGATCGCGATCTCGTACGCCTCGAACTCGAGAAAAACGCGGAGAGACGGCTGGAGGAAGATCGGGGTTCATCAGCACCTACACTGGAACCTCTACTAGAACTGCCAATTGGCTGCTTCTTGGTGAGTCGGCGCGTCTCCCTTTTCGATGAATTGTAATCCCCTGACAGTTGGACTTGTTCGAGTTTCAAGAGCCGCTTCTCAAGCTCAAGTCTTTCGGCTTCCAGTCGTCGAGTGACTCGTTTTTCTTTTTTCTGGGTGGTGCTGTTATTATAGGCTGCAGGGGTAATATCTTCCGATTTATGGATAATCCCATTAGTTCTCGGAGTTCCCTGTAACCGCTCGAGTGATTGATCCCTTTCTGTGGAAGATCCACGAGGGGTGGGTTGAACTGATGAATACCTAGATGAAATCTGATTCGTTTGGGTAGGCTTCGAACTCATGGATGGATATGAGTAATGGCTGGCCTCTTTATGATGGAAAGAGAGGTCATTCTGATAACCGTAGACTGATCGGTCGTTGGCGCGTTGTTCAGGACCTTCCTGGTCTGGCGCGAGTCTCGCATTGCGATTGATATTTGAAGGAACCTGGCAGGCTTCATGCTGCCTTTGCTTCGAGACGTCAGCACTAAGACCTTGACAGATCCTAACTGGAGTACGTGAAAACGGGGAGAAGGAAGAAAATGAGAATAAGGCCAACTCACAGTCTCTTGTTTATCGATATTAAAGATCCGCTGAAGGTGTTGAGTTATCGAAGAACGGCGTCGTCTTCGATTCTGGTTGTTTTGTTCCATCTTTAGTGACACTTTTGGGTTTCTGGGTTTGGACGCTTTGCTTGGACCAGGACCAGTATCTGGGGAGAGCCTCGAAGGTCTTTAAAAAAGGATAGGATGACAATTTCCAGCTTTAAGCACTCCTCAGAGCACGACCCAAGCACATTATTGGAGTACTCGAGATAGTCGATAAGAGATCAGAGGCCAGGATGGTGCGATTAAAGTGATGATTATTGAAGGCAACCCGTTTCGAATGGAGGTATGCAGTATTTGGCATGAAGATACCAGGAATGACCGATTGGACTTGAAATATCCTAGAATGGTGAATATGATAAGAAAAACTTGAGGAATTGCGCTCCTTCGCAGTCATGGTTGTCCATAGCCTTGGTGATGTCTGGAGTCACTAATCGAACTTGTTGCTTGACATGTCTCAAATTTGGCTGATGAGGCATGCATGTGTGTGTGACACATGTTGATTTGATTGGATAGTAGATGATGCCTCAGGCAAGGTCCATGTAAACCAGTCATAAAGGTGTTTGTGATGTAGCAGTACTGTGAGCCTGAAGACCACTGGGAAAGGGTGTAAATTGAAGATGATGGGTTGTTAGAGAGAGGTATACCTAACCTACTGTTACCCTTTAAAGGCAATAAGGACAGACACAACAGAACAGCCACCTCAATATAATGTCTCTTTCAAGCAATGAGATACATATTGTAGTGGAGAAATAGAGAGCAATGTAGATAAAATGTCTTCGATTGACATGATGTGTATCTTTATTTTTCAATTAGTTATAGTGAATCTGGCTATAATCTGGGGTTCTCCCCTACTTAACCTAGTGATTGTGTTCCATGGATTAAGGGATGAACCATAGTAGTTACTAGTACTAATGTACTGTGGCTGATGACCAAACGAGAGCAATCTTAGGGTGGGTAAGGCACCAGTGACCAGACATGGAAGCCTAACTAGGTAACAGAGAATCAAGTCATCCAAATCTTTCCTGGTTCAAGTGCTCAACATCTATCTACTTAACCTGAACACTGCGTTGGGAATCATCTTAAGCATAGCCACACTTGGCAACAGATCAAAAAGACTTCACTGGATTTACTATTCAACCTTCTATCTCCAACAAATATCGAAAGAAACAGCTTTTGCGTACCCAAGTACTCCCTTGAAACGGACCTACTGCTGTATAGGAACGCTGCCTCTGCGGCCTTCTCAGTATGACTGATCATCCTAACTTTCGAGAACCACCCCCGAGTTATCAGGCTTCCCAATTATCATGGCACCCTAATCAAGGGCTTGCGGGACGAGTCGAGCCTGCTCCTCCTCCATATCACAACTGGCAGGAAGCTGTACCTGATACGGCGACTTTTCCTCCACCCCCGATAACAGGCTACCTCTGTTCCAATTCTGGCAATGCCTCTAGCGATGATGCAGAGCGAGCCCACGAGTTTTGTGACCGGGTTCCATTATATTCGCCAATGAAGCCCCCAGCTGCTGCCTACAGTTGTGTTCAGAGGCATGACCTCCGCCCCGTGCAGCCGCGGGAATTCCATGGCAACCTTACCATCACCTGTCCGGGACGTTGGAAAGGTTCCACGAGGGATAGAAACGGTGACTGTATTCTAATAACAAATTTACCTCTATACTTTCCGGTCGAGGATTCTCCCTATGTCACTGAGGCGAGAAAGACCATATATTTTGAGGTCAAGCTACTCGGCCTTCGTGCCGGACCAGGAGCCGGTTCTGATGATTCAAGTGGACTTGCCATTGGATTTGTTGCACAGCCATATCCTTCTTGGAGATCCCCTGGCTGGGAGAGGGGAAGTCTTGGAGTCTTCTCTGATGACGGATGTCGGTTTGTGAATGACTCATGGGGCGGAAAGGAATTCACCACCGGTTTCCAAGCAGGCGAAACTGTTGGTTTGGGACTGAATATCAGCCTTCCGGAGAATCTGAATAGCGCTTCGGGGATGCAGAAGAAGACCCTCAAAGTCGATGTTTTCTTCACTCGAAATGGGCAGAGAGTCGGGGGCTGGGACCTCCATGAAGAGGTTGATCAGGAGGCAGGAGGCGTCGAGGGGCTAGAAGGAAACCATGATCTATATGGTGCTATTGGGTTGTTTGGTGGGGTTGACTTTGAAGCATGCTTTGACCCTGCAGGCTGGCTGTGGAAACCCTAGCCAGATTTCCGAGATGTGTTTAGCTCGCTGCGAGGGAATTTGCTGGATTTCGTTGCTTTACAGCTTGTAGTTGCTCATCTAGCTGGATTGAATGGTATTCCTAGCTTGCTTGTTTTTGCGATATGCTTTCTAGGCGACACGGGCTACGTACCTGATCACGTTTCCCAAATAATCCAACACCAAGGAGCATTAAACGGGACCGAGGAGGCTTCTTTGATGACAAGTAATGCACAGCTCCTCTCTGAGACGCGCGTAACGCAAAGAAATAGATCGAGGCCGGAGAACCAGGAATGTTGGTTGAGGGACCAGTCGCTATTGTACGGAGTATAGTATAGGCATAATGGAAGATACCGGACCGAGAGCGAGAACTTCTAGAAGGCTCCATGCAGTAGCTGTCAGCCTGCCAGGATACACCCTGTTGCATACAGGAATTAGTGCTTCGGGGGGGAAGTATGAATTGCATTCCCGAATCCCGCCAACTTCGGACATATTTATGCTGGGAGCCCGGCAGGGCCTGGGCGAGACCAATGCGCTTAGGCAAGCCGCCCAATACGGCAGAAGCTAGATAGATGATTAGGACTTAGGTAGGATCGTTGTACATCAGGTGCCGAGACTCGAGAGATGTAGGTACTAGGTACTGGGTAGTAGGAAACTGATGTCATAGCGCCGTCCATTGATGACAGAGACTCGAGTGGGTGGCATAGTATAAACCGAGCTTAAAACGGCGCAGAGCTTTCGATGCATAGAATAACTCCTGATCAGCGTCTGTTGAACTTGGTGGGAAGCAAATGCTAAGAATCTACGGAGTATGTCACTATGTCTCGCATCATCGTCGATTATGCGTCAATTCAAAGTCCAGAAATAGAAGGTGTCCATACCATTCATTACTCGTTAGTATCTCCTTGAAGGACAACGTTTGAAATATGGCATGGTTGGTCATTCTTTATATCTCCTTTCCGAGTCCTCAAACTTCCCAGGCCTGTGTAGAAAAGAAGTAGAACAGACTATAAGACATTTATCATGCTGTATGCTTGATCATCCATTTTATCGCACCTTATCCTGGTTATTTGCTTCCTGATGGCATAATACTTTCAATGGGTTCGTCCTGGTTAGGTATGTAGGTAGTTGGAAGCAATAGTAATGGGATATGGTTATGCCAGGCCTTTTCAGTAGAGAATTTCATCTAGCCTGTGGTATTGATATCGTCAAATAAGGCTGCTCAAGGGCTCAATAGGAATTTAGTATCCATCCAACTGCTTTATCCGTGAAGTGCTTTAGAAAGCTGTAGTTAACCGAATTATTCCCTGGAGCTCGGAGGTTTTCTGCGACCAAGTTGACTCTTGAAATCTTCCAGGGAACTGATTTGACTGCTATTCTGGAGGACTGATTAGTGCTTAGTGGCTGAATCAGAATGCGATCAATATTTGGACATTGATGATGGATGAATATGAGCCACAGTAAAGAATATGTGGTAACCCAACAAGACAGAGTATGGAGTACTATCACCTTCTAAGATACCTCCTTGGTCAGAAGCATGGTCTGTACTCACTACTCATACTGTGAGCTCTGTCTCTGAGTGAGCGGAACTGACTTAAGCAAACTAAGTTAGTGGTGCAGTGCTAACTGGTTAGCTGCATAAAGATGCAGTAGTCCATGCCCTAGGGAAAATAGCCTTATTGAGTAGTTGTGAGGAAAATTCAATACAATCATTAACTAGGAAGAGAGGATGGAATGAAAGGATAATAACCTGAAGTTCCTACTATCCTAGGTATTAGGGATAATAACTACGGAGGCACCGAGATTGCTCCCCTTGCGGATACTTAGGAAACCTCGTCCATTGTGTACATAACACTACGGAGCGACCATATCAAGGAAGATATCCCCGACCTTGTGTTCAATTAAATCCTACCTGATTATCACTTTTTATTTTAGTATCATTGGTAAAAGGGCCCGTATCTAGAACGGCCATTGCAGTCTCCAAGGATAACCATCGGCAGAATTGATTCGCCAGTTGAAATGGTCTCCTGAACTCCCCTCTAACTAATTCTAATGCCAATTTCCGCTAAACTAACCATGAACTAAAGCATCATATTAAAGAGCCACTGCCCACAGTGCCCAGCTATTTACAGCTATAAACCCCGTAGCTACTTGTACGGACTACGGACTACGGAGTAAGGTACAGTGCCAGTCAAGGTGATGCAGGGTTAGGACCTAGGTATAGGACATACTCCGTAGTTTAGAACTCTATGGAGTTCATATGTCCAAGATATATGGACATACGGAGTACACAGTACTCTGTAGCCAGGTAGTTGTGCACTACGGAGTAGTACTTAGATGCAGGTCACCTTATTATCTACTCCATATTCCTCAGGAGGTACCTTAAACTTAAGAAGTCCCACCAGTAGTCTAATCTATTGAAATCTGCTTCATTGTTGTTTAAACTCCCCATTAGGCTACTTTGTATGACCACTGACTTCATGAAGTTCGACAGTACTAAGGTAGGGCCCGTTATCTTTCTTGTACATCACAAACCTCCAAATTATCATCGAGGATGTTGATTCTTGATGGACTACGGAGTACTCCATAGTCTGCACTATCACAAGCGAAATTGCGGCTTCCGTCCTGATCGACATTACAAGCTGCATGTCATCTTGGTCTCTTTATCTAGTTAATGGTCCGTAGTTAGTTCGCACTCCATAAGCCGTTCATAGTTCCAGCTAGGCAAGGCTAGCAGGTTGAAGCATAGCCGTTTTAGGCATTGTTTTGCCGTCCGAACGATCCAGATTTGAGTATAGAGTATGTGGCTCGGAGGTGTTTTAAATGAACTTCATCTTATTAGCTATCAACAAGA
Source organism: Aspergillus cejpii (assembly GCA_004769165.1). NCBI lineage: Eukaryota > Fungi > Ascomycota > Eurotiomycetes > Eurotiales > Aspergillaceae > Aspergillus > Aspergillus cejpii. Next base: position 821,360 of record SMSW01000007.1, read on the forward strand.
ACTGCGACTCGGCCCTCTGTCTTTGCAAGTACTCTATCTACGACACCAACAAGCAGTGACTACTGAGTAATATCTAATCAATGTTAAAGTTGTAATGCTACTACGGAGTACGGAGTACATCTCGATCCTCGGCCATTCCCGGGTGAGAGTGGACTCAGTGGACTCAGTGGAGACTGGAGAGCTCAACACGGTCCCATTCAAAGTCCGTGCAGCCCGAGATACGCGTCTGTTTCAGCCATTCAACCCGGAGATATAAGAGCGTTGCAACTTGTAAGTTGTAAGCCACCGACCGGTGATCAATGCCACATAGGTAAGCTAGAGTGGATAAGTGGTAGGGATCTGTGCCCGTTATGCATCTTCGACCATTTTGAGTTAGGGATGTACGTCGCCAGTGTCGATACTAGTACTGATGAGGAATTTTGGCTGGTTGTTGTAGTCTGACCGCGATCATTTTTTTTGACTGACTATGGCAGCTTTGGAATTTGTATCACTCTCAACTACAGATATGTACATGATGACATCTTTTACTTTTACAATGTAACAACTGACAACTAACAACCTATTTAGGAAGGGAAAAGGTTGCGCTTCTAGGTCTAGAATCATGCTGTAAATGTCGAGGTCTTTGATGTACAACTCACTCCTGCTGATCTGTTGCTTAACTGGCTATCATGTCCATGAAGTAACATACTTTCATCAACCAACGTGTCTTAGCTTTTAAGGTGTACTCTGAACTCTGTAGTCTGTACGGAGTACCTCCACTGTAATCCCTCATCATATTCCTAATAATACAACACTATGTACTCCGTACAGAGTAATTTCTACTTACTTATTGCTAACATTCAATTCAATCAGCATTCCTTTCTTGAAAGTCACAAAGTGCCATGAAGATAGACAAGTATCCTTTTGTAGCCACATGCAGAGATTTGATGGTATCATCTGCAGCCACATTAATTTAAGCCTGGTACTTGTTCTGTTCATTTACAGCTGTTGTGTAAACCAGCTCTCAAGTCTCAAGACTCTGAAAGAGAGCTTGGGCCCGCATGTTCATAGATACTAGTAAGTAGTAACAATGCACTAATAATTATTGGAATTACTATCACTTATGTAAGCCTACTGCTACTAGATTATTTATGCCTTAATATGCTCCATCTCTATAGACTATAGAGCTCTCATGAGACTCATAGCCTGTACTCAAGCATTGCTCTGACCTTAGAGAAACTGGATTCCTGTGTTTCTCAACTTTGAACTTACGCATTAGCAGTTGCTAAAGATACCCGAACCAGGCTCCTAAGTCCTATATAGGCGAAGCTCGTTTAAGTGTCTAATTGAAGATGTAATTTCCGCTACTTATTTCGTTTAACCATTTTAGTTAGGTTCATCGTTGCCCATTCCTTATCGGAACAAAAGCATGACATATTTTAGGTTTGACCAATCCAGAAAGAGTTCCATTATCCATTTAGGAAACAGGTCAGTGCTTCTGATGCTCAACTCCCTCTCACTCTTCCTGTTCTTAGGTAGTAATGATTGAGCTTCGCAAATCGAATCCCCTATGGAATACATCAAAGGGGATGGGAAAACATTAATTCTGCCTAGAGCAGTACTGACATAAAGTCTTCAATGGGTTGGAGTTTCAACTTAGGAATGAAGAATCAAGAATGAGCTGTAGCTGTAGATTTTAAGTACGGACTAAGTATCACATGATGTTCTGCTAGTTTTAGCCGGACTCATCATCTAAGACACATGATCTTCAGTTTACCTTCAACATAACTATTGTGTGAACAATAGCTATTGATTACTACATTATGTTTCAAATCAGCCTTCAAGCCACTAACCTTGTGAGCCTGCCTTGCACAATTTACGTTCCACTTAGGATTATAAGAAGTGTTGTCCCAAATCATTTCATTATCATTGCCTCTCTTCATGAGTTGACTGTCTCCTAGAAATTCAGGATCTGGGGAATGGTCTCGACTCTCGAGTGTCAACTTCGTATTGCATATACGGTCTACGGAGTAGCCTATGGTATGTTGAGAACTCACAAGTCACGGCTTCCCCACCCAAGCTCCATGGCCCACAATCACCTCTAGTAGTATCCGAACAGCCGAGACGGCAACACGAGCAAGTTAGCTGTTAGCAACTGGTGGTGGCTGAAGAGCACGGGGTTACGGATCGCCGCTAGGATCACCGTTGTTCCTGATTTCCTGAACGCTTTCAGGTTGAGGCCTTGGCTACATACTATGCACGGCGAATCTGGGATAAGTGCATGTGAAGACTGAAGACATCAGTCAATTCAATGTCGAGTATTATGATGGTATCTTCTACAGGTAAATCCCATAGAATGTCCATTCTGAGGCACCTTTCGGAACTGTTGAACCTCTTCGGAGCTTCCATTTAGATTCATATCCATGAGAAGAAACATGGAACCAAGCCGGGTTCCTCTCATCTGTTCCTCAGTTTGCTGAGGCTTCGAAGCAGCCACAAATGATTAGTATGCACTATGCACGATTAATCATATCTGGTTTCTGGACAACTCTTGATATAACCTTTTTTAGCCTCAAGCAGGACTAACACTTGCAGCCTGCAGGTTTTGTCAATACTAATGCCTAGATGACTAACCATAGTGCAGCTGCTAATCCTGATTTTATTGTACAACTTCAACGTCTCTAGAGTTTGCGAATCGTAAGCATTCCGTTATCCCCCTTTGGTCTATCGTCCTATGTCATGGTCTTCTTAAGGATATGCCTTCGAAGTTCGACAGACATACTCCGTACATCAGTAAACCTTACTCGGTTGAGGGCTTGGTGCTGATCATCAGCCTAACTGTCTCAAAGACTAAAGAGTAAAGACAACCCCATAGTTTGTGGAATGATACTTTCGTCGGCTAAACTTAGCTGCTCAAATCTCTTGGGTTGAGAACTTGAGTGTTTGAGTGCTTGAGATAATCTTCCTTGTGATTGAGATCAGAAGTACCATAGAATCCCAAGCAAGATGAGGGTTCCAGGGGAAGACTTCTCCATTAATGCATTGGCCTTCTACTCCATACCATGTTGCTCTTTGAGACTTGCATTTCTTTCCCTCTGATCTCGGCTTCTCAACTTTACAGTCTCTATATATAAGCTAATTCAAAGTGATATCTTGTCATCATTATGAAGTGCATCAACTCACTTATAGATATGGTCATATCAAATTATCAATATAGCTGGGAGAAGCTTCGCCTGCAGCAGACTAATTTTCAAGTACATTACTCCTGAACATTCTGCATTATTAGAACTGTCTGATAGGAATTGACTATTAATCAGAGCATAATCACCAGAAACACCTTCTCTGGTATGGAAAGTGATGGTGAACTCCCACTGTTGTAGTACAGTTGCCTGCTCATCAGGCTTCATAATTAATCTGCCAATGTAATTACAATTTGTAAAGGATTATTGATATGTGAATATTATTTGATGAAGAAATCTCCATACCTTGACCAAATTATCCATTGCTCTGCGATGTTGATATCTAACTAGTTCCACACTGTGGATTTTTAATCTCGGACATATCCTGGACAGTTGGACTAACTACTCCGTACTAAACTAGTAACTACTCCAGTTTGAACTCCGAACACTATTACTTATTTTATTCTCTTGGTGTTCTACTTTAATACGGAGTACTATATACTATCTACATACTCTACAACTACCACTAATACCATCAGCTTCAAGGCAGTTTTCATTTTACACTGTTAGTATTTTTCTTTTACTCTCTCTCCCTCCCAATTTTCCCCCAAATCCCTCTTTATACTACTGCATGTACGGGGTACTACTAACTACTACGGATACTCCGTACTAAGCCCACTATTACTAGTAAACGCCTTCTCCACTGTCTCACGGCCTCACCCATGTCAAAATGTCAAATGCACTGATGCACTCGCTGCTAGCTGCATGGACCGCCGCCAATCCTTTCTCCACCCTCAACTATCCGCCATCAGTCCATCTAGATCCAGGGTCTCTGATGCACGAGGGAAAAATACACCTGCATGACACTCGAAAAGACAAAGGACCCAGAGTCCATGAATAATCCATGTTTTTCATTTGCTAATGCTTGATTATTTTTCTATTTCCGTTGTGGATTTCGCTTCTCAAGAATGTAGCAGTGACTTGACTGACTCTACTCCGTATAAAGTTATTTATCAGGATGCTGGACTTTGAACATGTGCCTTCCCTGCCACAGACTTCTGCAACAAATGACAATCGCCGATATTGCATTGCATGTCTGGCACTTATTTTTACCTGCTCTCAGATGCCAATTAAGCTGGAAGATTTCCCCTTCTAGACTCTGGCATGAGCATCTTTTGTTACAAAGACGTTCGTTCAACTTGCAACTTCTCGCCCTCTCTCTCTCTTTATTTTCCTCACTCTTGTTTCTGCCTTCCCTCCTGAATACTTCAGAAGGCAAGTCATTCTTTTCCTCCCGCCTATCTTTCGTTCAATACCGGCCTCTTCTTTTCTCTCTGGTAGTCGTTCTGTAGAGGTGGTGGCAAAAAAAGTCTTGAGTTGTTCTTCCACCTTATATTCTTGCGCCAACACCACTGTGAGCTTAGTTGGCTATTCTCAGAGCTCCCCCCTCGAGAAAGGAGTCTCTGGAAAGAAGTGGAAGAAGAGAACGCAGCAGCGAGCTCAATTGGTCCTAGGGAAGGACTAGTTCTATTGATATCACCATGGCATTTCCATTTATGCGAGCGTTTATCGCCCTTTTGTAAGTACCTGTGTCATTTTTGCCCAGTACCCTGTTCAATCACAGAATGTCTTTTGAAATTGGAGATCTTAAATTGTTAACCAGCCCTACTTTCGCAGCTTCTATCGCTACTTTCGTCTGGTTGTGAATCTCTTCTCATTTTGGACTTTCAAGCCCATTCCTCCTCCAGAAAACCCGAAATTGACAGCGCAAGATGTGACGGTGATCATACCAACTCTGGACGGCTGTGGCGATGAGTTAGTTGAGACGATCAGAACAATCCTCGATAACCACCCCTATGAGCTTCTCCTGGTGACTATTGAAGCAAATCGGAAGAAGGCTGAAAATATGCTGAGGCTGATGCCTGCTTCGAAGTCGAGAATTCGTCTATTTACGGTGACCCATCCAAACAAACGTCGTCAGATGGCAAGAGCTATCCCCGAGGTTCGCACGGCTATCACTGTCTTCGCTGACGATGATGTGAGCTGGCCACGCACAGTGCTTCCTTGGATTCTAGCACCTTTTGAGAAAGATGAACGATTCGGGGGAGTAGTCACCTGTCAACGATTGCGTCGTGCCGTTGCGCCGACTTTCTCTCAGCGCATCTGGGGCTTTCTGGGAGCTCTCTACTTGGAGCGTAGGAACTTTGACTGCGCAGCTACCTTGCATGTGGATGGTGGATTACCCTGTATGTCAGGTCGGACTGTGGCATACAGGACCCGCATTCTTCAGGACGAAGGTTTTACATATGCTTTTACGAATGAGGAGTGGTGGTTTGGTAAATACCAGTTGAATGCGGATGACGACAATTTCATCACGCGCTGGATGGTTTCGCACGGATGGGAGACATACATGCAGTACCATCCTGAAGCTGAAGTTTTGACAACACTGGAAGACAATCCAAAGTTTCTAAAACAGTGTGCACGGTGGTCCCGAAGCAACTGGAGAAGCAATCTCACCAGCATGTTTCACGAAAAACACATTTGGTAGTAAGTCTTGCCTTCTGTCCTTTGGTTTACCTTTATTTTCCCAGAAATTCCATCCTTCTCCCCCTCCCTCGCCTTGCCATATTGCTATATCAAGCCCTTTACCACGCGTTATCCTACCAGGAACCCCAACCAGCAGCGTCCACAGCCTTGTAGACCTGCCGAACTTGGTTTAAGGTTTTCAGAAACGCTGGGCCTTTTTGGTACTGAGGGCTCGAACTGGATATAGATGGCACCTTCAATAAATCATCAATCAATACGAAAATCCAAACGCCTCGTTTAAGCCGCACGCTAACACTTTTACCGTTTCCCAGCCGCCAACCCTGGAGTGCGTACGCAGTCCATTTGACAACATTGTCTCCCCCAGCACTTTTGGGAGACATGCTCCTACTTTTCCTCTGCTATAAAGCCACTGTTTCATGGGAAGGGAACTTGCACGCTTTGGCTATGCAAGCCCTTGGCATGTGGATGTTTATTAGCAAATTTATCAAACTCCTGGGCCATTACATCCGGTATCCCGTGGACATATTTCTTCTACCCGTCTCAATCCTTTTTGGCTATTTCCACGGCGGAATCAAAATGTATGCGGTGCTAACTCTCAATGTGGTAAGTTACACATTTCCAAGTCTCCTGGTTCTCCATCCTTTACCAAGCGCATTGTGCGCTACTGCACTCCCAACTCTCACGTCTGCCTTGTTCTTCAGAAGTTTCTTAGGATTTGGTAATGGGCTTCATTTTTTTCTCATCAAGACATTATTTTTTTCATCTTTTACCCCACTCACTTACCCTCGACTTGACTTTGCATTTGCCAATTGCCATGGTCTTCCAGCCTCGGCAACTCACGCCAATATGCATTACACTTCAGCTAGTGCTATTGTTCTTGACCTGAGTTGCAAAGTCTCGAGGCTTGATGTTACTTGCTCTGTCTCTTCCCTCCCATCAGCGCTGGGGCATCCATATTCCTGCTGGGGCACTTATCTATCTAACATGAACATATTACTGACTGTCAACCCGTCTTGATATAGACCACATGGGGCAGCAGAGATGGCGCCGATGATTATGACGCGGAGCGCATGAAGCGGCGAACGGATATTGACAGAATGAAGCGGCCATACTACCCCAAATTCATAACTCAGCCCCCCGTTTTTGTTCCTTCTTTACCATCCAATCCAACTTCAACGCTACCATAATGCAAGGTAGCCGATCACCAAGTTAAAAAAAAATTTCTCGCGGCATCATGATTTTATGCCTCGATATCATGGGATATCCAAGACCGTTCTTCCAAATCGCTTCCCTTCATCAATCGCTGCTGAGTTGGCACCAGCATCTAGATCTTGCTTCTTCTTTCTATCCTAGCTCTTTCTTCCCTCGAGGAATATGCTGATGATGAAATGTCTTGATGACTCTGCACCTACCTCGATCCATCTGATTTTATACAGAACCTTTGAGCTCGCCATGCAGGAGCTCCGAGGAACCAGCATAACTCTGTTGGCCTCCATTTTCTCTCTTCATTTGTCCCCCTCTTGGTCCTTTTCTTTCCCTTTTCTGATCTGATTTTTGAGTACGCCAATGGTGCGCTTACTCGACTTTTCCTCGTTATTCCCCAGGACAACTCGAGCGATTCACCAATCCCAGAGTCGACCTTGGGCAACCGAGTCAACAGAACCGATTGTGCAGATATGTTCCTCCTATAAAACCATACACTTGATTGGCTCGGTTTGACAACAAAGATGATATCCATGATTTTTTGTGTAACTTTATATCAGAAAAGCTTGGGCGGACATGTGTGTTTACTGTTTCTCCATTCCTGTTTTATATTCCTTGTTCTATTTTCTTGTGTTATCCCTAAAATTTGCAGTTGGGAGGTTATCTGGATTTCTTCTCATTTTACTGTCGTCTGCAATACTTCACTGGCAGTGATCAATGGCTAATTAATCACACTTTGTTATAAGAGAATTTGTACGGACTACCGAGTAGATAGTATCCAGTCTTACCTGCGAGTAGACTAGAGCTATTGCCCTATACTGGCATAGTGATAAAGGACATATGCTACTTACCCTTCTAGGAGCAGCCTGGATGTCGGATAAGTCAGTACATTGCTGGGAGATCGCGACCAAAAGGTTTTCCTCGATCATAGATGGGATATCTTGCTGTTTTATAACACCCCTCGACCGTGTACCTTAATGCAAACTGATATCTCAAGGCAAAATTCTTCGAATAGTTGATATGCTATCATTGCTATGTGGTTGCGGAGAATGTCTGGGTAGACCCACTGATAGTTTATCACATCAGTGCTACACTATCCAGTGGCCAGTGGCACTGCTGTCCTTGCAACTTTTATTATTTTTTATTTTTCTTCAATATACTAGGCGACTGATATTAAGAAATCAATTTTCTATCTAAGAGATACATCAATATCTATCACTACCTTGATTTTCTGCAGTCTGCACATATCTCACTTCCGAATCTTTCTCCGGCTGTTAAGCAGTCATGCCGATTCTTCCTCGAACCTCCGTGGTTCTCTCCCAACGACTAGTTGCAACTGCTAGTCAGCGCGCTGTCGCAGCATCTCGTAACTCCTTCCATTCCATCTCACAGAAAGCTGCCGTTGCGCATCCTATCACTGCCCATGGACCGCCCCCAAAAGCTCCTTCGCCAGCTCCAGAGTTCGGCGGCCGGGCCGAGCAGCGAAAAGAGGACATCAAAGATGCAAGCGAGCAACGCGCGCAGTCGTCAAAGCGACCCTCGATTCTCAAGAAGCGCTTTTGGAAGAATGTCGATGTGAAGAAAAAACCAGGTATGTATCTCGCCCTTTCTTTTGTGGCGACTGGTCAACCTCCACAGATTGAACTAACCTTTCCTTCTCTGCATCTGTACATAGACGGGGAATACCAGGTTGTACTAGATACTCGGCCGATCCGGACCCCCACGAAAGATATCCTTAATGTCCCCTCGACTAAGCCTCACCTCGCACATGCGATTGCTCTGGAGTGGGATGTTATGACTTCTGCACAGCAAGCACTGAAAAATCATCTGATTCCGCTGACCTCCTTGACTGCGCGAGCGGGAGATATTGCACGAGAAGACTCACAGGGCGAGACCGCTGCAAGGGACCAGATTGTGTCCCTTGCTATGCGCTATCTGGACACCGATACTTTGCTTTGCTGGGTACCAGAGAAGGAGCAGTACGCTGCCGAAGAGACTGCTGAGAATGGCCAGATGCCTGAGAGCCTTCGGGAGGCCCAGATGAGGGTTGCAAAGGATATTATCGCATTCCTCAGCACTAAGGTGTGGCCCGGTGCCGACATTGTACCCATCCTCGACACGGACAGCATTCTACCAGTGTCTCAACCCCGGGCCACGAAGGACATCATCAGACAATGGGTTTCCTCCCTGCAAGCGCACGATTTAGCGGCCCTGGAAAGAGGAATCGTTGCTAGCAAGAGCTTGTTGATCGCTATCCGACTAGTCGTTGAGTGGAGCGAGAATTTCCGTCACCTACAACGGCCAGGGCAGAAGAAGTTTGGGATCGAAGAGGCAGCGGAAGCATCCAGCCTGGAAGTGAAGTGGCAGACTGATATGTGGGGTGAAGTGGAGGATACTCATGATGTTGACAAGGAGGACCTCAGACGGCAGCTTGGAAGTGTCATTGTTGTGGTCAGTGGAGAGACTCGATAGCTGATCACTCTCAAAACCTTCTGTACTTTCTACGAGCATGGCAGGAGTCATCTGTATATAGGCATCAAAACTGGTCATTGTACTATAGAATGATATATTGTTCAAAAACGCTGAGCATGGCACCCTTCCTTACCCCATTTGATTCTTTTCTTTTATGAACCTCATAGCTCCAGAGGATGAGCTTCTTATTTTATAGGAATCACTGACGACCACTTCTGGGGATCACTGGGTTGGTCGTCTCTATACTCACTTCTCCGTTGTGCATGTGAATATACCTCTGGCTGCCAAGGCGGGGAATGTTGTTAACAAGGTTATATAAGGAATCACTTTCTCCCCTTGTTCATCAACTACTTAGCGCTTTATATGTATATGCACAAGGAATCATAGACAATCTTCTTATTCCCTTCTTGATTTGCTTTTGATTTAGAAACCTGCCTATGCGACTCTTCCGACTCTGATTGCTTGTCTTGGACTTTACTTGGTGGCGAACGAGAGATGGAAAGGGGCGAAGGGTGAGTGCTTCTTGGTTGATATCCCCTGTCTCCCATGGATCGATCGTGGCCGTGTAACACGGTGACACCTGCTTCTCCATTCTTCCCAGATATGCAAGTTCCCAAGGGTGGGTTGCGACACCGTGCGGGAACTTGGCCTATCTGTTCTTTCCTTGACCCTGTACTCCCTCCCTTCCGGTTTCAATCTCATCATCGCATGGAAGAAGTTCGGCGGCTTGACCACTGTTCTGATATAATTGTTGTCCTAGACACAAACGGTCAAAAAGTGCGTTGGCGCTTGCGATTCTACACCGGGATAAATCAAGGGACAACAACGACGAGCTTGTCGGTCGCGAAACTGGCTCACTCGAATCCGAGGCGTCTTCGGTCAACAGCGCCACTTCTTTCTCGCTACTGTCGCACAAGAATAGCAACCGGCGGAAGTCGCGCCAAGAGACGAATTCTCCCTCAATGTCTTCAGAGACGGCCCTGGAGCCCATTGGCCCCGACCAGAGCAAAGACAATATCGAGAAAATGCCGTCTATAGCGCATGCGGAGTCGGGGAGCTTGACACTCGAACAGTCTGTGCGGACATTTCGACTCTTTGAGATCCTGCGGAGCGGGGACACGAACGCGATATCGAAGGCGTACAAGGAATCGAGGGAACATCAGGGCTCAAGCGCGCTAACTGGCACAACGATCCTCCATCTGGCCATTCAGTGTGCGGAGCCGCAGGTTGTGGAATTCGTCTTATCCCTTGGGGATGATCTTGATATCAACGCCCGCGATCGAGATGGAAATACCCCTCTTCATCTTGCGGTCCAGCTTGGAAGAGGACCGTTAGTCCGCGAGTTATTGAACCGGCCCACAGTCAATGATTCGATTGTCAATTATCGCGGACAAACCGCCCTTGATGTCGCGCGTAATCCTGAGATCTTCCAACAACTTCAGCTCGCACGATCCCTCTTCATTGATAGCAAAACCCAGGAAATCCAGTCGCTCGTGTCCCAGGGCGACTACGAAAAGCTCGAGAAGGTACTGGAGGAGCCACGTGTTGAGGGGATTCTAGATGTGAATAGTTTGGATTTGGTCGCCGACCCGGCTACTATACAGTCTGGAGGCACCCTGCTGCATGAGGCTGCTCGGAAAAAGGATACAAAACTCATACAGATCCTACTGATGCATGGTGCTGATCCTTTTCGGCGTGACAAGAAGGGGAAGTTACCTCAGGATGTGACGAAAGATGAGAAGACGCGCGCCATTGTCAAGAAATCCCCTGCTGCAGTCATCGCACAACGTGGCATCCAAGAGAAAGCCATCCTTGGGAATAACTCAGCCCAGGGCCTTTCGGGACGTCCAGGAATAGGTGAAGCGCCGCTCGCGGGTAAAGATTCCCGTGAGATGAGGGGGTATCTGAAGAAATGGACGAATTATACCAGTGGCTATAAGCTACGGTGGTTTGTACTTGAAGATGGCGTTCTGAGCTACTACAAACATCAAGGTAACTATCCTCGCCTCCCCTTGCTGAAAATTTCGGAAAATTGACTTGCGTTTAGACGATGCTGGCTCTGCATGCCGTGGTGCGATCAATATGAAGATCGCCCGGCTCACCATGGATGCGCAGGATAAGACGCGGTTCGAGATCCACGGGAAGTCCTCCGTCAAATATCACCTGAAGGCGAACCATATTGTGGAGGCCAAGCGCTGGTTCTGGACTTTAAACAACGCCATACAATGGGCCAAGGACGAAGCGAAGGAGGAACAAAAACGTCAGACAAGGCAGGCTGAGGCACTTCGTCAGGCAAAGATCGATCAGATGGAAGGCCGTACACCAGCAGAGGGCCCACCTGAATCCATCAAATCGAATGGCAAAGGGCTCGCACCTCCTTCCTTCGGTGTACCAAGTAGCTGCGGTCACAGACTTAGTACACATGCGTCTCGTACGACCCTTGACAGCGCCCCTGCAGATGAAGAAGCCTCATTCTACGATTCCTACGATCGAGGCGGCGTTGTACAGAACGAGGTTAATCGGGCGGTCAGTCACGTAACCAGCGTGCCCGATATCGAAGAAGAAGAAGATGACTATGGTGATTACGCATCCACCCGTGATATGAGTCCTTCCGATAAGGATGCACTGAGTATCACTGCGCAATCGGCGAAACTTCAACTGGAGATTCTCGCCAATGTCGCGGCGGGTTTGCAGGCAGAGAAATCAAAGAATCCGAATGTGCCAATCTCGGACCCCGCTGTTGGCCAGGCCCTTGTTGCTTATGAGGGAGCAGTGAGTAGCCTGCAAGGCCTGGTGCAAAATCTCCTCAGGATTTCGCGGGATCGCGACTCATATTGGCAATATCGATTGAATCGGGAGGCTCATCTTCGAAAAATGTGGGAGGAAAGTATGGCACGGATTGCACAGGAGCATGAAGAATTGCAGTCAAAGATGGGAGAGTCCGAAGAGAAGAGGAGACGTACGAAGAGAGCCCTCAAAGAGGCCCTTGAAAGCGCATCCGCACACACCAGCCGCCCCATCAGCAAAGTGCCGTCTAGCGTATTAGTCTCTGGGGAAGAGAATCGTACCGTTACCGGAGCGGACGAAATGGAGAAGCAAGCTGTGCCTGCCGTCGAGGATGCCTCAGATCAAGAGAAACAAGAGGTGGGAAAGACCTTACATCGCAAGAGATCAGCTCTTTCCCGCATCAGTAGTCTTTACGACTCTGAGTCGGATGACGACGATGAATTCTTTGATGCTATTGATGCGGGTGAGATAGAAGTGGAAGATATGACGACCTCGAAAGTCAAAGATGAAGGAAAGGAAGAGCCCGAGGTAGAAAATGCTGAACTTCGAGCTGCGAGACACTCCGAGATAGCCCCCTCCTTCGCGGGATACGAGGAACCTGTACGGACGAGACTCAATATGGATAACGATAACAGGCCCAGGATTTCGTTGTGGGTAAGTAATTGCTGTCACCCTAGCCAAAACCATGAAAAGGGAAAAGTTCTAAGAATGATGCTACAGGGAATCCTGAAATCGATGATTGGCAAAGATATGACGAAGATGACTCTGCCGGTATCTTTCAATGAACCAACATCGTTGCTTCAGCGAGTAGCTGAGGACTTGGAGTATGCTGACCTGTTGGATATCGCGGCTGACCGATCCGATTCGATGGAGCGTTTGGTGTATGTGGCTGCATACGCAGCGAGCGAATACGCCTCAACAATCGGCCGTGTAGCGAAGCCCTTCAATCCTCTTCTTGGGGAAACTTTTGAATACGTTCGCCCCGACAAGGGTTACAGGTTCTTCATTGAGCAGGTTAGCCATCATCCGCCCATTGGCGCAGCTTGGGCCGAATCGCCGAAGTGGGATTACTGGGTAAGAATTAAATGTTCCCTTCTACATATACCGTTTTTGCCGTCTAACATGATTCAATAGGGTGAATCTGCTCTGAAGTCAAAGTTCTACGGTAAATCATTCGATATCAACCTTCTTGGAACCTGGTTTTTGAGACTGCGCCCTGCGTCAGGCGGGGAGGAGCTCTACACTTGGAAGAAAGTCACGTCGTCTGTTATCGGCATCATCACGGGCAGTCCAACCGTGGACAATTATGGCTTGATGGAGATCAAAAATTGGACCACCGGTGAGGTTTGTTACCTGGACTTTAAACCGAGAGGCTGGAAGGCGGCCTCTGCATACCAGGTAACTGGCAAAGTCGTTGACCGTGATGGATTGCCCAGATGGAGTATCGGCGGACGGTGGAATGATAAGATTTACGCTCGCCATACTCCTGGATTTGAGGCACAAGTGTCCGGCCAAGATCCTGAGTCGGCCAAGACCTTCTTGGTGTGGCAAAGCCATCCCAGACCAAGTGGAATTCCCTTCAATCTGACACCTTTTGTGATCACGTTGAATGCTCTCCCTGAAGGTCTGAAGCAACATCTTCCACCGACTGATACGCGGCTTCGCCCCGACCAACGCGCGATGGAAGATGGGGAATATGACCATGCTGCTAATGAGAAGCATCGCGTTGAGGAAAAGCAACGGACGAAGCGCCGGGAGAGAGAGACAAGAGGCGAGCAGTATCGACCTCAGTGGTTCACCAGGGCCAAGTGTCCGATCACTGGGGAGGACTACTGGGCACACAATGGGAAATACTGGGAGTGCAGGCAAAGGGGGGACTGGAGTATCAGCGAAGACATTTTCTGAAGTTCATCCACAGCCTGTAAAGCTGTCTTTAGTGGTGCACATATTGCCGCGGATCAAGGAGCAGTCATCCGTGGTGGACTGGCTATCCGATGATCAGACGTTCTTATTTCTGAATACATCTTGCCCTCACTGGCTCGTCAATCCAGCAGGCGCTTAAATATCTGGTTTCTACAGCACGTAACCTTCAATATCAACCCTCAGCTTTCTGTAACTTGAGTAATTTCTTCAATCAGGATTCTCTCGGATCACGTGATGTAGCGGCATTCTTCGGCCAGAAATCACAGCCTCGAAGCCAGACCAACTCAATTCCCCTTCAGCTTCACCCACGACAGTCACAATGCCAGGCGAATATACTTGTGGGCGCTGCCTGCAAGTGTTTCAGCGCAGGGTCGCTCTTCGAGGCTCTACGATCCGATTGCAAAATGTGGCCAATCCATCGCGGACAGGCGAATCTTCCACTTTCCTCGCACGACGGTTCGGCTCGCAAAACAATGGTCGCTTCGTATCCAGATCTTCTCAGGGGCAGTTGAAGCGGGCATCGGGTCCTTCTCCCTCATCAGCCTCCCCTGTGCCAAAGCCACTGATCCATCGGGCCTCGTCGACCTCCTCAAGCCAAGCGCAGGAAGCCAGGACCTTGCTGAAGCCAAACAACCTCTTCCACCCTTTCTCGAAGTCCCCTGCACCCGCAATCAGACAGCGTGCGGCCTTTATCAAGCAGAATGCCTTTTGTCCGCACCCGAGCCATCAGCAAACCCGCGCACCGGTTTCTCCTCACGACCCGGAGTCACGGAAGAGCCAAGAAGGCTCTCTCCCCCCAGCCCACTCGCACTTTGAGTGCCCCGACTGCGGGGTTCCGATCTACTGTTCCGAGGGCCACTGGATGGATGATTTTGAGGCGCATCTGGAGATTTGTGACACCATCAGGCAGATCAACGAGGACGACCATGATCTTCATTCCGGACGGTTCTTTCCAGAATTCACTTATCCGGGTCTGCAGGACGATAACTTTGTCGTCAACATGACCAACTGGGATACCTTCCTCTATACACGGGAGTTCGACGCCATCAATCATGATCGAAGCATGCGCCAGGTTACCAGAATGCTTACATATCCGTTGACGATCGGAAGTGTTTTGCATGAGCTGAGCCCTTATACCGTCCGAAAGGGTGGCAGACTTACTTCCGAAGGACTCAAGAGTGTCAGCGGTAAGCTTGTCCTTTGGCACTAGTTGTTTTGGTGTATCATGCAACTGATTGATCCGTTCCTAGCCCTCCGTTACACCTTGCATCCTCCCAAGACAGGCGAGGGAATTGATATTAAAGGCTTGCGTCTGAAGTCTCCCCCGGTCCGGGTATTCATTCTAGGTGCCCGCGCTGAATCGTCACTGCCTCGTGATGTCTGGCTGCAGTTGAGCTACCTCTTCCCGCGGTCCCTGATCCATTTGGTTTTCATTGGTCCTGAGAGTATGGCCAATCGAGATGAAGAGTTTCCTCTCCCGGAACGGACGCCGGAGAATCCGTTTGGAGGCATTGTGGAGGATCGACTCGGTGGGCAACTGAAGATCACGACGTATGTTGAATACTTCCATACAATGTACAAGGCCCAATACTTCCAGCCGTTTGACCCTTATCTCGACTGCTTTATGCTTTTCCACCCTGGCCTCGGACACCCCGCCAGTTCCCACGAGTGGGAGGAAACTCTGCCGCTGCTTCTAGAGACCAAGATTCCCATCATTACCACCGGCTACACGCAGTGGGACATGGAGAGGGATATCAACTGGGTCCGTGAAAAATGCGCTGGCGAATTTGACATCTTGCTGGAACCGGGCGAGAATATCTTCCGCAGTCTGCGTTGGGATTTGAACGACCTGGATCCCCATGATGTTTCTTGCGGAAACTGGGGTTTGTGGGCGTTCAGAGGAAAGAGGTATGTGTTCCCCCCTCCCTCAAAATAATTTCCCAATGGCTAACAGGTTTGTTTTATCAGATACGAGGCTACATTCAGGGACTCATAAGGCCATTTCCTCTGGAAATGTATGTGTTGGTTATATATTCCTGTAGATTGTAACATATTAATTTTCAATTCTCTCCCCTTTTGTCGCTTTGAAGTCCGGTGTACGGAGTACTCAATGCATTTATACCAAGTACTTATGTTGAAGTAACCGTAGGACTGATAATCTTCAACGCCAAAACGTTCTCGTAGATAATTGCCCTCTCTTCTACAAGGTAAAAACGCGACTGAATTCGTCAAACACATCTATCATTACAGGCACGAACTTAGAAAAAGAAAGGGGGGTCAAGAACAGGGACCCGGATACTTGAGAAGCGAAATACAAAGGGTATAATAGGTGGGACATGAAAATAGATAACGTGAAGTCAAGTCGGAAGAACGGTAAATCGGCAAGGTAATCAAGAATGGAATGGACAGAACAGCCAAGCTGATGGATCATGGATGGATCCCTTGGATCGAACCGTGGATAGTCCGTATGGCACAGAACAATGCGATAAAAAGAATCGAAAGAATCGAAAGACCAAAAAAAAAAAAAACCTGTAAGATTCGTTGACGACGCCCCCTATTATTCATAGAGGTAGATGCACAACCACAGAGCCTCCCCGGCATTGACACCTTTTGAAGCAAGAGGGAGATTGTGCCGCGATCTCATATCCAGTCCTCATCCTCTAGAGCATGAAGAGTCCCGCAACAGCCACGACGCCCGCGATCAGAGCACCGGAGAAGTTCATCGTAGAAGCAGCACCGGTATGATATGCCGGGGGGGAGGTAACCGCGCCGGTCGGCGTGGGGACAACGCTGATGAGAGAAGCCGAAGAGCTGGGGGAGGAAGAGGACCGGCCGGGGTTAAAGAGGCTGCTGCTGGTAGGGCGGATGGAGAGGCTGCTGGGGCTGGGGGTCACGTTGACGACGTCGCTGATGGGCGATGGGGCCGAGGAGGAGGCGCCGACGCTCATCACCTGGACGGTGATGGTTGAGGTGGTTGACTCGGCTTGCTGTGCGGCGAATGCGAAGGGTGTGGCCGCCGCGACAGTAACGAGAAGAGCCTTGGTGAGATGCATTTTGATTGTTGTGGATTGATTGAGTATATGAAATTGGAATTGCCTTGTGCGGTGATTATTGTCGTCACGCTCTGAGATGAGTTGCAATATGAGGAAATGAATGGAGCCTGAAACGAGTGACAGCTCTGTTGAGAAATGAAAAGAACGAACGACAATGCCTTGAGGCAGTCCAAGTAGGTATCTCGTAGATTGGTAGTTGGCAGTAAACAGAACGAAGGACGGGAAATGACAAGGATAATAAAGGTGCAAGGGAAAAGGGGCCAAACGCCAACGCCAACGTTGGCGCTAGATGGAGTACACACTAGACAGTCCCAAGTCCAACCAGCGAACTATGCTGAGTCTACTCCGTACACTGAATGATTAGCGAATAGTCATTGGCTGGCAGTCAAGTTCCATCTTTCAAGTTTCAATAATTGCAAGATGTCGATCTGTTTGAGCTCTTGTTTGGTGAACAGTCGTCAGTGATATGCCTCCTGGTAACAAGTCCAGTGCATGAATTACACCAAGACCCCCAGTTCTTCATTCAGATAGAAATGTGAGTTGATGGTAAATCATAAATGACAGGACTCAGCTAATTGCCATTCAGAAGACAGAAGCATGGCGCATGCAGTGTTGCAGTGGAGTTTATCTGCTAAACTAGTAGAAGAGTAATTTATCGACTTCAATTCTGGCTTAGTTGAAAGGGGCTCAGAATGTTTATGTCTTAGGGAGTTCCTATAGAAACTGAGATCAGCCTATTGATATTATATTAAGGCTGACATTGAGAAGCTGTTTCAAAGTGCATGCAGAGTATGAACGTCTATCGTCTAAGCGTAAGAGAATACGAGGATGACTTCGGATAATCGTATTAATTCGTATAAGCAGCAACTCGTATCGATCTATCGTACAGAGAGAATCTAAGGAAGGTCGGATGTCGTGAATAGTGATCATGAGCAAAAAGAAAACATGAAGCAAGAGTTCACCTTCCAACGCCGGATAGGGTATCAAGCGATGATCAAGGAAAAAACCACCCAGCAAAGTATGAAACGATACCATATATTTCAAGAAGCCACGGTCCATAGCTTCAGGAACGAATAAGGATAAAATGAGCAAAGCAGGGAACTCGGTTGAAAAATAAGACAAGCAATTCAATCATGGCGTCATTATAGCGTCCAGACAGTGCAGACCACCAGAGCAATCATCACCCAGTATCCACTGGCTTGCATGATGGCGGCATCTGAAGCTGTTGCGGTGGACGAGCTCGAGGGATCCGCGCCGTTTGGCAAGGTTCCATTGATGTAGATGGTATCGGTCCCGTTGACATTGACCACCCTGGCGACGCTCGAGTTCGTGGGCTGAGTGCCATTGAACAGCGATTGGTAATAGGTGCTGTTATTGTTATTATCACAGCCACATTCTGAATGCTCTTGGCACAAGCAAACCACCGGCATGGACTGGTTCTGGTGGGAAGTTTCATTCACGTAGTGGTAATGATGCGAGTATGGGTAGGCATATACACTGTATAGCCAAAGACCGGGGAAAATCGCCAGAGCAGTTGCTGGCAAGAGGAAAGGGGCGATTCCAAGGGGCGACCGTGAACCAGCGCTGTATGCAGATTGGGCACCTCCAGCGTAGTAGGCACCACCGCCATACGAGGGCCGACTGCCAGAGTAGTAACCAGGGCTTGAACCCCCACGAGTCGAGCCCGAGGAACTGCCTGAACCTGAGCCCGAGGAACTTCCGGACGAGCTGTATGTAGAGCGATCTCAATCAGTATTCAAACTCTAAGAAAAATGGAATCCAACTCACCCAGTTCTCGACGACGACGAACTACTGCTTCCGCCGCTTCCACTGCGTCCACCACTGGAGCCCCCGCTACTACCACCACCTCGTCCACCTCCACCACCTCCACGACGTTTCTCAAGATCTGATGTTTTGGGAGAATCATATGATATGGGAACAATATCACCAGTATCACGCAAGACGAGATCCGACAGCGGGATACTGAGAGAGATGACCGACGTGGATGATAGAAGAAGGAGAAAGGCCGCAGTGTAAGCGATCTTCATCTTGTTGAATGAATAGATCAAACTCCAGAAGCTTGGATATAATAATGGCTGCTGGAGATATTAATTTCTTGAAGCTGATGAGAAGGAAATTTGCTCTGTCAAGTGTCAGATGGCGGACAGTTATGCTTAATGAAAGAGGAATTCTCGGTCATTTACGGGGGAATATTTAACTTTAAAGCAGTGACTGAGATCCTGAGAGCACTTTCCTTTCTTCTCTGATCCAAGCCACGAATATGTTTCTTGAATGTTGATTCATGGTTGATATACTGCCAAGAGCCAAGAGAAGCCACTCGTCCGTTCATTTTCCAAGAAGATAAAGGAAGGAGTGGTGATATTGATCTTCTACTTCTATCTAGTATCTACCTCTTGGGATGGTCATTTCAGTTCATCAAATCATCAAAATCCATCAAATCCAACTGAACAAGGATGAAGTCATTAACTACTTCCACGTGCTGAGAGAAGCTGTATGGAATTCTTCACCTTCCACAAAGAACATGATACTAATTACTATTAGGCTTGGGTAGAGGCGCAGTTGGCTACTAGCAATGCCACCGCCTTTCTCTTATTAACTGGAAGCCGTAGGAACACTCAGACTCTCAGTCTCAGCACAGCCTGTAGGAAGAGCCTCATTCGGATCCAGTTTCAACCAAGGGTCCAACACTATCGGCTCAGAGAACCTGTCATTGGAGGGAATGAATCATGAACCATCATCCAAACAGTACAGTAAGATCATAAGATGCCGTGGTACCCAGGCGCATGTCTCGTCGTGGTTGATTGAGATACTCGTCTGCCATGGTATTTTTACGTCATAGACTGTACAGCCCTAACAATTGACACCAGCTTTGGTACATCCATTCCTAGACCCGTGGCTGTCGCTCATAAAAGGCATCCAAGGCAAATTTTAGGCGATGCACGATATCACTCTTCCTTTCTCAACTTTACCAGCGGCCGGTAGACAGGATCCCACATCTGGACTCGAATCCATTCCTCCAGGTCGCCCTCCTCAGTGGGGATCCCTTCTTCCTGCGCATGCCCTTCTTCTACTGCAGCCTTAATCACTGCCTTAGCAATGTCAACACTAATTTCCCGCACCTCTTCAACATCAGGTAGAAGAGGCTTGTCTGGATTTTGAAATGCAGGTGACCGAGCAGCCAGCGCCTTGACAGCTGCAACCAGCATCTTGTCCGAGAGGATGCGTGCCCGAGATAAAACTGTCCCAAGCCCAATTCCCGGGAAACAGGTCGAGTTGTTACATTCCGCTGTAGGTATTTGGATAAGCCATGTTGGATTACCGAAACTCCCCATTGGGGCAGTCAGCACTTACCAATCTCATACTTTGCTCCACTGCGGTCAATAGGAGGAAAAGGACTCCCAGTGGCTATCAATGCACGTCCATCCGTCCAATCATTAATATCTTTGGGTCGAGCCTCGTGCAACCGAGTAGGGTTACTCAATGGAAAGACAATTGGTTTGTCAACATGTTTGGCCATTTCTCGAATGATCTCTTCCGTGAAAGCGTTTGGCTTTGTTGATGTTCCAATCAGCACATGCGGTTTGACTCGTCTGACCACAGACAGCAAGTCTCTTTCCCCATCAGGCCATTCACCATCATCTCGTGCAAAAGGTGCTTGGGCTGGTGTTAGTTCATCTCCTAGGGACTTGACTAACAAGCCTGGTTTATCCAGACACCTAAGCGGGTTTAGCCGGTACTCGGAAGAGATTTGGGCAAGGCATACCATATCTGCTCGGCCGCTTCTTTTTTCGATTTATGGGCCTCCGTCATGATTGCATCGGCAATCTGTTGAGCAATGCCAGTACCTGCTGAACCTGCACCGAAGATGACCACACGGACATCTTCCAGTTTAACACTGCTGACATGGAGGGCGGCCATCAATGCTGCTAGAGTCACACAACCAGTGCCTTGAATATCATCATTGAAACAGGCCATATGCGGTCGAAACTCATCCAGCAGTCTTTTGGCATTGTGGAGGCCAAAGTCCTCACTGGGAAGAGACGTCAACTCACTTCGGGCGCTGGTGGAGGGTGAAATCCTATCGATACTTACAAATGAAGGTATGCCTTGGGAAACAGCTTTCTGGCAGTTTTGACAAACTTATTCACAAATTGATCATACTCCTTTCCCCGAGCCCGGGGCTGTCGAAGGCCAAGATAAAGCTCATCGTTCAGCAAATTTTGGTTCTGCGTTTGTGTTAGCGAACGCTGCTCGTGGTGTTATCTCTCGGCCATACATCTGTGCCGCAGTCCAGCACTACTGGAAGCTGCCGCATTGGATGAATTCCCGCACATAAGGTTGTGATAACCAATTTGGCAACGGAGATCATGATAGCGCCAACGCCTTGGTCGCCAATTCCTAGGATCTGCGATTGCCTTGTCAGACTCGTGGATGGAGTAGAGATAGCCATAAGATACCTCTTCGCCGTCGCTGACGACAATATAGTCAACATCCCTGCCACGGCCATAATTGCGCAGACACTCCTCGATTGCGTCCTGGTCATTGATATTCAGGAAACAGCCTTCCGGCCGTCTGAACAACCGTGAGTAGTTCTGAATGGCATCACCCTCGGTTGGGGTATAGATGACACTGAACATTTCTTTTAGATGGGTTTGTAGCAGCTGCCCAAGATTAGTGGGTAGTCCTTTTCATCACCTTGAGCAACAGAGTCTCGCTTATCGCAAATAAAAATACCTACTTTATAATACAAGACCTCATTCTGCGCCTTCATACTCGCCATAAACGTGTTTTTCGCCAGATCATCTGCCCGACTGCTGTACTGCTCATATGCACGCTGGACCTGTTCCTCAAGCGTCTGTACATTCGGAGGTACCAGCCCATGCAGCTTAAAGGTCTTTCGCTCCTCATTGGTAAATGCAGAGCCTTTGTTAAAAGTGGAATTATGTATGACGGCCATCCCCTGGTGGTATCAGCAACTTTGCTGTTTCGTCCCATGGATGCCTGCTCACTCACCTCGTAAGGACACTCCAAGGGCCCTAACGCTGCCCGAGGCAGATTGTTAAACTTTGAAGACTTGGAAGTAGACATTTACGAGTTAGTCGAGGGACCAACGCTGTCTGTTTTATAGAATGCAAAGGTTGACATGCAGGTTGATCATGACGAGAACTGATCAACAGAACAAGTCAGAAATCATCTCCACGTAGTTATATTATCAGCAGGGAAGTGCTCTAAGCTCTTGTGGCATGACATGACGTCTAGGATGACCATCAACAAGTATCAGACGGTCTTATCTTATCGTACACCACGTGGTGATAAGATAACACAAATGCTGACTAACCCTGAAACTAAGCGAGACCAAAAACAGCAAAGCCACCAAATTTGCGATCCTCAAGTTCTCAACCTTTTCACTTCATCAGATGAGCAGCGTCGTTCTCTTCTTGACAACACCAGTTGAAAAAAGCCTCGAGCTTTTCCAGCATTATATAGATACAGACTTTCCTCATGATGCGAGGATCACGAATTACTGACTACTATTTCAGAATGCTGGACAGAAATGAAAAACTCCAGGTTATGTTACCGAATACCGACGCAACTTCACAATCCAGCTGTCCCAGTCTCTATCTCCCATTTCCTCCGCAAGGAGCGTGGAACAATCAGACATCACGGACCCTTCGGTAAACGAAGGACAGTCACCACATGTTACGTCTTGTGACAGTGGATCGACTGGAGCTGGATTGTAGGAGCTCGTTTTTTCGAGTCTTTTCCAAATGTTGCTAGAGGAAATTTACAGGGCCTTCATAGTTCATGTTTTTGCTCGCGTTTTTTTGACATCTACGAGAGCATGACTCCTTGCGCACCTACAGAAATTGTTGAGGGTGGATATTTTGGGTTTTGGTAGAGATAGAAGAATGGAATGAAAGCACTTGAGCTGTTATATACAAAATACTCCGTAAGATCTATAACTTGCTCTGAGCCTGACCCTCATCATCAATGATCTTCACCACAACTTTCCCCCAGGTCTCCCTACTACCCAGAGCCTGTAATGCGGCGGGAACACTTTCCAATCCAACGAAGCTCTCGTCGCGAAACGCAGTCCCCCGGAACTTGCCCTGGGCCACTAGATCAAAGATGCCCTTCCAGACCTCACCCACCGTCTCCTTCTCAAACCTCGCGTACTGGCCCCAGTGCAGCCCGACAAGGCTCACATTCTTCAACAGCACCCTGTTCAGCGCGACCTTCTCGATCCTGCCCGCCGCGAAGCCAATCACCAACAACCGCGCATTCCACGCCACGCACTTCAGACTAGCCTCGATCATACCGACGGGGTCATACACGATATCCACTCCGGCCTTACCATTCCCTTCCCGATGCAGGGCACACAACCGTTTAACCTCCTCGGGCCAGCGCCCGTCGCGATAATCGACGACAAAATCCGCCCCAAAGTCACGCGCAACTTGTCGTTTACGCTCGGAGCCCGCCGTCGCCACCACCGTCGCGCCTTTCGCCTTGGCGATCTGCACGGCCGCAAGCCCGACCCCGCCCGCTGCCGCATGCACAAGGACCCAGTCACCCGCCTGGACCCGCGCCCGGTGCACCAGGCCCCCGTACGACGTCGGCGCCGTCACGAATAATCCCGCTGCGTCTGAGAAACTCCACCCGTCGGGTACGGGGAGGAGTGCGTTCTCCGGGGCGAGGATGTGTGTTGCGTAGGCGCCCTGTGAGGCGCCGAATACGCGGTCCCCGATTTTGAATCTCGGCTGCGAGGTTGGTCGGGTCGGGACTGCGAGGACGGTGCCCGCGAACTCGGCGCCGCTGATCCAGGGTAGAGGCGGCTGGTGCTGGTATTTCCCTTGGATTTGGAGGAGGTCGAAGAAGTTGGTTCCCGCTGAGTGGATTTCGATTAGGTATTGGTCTGGTGAGGGTGATGGGGTGGGGAGTTCGGTGACTTTGAGGTCGAGAGGACCCTGTTGTCATTATTAGGTTGAATTGTCTTTGAAGAAGTGGTTATCAACGTACCTTGACATATTCTTTGACCTGGATGGCCCTCATTGTGCGGAATAGACTCAGTTAATGCCAATGCTTTTAAAAATCAGAACAGGATTCAGCTCAATAAATAAAATATCAGGGAGGATAGTCACAGAGAATCCTCCCCGCGTCGTCATATGAGCCGAGGTCAGTTTCGGATATCTGACTGATAAGATCTGGAGAATAGGTATAGAAGCTTGGCAGATCTAATCGATATGAGTATCTTGGGATAAGAACAAAGCTGGAAAGTAAACAACACATAATGCTTTTCCTTAACCAAATGCCATCATAATAAACTGCCCAAGTACATTCACTATCATGCAATACATTATGCGCCATGAAGACATCACAACCATAACACCAACCTTGCCCTAAGCTTGCAAGCTTATACATGGAAGAGATCGAGGATGAAAGAGGAATAAGGGGAAATGAAGGGGATAAAAGTTGTACTTGGCATGTCCAGCATGCGCAGCGAAATGTGGTTCCAGGCAAGAACTAAAAAGCGAAAAGTTGTATATAAACCGAGGCAGAAGCCAGTTCTTGCATCTAGAATTCGATCAGAGGCCCATCCAGAAGAGACTCTTGTCCGTATGGATAAATAGGTGTACATATTACCGGATGGTGTCCGGTAGGGAAGAACTGCAATGGGGGAGTTATGAGCCCATTTGATGAGTAGTGCGTCATCCTCGAGGGCAGCGATGCCTTTCTCTCAGCATACTCTTGGCCCTCCCGTTGATCACTCCGTGAAAGACGGGCTGTTTCATCGGGTGTATATTGAAGGGACATGGCGCGTTTCCATGGCTTCGCTTCGCTGAAGTAATCACACATTTGATGCTGGGGAACACTGGAATAAGGCGCTGACCGGGGCGAGTACACCACAGGGCCAGGCTGCAGGTGCGTCGTATGCATTGTGGGGTCCACGGGGCTTGCTGATGGAGGGCTAAGGGGAGCAGAGGTATAAAACTGAACTGATGGAGGTTGGGTCACTGCACCAGGAGAAAACGGGTACCAATGAGGCATTGTCCACTGGATTGGTGCCACTGGCGCTGTGGTCGATACCGGCTCCTGCATGCAAGACTCGGTCACGGAAAACGGAGCCCCGCTGTAGCCATGTGTCATTGTTGATGTCGGGTTGACAAATACCGCATCGAAGGCACTGGGGTTTGATACGGCTACAGGAGAGCCATTGGGGGAGCCGTAATGTTCTGACGGGCATGGTGATGGCTGTTGACCAACCGGAAGAGACCAGGCATCGGAGACATTCTGATTATTGAGCGGAATTGGGGCTGGAGGTTGCGTATATACTCTGTGGCTTACATACCACTCGGGTTCTGTAGCCGGAGGATGTCTTGCATCGCATTGTTGGATAGGATGTGACGGAGTTCGGGGAGAGACAGATGATGCTTGTGTCTTTGGAGAGACTCCTTCATTTCCACTGTCGTCGCCAGAGTTCTGGGGTTTCTTCCGTGTTTGACGAGAAGGCTTTGTAACACGCCACTTCTTCAGTCTGCTTCGTAGCTGAGTTTCACTATTGAGGAGGAGAGTTTAGTATAGGTATGATTCCTTCTTTTGGCACCTGTCTCACCTTGGATTGAAATTATCTGAACGAATTTTTTTGATCACTTGCTTCAGAGGCCATTCTTCATCTTTATATAACTTGGCGATTAAGGCTTTCTTCTTCTCCCAGACGTCTGATGGAATCGAAGCCTTCATTTTGAAGAAAACTCGGAGAGGAAGTAGAGGGATGGTATAGTTGACCAATTTCTATGGAAGACAATGCAATGTATACATGAATAGATGTATGGATGTAGAAGATAAGTAAGGAATCAGAAAGACATGCCCTGTGCGAGATCTGGATCTATATGTAGTGCAACTATATGATCAACTAAGCTCAAGGAAGTAATTAGTATCCTCCGTAACTGCGTCGGAGTTGAAGAGAAGATATCCAAGAGACACTCATGTTTGATATGCAACGGATGATTGGCAGATTTGAATCGCGCAGTGGATTCTCTTTTTAGTGTTGAGAGAAACTGCTGCAGTCCATTGTCTCGGGTCTATCAGTATCAGTGTCATTCATATCTACTCCATAACAGGGGAGCTTATGTTGATCCTTGGAGGGGAGAGAGGGGTCAACTATGTAGTCATAGAAAGTACTCATGAGTACTTGAAGTTGATGTCTCTCATGTCTCAGTTTGTATGTAACTGACACTATCAAAGTACTTCCATTCAGGTACCTCGGAGTCTACTTACAGTTACAGTCTACAGACCAAGTACATTACTACATCCGTAAGTATGAACAAGATCTACTCTATCTTTGACACTGACACTGACACTGACAGAGAATGGTTGAAGAATTGTACTCCCTAGACATCAATGTTTTTTTTATCTATCTACTTTTCATTCCCGTTCCTGGTTGAGAGTATCTCTCTCATTGGACTGTTGCATTTTGATCCCGTCAATAGTTCCAATCCATCGTTCCGTCAACATATCCTCTCTTACGGAGTACTTCGCCTTGAGATTCTTATTTCTTTTTCTATCTCCCACTCAATCAAACCCACTTGTGTGTCCATCTCAGCTCATGCATACAAGGTCCGATCCAAAGTCGCATGGTGGCAATGGCGATGGAGTATGCGGTCAGTTGCAGCTCATCGCTTGTGTCTAGATCTGCCTAAGTATCTACTAACTACTCTACGAGTACGGAGTATCTACAGAGTCTATGGACTAGATAGTCTAAATGATCTCTCATTGCATAAGAAGCTAAACCTTTCTTGGAACTTGGCGCAGATGTCGTACTTCCTAATCGGGAAAGCCAAAGATGTACTCCGGAGTGGAGCTGAACAGTGAACTGTTGAAGTTGAACTGCTGAAGCAATGAGGCAAATATTAATCTGCAAGAAGAACAGATCTCGATTCTCTTACGGAGTAGTTACTTCCGAGTACCTCCGTACAACAGAAGTCTTGACAGAATCTTAATATCGTTTTTTATCTCCTACTCTTCAGGTGGTCTTCTCCTTGATATCAGGCAGATTATAGATAAGTATCCTCTCTTTGTGTGAACCGTGGAGTAAATATCTACTACTAGTAATGCAGTAGTAAAAGATCTATCCATCCTGCTTTCTTTGTTACTTGATCTCCGACTTTTGACAGAGTTAAGAGCTCATCTGAAGCTCAGGATGAGGCAATTTGCGGAGAATCTTTGTACATTATTCATCCATATCACTTGTTGGGTGTCAATTCCACTCTCCCCCCCTGTCTGAGGGGAGAAATAAGGTACAATCACTGACTGCATTAACCTAATCTATCAGGAAGAGAGATTACTAACTTTGCAAACATGTCTTACTCCATAGTCTACTACCCTTATCTTCCTTTCCCTGTTCTATTTCCCTTGATCTTTGCTTTCATCAACAGGAGTAAAGGTGGGAGAATCCCCTTCTCTTCAGGGGGTTTTCCGGTTGTTGGCGCGGATAGCTGTGAGCTGACAGTAAATATTTGCGGTAAACCCCTGCTTACTGCTCTAGACTACTACAGACAAATCTTTACCTTCAATCTATGAAGTACGGAGTAAGCGGATCTGCACCATCAGAAACACTTCCAAGAAGAAATAACACCTAGACTAAGCATTCTAGTTTCTGTATTCATGTAAGCGGAACTTCATTGAAGATTGAAAAATCTTTTCCTTGACCGTGACCAGGTAGTATCAAGATAGTGGATAGGTGTTTGAATGGAGATTCGAGATTTTTTGTCCGTGGAGATACTCATTAGGGCTTGAAGTTGTACATGACTACATGTACATATATAAGAACCCCACAGGTCTTCTGGTCAAAAGGTCAAGGGAACAAGGTGCAATTAATCTAAAGTGGGTATCTCATCTCTCTCAGTCCCAGGGTCTCAATCAACCTCCATCTGAGGGAGCTTAAGTCATCAGTTGACTGACCACTGGCGACAGTTCCCCGTCCCGCTAAATGATGCAGTTATATCAAATAACTTATGTGAGTATCAAGGCAAAGTGGCAAACACACCCCATGGACCATCGTTCTATCCATGTTATTAAGCAATTACAACACAGGATCTATTGTAATCATTGACAAGGGTAGGAAGTAGAATCCTGGTTGATGCCTGATCTAATGAATACGAAGAGACAAAGTTGCCACCAAAAAAGAAATCTGGTCACCTGCAAGTCCCTCGGCGCTTACAAGGGCAGTTAGGTGATGAATCCATTTAGGATTTTCTGCAAGAGAGCGACAGCCGCGTGAGAAGAAAATAAAAAAGGATTCATTCGAACTATTTCAGGCCTGGAGATCCGGTAGTTCAATTGATCTAGTGAAATCGTACAGATTGACAAGCCCATTGTAGGGGACAATCTGCAGATTCCTCACAGGCTGGCTGGCTGCAAGCTGGCTTTGATTGATAGCTGAGACTGTGACGAAAAAGGGATATGCAAACCCTTGAAAACAATCCATTTCCATGTCCAAGGCTGGGACGAGTCGATGACAATCGAGGGCAATACTGTGATCATCCCAATGAGGGAAGTTGGGAACATGACAATTGGGCTGCAATCACACTCGGCTCGGGGATGATTCTTCTTGTGGATGTTGACATCGAATCTTCAAGTGACCAGACAATCCCTTTACGTACAATGAAGCCCATGTGTCGGGAAGCTGACTCTGTATGGAAAAGATAATCCATGCTTAGGACTGTCCATAACCCACAGCTTCGAGTCAATCCAACTAAGTTGATTCTCAGGTCCCACCATTTCTATTTTGGAGAGGAATGGTTGAAGATAAGCAATAGTGCCCCGTGCCTGGCCCCCGAAAGGCCCGAATCAGGGAATGAGGCAGCCTGCAGCAGCCAGCAGGTCATGTTGCAAACTTGCAATACTGCATGGGCCATGGACCGAAGTCTTGACTATTTTCCCACCGGCTGTCAGAACCGAAGGCCTAAGGCTTGAAGTTAAACTCTCAAGTCCACCTCGTTGATTCAGATTGATCTCCATTTCCCAAGCAATGCCTCACTGGGTCGCTCAAGTATCCGAGGCTCGACCTCTTCAAGTTCTGATGCTGTTGAACCTTATACAAACTGTGCCGGATTGCGTCTGGAATCCAATCACCCACCAGTATTGTCTTCCTGATCCAGTGAGAACTGAGAAATGGTACAGTCGATCTGCCAGATAGCCGGCCGATAATCCGAATCAAGGTAGAGTGTTCAGTTTCCTTGTTCCGAGTCTGTTGCTCCCAGAGATTGTAAGTGATAGGAGTAGGACTCTAGGTTGACCCACGGTTTGAGATCGCAGGTACCAACGTTATGTGCTCAACTGCTCATGAAGAACTTCTTTCACATGCCTGAAGGCAGAAGACCGTGGCTCTAGACCGAGTCTCCACAATATTGCCCTATGTCTCAGAACTGACCACAATAGGGTTCGTGAACCGTGAGTCCGTGACTTGGTGCCTGGTGGAAGTACAAGGTTCGTGAAGCCTGAAGGATGGAAGATGAAACCTTTTCGGATCCAAATACAACTTCCCCGGAGCAGTTGACTCCTCGTGGTCCCCCCCGGGCCTCAAGGTCCCCATGGCAAGACGATGAGAAGTTGAGAACTGAGATGAATGAGTCTTTGAGATGTTTCAACTTCCGAACTTCCTGACTTAAGACTTCAGTTCCCACATTTATACCGCAGATCAGTGGGGCTCAGCCTTGCCTCGTGGACCCTGAGACAGTTAGGCACGGAGTAAACACCCCAATTCATCATGGTTCCTTTGGTGGAACTATTAAACTTCAGTTATCTCTTCATGGGTCGACATCTCGGTAGTTCGACCTTTCCTCGAGCTTCTGAATCACATAGGAGGCTTGCAGTTACAGGACTCCAGGAGTCACTGCAAGGTGTTTCTATCGATTGTACCTGGAACACAGTACGGAGTACTGTGTTGTCCTACTGATTGGAACCAGGGTTAACAGGCCGTAAGCTCACCGTTGCGTATCTTCATTCCTCACCCTATGGAGTACAGGTCAGATGCAAGCATCAATAGAAGTCTAGAAGACCATGAACGTAATTCTTGCCTGAGGCAGAGAATAGTCATGTGGTTGACTCCAGAGTCCAGACATCATTTTCCATATCCTCAGACTCAGAGGTCAATGACTCCCGACTCAAAACCCCTCATCCGAATCAACTCTAAGGATCTCATGCTGCATATAGTGCCATATACGGAGTAGAAGCCCCACTACTCCGTACATGCCTCGGATATTGTCATTGATAGTTGACTCCATTTGCTCGGTCGACAATTGACATTCTCGGCCCTGATCTTCAGCGAAAGACCCAAACTGCGAGATTTGCTACCAACAAAAGCGTCTCCCTTGTTGCAACTTGCAGCTGCCTGTTATGGTGATACCGTGATAGCCGTTTTGAATTTTTCCTAAAGGGTGTGGTTGCTCCGTTGATCATCTGGATGTTGACTTGGTCAAGACCAAGTACTCTCTCGTCTGTGGAACCGGACTACCGAGTACAAACCTCTATGGCAACGTCAGGAATATCGGGTCGGTTACGGAGATGGGCACTGTGGCCCATATCGGATTGGGATTGAGGGACTGATGGAACCTAGGTGCCTATTATCATGGACTCAACAAGTTCTTCTCATTACGGAGATTCCATATCAATGAAGAAGATCCATTGTCTCATAACGATACGTGCATTGATCCAACTGATCCAGTGGGCTAAATAAGGCGATTGTCATCAGTATCACACATGCTTTTTCTCCCACTCATACACAAAGGCCAGATCCGGTCTCATACAGTTCCCGATCGCCAATTCTGAAAGAGAGAAAATCAACACACGCCACATCATACACTGGCTAACCGGTAATGACAAACATAAAACAAAGATAGTATTACAAGAGGATTGATCGAAGCTCGCGAATCAAGTCCTTATTTGCATAGCAGGGGTCAGCGACGCCGCTTGCTAAGACGATGCTCCTTGCCCTTCCTCGACCTCTTCTTTGACTTGTCGGGAGGCAGAACAAGTGGCTCATCCTTCATGTTCCATTCCATGAATCGCAGGAGGTAATCATCAACATGGCCGAGTTGCGGTTCCACATCCACGTTATCATCTGCGCCGTGGATCTGCGGTGTGGTCAGCAGCTGCGGTCCAGGTGTTTCCCCTTCGTCAGGGCCAGTGGCCGACGGGGTCCCCGCCGGGCCGGGGGTATGCGAAATGCTGCGGTCCCCGAAGTCGTCCTCGTCGGCGTGTTCCATCTCCTTCTGGGCATTCTTGGCCGCGTCGATATCCTCCTTATCCTCTGCGTGCTCGAAGGCTCGAGAGCCGACGGTGGCCACGCGGCTGGACAGAACACGATCCATCGCCGCACTGGCCTCGTCCTGTTCCTCGTGCACTTCCCCATCGCCGATCACGTCACGCACGTCCAGTTTCGTGAAGTAGTCCGTTGTGAATTCACCCTCCTGGATCACGACGTCATCCAGCATTCTCTTCTGATTGGCTTTGCGGAGGATGTTCGATTCAATGGTATACTCCGAGACAAACCGGTAGATGTGCACATCCCGCGTTTGCCCGATACGGTGGCAGCGGTCCTGGCATTGCTTGTCCATCGCCGGGTTCCAGTCTAGATCGTAGAAAATCACAGTATCGGCACCCGTCAGGTTGATTCCTAGGCCACCGGATCGGCTGGACAGAATGAACACCAGAATGCGATCGTCATTATTGAACCGATCGGTGAGGATCTGGCGCTGCTCCACTTTGGTGGTACCGTCCAGTCTCAAATACCGGTGTCCGTGAATATTGAGGAACTGCTCCAGGATATCCAGCATTTTCGTCATTTGCGTGAAAATTAAGGCTCGATGACCACCGGCCTTGAGGTCTCGTAGCAGTTTATCAAGCCTCTGCAGTTTACCGCAGTCGTATTGCAGCAGTCTTTTATCTGGAAAGGCGATGGAGAGACGCATTTGCGCTTCGTGGAAAGGATCGTAGGCAGGAAAACGCTCTTTCTTTGTCAAATACCGGGTCTCGATAGGAGTCAGAGCTGCCGCTGTAATACCCGAGGCGACTGCAGCTGGCGTGATGCAGGCAAATCGTTTGACGAAACCGTCCATGGCTTGGGAACGCTCCTCGACGGACAAGATCATTGATGCGAGAACAGAGGATCGGTTTGATAACCACTCTGCTAGAGACTGCTTTTGGGGGGAACCGTTCAGGCACGGATTCTGCTTGCTATCCGCCGTGAGGAATTCGATGAGACTAGTCCCATACACGGGTCGACGGCCGTGGCGTTTCGACTCGAAGTAGAGACACCGTTCCAACTCTGCCATTCGTCTCTTCCTGGCGTCATTCTCCAAGGCCTCGAGTGTGGTCTGCACCGTAGATCCGTCGAATGTCATTTGCCAGTTAGTTCGCTTGTACTGACGCTCCCGAAGGATGTTGAAAGGACCATAAGCCATGAGTCTGGTACTATCGTCCGCCAATCGTCGAGAGATATCTTCCCTCGAGATAGGAACCAAGTTCAGAAAGTCCAAATCAAGCTTCGTGAGCGGATGTTCAAATAACAGCCGTCGCCGAACTAGAAGCTCCTGAGCCTTATACTCGGTCGCCACGGAGTGTGGCATGACAAACGACGTCGATATCTGTCGAGTCTCGAATAGGTCCGGGTGATTGCAGACCTTCCGAAGCTGCATCAGGCAGTTGATGATAGAGAGGTAGTTCCCAGACGCAAGGGTTTCCTTTGTTTGAGCCATAGACATGAATCCATCGTACAAAAATCTCTGCCGTTTTGAAAGTCGGCAATAAACGACGTGCTCGTACTTGGCTGGCATCTGCTTCTCAACATCGGCTTTGAGGCGACGAAGAAGATAAGGTCGCAGGATGGTATGAAGTTTGGTCACCACTCGCTTTGTCTCATCGTCCATCGTCTCTCTGCCATGCTCCAATATCTGCTCAACAGGGCGCCGGAACCATTCGGAGAAATTCCGCAGGTCGGCAAATCCCTCAATGCCGGTCCCGTCACCACCAGAGGGCATCAGGAAGAAGAGAAGGGACCACAGTTCCGTGAGATTGTTCTGGAGTGGTGTCCCAGTAAGAAGCAGCCGAGCGCGGGTCCGGAACGTAAGCAGCGTTTGCCATTTCTGGGAGCGGAAGTTCTTAATATTATGAGCTTCGTCAAGGACCATGTAGTGCCAATTCCTTCTCTTGAGGACCTGCTGGTCTTGTAGGACCAGTTGGTAAGAAGTGATGAGTACATTCCAGCTCGTATCGTCTGTCCAGCCCTTGCGCTTTTGTCTTCGTTCCTCTATGCTACCATAGTAAGTCATGATCTTGAAACCAGGGCACCATTTTTTGAACTCCATTTCCCAATTCAGCATGACACTTGTTGGCACAACCACCAGGTGCGGTCCCCAAACTTCATGCTCCACGGCCAAGTGTGCAAGCAAGGCAATCGTCTGGATGGTCTTGCCGAGACCCATTTCATCAGCAAGGATGCCGTTGATGTGATTGTTATAGAGTCCGGCAAGCCAATCCAACCCATAATGTTGGTATTCCCGCAGAGTCCCCCGGAGCAGGTGTGGTATTGGCGTCTTCAAACCAGGGGGAGGAGGCGATTCGTTTGGTTGAGATGCTTTCTCTCCCGGCGTCTCAAACGAAGAAACTGACTCGGGTTCGGAAGGTTTGGTTGCAAGGGTGCCAGGGGAAGCTTCGCTAGACGCCTCTCCATTTTGGCGAACTTCGTTCTCATCGGGATTGATCGCAGGGGAAGGAGATGTTTCAACCGGTGCGTCAAATCCGACTGGGTTTTCGAGTGGAGAAGCTGCATCCGCCATGTCGGTGTCAACCACTTCGTCTTGTTCAGGCTGCTCTTCACGAACAGTGTCGACCACTGGTGAGGAAGCTTCGGCTGTTTCCTGCTGGATCGATCCAGATTTCGACGGGCCATTCGGAACGAGCGAGACTTCGTCTGCATCTTCCGGTTCTTCATCCTCGTCATCGTCGGCTGAGATTGACACCGCATCATCGCCCATAATACCGTCTTCATGGCCGATATCGGTTGCAAATCCATCACTCTCGCCAACTCCCTGGGATGCATCATCCAATGTAAGATCCTTTGCCGAGAAGAACCCCAATAAGCCAGGTCCATCATCACTTTCCTCACCTGAGTCAGCATCATCGGAACTCCTGTCCTCGTCGCTCTCGCCCATATCATCATCCATATCGGTTGACTCCTCGTCACTACCATCCAACAGCATCGGATCAACTTCTTCCAGCTCTACTTGTCCTAGCACCGTGCCTTCGTGCGAACCACCTTTGTGAATTATTTTCTGAGGTTCGTCAGGAGTATCGGTGTACCTGGACGACGCAGTATCATCGGAAGCGATAGACTCGCGATCTGATTCTAGGTTGGCGTCGGGAAGATTGGCGTATTTCAATCGGAGTTCCTCTGCTGTTAAACCTTCATCATCGTTCACTTCGTCTTCATCCTCGGTTTCCGAACCTATTGAGGACATATTATTTTCATCCTCTTCGTCACTGGAGAAGTCATCCATCTCTGTTTCCTCAGCGTCCGTAGAATCGGGGAAATCGCTCCCAGCCTCTCCAAGTATCTCTAAGCGTCTTTTCTCGAACAACATGGTCGACTGCTTGATTGCACGATCCAAAGCCCGTTGATCCTCCACCTTTCGCTCCTCTTCCCAGCGCGCTAAACGCATCCTGTCCACTTCTGCACGAGCCAAATCGAACATCTTCTGAAGATCCTTGGCCAACTGCTTGCGTTTCCCACGCATCTCCTCCTGCTGCTCTCTGAGGATATCTTCCGGCCGCTTATTGCGCTTTCTCCATGCGTCAGCACACCACTGGGCAAAAAGTCTGGCCGTATTGCGATGACGCCGATGCTCCTGGTCAAGTAGCTTCTTGAAGTACAAAGCATGCGCAACGAGATGATCTTTATGTGAGTATTGTTGCGATGGCTCCTCCTGTTGTTCAGGTAAATATGCAGAGCATATGTCCGGGCTTAAGAGACCGCCAGGTTCTGTTGCTTCTAGTACCTGAAGCCTCTTTCGAGCTTCCTCGACTGCTTCCTCTGATGTGAGTATAGCATCGTCTTCAATCTTTCCTCCCTCACTGTCGAGCCATTGCCTGAAGGAAGCATATTTCCGGGGCGGTAGTACATGGGAAGGATGTTGGACACCAATAAAAGGCTTCTTCACTTTGATTCGCAGCCTCGGCACCCGTGGGCCCTGTTCGTCCCCTAGATCAGTTCCAGTGCCAACGATTCCATTCTTCGACTCATCCATGCCACCTGCCGGTGCAAGAGTAGCGGTCGAAGGAGATCGAGCCTTGTTGATGCTGGAACCATTTGAACCGACCGTTAATAGTGGTTGAAGGGAGGCCGATACACCAAAACTTTGGGATCGCGTCCGCGCATTAGCTTGCTTGGGCGCCGGTGACTGTGAAATACGGCGTCGTCTGTTATTTGTCCCCTTTGTAGTCGCATTCCTCGGCGATTCAATAACTGCATCGCCACTGATATGCTTCCCATTTATCACCGACAGTGACATGGTTGTCGACAGCGGCGACGACGCGACAGCTTTTCCGCCACCGAAGCCATTCTTACCTACAAACTGCTTCGGGGTTGCACGCGTATGTTCCTTGTCTGACCGAGGCTGTAACTCGAAGGGGATCGCGTTGACTCGAGACGACCTCCGCTTCCCATCCTGGATGAATGATGTCGGTCCATCCACACCCGCTTTCTTCCAAGGAGGAGATGGCGGTCGGGGCGTGGAGCGGCGCGCACTGCCAGGTCCTGCGAGCTTTCGCCTTTTGGAAGGAGGTCCCTCGCTAAGGTTGCCTGCGACCTCATTTTCCTTAGTTCCAGAAATGATCAAATCGTGATTTGTAGGATCGGGTATTTCTTCGGGCGCAGGTATATCGGATGGCTTGTCTCCTGTTTCCAGTGTCACGCGTTCATCATTGTGGTGTGATATACCATTTGATTTGCCGTCTTGCATGTCTTGCTACCACAGATAACAGGGGCCTTCTTCACGGCTGACCCCAGTTTTCCCAACGAGGACGCAGTTGGATGGAGCAAATTTAGCATCAATAGATTGGTATGAACTGGTATAGATGCCACAGGAAGTTTGGCATAGTTATCGGCACAATAGCGTGGCTGGTAGTTGAAAAAAGCACTTTGATCGATAATTTGGGTGAAGGAGTGGTTTTTTTCATTCTGTGACGAGGAGTACGGGGAGACGTGTATGTAAGCGTGTCCACAGGACTTTTGGTATCTGGGTGCCTGAGGCGGTAAGGCTCTAGTCCTCTGGTTTCCGCAAACCTCCAAATCCGAACCTCGTCATTGGCACTTGCACTCCCTTTGAGTGAGCCTCATCACTGTTCATTTGCCTTTACTTTTGTGGTTTCATTACAATTGCAACGGAGCAGTAAGCCACTGTCCTTGGGACTACCTTATTTCTCAGGGGTTTCTATTCCCATCGCTAACAAGTCATGAGTAGATGATGTCCTCACGCATTTTGACCCGGCGCCTGCCCCAGGTTGCTGCTCGTTTTACCGTCCCCCGCGCCTCATTTTCGCAAGTCCGGAGTCTCTCAGCTGCAGAGATCGATGATCCCTTGCAGGTATGATGCGAAGTTGTGCCCTAAATGTTGGATCTCTCGTCAATTGACACCCTCGCGTCACTTGCAGAACGGTGGTTACCAGAATCCTCCCCGTCAGAAGCGTGCTTTCAGAGATCCCTACGCCGACTGGTGGGACAAGCAGGAGAGAAGGAATTTTGGGGAGCCTGTTCATGAAGAGAACGAAATTCTCGGTGTCTTCAGTCCCGAGCAATATACCCATATTACCCCCGGCAAGGGCTTGTTCCAAATTGGAGTCTTCGTCGCAACCGTCCTGGGACTCTGCGGCGTTGTAAGCCTTTACTACCCTGACAAGCCAAGTGTTCCCAAGACCTACCCGGATGGCTTGGAGAAGGAGCTTGGAGGTCCGAATGCCGTTCCGGTGCGTCTATAATCTCTGTGTACCTGCAATAGGTGCTACCTGTTGCGATTCGCGAATTTGCCTGAATATTGAATGTACTAACATGGATTTCTAGGCTCGCAAATCCGGCGAGAACTCCTGGTAGTGGTTTGATTTCATATTGTGTACATAGATACAGTACGGTTTTTCTCTTGTGGTTCCAATCAAAAGGCCTGATTGTCGATTCCTACGACTACTACACGATGCTCTTGAAGATATCCAGTCTTTCATGCTCCCGGCAATCATTCGTCAGGTTGTTTCCTACGTGCGATATGAAGTTGCTTCTACACCATCTCCCCCGAAGGCTCACAGGATGTAAAACGTCCAGCGTCGAGATGTTCCATTTGGAACCCAAGACTGGTATCAAATGGTATCAAGAGCATGGCACAATTAGAAAAAAGCGTCTTCATATGCATCGAAATACTGTAATACTACTACAAACTTCTGAATGTTGATGGAAATAGAGACCCATTCCAACTTGATTGGGTAGCCATAGGGTAGAAGTCAGGCATATCAATGCAATTTACAATAACTATAACCACACGATCATAACCGGGGTTTCAAAAGGACCCTGTAAATAACTCTCAATCGACGTTGCTGTGGTGTGACACCTTTTAGGCTGAACTACGTCAGTTTATTGGGAAAGTCTTTGTGTTTCAAGTGCAACAAAAACATCCTCCACTCCGTACCCCCTTTCTATCTCAACCACCAGCATCCCTTCAAAGGTCATTCCTTACACTCCCATCTCATATTCTTGACTCTACAAATCGAGAGGTCACTTCGTTTGATTACAGACCTTCTTCCAATCCAGCTCACGCTGACTAGTTGATCTGGTCGTGAATACTCTATCCATGGTCCCGCAATTCCCCTCTTCTTGAGCACCTCTAAATTTAGAGATAGTGAGGGAAAGTCAGAGAGAGATTCCCTCATGTCGACATCATCCACTCAATCCCGAGGCATCAACCGACGGATCAACAGTATTCAGAATGAAGTTCGCCATTCGCGCAATCTCTCCGCGTCCAGCAGGCGTCCTGTGAACGCTTCAACTGCGTACAGTTACGCCCTTCGAGCCGCCTATCTCGCCTATCTATTAAATCCTCGTTCTCGTCGTGTACACAATGCGCCGGCCCCCAACCAGCAGCGCCCGAAACGGTCGTCGACCTCCTTCCACGATTTAATGAGTGATTTCTCGCTTGTCAGAGACTCAAAGAGCACGAGGTTCCCCCATGGTTTCGTATCCGAGCTGGAGAGGAGGTTGACAGGGATTTTAATGGGAAAAGAGAAAAGGAAGGAATATCAAGATCACCTAGTCGTGAGGACATTCGCCGCCTTTCTCAACACTCTGAAGGATCAGTCGTTTAAGAAACGAATGGAAAAGGATCGCCGAGCTGAAGATTTGGTCCTTATATTCTATTCGAATGCGACGAAAGAGCTGAGCAAGGGAAAGGATTCAGATGATGACGGTTGGAAGTTTATGGTGGACAGACATGTCGCCCTTTTCGTTCGACTGTTTGCGCTCATCCTAAAAGATCATGATTGGGACAAAGATCGGCCCGAATTGGCAAACCGACTATCAGTCCTGGAGAACAAGCTTCTTTCCCATGATCATGATCTTATGCAAACGGGCGGTACAACCACAACCGTTGAGACTGCAACTTCACTCAGCTATGATGTTAAGGACATGCCCCTCGTGCAACATGTCGCGAACATATTCGACATAAGTACACACCAGGTTCAATCCGACATAGACAAGAATAGAGGCGTGTGGACTGAGAGGGCGGCTCTTCAGGACCTAAAGACTTACCAGGCTCACCTGAATCTCCAGACTCGGAAAACGCTATCTAAGGAAGACTTCGAGAATGAGGAAGCATATGAATACTGGAAAAAGAACGAAGGCCCGGAACTGTCCCAGATGATGCTGGCTATCGTCCAGTCCAATCCAGTGCTTGCCAAAAGCACTGCAGGTGGTGCACTTCCACAGTTTAATGCAAATGCTGTTGACCAGGGCAACGATATAAGCGTTGGACCGCTATCGAGGACGTCCTCTGACAGGCCGATTTCATATGTTATCGATCAACCCGTGGACCTGAGCTCCCTGTCACTCAGCGATGATCCGATTAACAATGCCGACGAATCTGATACATACACATTCATACCGCCGGATCCTAGATCCATGTATAAATTCATTTTGAGTCAGACTTTAAGCCATGACCTCAAAGATCGCGAGATCGAAGCTACTCAAGCTACTTCGGAAACCCCATCAACGAAACTACTATCTAAGCAGTCAACCGAACTATTGAATGAGATATGCCTTCGCTGGCGAATACCCGGTTTCTCCAGGGTCGTTTTATTTTTGGACGCCATAAGAACGAAATTCGTGGACAACGAGATTGATCTCGACACCCTCGATTCTGCTTTCACTTTTATCAAAGAGACACCTCCGTCAGAGATAAAGAAAAGGCATAGCTTCATGGCTTCTGATGTATTTGACAGGAGTAAATGGACAATCCATGATCTTCTTCTGATGCAACAGCTACTTTCCTCCCTTCATGAAGCATTACTACGGGAGTTGTACGATGTGATGATGGATTGTTTTGAAGCAAAACCTCGTCCAATCGGCCCGGTCATGTACCTCCTGGAAAAACATATCCAGCTCGACCCCAATTACACTGAGGACTCGGAAGATATCGATCGTTTCCGCTCGTTTGTGCGGGACGGTCTTGCGCAAAAAGCGACTGAGAGATACCAAGAACTTCTCGGACAAATCGTCCCAGTGGAGGCCGAGAGATGGGAATCCAGCCACGTCATTCAGCTTATCGATGCCATCATGAAACTCGCACAAAAGATTCGAAAACGGTACCGAAATAATCCGGAGATCATGGGGTATGGAATCGTCATATAATTGCGTGTTCACTGTGACTGATGTATCTTAGGGTGAACCCGTACACTATTCTTCTTACAAATGCCCTTCCAATAGCTGCGGAAGACGCCCACGAGATGGTGGTCAGGATTATCGAGCAGGCCAAAATGAGAGGGGAAGATGTGGAACTGGAAGATGGCTTTGACCTGTACAAGCAATTGTCAGCCACACGTCGGCTCTTTGTGGAGGCATTTCCTGAGTAAGATCTTCACTTGTTGCTATAATATGTCCGTTGCTAATTTTGCAGTGCATCTTTTCCATTCCACGTGGAAAATCTCCTGGAAGACTTTGTCTGGCGCTGGATCCGCTTGACTGATCAGAAGATCATGGACTGGGTAGAGCAGGCAGTCAGGCAAGACCCTTTTACTGTCCGAGCTGGTGACTTGACAGATATGGTCCCCGAAGAGAACAGACATAGTGTGTCAGTCATTGACATATTTCGCTCGTTTAATCAAGTGATTGAGCAGATGATCCAACTTGGGTGGGATGACGATCTTCAGTATGCAAAGTTTATGACTGCACTTTCGAAATTCATTGGGAAAGGTGTGGCAAGATACTGCGAGTCATTGGATCAAATGTTTTTCAGGGAGATGGATCGACTCTCTCCTGATCAAGAGGCGGCTATGAATCAAACGACCCAGGAAAGGATCATGCAAATGGCGAAG
Organism: Aspergillus cejpii; assembly: GCA_004769165.1. Taxonomy (NCBI): domain Eukaryota; kingdom Fungi; phylum Ascomycota; class Eurotiomycetes; order Eurotiales; family Aspergillaceae; genus Aspergillus; species Aspergillus cejpii. The sequence continues at coordinate 862,146 of SMSW01000007.1, forward strand.
GAAGCATGGGCGAGCAAGGAGAAAATTGAGCCTTTCCAATTCTTTCCCGAGGTGAGCTTCTGAGAGCAATCTAGTAGGGTTTGGTGTTTCTGGCCCAGAATAGCTAATGATGATCAATAGTCGTTGGTCAAACTGAACAACGTTGAATACGCCCTCTCTCAGCTCGACAAACTCGAAAGGGAGATCAATGTTGATGGATGTGCTGAAGTGATTGCGCAACATACGCCTCCACAGCTCCAGAAAATCCGCAAATCGACGACCTATGTTTTCACCATCAAGGTCGTGGAAGCTGAAGATTTGAAGGCTTGCGACATGAATGGAGGTAGCGATCCCTACGTTGTTCTAGCCGATGAGTATCAGAAGAGGATTGCGAAGACTCGAATCATTTATAACAACCTCAATCCCCGATGGGATGACACTGTTGACATAACAACCCAAGGTCCCCTCAACATTATTGCGACCATTTGGGATTGGGATGCTGTCGGTGACCACGATTATGTTGGTCGTACGTCGATCAAACTTGACCCAGTACATTTCAGTGATTTTCTCCCCAGGGAGTATTGGCTTGATCTGGATACCCAAGGCAGACTGCTGCTGCGTGTTAGTATGGAGGGAGAGCGTGATGATATTCAGTTCTACTTTGGCAAAGCATTCCGAACATTGAAACGTACTGAGAGGGATATGACCCGCAAAATCACGGAGAAGGTAAGTCGTCCCTTGACAATGGGTAGACTGGTCTTTGATAAACTTACGGTTTTTGCCAGCTCTCTGCATACATCAGTCATTGCTTGTCACGCCGAACCCTCAAATCCTTGTTATCTCGAGGACTCAGTATCTCCAGTGTGTCTAGTTTTCTCAGCCGAAACCGTCCACAGAACACATCCATAACTCCATCAGCTATAGAAGTGGAGAATGCGCTCAAACCACTTTTTGACTATTTCAACGACAATTTTGCAATCATGAACAAAACCCTTACTTCCGAAGCAATGAAGATGGTCATGGCACGCTTATGGAAAGAGGTCCTTGCCACCATTGAAAGTTTGCTTGTGCCTCCGCTGTCAGACAAGCCTTCCCATCAAAAGCCCCTTACCATGCAAGAGGTCGATATTGTGTCACGCTGGCTCGTGCTCCTTCTGAACTTCTTCCATGCTGTTGATGAGGAAACCGGTGAGGCCCATGGCGTTTCGCTGGACATCTTGAAGTCGCCCAAGTATCATGAGATCCAGACCCTGAACTTTTTCTACTTTGAGCCAACGGAAAGCCTGATCCGCACTTCTGAGCGGATGGCCTCAGCGACAATATCCCGGCAGCAAGCGAGCAAGAACCGGGTATCAGCGCCCCCGCATATTGGATCCGGCGGGACTGGTAGTATTCTCGGTGTTCCCAGTACACGGCGAGCCAAAAGCATCATGCTTTCGCGGAATCTAGGGACGATGAAGAAGGTGAAAGAGGAGAAGTGGCGCGAGGCGCAAGCGGAGCCGAACGACGACATGATCCTGCGAATCCTTCGCATGAGACCAGAAGCAGCCGGCTATTTACGGGACCGAAGTCGCCAAAAGGAAAGGCTTGCAGCGGCAGCGGCAGCGGATGCTATCGTGAAACAGAGTCTCATGGCTGGTGTGGGAGGAAGAATGACAGGGACCCTTGGACGAAGATAGATAGGGGAGAGAACGCTAATATGGTTGCGATGGATGTCAAATCTGCTTTCCTCGCCCGTTGTTCATTCTGATTTGCATTCTAGCATCCTTTTACCTACCTGATGTTTACGATTCCCATCTCTTGTTTACCTTGGCGAGTTTCCGAATCTTCTTCCTCTTTTTTTGCGGCATTGATGCTAGACAATCATCAGATAATGAAGTAATGGTACCCTTATGCGATCCATGGGGCTAAGTTTGTAAGAGTCCGAAATTAATTGATTTTTGTTTTGCCAGACATGTTTATATATAAACAGCCAATTACTCCAAAGCAATGCACTCGATCTCAACAGGCACACCCTTGGGCAACTGAGCCACAGCAACACAGCTCCGGGCAGGCCTATGAGTGAAGAACTTCTCATAGGTAGCATTCATCTCCGCGAAATCGGCCATATCAGTGAGGAAGACCTGGATCGAATATCCCAAATCGTCAGAACCAACATCCAACAACATTCAAATGGGGTGGGGGGCAAGGAGGTTGCAACGCACATTAACCTTAACAACCTTGGAGACACTCGATCCCGCAGCGTCAAGAATAGCCTTGATATTATTACAGCAGACCTGGGTCTTCTCGCCGATGTTGCCTTCGACGAGGTTTCCGTTTGCGTCGGCGGGGATCTGGCCGGAGAGGAAGAGCTGGCCGTTGGCGCGGATGGCCTGGGACTGCACTCGGGGTTAATTGTATTCGGGATGGTGTTGGGTGGGTGTTTCGACTTACGTATGGGCCGGCAGCTATCAGTTAGCAGTTGCAGTTAGCAGGTTTGTTTTCCATGTATATGGTGATGATAATGAGGGGACTTGGACGTACGAGGGCAGGCTTCCTTGGTGTAGATGGGGGTCATGCTAGACATGTTGACGGTTTGCCGGAAGATGGGCTGGTTGATGTGTGAAGTAAGGGACTGAGGAGGGAAAGGTCGAGAGAATACAAGGTGTGATAGAGAGGAGATGCGAAAGAGAGAGAGACGGCGTGAGGTACTTTGAAGCATGAGGGTTGTAGTTAGTTATGGAGGGGTTGAAGATTAGCTTCTCTATCTATTCCGCGGGAAAGCTGTGGTTCACTTCCCCACTAAGAGATCCCCCACCAAATGTCATGGAAGGGATTAGGGATTCTAGATTACAGAGTAGTTACGGGCTGGAATGGTCTGCTCATATTCTTGGGATTGGGTACAAAATCACAGTAAACGTAGTATAAACAGTCATCACAATCAGATCATATCTTCGTCAGAAGTGGTCATAAGTCTTAAGGAAACAGTGCCAGTATCATATCAAGATGGCTTGTTCATGCCCAACTCACCCAATTGCTGGAGAAAAGCCGCAGTCTGCTCGGAGGAGAATCCAAAGAACACCGGTCCGTTGAAGACAACCTTTGCGGACGAGTTCGAAGCGGTTCTACTTGTCTGAACGAGATCATCCGGGTTTTCTTTGAGACGAGGAGCGGCGTCTGCGACTTTGTCCTTGCTCGCTTCGTTACGGATGGTCGTAGTCTCAGGATCCGGCACCGAATCGTCCGCTTGGGCGGCACCATGGCCGAAAGGACACCGACCAGTTCTCAGACCGGTGGGGGGGAATTTCGCAAGATCCGGCGTTGGGACGGTGGCCTTCACTGCAGCAGCATGGTCAGATGGCTTGTCCAATGGCCGGCTGAAGGTGACTGAGACCGGAGCAGGCGGCGTAGGCGGCGAAGGTATATCAGGCGTGAAAGGCTGCGCAACTGGAACAGGAATTCCCCAAGGCCTGCTTGGAGACTCTCCAACCCGAACTTCACGTAGGGGACGGTCAAACCGGCCCTTCCTTTCGTCTGCGTCGTTGGTTTCCACTTCCACTTCCTCCTCTTCTTCTTTGACGGATCCGAGTGCTTCAGAATCAGGTGCTTTGATACCAACACCCTCTGCCCATTTCCCAACTCGTTCAACCGAAGAACTAGACGATGGGGCGCCGTTCTGACTGTGGCCCGGCAAGAATGCTTGATGTTTGACCGACAGACCTCGGATCATATTGATGAGACTACCATACTTAGAGTCTAGTTGACGCATCGTTTGCTCATTTTTCTGGTACCGTTGAACACAGATTGCATGGCTTCGTGGAATCTCATGTTTGTGCCTCTCGACATAGTCGGCGATTTCCTCCGGACTATGCTGGTCCATGAATCTGATGGGGCACCTAAAAACGAGGCATTGAGTTGCACCCGATTTCACCGAGGGCGTTAAACTAGAGCGTCTATCATTTCGTTCAGCTTTGATGGGATCAAGGACCTCGTGGCCACACGTGTCACCGTTCTGCGTAACGAATGCATCCTCTACCCCGTTAGACTTCCCATTCTCAGGAGATTTATTGTTAGGCTTCGCAAAGGGACATCGCAAACTCCCCTGCGTGCCATTAGTGGTAAAGTCTTTCTCTAGGTTGCCCGGTACGCCAGCTCTCTTCGCAACGTAACATGAATTGAGGTCAGGGAGCTGGTTATCGTCATGCGGGTGATTTATTGATCTGCAGCACTCCAGTCCTTCTCTTATGGCAGTGAGAGCTCCATCTCCTACGTTTCCGGACTCTGTAAGTGCCTTGACTACATCCAAGGGGTTTAGGGTTTGATTATGGAGGGAATCGAATTCGGAATGCCGACCAAGTATCTTCTCCGCAATAATCTTGGTACGAGTATTAGGTCCAGTGGGGAGTTGGTCTGCAAGTTTCAGATACTATATCATAGATGTCAGCGCAACTGTAATTTGCAATATTGCGATCATAGACACGAGTGTATGTATGAAGTCTCATCAGATAATACATGATGTATCCGTCACCGCCGCAAATGCGACTCCTGATCTAGAGCTAATCAAATTTTCTCATCATATGAGACAGCAGGGAACATGGGAAGGGAAGGGTGATAAAAAAAAAAGTGAGAAGGGAGGTGAATTTACCTCATCATGAGCATATTTCAGCCTTTGCTGTAACAGTCTTTCTTTACAGCCAATTTGCTGGATGGAAAGCAAAAGAGCCTCAAAGGCTTGAGCCAAGGTTTGCAGCTGCAAATCCTGCTGTGTTTCCTTGACAGTAGGGGTGGGTGACATATTGTTCTGTGTAATAGAATTTACTGGATGGGCAATAACGCTTCTGATGTTTTGATGTAGCACATTTTGCCTTACTCAGAAGTGCAGCTTGGAAAAGCATGAAGAGAAGAATGGAAGAGAAAGAGAAACAGACGTGGCTTTTGTACTGCTGCCTAAAATTGTTTTAGCAGGAAGTTAAGCGAGGTGGTCCGTGCGTATATTCCACGTGATACCCGTTTACCAGGACAGCACAGACATGCAGTAGTATTGGTAGCTATCTTGAAGAGATAGTTAGATAGGTGACATGTCAATCATTCGAAACCCCGAGCTCATCGTTCTTCTTCAGCCGTCCCAAGGGAGATGAGCAGTTCGAATTCCCCTATTGCAATGGCCATCCTGGTGGTACGGTGACTCAACGGACATTCGACAAGAGTTCTCTGCAGCTAGATCCCACATTAATGTCTATGTCAGAAAGTATTGGGGTCACATAAGTATGTTCTCACCCATAGTGGTTGTCCACCTCAGCCAAAACCTCACTTGCAGCATGTCCAGGTGTCGACTGTTGCAACATACAAGTTTGTGGCTCGGATGTTCGTCCATTTTAGGTGCAGATGGTGGAGCTCTTGTCATGTTCATGATTCATCGAGGGATTGTTCGTCTGCATTGTGGTTTGTCTGAGTGTTCTGCTGTGACTGTTGGTGGTTGCTCAGCGGCGTGTCCTCCATGATTGCCGGGATTGGATGGAGCCCGACCTGCTTTTTCTTCTGTGGCACCTTCTTTCCCATGCTGGTGTGGATGTCGCTCGCTTCTGCGGGGATAGTATCCGAGTGTCTATCCAGGCACTCAGTAAGATGGTCGTCCCAAAGGTTTCTGCTCCTCAGTTCCTGGTTGAGTCTTTTCGCGAGTGAGGGGACCGAGCTAGGTATGTCGGTATTCAGCTGGGTATGCGGTCTGGTATGGGTAAAGTCGGCGTGGTTTCCAGCAGGTGGATATCTGTAAGTCCCAACATAATGGTATGCAGCAAATGGAGCTTGGCCGTATAGGGGTTGGTTGACATAGTGTCTTCCGCTATACCGATACAAGTCGTACTGATTTCCAGTTCCAGGATATACACCATATGAAAGCATTCTAGGCGTTGTTCTGATGCTGGACACGGCAACCAAAAGGAGAGGACGTGGATGGTCCTGACTATCCAGGAAAGTGAAGTATGGGTTTGCTTCCATTGTTGAACCTATTGGGAGGAGCAGCATCCCCGGATGTGCTTGTCTGGGAAATCAGTACTGGCTGTTGTGAGGTTGGTATCCCTGGTGGTGTCCAGTGAAGGGGGTCTGGAGAAAAAGTATTGTGCAGCTACACCTGTCGGTAAACAGGGTTACCACAACTACTTCACCCTTATGCTCGTAAATTTGTGGCCTTAGGAACGGTATCTCTTCTTTTGGGTTCTATCCACCCTCTAAGACTACCAACCTTTTATACTCGACCCTATCTTTAGTTTCAGTCCTCCAGGCCATTGGTAAATTCAAGATCTCAAATGCCTGGGATGTGCCTATGGCAGGAACTCTTCCTTGTTTTACTGCTTCGATTGTCAAGGTCTTTCCTTGTATATTTTCCATTCGATGTTTGGTATTTCTGATAGAGAGCGATCATAGATCCAAAATATACTAACTAGCTTGACCAGAGCTCGATGAAATTGATTATATTAGGTAACCACAGCTTATCATTCTGTATACAAAGGGTTTCGAAAACTATATGCGGTGACCATGGATCCTCAATGATGCTGTATGGGCGATGTGCAAGATCATAAGATGATACTGGGCCAGAGCAGTGTGATTATATGACAGGGAGAGAGATTTGGTTTATGTATTCAAATATTGTCGCGGCCTGTCATTAAAGCGGCAGCCGGGCTAGCTCAATCGGTAGAGCGTGAGACTCTTAATCTCAAGGTTGCGGGTTCGACCCCCGCGTTCGGCTTTGTTTTTGCTGTTTGACAGAAGATCCATATACATTTTTTTCCTCTATTGTAACTTTCCATTGCATAGTTTTTCAGACGGCCAAACACGCGGTGTGCTCAAATTAGTGGTGATGTGGTCCAGGCAATGATGAACAAAAGCGAGAAAGCGACAGAGACCCCGGACCATGGGGACGGGGCTTGGTGCTTTTCGGTCATTATTATTACTAGTATTTGCAACTACCGATTGAGATAGGCCCAATATCGTTTCAAAGAGTAAGAATAGGTAAATTATTCTTCATGCTAGCTACGTCGTTACGGAGTAGAAAAAAGGTATGTGGTCAAGATCTTCGAAAACCTTGACTGCCTCATAAAACAATATAAGAGTCGCTATGTCACTAAAGCAGCCGCCGGGCTAGCTCAATCGGTAGAGCGTGAGACTCTTAATCTCAAGGTTGCGGGTTCGACCCCCGCGTTCGGCTTTCTTTTTTGCCTATATTCATTCCATGTATACATAGAGTTGCAAATCGAAGCTTTTTGATGCCTTTGCAAAATGAATATTGTCATAATAGCGCTGTTGTATGTTATTCATCGGTGACAACAATGTCTACATGCTACATAGTTACTTAGTAACTGTCGCAAGCTGGTTGGCATCGACGGAGGTACGCCATGCAGAAGTAGTATGCATCAGATTCGAGACTGCATGTGGCCGCTGCAGGGCGGAAAAACGGGTGTAGGACACTAGAATTAACGACTTACGAGATACTCCGTAGACATCTGCAGGTTGATCGATTTTCAGGTACCAGAGACCTAGACCACTGTGTCGATAGCCGAGGAGGATTCTCATGATCATCTATGTTATATTTTTGATTCCCATACGTACTGTTCTTATCCACGGGTAAGGAACAAGGGTGCAGCCAGTTGAAGGTTTCTAGGAGATGTGTACTCCGTAGTCTGTATTCTCTATGGTCTGTTGTTTCAGGCCCTTGCATATGCTGATATTACTGACCAGAAACGAAATGAAGGTATAGCACTAGGCTTAAAGCCATCGTCTCGTTTCCTGTGTCTCTATGTCAGAACCTCGGATCTTCCCGGAGACAAAGATAGAATCATACTTACATGCGAAACACTTGATCGAAATCATTTCTGGCTGTTTGGATCTGTCAAGAATAAGATCCAGAACTGAGAGAATATGATTACCCGAATGGGTCTGGCGAGGAGGCTAGATTCCGTAGTGTGGAAAGGACGGAAACCTCAAGCCAGTCCATTCGGACAACCCGAGAGTTGCACGATGGACATTGACAATGATGAATCATGAATGAACCATCAATCTAGAGTTCTGGACAGTTTACGTTGACCATGGATGAGTCTGATTTGATCGAACAGGAAATCGTGGATAATATTGCCCAGTCTGGTAGTCTGTTTATGGAATCGTCCTCATACGACATTTATCCGCTTGTCCCTTGATACCTATTCACGAGTACTATTAGATAGATATTCAGATTCAACGGTAAACATAACTTGATGCAATTGATGGTGGGGCAGTCTGATGGCGACGACGGTAGTACTTACATTTCATATAAGCAGCATCCACTGAGGTTGAAGATGAGGTACTTGATAGGTACCTGGATGATGCAGGTCAATGCAACGATAACACAATGACTGGTGGGATTTGAGAATATTGCCAGGACTGAGTCATAAGATAACCTTCTTCTTCAAGATAACTTGTTGAAGGACTGGTATTCTAAGGTAGAATGGAGTGATGTTCTGGTACTGCTTGTACTCATAAACCCAATTGAGGAATGAAAGGACAATATGAATTCGTCAAGACTTCCATGGTCTGATGAGAGAGAATTCTAGACTCTATAATAAGATATTATACCCATAATATATCCCAGAATCCTCCAGGTTGTACGGAGTACTTATTATATGTACCTGAATGAGGTATTGTCACTGTATTATGATGAAATCCAAATACATACAGAGTATAGCAGGCACCTTATGAGCCATTCAAGTCTACTATGGAGTATGGACTCTATGGACTATGAGTATGGACTCTACTAAGTAGACATGGAAAAAGAGATAATATACTTACCTTCATAAGTCTGAAGTTCTGTCCCAGCAATAAATAACTATCTACTCCGTATACTCCGTCGTAATTCCAATACATCCCACTTTGTGGCTTATCACATCAATTCAGACTATTTTTACACTTTTTTTCCCTTCTTCTGCCTCACCCCTCTCATCCCCTGTCTCTTCCATCTTTTTTTCTTCATATATACCACGAGTTTTTTTTTTTCTTTTCTTTTTTTTCCCGTCTCCTTCTCTTCCTCCTCCTCTCCTTTCCTTCACTATGTCCCAATCAGCTTCCTCCCAATCCACTCAAACTCCTGATGCCGCCGCCACCCAAGTCGCCGGACACCCCTCCTCCCATGCCTCCCGCACCACCGAACTCTCCGGTCTTAAAGTAAGACTCCGTGCTGCTCTGCGTCAATTCCCCGACTTCCCGTCCCCGGGCATTCTCTTCGAGGATATTCTGCCTATCTTCGCCGATCCTACCTTGCACGAAGCCCTCCTCCGATGCCTCGAACTGCACATCCTCGAAACCTGCGGTAATCAGAAGCCCGATGTTATCGTTGGTCTGGAGGCTCGAGGCTTCCTTATCGGCCCCAGCTTGGCTCTGAGGCTTGGCGCCAGCTTTGTCCCTGTTCGCAAGAAGGGTAAGCTGCCGGGTCCCTGTGAGACCCAAGCGTACGACAAGGAATACGGTCAGGACTTCTTTCAGATGCAGGCGGATTCCATCAAGCCTGGACAGAGGGTCATTGTCGTGGATGACATTATTGCGACTGGTGAGTGATGCATCCCCGGTTGCTATTCTGGTTGAACTTTACCCTGACCTGCTTGGGAATAGGCGGCTCCGCTTATGCTGCTGGAGAACTCATCAAGAGAATGAAAGGCGACCTCATGGGGTTCATCTTCATTCTTGAGCTGGAGTTTCTCAAGGGACGGGACAAGCTCCCTGCTCCTGTGTATACTCTTCTCTCCGGTCAGGAGAGCAAGGTTCTGTGAACTTTTCACCCAGATCGGGCATGACCATCTTCATTTTTAATGACTTCGCATCCGACTCGTTATGTCAATAATACGCAAAAAAAGAAAAAACCACCACCCACAACCACAGATCATATCGGAAAAAAGTTGGTTCGGTCTGGATTTGAACATCGACTATCATTGAGATCTCGACTGCGTCTAAAAATCTCCGAGGCGGAGCCACGTGCACTTCCGGTCCTTGACCAATACAAGGAAAGAACTCCACATGCTCTCGATTCTGCTTCCGCCATGGCTTCAGGAATCTATGTGTCTGGCGTGTCAACTATTTTGTATCCGCTGGTGATGGGTGACGAATGGCCTCGCAGGCCACTTTTGTAACGAATCATAATCTCGGTACATTGGATAGACTAATTTATTCGATATACCCATACACAGCATCTGCATGTGGGCTCCGTAGCAATATTGTCTAATCATGACATTGTGATCCTCACTGAAGTTCTCCATCGCCCTCCACCGGCAAATGCAAAGGTATCGCCTTCCGCATCACCTCGTCCGCCCACCGCTTCGGAAACCCAATCGACTCGGCCTCGCGAATCGCCCGATTCATCCGCAGGACATACTCAGCCATAGGAGGACCCATCCGCACACTATTCTCATCAACATACACCAACACAGGCACAACCTGCTCTCCATCCCCAGCCCCGGCCCCAGCTGCACGAACCCCATCCAACCACCGGACCACCGTCGCAGACAGATACCACTTATTATAACTTCCACGGCCCTGCTCAGTCGGACGCACACAAAGCGGCACACAGCCAAACCTCGACGGAGCCGCCGCCCGATCAACCCCCTCGTAGCCATCAAGCAGGAACTCATCCGCGGGGTCCAACTCATACAGCACGCCGAAGACCGCGTCCACATCCTCCTCCTTTTCCTCAGGCGCAACCCCGCCATGACTCGCCTGCCGTCCCACCCGCAGCGCTACCGGCGGCAATACATTCGCATACCCGGACTCGCAGATCATCCACCGCCAGTTCTCCAGCCGGGCGATCCCGACGGGTCGTGCGGAGGTTGGGTTCGTGGTGCATCGGAGGCGCATCTGTGTTGGGGATAGGTTGGAGCCGTAGGCGAAGTAGAGGGGTCTAGGTGTAGGTGCTGGAGGTGGAGGTGGAGATGCGGCTGGGAGGGTTTCGGTTATTGATATTGTTGGGACTTTGGGTTTGGGGGTTTCGATGGGTTGAAGGTGCATTGTGATGCGGTGTGGTTTTCACAAATGGATGATGTGATGATGAGATAGAACTGAGGATTGAAGATTGAAGGTCGGTTGGTTCGTGGTTATAGTGAATCTCACTGCCCTTTCTTTATACACGAAGAAAGTCAGTACCAGAATAGACATGTCATGGAAGGAAGTGAAAAGAGCAGAAGACGTACTAGAAAGGGTCACTGGTAAGCGGTAACTATATCAGCTCGGTTAATTCCGCAGTGATTCTATGGGTCAGGAACCATGGCGTCAGTACTTAGTACTCCATATTAACCATCAGACTTAAACAGAATCAACCCGTATCTACAAGGTTATCGGTAGATCTAGCAAACCATCAAACTATATACAAATTATTGATTGGGATGCCCTGCGAGCGAACCGTATAACGTCGCTTGATGCCCAACGCTGCCGCCCGCCGCAGCAATTCATACGTTTCATCGCCCCCGCCAACCATGACCACGCTGATAGGATGGCGACGAGGAACCCCCCCCGCGGTGATTTGCGGCTCGTCTAAAAATGGCCGAACAAGAAAAGGTTCTGCGCGGAGGGCAGCCAGAGCGGCCGAGGCGGGAGGTTGGGACGCTGGTTTCCCGACCGGCGTATTCTCCTCGTAGTCGATTATGATGACTAGCTTGAGGGCATTCCGTGATGGTGGATACGCGGCAATATTCCGTAGTTTCTGGGAGAAGCTGCATCCTCCTCGTTTCACGACGAGGACCTGGTGATTCTGCGCCACGTCCCGTTGGATCCGGCGCTCGCAGGTCTCATCCGCGAAGTACATCGTCGACCACGACAGACGGTTGTTGGATGGATCCCCCGAGAGGGAGACAATGGAGGCATCCTCCACTTCTGGAACGGGAGCCGAGCCGATACCGGTGGATACGGCCGCCGGGAGGCTCAGCCGTACCGGAGACGATTTGGCGGAAGTCGGCCGCGTCGTTAGATGGGTCTCATCCCGCAGTAATGAAGACACGGTGTCCATCAGAGATGAGAGGACGGTCATCATGCCGGAGGCTGAGGGCTCTACATTCCTGATCTTGTCGCTGATACCGGCGGATTCGTGGAGGATGTGCCCTTGGCTGTGCCCTGGAGCAGCCCGTTCATGGCCAGCCGAATCATTGGTCCGACGGAGAAACTCTGGCGTTACGTCAACGACGATGTCAATCATGGCGGAATCACGCATTCGAGTGAAGTTTGGATCGGTGGGATCTAGGACATCAAAGGTGACTTCTCGCGAGAGGTATACCTTCTCATCTTTGCCCAGAGGCACATTGTTAATCACCTGCACCCGAAATTCATCGTCGTCCGCTTTTCCTGTTGCGCCGTGTGGCGGCACGTCCTGAACCATGCTCAATCGGAGACCCCCGATATTCTTGATGAAAATTCCATCACGGACACGTTCCAAAGATCCAGGCCCCGCGGCCATACCCGGAATGGCTGGAAAAGATATGTCGAGGGTTGGTCGTACAGTCATCGGCGAGCTGGTTGCGTTGAACGGAACCAACTCCGGAGGCAGGGTCCATGGGTAAAAAGTGTAATTGGTAGGAGAAGATAAGTCAGACACCAAGACACTCGGATGGTCGCTGGCATATTCTAAGATAGGCCCTTCGACCGGCCCTCTGTTTGGCATCAGGTGCAAGCGAGCCAAGTTCGCAGCGTGGAAAATGTCCGGACGCGCTGCCGTTGACGATTGGCCAAACGTCGGCGGCAGAGGCGCCAACGGGCAAACCGAGTCGTTGGCCAGCTCGTCGGACTGCGACTGCTTTTTATACTGACGGGCGCTGGTCCCCACGTTCTTAGGTATAATCAGCGGGTGGCCCTCGGTTGAAAAGACAAATGGCTGATCCAAGTCGTTCAATGGATGGTCGGGATGATACAGGAGAAACAAATACTTGGCGGTTTCCCCCAGAAAGAAGCTCTCCATTCGGTCGTTCAAGTCTCCATTTCTGACGTCCTGAAGACCGGCCCAGCCGCACTTCGCCCAGCACCGGCGTTTGAGATCCCGGAGCACCATCTCCCCGACATGGAGATACCATGGATCTTTGGTAGCTCGATACAGATAGTATGTGGACTCGACGAACTCTGGACGGCCTCCATACCACGAAAGTCCGCCCTCGATGTTCCCTGTAGCGACATTCCATCTTTCAGGAAGGCCGGAAAATCGGGTCCAGATTGCTGTCGTTAAAAGATGGATGCCGATGGCCTCGTCTAGCTCCCCCGCTAGAGAGAGGAGGCCTGGATAAAAAGCGCTCAGGCTATCGATCCAGAAGGCCCGTGTAGCGCCAGTGAAAATGTCACCTTGAATCAGATGCGGGTGTTGATATCCCTCCCCTCGATACAGGTGTCGTTTGATTGCGGCGTGGGAATCCTGCCATACGTGCAGGAACGCCTCTGCGGAGTGCTCATAGTCACTTAATGGTGGAAAGTAGTCATCTAGTGCCCTCCAGGGGCTTTTGGGGTCGTACGAGGAACGTAGTCCAGAGGACAGCAAAACGTAGGATTTAAAGGCGTACTCAAAAAAGCTGTCAATGCCGGCTCCAATCTGTGGAATAACGGTGATTAGTTTCCGCATAGTTGTAAGAGTATAAATGAGGAGGCTTACTCCGGTATAAGAATGCACCCAGCGACCTGACTCCGCATCGATCCCCGAGCCGATCAACCCAATGTCGCTCCGTCGTTTCCAAACGGCCCAGAATGCTCTTTTCGCCAGCTCTTCGTATCGACCATCCCCCGTGAGCCTGCTCAAAACGGTAAACTCGAGGACCAAGCTGCCCGCGCCCGCACTGCAAGTTTCGGTCGTCTCTGGAGGCAAGCGCTGGCGGTCTTCCAGACAGATCTCGACATCAGGGCCACCGCAATCCTTCTCCGCATTCAATGGCGAATTGGGATAAAATGGGCGCCGCCGCACGCCGTGCCGAAGGTTGACTCGCGGGTAGGGGAGGCCAGTGTCCGTGAAGAAGGCAGGTAATAGGCGATTCGCCAGATCAGCAGCGAGCCGGAGAAGCTGCCCATCATATACAAACCCATTCTCCCACTTGATTCCATGGCTGCCTTTCGAGAAAGCCGATGTGTCCCAAGCCTTTGCGAAGGTAGCTTCCGGTTCTGGAGGGCTATATCCGGTGATCGGGAGGTCACCAACGGCAAAGAGATGAGCGCTGAGTAGTCCGCCTGCACGTCCAATCCGCCAATGTCAGACAGAAACGTCCATCTTTTACAGCCGTGGGACGCACGTACCTAGCCCTCGGATGACGGTCTCGAAGACTTGGACCCTGCTGTCGATATCGAAACCCCTCGCTCTTTCGCCCCGGCCAGCAGGGCCATCCGACCCGTCCCCGTATAGCCTCACAAAATCCCTGATTCCATCCTGGAAGTAGTTGAGAGCCCGTTCACCGTCATCCGGACTCGACGACAAGACCGCCAGGGAAGACAGACTGTCAATCAAGGTGAGGGAGTAATTCCCCAAGACATCGTTGAGCTCGGTATGCGCAGGGTTGTCACGATCGCGGACCAGCGGACGACAGGATAAAGGACGTAGCTCGTCTTCAGGAAAGGCGTATTTGAGGTAATTCTCGAACCCATGGTAGAACATCTGCTCTGTCTCCTTCCTGCATTTGTGCTCACGGGGGTTCTGAATTAGCCTTGGGTGTTTATTGTGAGGGAGAAACAGCCGGGACCAGAGGGAGATACCTGAGTTCATTTATCTGAGTATTCCTCATGCCATGGGCCATGGCAAGCCATAGCGACAGAAGCAAGACCCAGGCCATCCATTGTGATCGAAGGTCGCACATCTGTAAGTTCCAACATCCTGAGCGCATTACCGCAGTGGCGAACCAGCCGCAGATGACATGGGAACGTGGTGAATTCTCCTCTATCAAAGATTCGCTCAGTGTTGTCGAACAATATCTGGATTGTCAAGAAATTAGTTTGTGGCTGCAATTCCGCACGTGAGGTTTAAATTCTGCCCGCATGGACAGTCAGTTGTTCGACTTGGAGAGTTGAAGGCCAGATATGCGATTTTGACACCATCACCAACACAACCATTTACCGGATTTGTTATTTATTTATTGTCTGCAGTGCTAATGCCTTTTATTGTTGAGCTAATGACCAATCCATGACTATGTAAGACTCCCCTGTTGATGCCGAAAATCAAGGAGCTGAATGCTAGGAACTCGCTATAAAATAGATATGACGATAGAAAATACAGGATGGGATATCTCAAGCAGCAAAATGCGACATGGCAAAATATGTTCAAAGCAGATTAGCAGAGAGTCCGGATGAGTGAACCGAGCTGAATGCGACAAGTAATGCTTGCGAAACGCGTGTTATGGACGTCTTGCATCTTCCGCATCGTGCCGGGCTAAGAGAGGTCGTGGTTGTGCTTCCATTATGTAGTCCACACCATCATCCGATGTGTAACTCGGGGGCCTAGGTGTTAAGGTCTTCCTGTTTGACCTTCCAGTCCTATGGCCGATTGCATGGGAACGTTCATTGTCCTCCAAGCGTTGCCAATAGAGCAAATCGGGGTTAATCCTCTGTGAGTGTATAAATTAGAATCCTTGCAAATGAGACGAGACTGGGCAGACTTACCACACTACTTCTCCAGAGACCATATGCTGGTGGAGGAGCTGTGACTTTTTCCCGGATGGCGCCCTCACTTTCGACCAAAGCTTCCTCATCGCCTGCAAGAATGACATGGATGGGTCGATCTGGCTGAGCGTATCCCATTGGTCCTGACCTGCTAGGTACGCGGTTCCTGGCAACCGACCTGGAATCCTGCAGGATCACCATAGCGAAGCGGATCAGGGAATGGCAGAAAACGATGGAGAGAATCAAAATCATGAAGATCAATAGAATATGGATTTCCCGGCCGAGGCGTGCCGTAGTACTGATGGCAAGATCTAGGCTAAGAGTCAGTACTACATGAATTGAAGAGGAGTGGAGACAGAGCTTACAAAAAGCGATAATTGCGATCAAGAGAACTGCAGATGGTATCAATGTGTATAACCTCCTCCTTATACTCCTCTGTTTTAGGATTGGCATGCAGGACCTCCTCTGCCTGTTCGGTGGCCGCACGAACTGTGTTTCTCGAGTTGAATGAGCGTTTGGTAGACTCTCTGCGCTTGAATTGGCATTGCCCGAAGCAGATTGAGCGGCATTCAAGCCGGAATGGTGTGCTGGCGAAGATTCTCCGAACGATTGAGGTCCTTGGCGACCAGCGCCATCATTAGAACCTCGATTCTCAACACTAAAATGTGTGTTCGTTCCAGTACTAGGGCGCAGGATTGAATCGAGCCATGGACGTGAAGCTGCCAGAGCTGGCCTAGTTTGTTGTGACGATACTTCCCGAGGTTCCATTATTGTTGATACCCGTCAAACAGATAATGACATCGGGGGCAGTTGAAGGAAGACAGATGAGAAGA
Source organism: Aspergillus cejpii (assembly GCA_004769165.1). Classification (NCBI taxonomy): domain Eukaryota; kingdom Fungi; phylum Ascomycota; class Eurotiomycetes; order Eurotiales; family Aspergillaceae; genus Aspergillus; species Aspergillus cejpii. The sequence goes on from SMSW01000007.1 coordinate 878,555, forward strand.
TAACCACCGCGTTTTATCCCTCGAATTATCTCCTGTATATATACCCAATTCTTGAAACAGATAACGCCGACTCGATTTGGATGGTTATGTATAAATCCTAGCCGACTTCCGCATTCGTTGCACACCCCCCGTAAACAGACGTAAAGGAGGTCGAAGCTGCGAACCAAAACCGTCAGGAATGATCGCACTGGGATTGCAGAACGGACAATTCGATATAGATAGCGTCTGTGTGCAAGTGACGATGGATGTTGTTTTCGGTACCATGCATCTATCCAGATAGACGGACGGAGTGATGTAGCAATTGCGAGGATCTGAAGTAGCAGCAGGGTATGGATTCGATCTATCACTGAGAGTCGAATGATTTCATGATTTTGAACTCGAAGATATGATTAGGGGATGATCTCGAAGGAGCTGAAGTATTCAAATGCGATAAAACGATGGCCTGGGTAGGTATTTGGGAGCACCTGGCCGCCCAGCAGTAGGTATCTAATGTTGAAGATGTGATGCGAGCACCTGTGAATTTCCCTTTATAGTTAGTTTTGCCGTTTGGGAGATAGCCGCCCCTTAAAATTACTAAGATAATAATAGATAGTTAGTTAACTAGATGATTCTCCATACTCTGTAGTAAGCTCCAATAAGTTCCTTGGAATGACCAGTACATTTCAGGACACAAGGCCCGTCCAGGATCAGCCTCCTGCGTTTGATACAACTTTGGGGGATGTTCTTCTCTTTGCTAGAGAATGAGGACCTGGGAATTGAGTCATTGCCTGATTTGCGGTTATAAATACCCTCATCCGTCTCAAGTTAAAAAGGAATGCAGACTGTTTCCTTAACATCCCACTTTACTACTTTCCACTTTGCTCCAGCCCGCAAGCCTGTAATTACACTGCGCCACTGTGAACAACAACCATCGAGAAAGGCCCTTTACGCACCGTCACGCAACTGCATCTTCCATCAAGGTGTTTAGCGGCCCTCACATAGATAGCGTCATCTGCCCATTCACTGGAGGTTCATACGGATCTACCTCGTCCTGCTGCCTGAGGGCTCTTGCTTATCAGTAATCTTACCCCGTCCAGATACGACCTCCAGGCTCAAAAGTGACTGTGGCAAGACAAGCAACATCTACAACAACAGCGGCGACGACTTGCCCCATCCGGACAAATTATTCTTTTAGGTATGGAACAACAGCGATACTGGGTACTGTTAGGCTTCAGTGTCCCTCCAAAGTGTGGAGGACAGGTTGTGCCTCGACGAAGCAAGTTCAACTATATTACGAAGTTTGCAGGCCTGTCCTGCGAAAGTCACCCCGGTGATAGCCCATCTAAAACCTCCCGATCAAAACGGCACAATTGAAAGAGGCCCACGTATACCGTGTTGAGGTACACTGAACTTGCCGCAGCCAGGGGCCCTCGAACAAGGGCAAGGGCAAGAGCAGAAGCATCTCGTTCATTCCTTAGCTGCCAACGGGCCCAGCCTTATTTAGATGTCGAAGACGAGTTCCTCCGTGAATTAGTGCACAGAAAGCTTCCATGGGAAATGATCGAGGAGGAATGCTGATGCGGTCCGCAATTGCCTGCAGTGGCTGGAAATAATGAAACCCGCGAAAGATGTCCTCGTAAATTTTGCTCTATAGACTATCTACTGTTTGAATGATTGATTCCCTTCGATCACCCGTATGGTCATTACTGTAGATGTTGGATACCATTTTTGCTGCGAGGTCTGCTCGCGCGAAACCTCCTTGCTGATGGAAAGGCAACCTACCTCGGGCTGCTAGCAAAGCAGTAATAGGAGAATAGGCGAGGGATGAATTCGTGTGAACGCACTAAGGAAGAAGAGCTGGAGCTCTCTCGCGCATGGCCGTTTTATATACCGGATCGTGGTACGGAAGAAATGGCTGAACAGTCAGGTTTCTTGAGCGAAGAGATATCTATTTGCTGTACAGATATTTCCTTCTCACCCATTCACAGGTCTCGTTTGCGGAAGCCACGGATGGGAAAGCAGGTCCTCCGCCGTGGCCCGGTCCTCAGGCCTCCAGCGCAGCATTCTAGAAATAAAGTCTACAAACTGGGGCATTCCGTCGTCATCGTCAATTTCCTTAGCCATAGAGACCAGGTCCTTTTTTCCGATGAGCTCGGGGAATTTGAATTGTCCTATCAAATCAGTTAGCTTAGTGGTGTCTAGTTAGGACACAGCGAGCATACCTTTAGCATCAAAATACCGAGATGTTTCTTTTCCCCGGTTGAGAAGATCAGGTGGAGGGGGCCCCAGGAGGGAAATGATCTGGCCTAGATGGGCTTCGTCTGCAGAGCCTGAGCCGCGCGCGTTCGGTGGTGTGTCGAAGGGCCCGCGGCCATAGAACAGGTCCCAAATCTGGTAGACGGTCAGTGGTGATCACTATTATGATAACGAGGTCTTTACCATAACTCCCAAATTCCAAATGTCAACACTGTAGCTCCAAACAGCCCCGAGACAAACTTCTGGGGCCCGATACCCTTCTGGCTGGATGGGGTGGCTGTTCGGGGGGCCGTCACCACGCACGGCAAGCCCAAAGTCAGTTATTACCGATCTACCCAGTTCGTCGGGTGACAGTCCCCAGAAATTTCGGGATAAGTATATGTCCCGACCGTCCAGTTGTTTCCGTGGAGAGGGATTGTTCATCTCATCTTGCGCGACCGAGTCCAGGATAGACGGGTTGCGTAGGGCCAGTAAGATGTTATCGGACTTAAGATCTTGTTTGTCCGTTAGCTGGATCTTAGGAGTCAGTTAAGTGACTTGTTACCTGTGTGAATAACGTGGCATTGGGTGTGGAGGTAGCGTAGTCCTTCTAGTATGAGTTTAGACACCGGTTTCAAGACGTCAAGAGGGATTGTGTTTCCTTCGAAACGATGCTTCAGCATCCATAGAGGTTCACAAAGCGCATCGAAGACCATGCAAATATGAGTGCCGCTCGGGCTAGCAACACGAAACGAGTCTAACAAGGTAGCGACAAAGTTGCGACCTGGATGTTGGGGGTTTGCTTTGGTTATATGCTCAGTAATGCGCAGCTCCTTCTCTGCAGACTCTTGAGATGCATAATTATTTGCGTTAACTTTGATGGCCACGTATCGGGGCGGAAGCCATCGCCACCTATGACATCATGAGAGAAGGTTTGAATATACTATCAGAAAATCTTCACATACTGGTGGAGATCGCGTGCTAGCCATACTGTTGAACTTGTTCCCCAGCCTATTTTAGCGGTGATTTGGTATCGGTTGTTAAGTATCTCATAAAGACGTACAGGATAAAAGTGCTGAGGCTTATAATAGGGCGTGTGCTCTTCCTCAACCAGATCAGCTGGGGGGAGTAACTTTGCTGGGAGGGGGAAGGGTTTGCAGGGAACCGACTGAATGATTCTTCTAAGGTTCATGACCACAAAGAGATGAGTAAGTTGTTACTCGCTGCCCACTATCGCGTTGACTCTTGTTGAAAGCAGGAGAGACGAATTTATATAAGCGCGACGTAAGATTCATGCACGGACCAACAAGCAACTTGTCATGTGATTTCTGTTTACATGCCCTGTAAACACAGAAAGCCCTACCAACTATGTAGAATAATACTTCGCAAGATGAGCCCCTCTTCACAGCCAATCAAATCATTTATTAAAGGTGTTCTTCGAATACACCACTCGCCCGTCTTTGTACCAATGCCCTGACGTAATCCTCATTCCCTCCTTGTTGAATATCTGCCCAGATACGCGCAGGTCAGGGTCTGCTTTGGAGCTATGTTCATCACCCCTAGCAAAATGAAAAGCAAGATAATTGTTTTGCAACAATCTGCATTACTCACACAACTTCGACACTCTTAGCCCATTGACTCAATTTCGGGTGTGTCTCGATTGAGCGGGTAATCATCGCATCGTACTCTGATTTCGCTTGGGTGTTTTTCCAAATAATATCGAGCAGTGCCCGCATGGTGGTTGAGAAGGATCGAGACATACTGGGAATTGGTGATTGGTGCTGGATGTTGGATGATAGTAGTGGTGAGAATGGACTGTGGGATATGGAATGAGGCAATTTGAATGATGATGGAGATGTTCTTGAATTCAACCGCAGTTTGCCATTTATATACCTTGGTTTCCCTCAACGGTGGGCATCTTCCACATGAGCAGGGCGCGTATTCACTGGCAACGGTCAATCAGTGCTGAAGAGGCTGAAACCAGCTTAGTGCCGAGGCGCCCTACATTTCGATATTGGTTTGCTGGAGTCGAGGCGCTGAGGCCTATGCTGGCCTGCTGCGATGGGAAGTGCGACCTATGGGTCGGAACTATGGTTCGACGAATAGGTCTCCAACAACAAAAACATCAACTGCCGGCGCGCTTAAGTGCAGGAATTTAGGGTACCTAACATCGAACAAGAGCCGGGTAAGGTAGTGTAAAGAAACAGTGTTCTGAGCAACTGCTAACCACAAAGCCAAAAGGTCCCAATGAATGGTCCTAGATACCATTCATGCTCAGAACGTGCTTATATACCCCATACTAGGGGGACCTCCCCAGCCTATGACAATAGGATTATGCAGCCAGGGCTTAGCTCACTGTATTAGTATCTGCAGTTTAGAAGGACTTTCCTTACCTGCGATTATTGACTCTATAGATAGTCTATACTCATAAACGTCGATTACCGTCAGAAGGCTTGATTTTTGTGACCTGATGCAGGGTGTCTGATATTGAATAGGTATATTTCTGATATGCCAGACATAAAATCAACAACGACGCTAATTCTTAAGTCTCAACAGCTGGAGGGAATCCACGCCCACGTCCTACAACCTGGTGCTAAGCATCGACCAGTTCCGCTTTGCCTTTGTGACCTGGTGATATAGCTCGACCTTATTCCGAGTCGTCCAATTCTGCTTGTGCATGTATGAAATCACCGAGAAGGAAGTCAACCTAGATGCACGAGTTCGATATGCAGAGCCGAATGACTGATAGCCGTTTCGTGATTGGAAGAGTACAATGAGATGCACGGATTCGATGTGCTAGGAATTCATCCTGAGGGATCAGTTTAATGACACAAGCGCCGTCATTTCCCGAGTTCGCCAAGCATAAGCGTCCGATCCGACGAGCCAGATACAACTGCCAAAGGTGGTTAGTCATTAAAGAGAAGATTGAAACAGGTCCCGGCATGACTCACTTATAGGCTCATTATTCGGCGAGAATCGCACATCGTTGACAGTGCCTTTATGCCCAGGAAGCTTATACAAAAGTTTCCCGGACTTGAAGTCCCAAACCACAACACTTCTATCACCGCTTCCGGCCGCAATCTTTTCGCCCTTCGGATCCCAGCTGGCCTTGATCAGGTTCTTCTCTAGCCCCAGAGGGGCACCGTCGTAAGTTCGAATGTGTCGATTCGTCGGCGCGAAGGGTCGGATATCCCAAGTCCGCACTGTCGAGTCATGGGAGTTGGAAAGGAGGGTTTGCGAATCCGGCGAAATCTCCAGGGATGTGATAGTATCCGCGTGCCCAACCATGGAGTACACAACAGCTTTCTTCCGGATGTCCCAGACGTGAATCGTATTATCGATGCCTCCGCTGTAGATCTCGTTTCCTGCCTCTGACAGAGCAACCGCGGTGATAGGAAGCTCCGTTTCAAGATATTCAATAGCATCTTTTTGTCGGGGGTCCCAGATTCCTATGCACCCGTCGTCGCTCGCGCTGACCAAAAGCTCCTGCCCTCGTTTGCTAATATCAAGACAATTTATAATCTCCTCATGTCCAACGTGGCGCCGTATTCTCTGTCCGGTTTCCAGATCCCAGCTCGCAATAGTCATATCGGCCGACGCAGAGAAAATCGTCCTTGAGTCTCGCGACCACTGTAAATCCAAAATCGCCCCACGATGGCCGGTTAGCGCGCCGTAATTCTCGCATTGCCCGTAGGTGTTCCAAAGTACTGTTTATTCGTACGAAAAGGGTCAGAAATGTTTTGAAGGCTTGCTAGGTAGAATGCGACTCACAAATAGACCGGTCCATCGAGCCAGACGCAATGTGCTGCGCCGTAGGGTCGAATCGCACAGTAAAGACCTCTCCGGAATGGCCTGCAAGCGTTAAATTAGTTCGACGTCCAATACTTTTGAACGTCTACCTTACCTGTAAGTTCCATTATGGGGGCATCAAGCCCACTTGTGCGAGGAATCTGTAACTGTGGTTAATGGAGGTTTCTTCATAGAATATTGAGGTCGCTCGAGCGCCCTTTTGGGCCAGAGGCAACATACTGCTTGTACAAGGGTTCCATTCTGAGATGAGCTCTTCACAATAGCCGTGCCAGCGTTGATATCCCCATCGGACTTCTTTCGTTTTACGACGAGTTGATTCGACGACCCGAAGGCTTCCTGAGCAGGTCTTTTCTCACCCGACATCATCGTAGAAGAATCTGTTCACTAAAGTCCTGATATTGAAAAAGAAAACTTAGGAAGGATAAACTGATACATAAACTGTCGAAGAAAATTAAGAGTTGTTCAGCAATTGGAAGCTGGTTCTTCTGAAGGCCAGTCAACCGGCATCAAGCAACAGTTTGTCTTTTGTCTGGGCTTGTCCCTTAAGCGCGTAAGTAAATTAGCCGCGTTAGACGTCCATTTACGGTCCCACCCACAGTAGCTCCAGCCTCCGCCTCCCTACTTTGGTAATCCACTGACTCCAGCGGGGAGATGTGAGCTATCTGCATCTGACAATTGTTCTTATTTCATCTTCACGAAAGCGTTCAACCTTCTTACGATACCGATTTCTGCTTCATCCGCTGACAAGTCAAGGGACTGAAAGTCAAGTATGTCGTCCACCACGAAGGTCTCACGGATTGGAGAAGAGTAAGTCCAAGTCTCTCTTGTTTCATTAATTATGGGTTGACGTAGCCATATTGACCTTTCATGTTCTAGGCTTTGGAAGTCAGTAAGCTAAGCGCCGCAATGCGCCCTCGTCGTTGAATCTTCCTTTAAGCGAGCGGACAAATTGCCGGGTCAAGTGCATCGACTAATGTTGTCAATCTCAGGACGAGGGTTGACAAAGTCAATGCGGAGTTGGTGACGTTGACTTATGGAACGATCGTTGCGCAGTTATGTCAGGATTACGATGGGAACTACCAGGAGGTCAACAAGCAGCTGGACAAGATGGGCTACAACATCGGCATGCGACTAATTGAAGACTTCCTGGCCAAGTCCGGCATGGGCCGATGCGCCAACTTTCGGGAAACAGCGGACATGATTGCGAAGGTATGGTTGGATTGCCTGTGCGACGATAGCCTCGCGCTTGTGACAATAGAGCCTTGCGCCACTGACAACGGTACCTGGAACAGGTTGGGTTCAAGATCTTCCTGAATATTTCACCCACAGTCACGAATTGGACGAGCGACAACAGCCAGTTTTCTCTCATCTTCGATGAAAATCCCTTGGCGGATTTCGTGGAACTCCCGGATGATGGAAGGGCACAGGATGAACTGTGGTTCTCCAATATCTTGTGTGGTGTTTTAAGAGGCGCACTCGAGATGGTGAGACGCGGCCGGCATCTGCTTTATTGTTTGCACTTCCTGCAGCCGACGGACTGATTTCGTTCCCAGGTACAAATGCAAATCGAGGCTCACTTCGTGAGCGATGTTCTAAGAGGCGACGATACCACAGAGATGCGAGTATCGCTGGTCAGATACATTGAGGATGAGATGCCGCCTGATGAGGAGTGATTTTAACGGGCTATGTCTGGATTCGGCACTTTAAAACCTACCGAGGCGTCTGGTGTTCTGGGGGTTTGTTGATTTTCAACCTTGGCATGCCGTCTATCGGAATTGGGCGGTCTTCTCATTCGGGTTCTATGCTTTCAACTGATGGGAGGGTACTTGGCTCTTCCATCAGACAGTTATCTGAGAAGACATATATGAGTTTACAGGGGAAACCAATCTCCTTTGTGATCATGGGGAACATTGAGAATACTCCTGATATCTGTCTATCTCATCATGCAGGTAATAATCATACTATCTGATTCATGCAGTATGTCAGTATCGTCATAGATATAATCATTCTTATTATACTCTAGTCTTTAACTACAAGATTGATATTTGGAGACATTAGTTCCATATGAAGTTAGATGATCGGCCCTGTCAAACCTAATAATATGCTTACTTATGCACAATATAATACCCGACTTGGAAGACAACCCCAGTATCTACTATCTAGACACTAGACAGGATTCGATGATACAAAAGATTGATGCGCTCTATGATAATGAGTAGCATAGGTTTGTATTACTGAGGGGATATGGAGGATAGGATGATTGACAGTCTTGCCTGTGGTATGATCAGTGTGTACAGGCAGGAGCTATCATCTGATCTTGTACGGAGTACAGGTAAGTCAGGTATATGGAACCAGAGAGACACACGGTATCTATACTGTCTTGATGACCTCCAGTAGTAACACAACTAAACAGATCGAACCTCGAAGATGAAGATATACACTAACTTACAGATAGGTAGAGAATAGAGATGTCCGAAGTTCTAACCAGACGGACTTCATATGACCAGCGAGTCCAGCGACACAGACACATCCAGTCCATCTGATGTAAGATTCCCTTAATCTTTCCTAGATTTCTCTCTCTTCTGGTAAATTGTATCCTCAATCATGGGAAAATATGCCTCATTCAGACTCGGATGAATAGATATTCCAGCCTTTTTCTCTTTTTCTTGAGGGTTTTTTTCCCTCTCCTTTTGTATTAATTACTGAGGGTAAGTTATCGTTTGAGATTTAATATCAGACAGTCAAACCCCTCGTTTACTTTCTTTCCATCTCATCGTTTCTCAGTTTGTCCTCTATCAAGATCTTATTTTTTTTTCATTTTATTTTATTTTCTACAACCACTTTTCCTCTCTATTTATCTTGTCTTTTTTTTTTTGCCGCTTCGCCTGAGGACTTAACTAGTTGCATGCTGAGAAATACGCGAGATCGCCGCACCTCCCAGCCCTCCCATTTTCTCGGATCAGGTTAATCCGTGCCGGAGTAAGCCAACAGTCGAACAGCGAAGAGTATTGAAGGGAACAACAGCCAGCAGCAACTTTAGTCTTATTATTATTATTACTCCCACTTCTCTTCGGTTCCTCAGAGTCTCAGTCTCAGTCATCCAGTCCTAGACTTTTAGCTAGGTATAAGGAACCGTGCTGGAATAATCCTTTCTCCTCCAGTCCTCCCACCAAAGATCACCAACCTCCAGATCCACCGCTTTACACCTTGTCTTGTCCTTAACTTTCGCCTCTTCTTTCCAACCCCCCCCCTCCTCATCCTCTCTCTTACTCCATACTACTACTAACTACTCCTCCTCCTCATCCTCCTCATCTAATTTTGGCTATATCTGCCGTTTTATTTTATGAGGTATTACTCTCTGAAATCTCTGTCCTCCTTCCTCTAAAGTGGTGCCCGTTGGGGCATTATTATCTGACCTGCCTCCCCTAAAGCGCCGCACCCGCCTTCCCTTCTATCATCTTGCGCCTCTCGTCCCTTCGTCTCGCTCATCGCACTCACCCTTCCGGCTAGTCTTATCGCGCACTTTTCCCCTACAACTTTTATCGCACCTTTACTTCAGTGTAATACAACTCTTAGAGGAAGAATCCGCCGCTTGCGCGTTATTGACAACAAAAGAGGATCTCTTCACCCTCTCCGTTCGCGTTCCCTTGTGAGAGGACTACGCTTGTTTTTACAGTGGGTGACTATGCAAATCCGATTTGTATCTGCCATTAGTATGGCATCTGACTCGAGTGTCAGTAGGTTCCGCTATCCGGAGTTAGCTCGGACATCCTGCCGTTCATTGTCAATCTAGAATTCGCGTCGAATCCAGGAAGAAGATTTGTCTGGAGCTGTAACGTCTCAGGCTCGAAGCGCAGGTCACTTCGCCTTTCTCACCTGTTTGTCGGCTACTTATCTTTCCATTTCGGCACGCGCCTCGTCTTCGATCTGTGGTGAGATCTCTCGCCCCGAGACGGTGGATGCGCGTTGAAACGATCTCTCGTCGACGGCTTTTATAGAGGAACCAATAGCAGACGAGGGTGGCTCAACACTCGGAGTGCCGCTATGAATCAGATGAATGTTACGGGGATGAACCCTGGGGCTGGAGGCCCTGTGGGTGGTGTGCCCATGATGAATAACGGCTCCACGGCTCCTCGTCACGATGGAAATGTGAACACCATACCCGAGGCCATGGTCAACAACCTCAACACATACATCTATGATTATTTCCTGAAGCGTGGCTATCATGAATGTGCAAGGGCTCTCGTGAAAGATGAGTCGATCAAACTGAACACCGAACCACCCACAAAAACCAGTCCAGGTCACCGCCGTGACGAGGTAAACGGCGTCGAAGGCGATACGATGATGACGGACAGCAAGGACGGCGATAAGATTAAGATCCCTGATGATCTTCCGCGACCCAATCTCGCTAGCGAAAGCCAACAATCCTCTTTCCTTCTAGACTGGTTCAGCCTGTTCTGGGATTTCTTCTGGGCTCAACGCAAAAAAGGGAACAGTAATGATGTGAGGCAGTACCTCCAACACACTCAGGTAAGCACTAGCGGTTCAGATACAAGTGGTTCATCCTAACTCATGCTTTTGCAGAATATGATGCGGATTAGAGAACATCAGCACAATCAATTGTTCCGACAGCAGCCCGTGATGCCCGGCCAGATGGGCCCAATGAATATGCGACGGAACGGCATGGTTCCCGCAAATCTTCAAAAAACCGTGTTGCAAAATAACACCGGCGGACTGTACGCGCTCTTTTTGAACTAGGTTCTGCCCTCCGCGAGCAAAACATGTACTGACCAAGAATCTCAGTTCTCAGCAGCAGATAGCCCAAATCCAGAAGAACCAGCAAATGCAAATTATGCAGCAAATGCAACGGGAACATTCCGATATAGACATGAACGGCCATCGCCCACAGTCTCCCTCGTCCGCAGAAAATGCCCCCTCACCTTCGAAGCGACCACGTCTGGAGAGCGGTCCTATGAACGGACAACAACTGGCACCCAACGGGCGGGGACAGGCCCAGGGCATGCCCGGTCAGCAGAATCCCCAGGCATTATTGATGCAGAACGGACTCAATCCCCGGGCGATGAATCCGGCTCAGTTTGCAGGCTTCCAGCAGCCAGGTCCGGCTGCTCAGCAGAAATCCATCCAGGTATATGCTCAGAACTCAGTTCTTCATCACTCGCGCTCAGCACTGAATAACCAGGGCATCCCGAATGGCTTAATGAATCCCGGTGTCATGCCGAACCAGGCTGATCTGATGCCCATCCCAGACGGCCAGGGTATGTATCAGATGAACGGCGACTATTATGGCGCGAATGCCCAGATGGCCCAGGCTCGGGCGGGGATGCAGACACCTGGCGCTCAGCAAGGTACCCATGCGCTCCAGGATTATCAAATGCAGCTGATGCTGCTGGAACAGCAGAATAAGCGGCGTCTGATGATGGCTCGTCAAGAGCAGGACAGTATGTCTCGTGCTGACGGCCAGCCCCTAATGCCTGGGCAGCAGGCTTTGCCCCCAGGCACCTCTCCCCAAGGCAGCAGGGCGGGCACGTCGCCGATCCCTAATGAACAGATGAAGCGAGGTACCCCGAAGATGCCCCAGGCCGGCCTTCCAGGCTCCCCGAGTACCGGCGACGCCATGATCCAGAACCGTGGTTCTCCAGCTTCAATGAATTTCAATGGCGGTCAGATGCCGCACGAAATGGCCGGCGGTCAGTTCTTCATGAAGGCTATGCCAGACGGGATGGCCGGTCCAAATGGGATGCGTCCACCAAGTTCCAATCCGGCGTTCAGCGGCCCCCAGATGGTCCAACCCATTCCTGCGGGAGCAGCCAGGGTTGTGGCTGGCAATTGGCAGCAGCCGGGCCAACCCATGGCACACCATCAATCTCCGGCGCAGCAACCTCAAACCGGGACGCCCCAGACTCAGAATTCGATGCCGCCTCCCCAGGCGCCGCCAGCGGGGGGTCCGAATGCCGGTCGAACGCAACCCCCATCTCCTCAAATCCAGAACGCTGCACCTCCCACGCCCCAGCAAACCAATAAGGCGGCCCCAAAGAAGAAAGAGCCCAAGGAACCTGCGCGAAAGGTACATATCTACTTCAATACCCTCCTCCGACCCATCAATTTTACTTTTCTCGTCTTTATTAATCATAACTCTTTTAGCGGGCTACAAAGAAGGCACCAGCTGCCGCGGCCGCGGTCGCAAACACGGCTGCTACACCCTCCTCCGAAGCTGAGCATCCGCCCACAACCCCCACTCCATCCACGCCAATCACTCCTCAACATCCAAACTCCTTTAACAAGGCCGGGCCAAATGCGACAACGACCGCTCCTCCACAGCCAACATCTGCGCCTGCGCCCCAGCCTATTGTGCAACAACCTCCTCCGGATCAGACTCAGCAAACTTTCAACGACCTCAGCATTTCCGATGTATGTCTTACCCTTTCTCCCATCACTTCCCTTGCTCTTTCCTGTTATGCGAGCAATTTCTAATCACAAACCAAAGGCATCTACGTTCAACCTTGATTTCAGCGCTCTAGAAAACCCCGATCTTCTCGACGGCTTCGACTTTGATACCTTCCTAAACACGGACGCCGATACTGGCGGGTTCGGATTTGATCCAAACATCACCTACCCAACAGATGGGGTTGAGACCGGTGCCGGGGATGGTTTATAAACGAGTCCGACGGGTTCTTCAGTTTCTAAATTCCATTATACCCCTTGTTTTTCTGTACATTTTCCATAAACTTTTTCAATTCCCTCTTCTCCCTTATCTCATTCATTTTTCCTTTTGTCGTTTGCTATCGAATCGACATGATTTGGACTTATTTTGGTCCTGAGACTGGCGTTTGGTCCTGTGTATTTTCGTCCGTGCATATTCTTTTGCCCTTTCCGTTCTCTACGAGCCAACAGAACGACCCTGCTAGCAAAATGGCTACCAAATGGTTTTTATTGTTATTGACTCGGTGACTATGATCTTTTGATCCCCCTTTTTCCTTTCATTTCATTTCTTTCTTTTTTATTCTTTCTCACTCAGTTTACTTAATACTTGACTTGATATTCTTCCGAATGGCCACCAAGTTTTTCATTTCTCAACATTCCCAAAAAGGGCATGGGATAGGATTATCCATTCCCTCTCAAAATGTGCTTTTTTTCTTCCTTTTTTTTTCTTTTCTTGCTGATTCCGATTCCCTTTTTTTCTTCTCTCTCTCTCCACTTTCTGCTCTATTCTGTGGTTCTTAGTTTCGTCGCGGCGTTAAAGTGATGGAATTCTAGTCAGGCGAAAAGGTTTCTCTACCGGGGAAATAAATGGCTTTATGAATTTCAGGAAGTTGCATACTTTCATTTTATCTTCATCATAAGCATAGGCACAATAGGTATTTGCATGGAGTTCTTCAGGAAATGGCACGGAGGACGTGTCCTTAAAGCAAGGAATCCCATTTCCTAATCATACATCAGGCTTATCCTAACATACTCTGAATAGTATCAATGCGATGAGCTATGTTGCTCCTTCCTTGAGTACACAGTGCCTTCTCAGTCTCCAGCAATGGTTTCAGAGTGTCGTAGTCCCCCAGTTCTTCAGTTTATTCCTTTCCGCCGCAGCTAGGGTTTCCAGAAGGGTATCTTCCCTTACCATGGTGATGAGGTACTGGATCACCTCACGGGCACAGGCCTCTTTTGCTTCGGAATCGGTGCCCTTGAATTCAATCTGCCCAACGGGACTCGCACGAGCCAAGAACGGGTCCTCCATGAAATAAGCACCAGCTTTGTAGTCCCCGTTGGTTTCCATCAGCTGGCCGCTCCTCGCGGTTCGAATCTCGGGGGTTTCCAAAGAGAGGAGCTGGCAGACTTCTAAGAGAAAGTTAGGGTATTAATGGATGGCAGGACGTTGGATGCGGAACTTACCTTGCAACTTCTCCGTGTAGGTACCCAACCCGTTCAGCTTTGATTCCAGCTCCTCAGGCGTCACCCTCCACCTCTTCTCTTCAGTCTCTTCGGGCTCTTCAATGGGTTGCAGTCTAATGTTGTCCGCCAGCGGCAATAAGTTCGCGTTGTTCCCTTCTGTGTTTTGGGCCACCCTTCTCGCCTGCTTCTTGGCTTTCTTGGACTTCCCTCCAGCAGTCTTCAGACCACCATCATCGGCAGGCCTCTTTGTAAAGGAACGCTCCGACATGGGGCGATCATTCTCGCTGCCAGTAGTTTCTACTACATGGACGTGTTCCCTGGGAACGAGGGCCAACAGGCTCTCATCGAACCGTCGCACAGCGATGGGTCCAACGAGGCTGGAAGACGACTCGTTCTCGGAGACCAACAACGTGTAGATGGCCATATGGGCAGCGGCGTTTCTCGAGTCCCAGTCCCGCGTGTAGTGTTTGAGCGCCCCGAATTGGGTTATGTTGGCTACTTCGACCACATGTCGACAACCATGGTCGTTCCTGTATCTTGTATACTCCGGTGCGGGCAAACCATTGTGGATGCAGTAGTCTGTCAAGTCAGTCAAGTCAGCCCAGCCTGTCAAGCCATCTTCTAACCCAGTTTCTAAAACTCCATTTCGTACCTCGTAAGATCTCAACCCAGTCCCAACCGTAACTGAGACCGCTCATAGGCTCCTCGGGGACTGTCCAGTCGGGAAACTGCCTCTGCAGCTTCCCCAGAGCCTTCCTGCATATCTCGCCCTTGGCATCGACCTTGGTATGAGAAGTATGGCTCACTTCGAAGGTATGACCGTACATGGTGAGCTTGCATGCCCACAGCCCTTTCCCCTTCCCACGGGTGTACTGGAATCTCGGAAGCAGAAGAGCTTGGATTGCCAGGACACCAAAGTAAAAGAGCACCTTACTCTCGCTCAACTTGGGGATGTCAAAAGAGGCCAGGGATCGACGTATTGCTGGGACCTACAAAGAAAAAGGGAGGGGAATCACATCAGATGAAATCTTGCCAAAAAAAAGACGCTTTCATCCAAATCGTCTCAGACTGTTGACATACCTTTGGACGCGAGGTTATCACATCTCTACTACATGGGATGAGACTCCGATCCCCCAACATCTCAGTCTGGTAATCCTCCTGCATCTGATCCCTTCGAATCACAGCAGGTAGTCCTGGCATTTGACAAGAACAAAGCTCATTATGAGGAGCGCCAACGCCGACCTCATCCACCTCAATTTTCAAGCCAGGGATAAGCGGGCCCGGCTGCCCAAAAACAACTGCGGTATTGCTTCCTGCGAAGGGCGAAACATCCGAATGCACAGATGGGTTGAGGGACCATCGTGAGAAGCCTTGAGTGGTCGGACGGGAAGAGAAGGATGATTCGGCAGCACTCATTGAATCTCTGGACGTCGTGGACCAATTGTGAAAGCGAAAAGTCGATGGTGACTGCATCCTAGGATTTGGTTGATGATTCTCTGGATTCACCTGAGAGGTAGAGGGAAGCGAAGGAACCCCAAAGGCGAGAGACGGTTGGGCTGCTCTGGTTTGGCGCATCTATGATGGCAGCTTCCCAACGAAGGACTTGTGTATGACAAGGGAAAGAGCGAGAACAGGCAAGTGCGAGTCCAGGGAAGGAGCAGAGGATAAACAAGGGGATGAGAAGCAGCTCTGGCAATTCTGGATCAGAATCATCATCGAATCTGCCTCCAATACTACTCAACATCCAGACCGATAATGGACTATCTACATTATCATATGGAAAGTTGTTGTATGATTAACCCATGGTTAGGGTGTTATAATTTGTGGAAAGACGAGTGAGCTTGTAATCGATAATGATACAATGGAAAAGCATATATAGTCAAAGAGCGTCAATGCCTCCGGACAGCATAGGAATGAATAGTGACCCGAAAAACAATCAAGTAGAACCAACAGCATAAAACGGAAATCCGCGCGAGAATCACTCTTGACCCGGACACTTCAGTCAATCTCCACGGTCTCAGCAGCGGGGTCCACAAGCTGGAGTCTTGAGTCCAGGAAGTCATCAAAACATGCTTGCGGATCATGGTCTCCTGCCTCGGATAAGTTCTTGGACGGAGAGAGCAACACAGTAGTCTCTTTCTCAGGGACCAGGCTTACTCCTCCACGAGCCGACCCGTTGGTGGATCGGCGCCGTTGGGACCCGCAGGGAGTTTCGACGTTTCCACTTGTTGTGCGCACAGTAATCTTGGTAGGGGTGAGGTCGACCTTGTCGTTATCCCGGCGTGGCGTCTCACCAGAAAGCCCGTTCTCCTTGTTATCTGAAGCAACTCCCTCTTTCCGGCTTCTTACCTGCGTATTAGGGCTCACGTGTAGCTTGCAGGTTGTTGCGGCCTCTAGAACCCCCTCAGAAGGCAGATTGGATTTGACGCTGGAGCCAGAGACGCTTCTGGTTTCAGTTTGCGACAGTTCCTTCAAGATCGACGGACGCCTCCCCTTCTTGACATAAGTTGACGAGCGCTCCTCTGCTGCAGCAGAAGGCTTAGTTGCCACCAGAGGGACTGGAGGAGCATTTGTGCTCGCTTGTGTACCGCAGACCAGTGGCTTTGGTGGACTGACACCCTCAAAGAGTTGGTGGTATGACTCCTCCTCGATCGGAGCAACAAGGCTAGGCTGCTTGCTATGCTCGTAACTAATGCCGGTCATGCTAGAGAAAGCGCGGCTGCTGGATGAACTGGAAATATAATCAGGCATAGCTACATCCTCCCAAGATGGCCTTGCCCCTCGATGGCGCGCGGCGGGGTCAAGCATGTAAGGGTCGATGAAAGGGTCTGCCATGAAGGGCTCCTGAGACACCCAGGATGCTTCCTTGTTGTTGTTGTTGGTGCTGCTGTTCTGCCATTGGGGTGGAGGAAGTGGGGGGTAATTCCGCTGCTGCCAGGTAGTATAAACGGCTGGGTTGCTAGCTTGGCTGCTCATGGCCACTGCCCCCCGATCTTCAGGCCGAGTGGGTGAGTGGGCATGGAGGTCCTCCTGTTCCTTTGTGCTGCCCATATGGTTTCCAGTGTTGTACTTGAACAGGCGTTGCCCACGGTTCCACATGCCAGCATTGGGCCAGGCGATATTAGAGAACTCCAAGATCTCTGATTTCGAGTCAGTTGAGATCTTTTGGGGTGAAAGGCACACCGATCAGGACTTACGCAGAGGTGCATGCTGGAAGGAGAATGCAATCACATCCTTGACTCTTTCGATCGGAGGATTACGGTTTGGTCGAGCAAACCCCTCGGCTATCACCACTCTAATTCTCCCATGGAGATCCCCTGCCTCCCAGTGTTTTTGTTCCAAGATCTCGGGGTGAAAAGGTGGGAAACGAAGACGGTCCAGTTCGCCATTCTTATTGACATCTGCCAAGTCTGTCAGGATCTCCTTGGGGGAAGAAGTATTAGGGGGAACACAGACGTGAACTCAATTCTAAGAGGAAAAGGATTAGATGTCAGTGGCCTTCCATGAAGTATGTACGTCCAGACAACCAGACTCACCAATGACATGCGGCCAATGAGTTCTCTGACCGAAAACACTCCCTCTGTTTTGTAAATCGACTCAGTATAACTCGAGAGTTCAAGTAGGCCACGTCCAGGAAGAGAGACACGTACGAGACACACAATCCATCAATGAATATCCGAACCTCGAAGAGCAAGGCATCGTCCGGCTGCATCAGACTTTCCATCAATAGGCTCGGTCGAGGCTTGTCCCAGCTATGGACAGACACTCGGAAAGGGGCGTCGGCTGGCAGACTCGGGATGAAAGCAGTCAGAATCGGTAGCTCGACGAAGCTAGGTCGCGGCAAGTAGTAAGATCCCGGATTAACAATGGCAGAGCTGTGAACATAAGAGGCCTCCACTGTAGCAGGCGTTGGTGAGTGAGTGCTGTTGTACCAGTCAGCTCGGCGTACTGACCTTCTTCCAGTGTCACGCAGCATTGTGTCTTGAACTCCTGAATCGGCACCTTGGAGTCCTTTGGGAAAAGAAGCACGTCCCAATTTTCGTATCGCATCCTGACCCTACGAGCTTTGTAGACTTGGAAAAAAATGAGAGATGAATCATGAACCGGGGTCCGTTAGGGAATATTGAACTAAATGAAGCAGATGTACGCTCAGACAAAGCACAGAGAAAAGTCCATGTGTGCCCGGTCCTCCCAAAATAAGACAGATGATAAAGGACAAGACGAACAGAGGCGAAGACAGAAGCAGATGAAGACCGCCAGAAGACGGAAGACGCTCCTGCTCTGCAAAGTAGAACAATATCAGGATGGGTTTGTCCCAAAACGGAAGGAAGGCGAAAAGTAAGCGGATAGAGGGACTCACATAACCGGATTAAAACGACACTCGACGAGTACCTACCTCCTTCGAAGGTCAACTAGAGCCGGAGAAGATAGTTATCTGCACAAGATGGTCAAGTTTTAACAACGCTTAGGATGGAACATAGGATGGCAAAGGCGCATTGAGGGTTATCATTCGCTATCCCAATCTGTGGACATGACACCGTGACGGTAGGCAGGGAAATCAGAGGAACATATCAGAGCTCATTGCAGCAGCAAAGGGGGAATCATCCGTAAAGAGCAGATAATTGACAACGAGAGTGAACGCCAAACCCGCATGAGCACTCAAGCAGCAGAAGACCTCCCACCCGCAAGTAGCGAAGCAAAATAAAACAAGAAGTTACGAACGATCGCTTATAATAGAACGCCCAGAGCTTGCTTGGAATATCGCAACAGACCACCCATCAACCTCCTGATACTGATGCAAATGTGTAATCGGATGAAACTCCTAGAGGGGTCCGAAGAATTGACAGAAGTCGATCCTCCCAGTGGCTACATTGATGTAGAAAGAAGGGGAAAAAAACAAACTGATCAGGAGGAAGAATCCGACTCGTCTCACAACGCCCCCCCTCGTGTTGCAACGAGTAGGATGAGGCCCGTTCCTCAACGGTTGAGGTCTCATGCGCACAAAAGAAAGGCACTGGATGGGCAAGGAAAGATTGAATCTTCCATCATGAGAAGAACTAAACCGAGAGAGGAAGAGAAGAGAAGAAGGGTAATCAAGGGTGTTGTACAGGCCATCAGTCTAGCAAAAAGCATGACGTAACATCCTCATAGCAGAATACAGTTGGATTGGATTGCTTCATGGGAGAGACTCGAGAAGATGAACTTTTCGCAGAATGCCTGCCCGAGGTGTATAGGGAATAAGGGGGAGGAAGACAGAGGAAGAAGAAAAATAAAGGAAAAAGAAGGGGGAAAGCGCATCAACAATTTCAATTGCTGTTACATGAGTAACATAACCTAGGGGCCGAACGCAACGAAGATAAAGGGGAACATTTGAGGCATGGGGGAAACAAAGGTCATGAAGAAAGGGGGAATGACTTGATAAATAGGGGAGAGAAACACTAAGATAGGTTCAAATAAGAGCTCAATCTTGCGGAGGATAAAAGCGCTCACAGGTGATCAAATGAGTAGCACAGGAGAAAATGCCCATCAAGAGCTATAGAGGAGAGCCTTCGAAGTAATAAATAGCAAACGTGTTATGACACAAAAGACCCATCGTTGGAATGACGCAAAACTCCTGCAGGTGCTTCAGAATAACGAACGCTTTTTTTTACTGTACAGTCTTCGTTAATCAAACTGAGCTTCATCAGAAGATTGAGGGACATCAGAAGTGTTCTTGAGACTACCAACCTTCATAGGCGCAAAACCACCGTATTGGTGCGCGGGGGGCATGCCCATAGAGGGGTACATCGGAGGTGGGGGAGGAGCAGGACGGTAAGGGCTGCCAGCAGGGCCGGAGTTGTTCTGCGAACGACCCCAGCTCAGGCGCACACGTGAGTTACCAATGGGGTATCCTTGCATCTGATTGATGGCCATCTCAGCAGCGTGGCGCTGAACGAACTGAACGAAACCGCAACCCTTTCCAGGAGGAATCTTGACATAGGTAATCTCTCCAAAGCCCTGGAAAAAAGAGCGGAGCTCATCCTCGGTGACGTAGCCAGAGAGACCTCCAACAAAAACAGTCGTGTTGTTAGGGTCAGTGAACTGGTTCATGGGCTGAGGGGCACCGTAGAAACCCATGGGAGGAGCGCCCATTGGGGGGTACATGCCTGCGGGGCCGGGCATGCCCATAGCACCGGGAACAACACCAGGACCCTTGTTCTTGGGGGTAGCAGTGGAGATGCGCATGGGGCGGTTGCCGCAGTAAACTCCCTGCATCTCGGTCAAAGCACGCTGCTGGTCGTTCTCATCGGAGAAGCGAACGAAACCGTAGCCACGAGACATGCCGCTGATAGGATCAGTCATGATCTTGGCGGATTTGCAAGACGGGAACCGGTTCTGGAACAGAGACACGAGGACGTATTCATTGACCTCCGGGCCGAGGTCACCAACGAAGATGGAGTACTCAGGACCACGGTCGTCACGGCTGCAGGGATCAATCTCCGTTAGATACGTGCGCTCAAGATAAAGTTCACACTGTACAATTCTTACCTTCGGTCTGCGAGACCGCCGCCAGTGGCCCAGTTCAGCTTGAAAACACGGTTGGTGTTGGGCATGGGGGTGCTGTTCAGGGACAGGGCCTTGGCAGCAGCGGCGGGGGAAGCAAAGTCGACGAAACAGTATCCGGCATTGCTCCTACTACCAACATTAGGATCGCCTTCAAAAAGCTATGCAATTCCCGTAAACTCACCCAGAGAACTTGTCACGGATCATCTTGACGTTGACCTGCTCACCCATTTGGAACCACAGGTTGCGAATGAAATTCTCATCGATCCAAGGCTCAAGCTCACCCATCCTATGTGACTGTTAGGTCCTAGAGCAATCCAAGACGAGTTGGGTTGAATGCCATGCGTACCAAAGAGTAGTCTTTCCATCATTGCCCTGCTGAGCAACAGGAGCAGCTGTCGGCTCACCGGGGGTAGGGCCCTGGAAAGTTCCAGCAGTAGGATCCGCCTGGCCAGTCATGGTGGTATCAGCAGTGGCTGGAGCGCCTGGAGCGGCACCGGCAGCGTCAGCAGCGGGGTGCTGGTTTTGGAAAGAGTCGAAGTTCTGGAAAGACATGTTGACTAGAAACAAAACCGACGTTCGTAACGATAAGGATCACGTAACGGTATCTGGGCCGTAAGAACTCAAGTCAGCCAAAGCCCAAGATGTAACGCAACAATACCCAAGGCAAGAATCGGAACAAGGTCATACCTTAAAAATTGAAAACCAGAGGATCAGAACGCACAAACGAAACTTTGCTATCCCGAAAACGGCTCGTTCAACCGAAAATTCGTTGGAGTCGTCAAGGAGAGTACACTCGCTTAATACCTGAGAATGATTGAATGAGGTATTTCGCTTCTGTGTAAGAATCAATTAGTCAAAGAAGACTGGAATAGCTGGAGAATCGCTGATGAATAGATGAGGAAGAGGAAGAGGAATAGAGTCTGGTTTCAAGGATAGAAGAAGAAACCACAATGAAAGGGAATGCGATGGGCCAAATGATGGCTATTGATCAAACAAGCCAAATTGAATTGGCGGATCTCCAAGTGAATGAAGTCCGACCAACAATCCAATATTATCAGACTTGAATGCGATCCCATTCATCTATTGGCCATGGAAATTATGCCACTGATTGGTGCTCCAAGAATTGGTGGAATGGTTGAGTGAAGCGACCGGGAGACTGTCAATTGACAGTGAAGCCGTGTGTCCAGGGCATTGCAGCCACTTTCGCCAAACGGTGGTTCCAGTCCGCTCCGGTTGCGACCGTGCCCACCAAACCCAAGCATACGCTTCGCCTGCCAGAACAGAAGCCATAAACGCAACAATGGAGTTGTATGCTTGGATTTGCCGAAGTGACAGTCGAAAAACGCTGTTTTGCTGGTATCATTGGGCATCTTTGTCAAGGCGAAAAAGCGGTCGTTTGGCGCGTATGCCAGGCAGTGCCAATAAACCCTCCGAGCAACAGCATGTCGACACCAGGGTTTTCCAGAAACGACGATGTATCCTTCTGACCAGCGCATCCAAGACTGATGATAAAGAGAATAGACCGGAAGTTTTCTGAGTCTCCCAAGGCGGACCACATACGGAACACAAGGATGATGATGAAGCCTCAATCTAGAGGCCGTGCGGGGGGAGGGTGAGAGGATAGAAATGAAAATCATGATAACTTACCAGGTATGTCAGATAGAAGCGACTTGGATGTCCTTTTTTAAGAAGATAAATATGCGTTCGATTGATATGGCGCAAAAGGGTAAAGAACTATCCGTTGAGACAAGGACGAGATGAGAGATGAAAGACACCAATTCAGATCGATAACTCCGAATGTGGAGAAGGAAAAGGCGAAAAAAGTAGAAAAAGACACAAGAAGAGGTAACAGAACTATCCGCAAACCGACTCCGTCTTTTCCGACAAGAACAAGCAACGGTAGAAGAAAGAAGAGAGAAAAGGGAAGAGGAAGAAGATGAGGGAGGGGTAGAAGAAGAGTAAGATATTCTTCTTCAGATGGAGGGGAGAAGAGAGAAAAAAAAAAAAAAGAGAAAAAAAGAGAGAGGGAAAAGGAAAAAGAGGGAAGACTTCTTACTACTAAGTTCTCTAGGGTAATGGTAGAGCATAGATGAATAATAATAATTATGAACAAACAAATGTACTGTAAGAGACCTCCATACATATGTATCAGACAGTACCTTACATAGTTTCATTTCAAGAGATTTTACTGCCACCACTGATTTTCAAACTCCGTTTCTCATTTTCTATTTCTTTTCATCTCAATAATAATTTCCTTAACTTGGAGAATAGATTCCTGTAGTATTAGTAGGGCAGTACGGAGTACTAATACCTGTAGTTGGATTTCTCATGAGATTGCGGCCTTACCGGGATTTACCCATGTAATTAATACTTAGGTATGAAACATGTGTTATTCAATTACAACCATTAGATAAGCCCAATTTACAAATTATGATAATTATGCACCTCTACAAATGGCCATGCTCATGCTTCATAGTATTGACTTTTACTAAGTAACTTACATACAGAGAACAGTTAGGATCTTTGGAGAGAAAGTAGAAACAGAACTCAGAAGTACTTGATGACTGATGTAAATCATAGTCGAGTGGCTGAGCATCTCGATAGAACAAAGGCGCTTTTCTTCCATTGCCTGGTATTTAAGGTTATGCCATCAATGGCTGAGAGGTGAGAAGTGACTAGTGAGAACAAAGCAAACCAATGGAGTCGGACTAATTTAGAGCTTAAAATTGATTATGCTTGCTTGGAATAATCATACGGATACCTATTGAGTATTTGAGTATTCCATCTTCTGACTTCTCAATAATAATGTTCCCTTATGATTTAAGATGATGTCAAATAAGTACTCCGTAGTTCAGGAAAGGGCATAAAATCTTCAAGGACTGACCCGACGGACAAAAAAATAAGAGAAAAAAGTCTCACTATCCTTGTCCTCCAAGGCTCCAAGGCTCTAACTCGTCAAGGCCAATTCCTATCCATGGATCTTTTAATGTCGTCGTCAGTCCTTGTCTTTGTCATAACTCATAAGGTTGAATTGGTAAATTTGCAGTTCTTGCACCACACCAACAATGAACAATCTAACAAAGAGCCATCAGTCAGCTCTTAGAAATCAAGGAATACTCACTGAGATTTCATTACTCTGTACGGAGTAGTCTGTACAATAAGTCAAATTTCTAATAAAGAGATCCAAAGCTTTGAAGTTTGAACTTTGCAAGGGCTGAATGGCCCACTTTTGTACCCCAGAGCCATGGTAATCAGTTTCATTGTCAAGTCACAACTCACAAGTGCCAAGTGTCAACTGAAACCACATTTCTTAAGTTATATCTAGAAACTGGAAGACACTTCATATAAGAGGTATCATCCTCTACCTTATAAACCAGTAACTTTTACTATAACATTCTTCCAGAGAGAAGGTAAAGCTGCAAGAAGTACGGAGTAACCATTGAACCATGGCCTAGGCGCCGTAAGGTATGTTATCATGCCCAGGCAAATTCCCCACAAGCAGAGATTTACAGCCTTATGAAACATGAAGGTATTTTTAATTTTTATTAAATTACATCAGTAAAATTTGTAGTTTCCAGTTTCCATCCTTACTTGGTTTTTAATCAGTCATGGTTCGCGAAAAGCCTACTGCAGAATGCAGATTGCCAGATACGGAGAACAGAGAAAGGCTCTCATCTGGGCGCGTACGCGACGCGACTAACCTTTAATTACTTTCTAATTTCTATCAGTAGAGTACTCGTAAAATCCAAGCAAGGAAGTAGGGACATTCATGGCCGAATCCTTATGTCATAAAGTGGTCCTTGCATAACAAAAGACTACAGGTACTGATAGTGATATGGCTCTACAATTAGGACTACTTCAACAAGACAACTAACAACGAAGGATTTCCATGCCCTTTTTACTATCAAAGAATTATAGAATCTTGACCCCCTTGTCCTATGAATAAGAACTGCAGTGTGCACCCCAGGATTCAGCCCTTGCAGAATGCAGATATCTTGATCCCTAACTCATAACTACGAAGTATGTTACAGTCCAGAATCAGATACTGTATCTTTCAAACATGACAATACAGTACGGAGTATATTACACTGATCTGTAAGATTCAGTATTTGATGACTTGAAGGCTTTGAATATGGAGTACAAACTACAAACACAGTCTCAATATTCATAGCATTGAAAGAATGAATTTATGTACTTTGTAGAGATCAAACCATGGAACAGAGACCAACAAGTTAACAACCCAACAGCAATTGAGAAAACTCATCAGTTCATTGTCCATAGTATGGACTATGGAGTGCAATGATCTCATCAAGGTCATAGGGCCTACCCTAAAATGGAACTGACATGCAAAGAATAACCTACTCCACCCATGCCCTGGAGCTAACCGTAAGGCGTAATCGAGTCTTGGACCTTCTAGAATTGTGTTGACTATCGATATCTGGTTCGTGCTTTCGAATCAAATCGAGAATTGTGATGGAAGTTGAAGTAAAAAGAAGAGAAGGAAACTGTACTCTATTAACTCGTCTCGTCTACTTCAAAGTGCATCTTTACTGGATCTTATGTCTTTGGTATCTTACACTAGAAAAATCATGACTGGCAACACATAATCGAAAGCGTAGTATTGACTTGACCAGGAAAATAAGAGCCCATACGGAAGATATCTCCCAACTGATTTGATTGCTGAGGACAGAATAATTCCATCTACGCCCCATTTGCATCCCCAGTTTCAAAATTACTATCACAAAACTCACCCGCTTTCCCCAATTCATCACCCAGCAGTTCAATCGTCTTCTCATATACCTTGGCAGTCTCCATTTCCCATTTCCCAAGGCGCTCATACTCATCCGTACCGAACGTACCATCCAGATCCTCGTCATTGCCGCTTGAATCACTCCCATCCTCTTCGCCCGCGGCCGGATCGTCGTCCGTCTCACTGGCTTCCACAACAGCGACGCGACATGTCTCTGCGATGCTCTTGATCCGGACCTTCTCCGTCATGGAGATGAGATTGCGATTATTCTCGAATCCAGACAGCGGAGCCCCCGTATCCGCATCTTCGCCGACTAGCAGAGAAGAAAAGACGGAGTCCAACTTTCGCAATAGCCGGAAAGTCGGCTTGGGAGAGAAGGGGTAGTCGGGAAGATACGTGTTGACCAATACCGCCAGAGATATTAGGTACGGTATTTGAAGAGATGCTGGAGTCATTTAGTGGGGTTCAACGATTCAATCCCGTCTGAAGAATAACAGGAGACATACGAGTTCCGCTCACCCAAAGCACATCGACAAGCCCTTCAATATCCTTGGCTACTTCTTGGAAACTCTCGTAGCCCCTTTCTGATTCCTGCGACTGATCGTCATATGCACTGCTGAATTTCTTCGCGTGCCGGCGATTAATCGCCAAGATATGTTTATCGATATGTTCAATTACCGTTGCCTCCTTCAAGGATCCCGCTTTCAGCGGATGTGACCTTGGTTTAGGAAGAAGAGACGGAGTCACCGTCGAGCTGGACATTGATGAGGGTGCAGGCGACGGAAGAGATGCCTGCATGAAGCCTCCGGGTCCAGTGCCCT
Source organism: Aspergillus cejpii (assembly GCA_004769165.1). NCBI lineage: Eukaryota > Fungi > Ascomycota > Eurotiomycetes > Eurotiales > Aspergillaceae > Aspergillus > Aspergillus cejpii. The sequence goes on from SMSW01000007.1 coordinate 904,601, forward strand.
CAACGGTAGAGGCCATGGATGAAATTGTTATAATTGATGAGTGAGTAGATATGACTCGATATAAGCCCAAATCAGACTTAGACGAAGTTCAGATATGCCTTTCCTCGACACCACAGAACTAATAAATTATTGACTGTTTCCCTCCAAATGAGTTTAATAGGTGGCAACTTCAAAATAGAATTTGGATATCGACAATGCTTCAAACAAACAAATCGATCATATGATGGATCATGGATGGAGCATGAGGTTGAAGATGTCATTGCCAAGCTTTTGGCTCTGTTGGTCCGTGCGCTAATCTGTTTGCTTACTCAGCATGTTGAATATTTTGAAGATAGACAACGAATTTGAGATACTTGCTTGGCCAGGGAATGATGGATAATAGTCATTGATGGTTGTTGTACTAGGAGAATGGAGAGCCGTAATTTGATCAGAGACGACTTCAAGCACTGTAATGAAATGGATAGATCCGCATATATTTTCTCTTGGATGTCTAAGGTATCTAATAAGCAATGAAGGCATTGAAAATATGTACCAGATCTGTTATATCGGCCAAATTAGCATAATGCTCAAGAGTAGATGGGAGACATTCGCAAAAAATAAAAGGTGTCACTTCAGAGGGTGAGAAGATATTAGGTATCGCTGGTTTTTGAAGGCATTGCATGACATCGGAATGAGTCTTGCTACTCTGGCCCCAGCGAGCTCATCATCGGATTTGTAAAGATGAAGATAAAGAGGAAACAGGCTGAACTCACGGCTACTCAATAACCCCAATCCCCTCTCTATCGAATAAACGGAAACTTTTGGGCCTGACCGTCCGAAACGCCATGCTAAACCAGAGATTTTGTAAGAAGAGGAGGGACGGGGTACATCATTCAGGCTGCTGCGCCGTCAGTCCAAAAGTACTTTGTTCCTCCAGGGGTGATGGGAGACAACTTACCCTAATCTTCCCCTTGCGCCTCTTCATCTCCTCCAGTTTCTTCCTATCCTCGTCGAATTTCTTCAGGAGCTCATTCTGCCTCTCCTTCCTCTTCTCCCGCGACTGGAACCGGTAGAAGTCCTCCAGACCCTCCGCCTTCTTCCTCTGCTTCTCCACGAGCGCTCGAGCCTCATCCTCATGCGCAATTGACGTAAGCTTCGGCCCACTGGTGACGGTGATGAAACCGTCCTCGTCCGGCTCCTGCGCCCCGCGCGCCTCCTCGCGCTTACGAGCCTCCGCGACCTGCGCAAACACCGTCATGAAGTCGTTGACGGTGCGGAGCAGCTCCGCCCGAGCAGGGTAGCGGGCCTGGTGGTGGGTCAGATACCGCTGGAGTCCCAACGCGGGTGTCCGGTCCTCGATGCCCTCCCCCCAGACAAGTGTAGTGCCCTTTTTCGCGGCCCTTGTGGCGGCTTTCAGACTCGCTTCCATGCTCGGCTTGTCGGCGAAGACCACCACCGCGTGCGCGCCGCTCTTCTGCAGTTCTCGGTCCCATGTCGATGGTAGCGAGATGTCCTCCAGTTGGTTCTCTAGTTCGTCGGCCGTGACCCTCTTTCTTTTCTTGCTCTTCGATACATTTCCCTGGGTGATGCTCACGGCGCCTTTCTTTTTGGTCGGGACACCCTCGAAATGGACTTTTTCGACCCGACCTGCCGAGAGCTGGGTACCGAATAAGTGTCGCAAGTGTAGCTCGGTTGTGTCTATCGGTACGTTAACGACAAAGAGAGAACGAGGAGAGTCGGCGTCGGGAATGCGAGGTTCATGAGGGCGGAGGTAAAGGAAATGTGTTGCAGGCTTTGCAAACGAGGGTGATTCAGGGAGCTGTAAAGGTAGCACTGCATAACCTGATATTTCAAGAGCCTGTTTCTTCATAATGTTTTCGAGAAATCAAGCGCAATCGTTGTTACCACGAAGAATGCTGCGCTGCGAAGAAGTTCCGGTTTTTGGAGTTTGAGAAGTTTTGTTCAAGCGGAAAATTAGATGATATTCGAAAGGCGGAGACCACTCTCCACTCTACATCCATGATAGACTGAAAACACAGGTAAAGACAATAACTTTTCAACATCAACATGGTTTTTCACATAGTCCTTCTCATGAAATCATCATCATAAATCATACTTCGAAAGAGTCGTCCGTGTCCATAAATAATCTTCTGCATCTCATTCTGTGTGTATTTGGTTTGCCCTTTTTATACCTTATCTGGATCGTTGATCCCACCATTGGTTATCACATAAGTCGCCTCTCGCTCCGGGCAGTCTGTAGGCAATCAGTCGAATTCTTCGTACGGATTCTGGAAGGGTACACACCTGGGGAATCCTGGATTTTTGCCACACGTTCTTCACCGCGACCCTTACGGAGGAGAACTCGAGTCGTGGATGCATGCGCGAGGACGTGACCACCAACAGGCTTACGGCCGTCAGCCCCAGCGAAGAGAGCACTGGCTCCAGGATCGCTTTGGACTTGGTTTGTCTGCACCCTAGCGTGAGCCTCGTTCTGTGTTCTGTAGTGAAGAAGGAGCGAACATACCATCAAGACACAGACGTTGAACTCTGTAGGGAATAATACCTCTTTTAGATCTGCCAAATACTTGGGAACAGAGTGACAGAAACATACCTTCCGCCATATGTGCCAGTTTCATCAGGAACTGGTTCAATTTCTGCTGACGGTCCGCGAGTTCTCCTCGTCCGCAGTAATCCACTCGAAAGCAGTTCATTATACTGTCGATGATCAACAGCCTGTACTCGCCTCCAGCAAACTCTCTGCTCAAGGTATTGAGTAATTCGAGCTGATGCTCGCTGTTGAGAGCCCGCGCGTAAGCAATGTTCTCCTGAGCGGAATCGGGATCGACGCCAAATCGTTCTGCGATCTGAGCAATGCGCTCTGGACGGAAGGTGCCTTCAGTGTCGATATAGGCGACCTTGCCATCTGCGCCGCCCATCTCCTTGGGCAGCTGGGCGACGACGGACATTGTGTGAGATAGTTGTGTTTTACCGCAGCGAAATTCTCCGAAGACTTCACTGATACTCATGCTTTGAAAGCCACTGTGGAAAGATGAGACAAGTGTATCCCATTTGTGGTAGAGTCGCGGCATCTTACCCTCCGAGAATAGAATCAAACTGCTTACTTCCAGTAGAAATCTTGACGACTCGCTTGCGCTGATGGCTCAGCTCCATAGCAGTTATGAAGCCAGAAGCAGCTGGCTAAGCGGCGTCAGTCAACCCTCGAACTGCGGATGACCTTGAATAGAGTCCTGATCGTATTCCTCACCAGGCATTTCTGGATAGCCTCCTTAATCTTCTCCACCTTGACTTCGCTGAATCCCTTGATCTTGAGGAGCGTCTTCCGGGTAGCACCGTGGACCGACTACGGCACAATCCTAAGTACAACGACGACAAAATGGAAGATCGGGGGAAGATCTTACAGCGACAGTATAAAATCCATTTGCCTTGAGCTTGGTGATGTCCGCAGCTCCAATACCTTGCGCCATAGTCAGCACGAACCCGTAGAAGAAGTGTATATAATAAAGCGTACCGTGAGCCTGAATGCTGTCGATATCGACGATGAAGACCTATGGGAAGTCGAGGGTTATTCATCGTATCAAAGATTCGGACCCCTCCATCGCAAAGAACGCGTCTCCAGTATCCACGAAACAGGAAGATCTTACATCGTCGTTGAACTCGTCCCCTGAATCTGATTCGGGCATGATGATGCCTTACAAATCTTCGTGACTGCGTCTCTGGGGATGATAAGGATAGGATGATGGCAATACAGATGATATATAGTAAGCTGATCTGTGGTCTGGAGCAGAAGAAGATGGATCGGGACTGTAAAGAGACGAGAAACGCGAGATGGGCCAGTTGTCACGGGGTCTGGCCGTAACAGGAAACAGGGCTACAAGACTCAGAACGACCTCGAGAACGAGAAGCTCATTCCACGTATTTTGTTACGAGTCAATTAGACGGCAAGACAAAAAAGGCATCAAGCCAAATCATTCGTCAAGCTTGAGAATATGGAGGAAGAAGAGATATACAGATGTTGACAGCTGAAAGGGTAAGTTGAAGGCCATCCCACTCAATGACCATAGTGACCAGACACAAGCCGGGTCCTGAGAGTACGGTGCCTTCATGATTTTGAACGTTCATCTGTTTGATTTGATTATTTGATTTCTTCTTTCGACTCTCCGTTTGAAAAGCACAAGAGACGTCTTCAGTACGAGCAGACGAGGTAGCCACACCATGCCAGGTACCTTTTCTTTCACAATCTTCAGCACAAATAATATTCGACCGTACCGTCTTGTCGCCCTTTCTTATACTTATCAACACGCTCACTCCGGTCCACCAATGCCTTCTCCTGCGCTCAATTAACCTTTCGCCTCACCTCGTCTTCTCCTTTCCTTGCCGCACCTATATTCCAAATAAGAAAGATACCCGGGGAGAACAGTTGACGCCAATCATGAGACCCTTGAGCCATGTGTAGGATCCAAGCCATCAGGAACCTAGGGACATCGTGAAACTTTTGTTCGTCGTATACATAATAGTTGATAAAAAAGGCCGGTGCTGAGAAACCTTGAAACTGGGGGGGCATAATATATGCAGAGGAAGAAACGCGGGCAGGTAACAAAGAACATCAAGGGCGAGTTCCGCAAAACCCTAATATAAAAAAAAAGGAAGAATGAAAACGGGATTCGTAGATCGGGAAGAGATGGTCACTTAAGCAGCAGCGGTAGCAGTTGGAGCAGCAACGGGGGCAGCCTCGGTACTGGCTTCAGCAACGGCAGTGGTAGCAGCGGGAGGGGCAGGAGTAGCAGCAGGAGCAGCAGTCGACTCAGTGGACTGCTGGTTAGCTGCCTCGTTGTTGGGGCAGTCTCGAGAAATGTGGCCAGCCTGAGAGCACTTGTAGCAGACCTTGCCAGCGGAGCTCAGAGGACCACCGTTGGGGGCGGTGCAGTCACGGGAGATGTGGCCCTAACAACTGTAAGTCGATGCTTCCTTGAATATCGTGCATGCAAAGAGTACTTACAAGCTTGCCGCAAGCATAGCACTTCATGGCGTGAGCCTGGCAGTCACGAGCAAAATGGTTGGGGCCGCCACACTTGTAGCAAGTAGCAGCACGGGGATAACCACCGTATCCACCGCGGAAACCGCCATTGAATCCTCCGCGAGGGGCACCGACACCACGACCAGCACCGGAAGCAGGAGCGGTGCAATTGCGCTAAAAGACCAAGTCAGCCAGGTTTAAAACTAGAAGAGAGGAGATGAGTATAAACATACGGCAATATGGCCGGGCTGGTTGCAGTTATAGCACCGACCGCTAGCCCCACCGTTAAGACGCAACGTAGGACAGTCGGCCTGAACGTGGCCTAGACCCTGGCAGTTGTAGCACTGCTTGGCTATTATTGACGAATTAACACCCTTGCACATTCCCAAGTTTGAGATTGAACATCCTTACTCTCGGTAGTACGAGGACGCGGGCAGCTGCTGGACTCGTGTCCTGTCGATTGGGATCAGATATGTGGCTCGGGGCAGGTATCACACATGGTACATACCAGGCTGCTTGCCTATTCGACAACGATTAAAGAGATTAGCAAGGTGTTCTAAGTAAAAAATTCCCTTCCCTAGGTACACTTACAGTTGTAGCAGAGACGCTCAGACGACGAGCAAACCTCTACACCAGTTAGCGAAAAGCTGTGCCTGGGGTCAAGATCCTCTTCTCTGGCTGCGAACTAACCAGCATAGTGGCCAATGTTGCCACACTTGTAGCAAGCACGACGAGACAGCAACATCTTTATTCTCGGCAACTTAATCTATAAAGACCAGTCCTTCCGTCAGTTCCGCTGATACCATCTTGTAAGAACCCCTCCGTCGAAGATGTCTGTTACGCATTGACATCCGATGCATGTGATATGGATGGTAGACCAGCGGTGCGAATCTCTTTTGCAATCCCATTGTAACAAGAAAGAAGCAGCCTATGCTTCTCCAGCTCGTTCATTATCGACCGATTGCGCAAAGATGGGGATTGCATGCCAGCGACATTGCGACAAGTCCGAGGGAAACACCGCAGCGAAGAGCCAACCCATATGCACCAAACAAATCCGGGTTCGCGAAGAATTCATGACGAAACACTCACACTTCCAGAAACCACCAAACTTCAGATCTCCCTTTTTCAATAGGTCTATTCTGGCTGTCAGCTTGAGAACCTTGGAGGAGGAACAACTACAAGCATTGCTCGACAGCCCACTCTCTCGAGTCGAAAAAGTGGGCTGACAAAGAAAAAGAGACCAACACAAAAAGAGAAACACACAATGAAAAAGGTTAACTTACAATGCAGCTCCAAAACTAAACCCTCACAGCAACTCCAATACCTCCAAACCACAGAAGGAAAAATAAGGGGGGGTGAAAAAAAATCTTGGATATGAAGCACAAAAAGGAAGCAAAAAGAATACTGACTTGAACAACATAGCCAAGCAGACAAAACTCAGCTAACTAACCTCTTTTTCTTTTGCTGGGCTTCTCTGAAAAACTTTAGCTCCCGGCCTTTCCCGCATTGCGTAAGGTGTAGGCCTAGGTATGGCCTGAGGCACATATTCTTGATACAGCCTGAGGCCATTCCTAGGTAGTAGGTGCTTCTATGTAGTAGAATAGCTAATAGTTATGGAATAGTTAGCTGTACGGAGTATCCATGGGGTACAGTGAGACTAGCTGATACAAAAAGGATATCAAGTATGGGAATGCTCCCCAACTGCGACTGAGGAAACCCCAGACTCATGCTTCGATTATCTATAACATTCCGATGCAAATGACAAGTTGACTGGGTCAAAAAAAAAAATCAAAACAGATCGAACGCTATCACTCTTCTACTCCTCCTTCTCAATGATTGCGGGTGCTTTGATCTCGCGTCCTTTCAAGAACTCAAGTCCCTCTCCGCCCTATAGAGGATACATAGATTAGTGGGGAACCTTTGATAAAGAGATTGATGGAAGGGGAGAAGTGAAGGACTTACATAGCTGATCAAGGGAGATACTTCAACACCAACAGCATCGCCCTCGGTGATGACAATACCGCCGGCCTTTTCAATCCAGCGTTGTCCTTGGCTCATGATATCCCGCTTGCTGGTATCCGGGTCGTCCTCCCCAGTGCCCCTGGCATTCTTCAATGGCGAGAATTCATCCTCGCGGCGGACTTCTATGCACGCAAACTTCTCCAAGGGTGTCAAGGGGAAGACATCAAAGACAAATTGCTCCAGCTTGATACCATTGGGCTTCTCTGGCTTGAAGAACTCGCCAGTGTCCTCCTTGATGCAAGGGATCTTCTTCCGAGCAACGTGATGAGGCAATTTGTGGGCCCAGGTTTCAATCGATTCAAAGAATCGGAAAGAGTAGTAGTGGTTGACGATGTTCGCAGCACGGAACTTCAGCACGTCGGGCTGCTTGGGATCTCTGGCCTCCGCGGTCTCTTGGTCGATTTCCGAGTACTCGACCACATCGGGCCTACCGTTCTTCTGGAGAATCAAGCCCACGGACTCCGTAGCATTACGCTTCCGGACTACCTTCGTAGCAATATCGACCTGCTTCGAGGCGGCAAACCCAATGAACACAGGGTCCGCCACCTTGACTAGGCAGTTATCCACACAGTAGGTGTGAATGTGCTCAATCCCCCGCTTGCGCATGTCCTCTCTCACGCCGGATGTAAGAAGAGCCTGGTAGATGCCGCCATTTCCATCAGGAGCAACAGCCACCTACCCTCGTTATGTCAGAGACCCAAAAGCCCCAGGTGTCTAACGTGTGGCGGTGAAACATACCTTGAACTTGCTCTCCATCAAGATCTTGCCATCATTGGAGATGCAGGGCAGGACACCCTGCTCGAAGATGAACACATCGCTCTTGTTCAACCCGAAGTACTTGTGTTCCTCAAAGAACTCCTGCGTTGGCTTGCGGGTGGGTCCACTGGTCATCACATACCAAGGAATAACAGCCTCCTTGCCGGAGGCCTTCTGGGCAAGAAGCTGGAGCTTCGTAATCCGCTCCGCTTGAATCTGGAACAGTGACTTGTGACTGGGGAGTCCGATGTCAAAGCAGCCCTTGGGGGCGGAGCTTCCCAGACGGGTCCCTTGTCCACCTGCCATCAAGACGACCGCCACCTTGTTCTCCATTACAAGGTTGAGTCCCTCATCGTACCATCGTTGGATATCCTTCGGGTCTGAATCGAGAATCGAAGCTGTAGCAACATCCGGCAGGGGTTCGAGGGAACTGGGCCCCTCTTCGGCCTTGGGAGGGTTCAAGGCCTTATCGGCAAGGTCATTGATCCGCTTCGGGTCGAAGTTCGACAGTTGGTGGAAGAGTTGAGACTTCTCGACGGGTTTTAATTCATCAACGAACGCGAAGACGTGTCCTTGCCCTGCATCGGTATACTTCTGCTTCAGCTGCTGGAACTCTTCAGGGGATGGTTCTCGGGGAACATCTCCTTGATGACCATGGAATCTCTCCACGAGGTTTGAGACTGTTTCCTTGATAGCTGCAGCCATGATGCTAATAATGAAGCTCTGAAGAACAGGAATATGGAGGAAAAGTAAGGGGGTGAGGTGGAAGTGGTTTTGTTCTGAGAGGCGGGGTGTATCTATCTAATAGTTCAAGTTGATGGGGCCCTTAATATGAAACTATTAATGATTAATTGGTTTATTTTTAGCTAGAAAGACCCATCCCATTTTATGAATTATGAGTTTTATTACTAATGGCTTATGCTTATCCTCCATTATGCTAAGATTTGATATCCTAGTCCTACTCCATACCCGTCGCCAAGGGCCAACCCATTTATCAGTAGATAAACTGGAATGAAGAATGACTAGATAGATATCGCTCAGAAAAGTATACAGTGCCAGATGGAAATTAGCATTAAGAGCCTGAGGGAGGAAGGCCAATCTCCTAGTAGGATTGATAGGTCAAGCAATCTGTTACCCATGGCTTTGTGGTAAACATGAATCATTAAACTGCATTCCACATTATCCACAGGTTTCAGTAAATGTAATGGTACGATGCCTTTCCAGGAGAGCATTGATCCCCTGAGGTAGAGTCTCTGTTTCAGGTACCCAGATCAACGACGTCGCCGTTCTCGATATCGGTCATCATCACGACGATCACGATGCCCATCATTGTTGTATCTTCCATATCTCTTATCACGGTAGGAGTCTTCCCGCCTCGGACTCCGACTATTAGACCTTCCGCGGTATCGACCCCTTTGTGAATCCCGCCTAGGGCTTCGACTGGTCCTTCTGACTTGCTGAGTCCTATTCGGACTTGGGCTGTACCGCCGTTCTCGCGAAGCGGGTCGCCGCCGAGCATCTCCCTTGTCAAAAACCATGCCATAGTCATCCCGCTCACGAGTGTTATCGGACGCCCTATACTGTCGCTTCTTCTCAAGCTCAGCCACACCACCAAAGCCGCCTCTCTGGGCGCTGCGTTTGGAGATGGTGGCGTTGCGCCAGCTTTCTGACAGCTTTGATACCTGTATGAGATTGTTAGAAGCCGCTGGTAAAGCGGGAAATTCTGTTTCGAGGAGAACTCACACTCTGCGAGAAATCAACGTGGATGCGGTGATCGTCAATCAGAACCCCTTGCATCTTGAAGTAGGCCTGTTCACAATCTTTCTGGTTTTCAAACTCGATGAATGCATATTGCAAACTATCGCCCGTTCGCTTGTCTCTGATGACCTCACAAGAGAGAATCTGCCCGAAACGGCTGAAGATTAACTGAAGATCCTCATCTAGACGATTTCAATTAGCGTACAAGGCACATAAAGTCTGACCGCGACGTGAACAGGATATTCCGTACCTTGAGTGACAGGATTCAGCTTGCAAACAAAGAGCACATTCTCTGGGGGTTTGACCTCTGCGAATGGAAGATCACCAACCATTTCCAGAGTCAACGCCTGCGCTCTAGCCTCGCGCTCTCGCCTTAGCTTTTCCATCGCTTCCTCATCCATGTTGTCATCCAGATCCTCGTCATCAGCAATCCTTACAGTCGCCAGTTGTGCTTTCGACGGCAGAGGGCTTTCCGCTGGCACCACTAGGTCCGGGGGGTCTTCGAAGGGGTCATCAAGAATGACGGTGTGGCGGATACGTATATCTTTCAGCGGACGACCTTTGTCGTCAATGAAAACTTCATTGATCTTCTCGAGGACGTCGAAGCCCTCCACGACCTTCCCGAAAATCGCCGCTTTCCCATCCAAGTAGTCAAGATTGTCCCCGAGTGTGATGATGAACTGACTTGCAGCTAGGCGCTGATCGGGATCGTGGGAGGATGGGACCGTGGCCATACTCACGGTCCCTCGTTCGGTATGCTTCATCTTTGGGGAAAGCTCAAGGGAAAATGTCCTCTTGGCTGGTCCTTCCAACAGGCCCCATATCGACGATCCGCCATCGCTTTCTGGAGAATCGGGCCCGAGGGGATCACCGGTTTGGAAGGTGAAATTCTTCTGCACGCTATGCACCGGCGAAAAATTGTAATATTTGACTTTGCATAGCTTCAGGAAGCTACAGCGGTAGAATATGGATTGCTTAGTTTCTAGTTCAGCCACTCGACGCTGTAACACGCAGCAAGCAAAGCACACGGAGGGATCACACCAAACAGTGTAGGAGGATGGGATTACCTACTTTTCACACGCTTTAGGAGACTCATCAACCAGAAGGTCAATGACAATATCACCAAGAGAGGTTTCCAAAAGTACGCTCATAACGTTGTACAGTTGCGGCTGCAATCAATGCCGCAAAGATCGACGATTGCGTTCGGCAGGAAGACGTAAAAGGAAATGGTGAAGAAAAATACTACCAGGATATAGTGGATAGACGATGCAGAGAGAAGGAGAAGTGAGGAGTCCGACTTTCTTTTTTTCTTCGTGTCGGTGTGTGAGAGAGCCACTGGGGATGGATAATATTAAGTGGTTGGAGGTTGATTTGCAGGGTACGCGGTCACTATGCGGAGGAGCCGCTGCCGCTAAACAACTTACAGGTCAATCCATGTCGTCGATCCTCTCTATCTCTCTCTCTCTCTCTCTCTCTTTCTATCCACCACAGTACCACATCATCTCCCGGGGATGGGACCTTGTCATCTTTTGTCGATCATTCAACATCCCTGCATTCTTCACAGTTGAGGAGTACGTTGATAGAGGCTTTGACTGTCATACAAGCCTTGAAATGGAGCCTTTCTCTAATCAACGGGAATTGATGATTTCGAGGTGCTTACACTTCCCCGGAGGGATGACCCGGTGCCTTCTTGTGTAACGATTTCCTCTTCTGAATCAGGCGGCATGGCATGTCTTCCGGAAAGCTCCGTTGGATAAGAAAGTCTTGGGAATCAAGATTAGCTTGCACTAACTTCGGGTCGGAACCCCAGCAAGTCAGTCACTGTTTGTTACTGCAACTAATTCAATATGGTTGATTTAGATGCGTCTGCGATTCAGTAGCCTCCTCGAAATGGAGATGTTTCGGAGACAGCCAACATCTCAGCTCTACGGAGTACAGTTCGGAGGATTCACCCTTCATTATATGCTGGCACTCGCCATCTTCCCAATCGCAAGTCTCAGCTCGATCAGGTAGAGATGTGAGAGCAATGCTGGCATACCACTCTATTATTACCTCTTGCTCAGCGAGTTCCACGACAGAATCGTTGGAAACGAGAAAGAAAGAAAACGGGCGGCTATCTGCAGTATCAGGGCCCAAGAAGATGAAGAAATCACTCTCATCCAAAACTCTAAACAGCAATGACAGAGTGATAACACGTGGATGTTGTTGGACCTATTCTTGGGTCTCTGGATGGCTGGGACTGATTTTTGAGCGCCAGAGAGTCATGGACAAGTCTCATACCATCTTGTGGCTGGTCCTAATTCTAACAGCGGTCAGTTCTTTCTGTCAGAGGCCTTGCACAAGCTTCTGTGATTATTCTCTTTGGTCCCAATTCTGATGTCTGAAAAAAACAAGTCATTTTACATGACATCCTGTTTTCTTCGGGCTTCCATATGAATTCCATGGTATTAACCTTGCATCCTCAGGCGCAAAAATACCTCAAGCATGATCTTGTTGAGCAACTGGGAGAATTGAAAGAAGAAGACAAGGTAAGGACGCCGTGTAGCTGAAGGCTGAGTTACAGAGGCGCAGTCAATACCATTGGCTCCTCTGCTTGGTGATGACTCTGTACTGATATGCACTCGGATTGAAACTGTTCCAATCAACGTTGGATTGCAATGCAAAACTCTGTTGGCTGAAGTCCCCAGCCAGGCATTGACAGGCTGTGTCAGATACAACAGATACATGTACCCCTGAACTTCGTGCATACCAGATTTTCCCCTAACCCCCCCACGACCCTGTTGTTTTTCTCGTTTGACGAGGGATTTGATATGTGATTTGTTCTCATTGCTAGAGAAGCCTGATGTTTTTTTGCACCTGCGCCCCTTGATCTCCTATCTCATTTAGCCTTGTCTCATCTCTTTGATTTGTCGGGTGATCGAACAGATCTTAGCCACCGCTGCTTGGGACATACAGCGTCACCTTGGAACCATTTGATTCAGTCAGTTATGGTGACTATGTCCCATTAGCTTTCGATGAGACCTAGCCGCTTTATTTGAGCTCAGGCACTGGTCCGATTACGTTGAGACCTCAGGAGTCGAGCTACCCGAGACATCAAACTGAGTCCCCAAGAGCTATGCGTTTGCATGGATCATGAATCTGAGAAACCAGGCTTTTCCATTCCCGCAATCTCCAGACTGCTTGCTTGAAGGGCCTGCGACTGCAGCCTTTGTTGAGACTGCGTCGGATAACAGATCAACTGTCAAAAGTACTGACCGAGTTCTGACCTTCAAAAAAGAAGTTTGTTTGATACTATGAATTGCAGAAATCTGGCCGATGACTCCCCAATCAGCAACCTTTCTCAACGGGCAAACATCACCTAGCCCCAGGTTCGATAGATAGGTACTCTTCTGGGGGAGTTCATGCAAACGTAATCAGTGACTATCCGCCCTGCAACAGCCTGAGTCCTTATGCTGACTTGGCATATCGCCTTATGGGCTCAGGAAGAAGGGACTTCCAACATCAATATCGAGCATAATTGATGGTGGAGATTTGATGTTTCTTTTTTTTTACGGGGGCAGTTCGATGGAACCTTTCCCAGGGAGCTCCAAATCCCCCAGTCTGGGCTCACAGACTTTGCAGTGGTAACCACTGACCTGTGCAACGTTACGTTTGTGAAACAGAACCTCTAAGATGCGGGTATTTTAGCTGTCTGGCTATCTATTCATCAGTGTGGTTCCAACCTAGCAACACGGACAAATGCATACGTTCTCCTGGTACAACAAAGGATAGAAGATTCATGTATCAAACTGGATTGAGGAAGGGTTAAGTGACATTCACTAGTCCTGAGAGCACTTCAGGTGAGCCTATGACCAATCTATAATCTCTATCCAGTGGTTCCCAGTCAGATGTTGGACTAGAAGAAGGAAATGAGAGAGAGAAAGGAAAAAAGGCCAAAGAAAAAGAAAGCAGACAATTGCACAAAATCATCACCAACACATGGACTTAAAATCTGGCCTTGCTTCCGATTGAAGCCCCTCTCAACTTCCCCCGGTTCCTTTCCCAATACCTGAGGCAGGCGGAACATGCGACGCACAACCATCCCTGATTCATAAAACCTTCCTTGCGTTCCTAGCTGACCTTTGGGAGAAGCTGTTTCGATTCGGTGAACCTGTTTTGACTTGGGAGAATGTGAGTCTCGGGATCAGGGACAAACATGGCTCGGTCCACACTAATTGATGAAGCCATGGCCCATTCTTATTACCCTTCGGGGGATGAGGTCGGCCTCGAACCACCATCCAAACATGATGCCCATTCAATATCACACTCGATGCGCACCGATTGCCAGCAAGAGCTTGTGGAGAGGAGTCCGAGTTGCATCAGCCCTGCTCTGGAGATAGACGGAAAGAATCGAAACTCTACGAGACGCCGTATCCAAGTCGCAGTAAGTGGCCCTATTGTCTCAGTGACTTGCATATCATGCTTACCCTGCCAGTGCAATCGATGTCGCAAACGGAAGATCAAATGCAGCGGCGATATTGGTGATGGCCAAGGGTGTTCGAACTGCCAGGCCTCTGGGAATACCAACTGTCAATTCTTGAGGGTGAGATGGAGCACGGCTTTATTCTACATGCGTTTCATTGTGAGCGACAAGCTGAGATGTGCAAAGGTCAATTCATCAATGCTACAGACAAAGGCCTCTGGCTGGCCATACCCTGCCTTGAATGCTACTGTGTCCCCGTCTCAAAGGCCCGGAATGTACGCACATCCAATGGCCCAGAAACATGGAGTCCTGCCGATGAGCTCCCCGAGTATGCGTTTTGGATCCTTTTCACGACCTCCCGGCTTTGAACTAGGTGCTTTCGACCCGCAGCATGCTTCTGGTCGACCGCCCATTAATATTGATCACACGATCAACTATGACGATGAGTCGACTGCGTACAACCCTCAATCTTCAGCATATGTGTTCCCCAACACGCAGCAAGGCGTCCTAGCCGACTACTGTGGGCTCCCATGGAATTCAAAGGCATGGAGTTCCAACCTCCAAGTTAGCAAGGCTTCGAGCGGAGCATTATTCCCGAATCAAGAGGCCGACAACTCCTTTCCCTCATCCTCTTATCCGTACCTATTCTCGGGTCAAGGAACCCAACCAATGGATGCTCCTCCTGTTGTACCAACAGTGGCATGCATACCATCCGAAGGACAAGGGACCGATCGGACGTTACCTAACCCTACGGGCCGTGGCCAGCTTCAGATGGGCCTTCCTTGCTTGAACACAGCACCTGAGACCATCCATGGATTGCATATGTCCCCGGAGTACAAATTAGGAAATCAGTTAACCACGCGAGGCACGATTTTGAGCAGCCGTCCATCAATACAGCTCAGTCCGAACACGAGTTTTTGTGGCAGCTCCCCAAGTCAAACAACCAAGGTGAACCAGTCCAATGCACAGGACATGGTCTTCGACTATCTACCGATGACATCGGCCGGCCCGCCTTCGCATCTTGTCCCCTCAAGCGCAGCACTCTCCACCTACGATACCCTAGAATCGACCGAGGACTTCCGAGGCAGCGCAGAAGGTCGACTAACCAGATCGTTCTCCCAAGATGGCGGACGTCTCATGTTCATGGGCTGCAGTCCCGACGTCTATGGATACAGCAGCAGCGAGAAAAGCAGGAACCGGTCTGAGGCAGGCGATACCGGGTCCGCGGCTACGCTGATGAACGGTCTCCCTTACACACGCCCAAGACACACGGAGTCTCATACCCCAATCCCGTTTGATCTCCTCGCGACCGACGTCCTGTCCGACTATCGGGGATCTACAGAGATACACCGAACCGCCGTCTCAGCTCTGGGCAACCCGGCAGGCTTCTGACATAGCCCTAGTAGCACCCCCTAATCGGGTGCGGCTGGGAAGCCTTGTGCTGGGAGCAAGGCGGGAAAGGAATCCATGACTGAAAGCTGGGCTTTTTTTTGCTGTTCGTCAATATCTACCTTTCTTTTTTTTCTGTCTATTTTTTTTTATTCACCCCTCTCTTATCTATCCCCTTTGGGCCACTCAGTTGGTGACATATTCGTGGTCTTGTGGCCCTGTGCTTCCTCTGCACTTGGACAGAATAAGATGTTACACTAATACTGGAGGATGTAGAGTATTGGTCCCAGTCACTCTCAGGGTCTTTATTTATTTATTTTCTGTTTCCTTTTCCTTGTGAATGATGCCTTGGATGTGTCAATTGTTTGTTACGCAGGGCTGGCAGCAGTGCTTTTCTTCCATATTAACAACCAGGTGAGGCTTTGTGGTTATTCTCTCTCTCTCTTTGCTTGTTATAATTAGTCACCTTGATCTACGGAGTACATTTAATAATAGCTATGGAGGACTTGCTTTGTTTTGATTCTTATGTCCCTGGTTTATTGACTCATGTCAACTGTCAAGCAATGAAGCATATCTCCAATACATGGATAGAGTCATGCTGTGATACAGATTTCTATTTATAGTTCTGATCTTGAACTACGGAGTACTCCATACTGTTTACTATTCTCAGTGTGAACTGTGAAGTTGTCATGTCCATAAGCTTAATCCGTCAATGAAATGATAGTGTTGGATGTTGGTGATGTTCATCCTACATATAAAGGTGATACAAACCAGCCTAGACTGGCCTTCGAGGAGACCCTTACTGGTTCAAAAGAAACGAGCATGTGTTTTTTTTGGTTTCTTCTTTTTTTTTTTTTTCGGAAATAGTAAACAGTAAACAGTAAACAGTACATCGACGGATACCCGATGCTGGAGGGTTTCTGGATTGAGAAAGACACAGAGACAGGGAGAGAGAGGGAAAACTTGCGGTAGGCGCTGCTGGTAAGAAGGGATGAGATGGAGATGGAGAAGAATAAAAGAAGAAAAAAAAGAAAAAAAACAAGTTGAATTTTCATCCCAGAGAAATTACTCCAAATCTCAAATCTTTTTTTTCCCTGTCTTTTTTTTTATCTTTTATCGTCATGGGTCATGATAATGGGCGACGGGCGTCACAAGTCATTGCTCCACCGTATAAACCACCGCATTGATCATATCCAGCAGGGTCAGCCCAGCCCCCTGGCCGCGTTTCCCATTCTCCGAGTTCCCTCATCTCCCCAAAAAAAGACCCCCCTTCAACCAGGATCATGTCGAGTGCATTTAGTCCTTGCTCTTCTTGGGACCCTTGGTCTTGGCGGTGCCGCGGAACTTCTTGGAACGGTTCTTCCGTTGCTTGCCTGTGTGCAGAGAGAGATGGATGTTAGCGATACTATATTCTGAATCCACAAAACCCATGCAGCGAATATAGAACGTGGTGTTGTGTCTCAGGTTGCGGGGACATACGCTGCTGTCTGCTGGCCTTCTCGATCTTAGTAGCAGCACCAATGCGGACGAGACGGTAGTGAGGCTCGAACTTCTTCAGGGCCTCGTTGGAGTCGTAGACGAGGGCGAAGCCAGTGCTCTTGCCACCACCATACTGGGTGCGGAAACCGAAAACGGAGACCTGATCCTTGTTGGCCTTGTACAGGTCGGCGAGCTTCTCGCGCAGCTCGTCCTTGGAGACGTTAGCGCGGTTGGGGTGGAGGACGTCCCTAGAAGAATCCATGTTAGAATTTCATCAAACCCTTGTGTCAGGTATATCCTCTGTTTTCTGTGCTTGAGAATTTCCAGTTCTTCCAAGCCAAATCCAAATAAACCCGTTGTCTTTCCCTCTTGCGATCTCTTCTCCTTCCATTCCATATCCCCGTCCACATCTGCCACAAATACAGAAACCCGGAGGAAAAATTCTGACCGAAAAATCCCTCGACTGGAAATTCTCAAGCGCGTAGTAGACACGAAGAAAAGGGCTTCCTTACACGACCATCTGCTTTCTGGCGAGCAGGGGGTTGCGGATGAACTTGCGAGTCCGCAGGGTAACCGGAGTGTCGGCCATGTTTGCGGGTGAATCGGGGGGGTTGACGAGAAAAAAATTGAATCACCAGCGGGCGAGAATCTGCGAGCGAGAAATAAAGGGGAGCAGAAACTCGACAGGGACGGAAGAAGGGGGGGATTGTCGTAAAGTCGCTTTGCTGCCGTTGCCGGAGTTTTGATTCAATTTTGTGTCTCTTGTTTCTGTGCAGTTCCTGTGGGCTCGGCTAGGGTATACGCTAGCCGGGTTGGGAGTAGTGTGCACGTGACCAGCTGAATCATCAACTGGTTTTCTTTTCTTTGCATCCAACGACAACGATGAGTATTGTTGTATCAACCAGGACAATATGTCCCTCATTCCATCGGTCGATGGCGATAGCAAAGATGATGAAATCATCTCCATCGACAAATTGGTTGCTCAGTACTTCCAACAGGTCGAACCCCAACTTCTCGACTTCCCTGATGGCAGAACCTTGATCAATTCATCCACTCAAGCAGCCATCTACAACCGCATGTTCAATGAGGCGGCTGCGTGGCCCATTCCCCCCGTGAACTATCGAACTCGTGTTCTAAAGATTATACTGTCTAGACTTGAAGAGTCCATCTCGGACCCCGAGGAGGATGTATGACACCCTCTGTACCACATTACGTTGAATACCACGGCCCTTGTGTATGGTTCTTCGCACTATTTTAATAATTCAATATCAGTAGACATCTATTGACAATCTCTTTTGGCCTAGGAGATCTCCAATGATCTCATGGAAAGCTGGAGCGAGCTCGTAGCTCAACCCAAGCCATCGGCCCTCCAACAGGCCCAACAACTAGCCTACATCAAATACACAGCTCCCAGCGACGCCGATGGCGCACACAGGAGCACCCGCACCGTCATCACCTCGGAATCACGCGGTCTGATCCTCTCCGCAGGCACCACAGGGTTCCGCACCTGGGAGGCAGCGCTGCACCTGGGCTCGTTTCTCTCCACGCCCGCCGGCGCGTCCCTCGTGCGCGGGAAACGCATCGTCGAGCTGGGCGCCGGCACCGGCTTCCTCGCCATGTTCTGCGCCCGCCATCTCGACGTCCGCTCCGTCGTCGCTACGGACCGTGACCCCGCCCTCATCCAGAACATCCAGGCCTGTCTCCCGCTCAATCACCTCGATCCTTCGGTCTTCTTCCCTGCTATTTGGGACTGGGGGACCCCCTTTCCATCTGCCGCGCAGACGGCCACACCTGTGGCCTTTGACGTTGCGCTAGGCGCTGACCTGGTAAGGTTGCACATGATCTGATCTGATCGTCCTCCCCCGAATCGTCACCTATCGTTATATTTCCCCAGCCAAAGGCTCAAAGCACAGCTGTACCACCACCCCCCCACTAATTACAAAAAATAAAAATAGATATACGACACAGACCTAATCCCGCTCCTCATCTCCACCATCCGGGATCTTTTCGATACCCACCACCTCCAAGAATTCGTCATCTCTGCAACCCTACGGAACAGGGATACTTTCCAAGCATTCCTTACTGCCTGCGGTGAGTTAAACCCTGCAACATTCCCCGCCGGTATCCTTTCTAACCTTCCACACCTTTTTCCCCGCAGAATCGAATAATTTCCATGTGGAGCGTTTGCCGTATCGGTCTGTTTCCGAGGATGCTCAGACGGGCTTCTTTCACTCCACTTGTATCCCCATCTGTACTTATCGGATATGTAAATCTACCACGAGTGGTGGGATGCTTACGTCTAATGAATGATTCGGATGACGATATCCCCCTGGTACAACCGGTATATTTATGGCGTAGGGCCATGCGATAGCATTTATCATTGAGGATACGCGTCCTTACACTGATGTAACTTGTTATATGTATATTCCATCGCTAGAGCTAAAAGAGTAGACTAGACCAAAACATAAGAGAAAGTTCCGCTGTATGGGGGTATTGACTATTTAGAACCATAGAAAAGGGAAAAACAAAAGAAGGCAGGTAAATGAAAGTAAATAAATGAAAGTACTCCAGTCCGATGGCTTAAAATGCAGATGCAAATCATTTCACGAGTCGTACAACGCAATGCAATGCAAGTAGTATGTTGATAATCCCAAATTGATAGAATAAGGGAAAGAAGACAGATTGATCATTCGGCTAAGCTTTCCCGCAGGAGAGTCTCGTCCAAGTGCTCTGCATGCAAGGAGACGGGAGCCCGAGGCGGTGGTCGAAGACCCATGATCGGTCCTGTCTGGTTGACTCCCGGGTACCTGTATCGTAGATTCGGGACCGCGTCGAAGCTGGACCGGCTTTTTTTGTTGCCAGAGGAAGATGGAGTGACCGCGTCTGCCTCAGCTTGAGGCTCGGTGGGTTCGTTTGAAGACGTAGGAGCTATCCCCCACCGGCCGCGTACCCAGCCGCCCACGCGACGGCTAAGTGAGGTCCTGCGGCTCGGGGTAACGGTTGAATTAGTCGAGCCGCTGTCTGCGGATACAGTGGAAGATGCTTCGGGGGTTTTCGCGCGGCCTGCGGCAACTGTGGCGAGGATTCTCCGAGGGGAATGCTCGGACGTGTTTGGTGGCTCTCGATCGGCCGTGACTGTGCTTGTTGAAATGACTGGTGAGGGTGTGAACAGCTCTGGACCGAGTGATATGATGCGACGGGGCGCGCGGATGGGTAGGCTAGAATGGAGATCGCTCATGCGGGAAGGACGGCGGCTGGGTATATGGATGTCCATGCCCGCAATGGAGAAGAGACTCTCATGCGACCGGCGCCTGCTCGAAGAAGGACTGCGCGGTGAGGGGAAGACGTCATCGGGGTCAGCGGCAGGTTGGTCAGGGACCGACTCCGCATACTGTGCGGACGAGGAATCTTCCATCTCCTCAGGGATGACCGACTCCATCGGAATCCGGTCGCTCAATTCTCTGGGATTCCTATACTCGCCGAAATAGTCATACGCCAAGTGCATCGATTCATCGGCGCCGACTCTCTCGGTTCCGTCCAATCCATCTAGAGGCCGGAAAGGTATGTCCAAGGGAACGTGCTTGTGACGCGAATTCATGATAGGAGACGAAAAGGCGGTACTTCCAGGGCTGGTCGGCGGAGACGATTCGGAGCCACGTTCTACTCGATCGAAAATGGACGACGCTCGGTACCCTGACTGCGGAGAGCTCGCCATTGAGGACTCCGCTGCAGGTGACCGCAACGACCAGCGGCGGGAGGGCGCGGCAGGAGGAATCGAGACAGATGTCTGCGATAGAATCGTTGAGGTCGACGAGATGGACGACTGGGAATGGTGGAATCTCCGGGAGATCTGCGAGCTCGACGCGGTGTACATGGTTGCGGCGCTTCCCAGAGACCGTCTCTTTTTCGAACGGCGAAAGATGGTACCTTTATCCTTCTTAGAACCGACTGAGATGGAGGGGGCATGGTAGTGATGGTGGATGTGGAATTCTTGCGACACGCGGCGCGACTCCAATTCCTGGCTCAACGTCGTCGGTGGTGGCCGAGCCTGTCCCTCACCACCTTCGCCTGTGGACGACAGAGGCTGATGCGACAGAATCTGATCCCGCAGGTTCTGCACTTCCTGGTTCGAGCTCTCGAGCATCTCCCGCAACTCTATGATCCCCATCTGCAGATTAGCGTTATCCTGGAGGATGTCACGGACGAAGCGCGAGACCACGTTAGGGTTGCCGTGGTTTCGACCCAGCTCTTGCGCAGCCGCGGCGCCCTTCAACCGTCCGGCCGCACCATCCAGTTCGCGCTCTACCGCCCTCCTCCGCTCCATGCGCTGGACAAGTTCCGCATGTCGTTCACGCTCTTCGCGCACCTCTTTCTCGATGCGGTCAACCTGATCATGCAGGTCTCTCAAGGTACACTCGGCCTTCTTCCAGCGCTGCACAGCCGACTTTCCATCCTCCTCGGCGATCTGCAGACTCTCCTGTAGCTTGGACTGTTCGGCTTCCATGTGGGCTAACTGGGCCTCGAGATCCGCGGCACGGGCAGCTGACGCTGTCACCTGGCGCAGCTCGGCCTCTGTACGGCCCAGGGTAGCAGCGAGCGACTTTGCATGAGCGTCGGATTGCGCAATGGCCTTGTTCAGGCCTTCCAGCTGCTCTAATAACCCGCGGTTCTCTTGGATGATGCGAGCATTTTCGGCCTGGACCTGGCGCTTCTCACGCTCCAGATTCTCGATATTGGCGAGCAACCGCTTGCGGTCTTCCTCCGCCTCGGCCATATAGGACTCATGGCGGTGGAGCAGAGCCTGGAGAGCAAAGGTTAGCGATGACGAGTTCATGGACATCAAAGCCGCAGCATCTTTATCTTGGAGAACAGTCATGACGGACTATCACACAGTGGGAGATGATCGGGGATTGCAATCTTTGGGTAGCCATCGCGAGGAGACAGGTTTCCCCTTTCCTGATTCTGATTCTCTTCGAATATCGACCAGAGGCAAGGATCAAGAATTCCAAAGCCAGAGCCCAGAAACTAAGAAAAAAAAGATATGAAGACAATACTAAAGCCCCTCCATGAGGGAGAATCCACTAAAGTATATACGAAGTAGATATACAAAAAGAAAAAACTAATACTCCGTTGATAAAAAAAGCAACAACATTCACTTAAACTGAAGGCTGATGAAAGGCTGACGTGTGTACTCCGTAAAGCCTCATCTTTAAACACAAAAAAAAAAACACGTACCTGGCCCAATCTTGCAGCCGTTGCAAGATCCTTCTCCAGTCCCTCCAAGGCCAGATTATTATTATGGAGAAATGCACAATCATTCCGGCCACAGCAGCATCGGAGGATGGTGGGCGTTGATGAATGGGTAGGAATGCAGGGCACTTGGCCTGCAGGAACCGATTCCATTACCCTCTCCCCGTCCTCCGTACTCCGGTAGTTCGAAAAATGGCCCAATCCAGGTTCTGTTTTTTCCCAAGTAGGAGAGTCCTGAAGACTGAGAGTGTAAACTGTAAACAGTTCAGTGAGCTGGCAGGGTTGCAGTTTGGCACCCCTTGACGGAGTGATGAACTGGCGTGTCTCTGGTCCAGTTCATCGAGATGAATGAGGATAGTGAGGCTAGAGGGATATTAAAACATGTACTCTGTAGAAATGAAGAGATGAATAGATTAATGATATTAGAATGATAGTAGTCTGTCTTGTAGACTTGATAATAACATCAATCAATGTGAAGAAGAGAAAGGCGGAAGAAGTTATGAAGTTGTGAACATGTGGATAATTAGTAATGTAATAAACTGTATGTATGGTATGTATGGTATGGTAATTTCACGGTAACTAATGGTACCACATGATACACTGTGACATGGATCATACCCCTGCACAACTTCCCTTCTATGACTATGGCTCAAGAATGGCGGCTAGAAAAGATGTGATAAGAGGGGAAAGTTGTAATCCATTCTTCCTATTTTGAACTTACAAATTCAAGTCCTCACAATATATCGCCAGCAATCACATTAAAGCAGGAAATCATTCCGCACATTGATAAACGCCCCAGCGCCGCCCTCTTCGCTGATCTCGTTGACCAGCACCTCGGTTTGCTGATAGAGCCGCTCCAGAGCCGCCGATGATGGTTTTCCAAGTGACACTATACCAACGTTAGCAATCAGTTGTATCAAATGATTCAGAAAAGTAACCGACCGAGTATGGCTGAGTTGAGCTCTTCTGCGATAGCCAGGCGCCCTGCAGGATCGAGATAGTGCCCATGCACTGATCGCTTTGGATCTTGATAGGCAACCAAGGAGAAGATGTCATCCAGCACCTTTTTGTCGCCGCCGCGCTCGTCGTTCGGATAGTCCATACGTAGTTGCTGTCCGTATTGGACCGCTTCGGTGAGGAGCTCATGGAATTTCCCTGAGTTGTCGGGTTCTTCCGTGTCCATTTTCTCGGCATCCCAGCCATCGCCATCGTGGAATTGCTCATCAAGTTCCATCTCCTGGTCAAACACTGCACTGCCATCTGAAAGTCCGTTGGTTGCTTTCCCCTTCTTGGGTGCTGTTGAAGAAAGTTCATTGCACCGTCGCATCATCTCCAGGAATTTCCGACACCGTAGCTTGAACAGGATGTGAGGGTGACTTTCCAGAATGTTTCCATAGTAGGCATTCGTGTACTTCAGAGCCTTGTCGATGTCTCCTTCCAAGATTGCCGATCGGATTTCTACAAGTGGGATTAGTTTTAATCCCACGACAGTAGGAGGGGAAAGGCTTACTCTGCCTGTTGATTGCATCAAGGCCCTCTTCGACTTCATACCTCTTGAGGGAGTCCTTTCGACCGTTATCCAGAGCCGACGACTCCGCCGCAACCTCCTCTGCAAAGGCCCGAGCGGTATCGACGTAGCCCTCATGGGCCAGGAATTGTGCAACCAACTCTTGGAACAAGGCATTCTCATCAAGCGGCGGCTGTAGGTTGGCTGTGCTCGTAGCGTATATCTCGGAGTGTATGGAAAACTTCTCTCTCTGCGAGGAAGAAATCAGGATTGATACGATAACGACCTGGAAGAAGTCCTAGAAACCTACCTTGACCATGCCATCAATGTCGAACATGAACGGTTGCTGACCAAAGTTCGCAGTCAAGTGCACAGGCGGCTGCTTCTTCATACCCACGGAGGGGTAGACTTTCAGATTTCTCAGTTCACGAAAAGCATTCCCTTGATTGGGGCTCGTTAGCTTCGATGCAGGTAGATGATGCCAAAGTGAAGAGCCTACCAAGAAAAATGCCATTCTTGGTGAAGAAAGCGCATCCCGTCGAGAAGTTCACACCACACCCGACAGTATCATTTGCACCAAAGGTCGGACCATATGGTCGACCCTGACCTTGGCTTTCCCCAAAGAATGACTTGCCATCGTCACCATGGTATGCCCAGGATTCTTGCTCCCAACCGGGAAGTCTTTCGACGGACGCTTTATTACTCGAGAATCCGACTCCGATCATCCTGTTAAAACCCGTCAGCATCCGTGAATCAAAGCCAGGAGACGACAAAATTTCGGACAAGACAGTATGCATACCCTTCCTTAGGCTTCGATAGAATAGTAATCTCAAAGTAATAAATACCACACTGCGGAGGCATGGGGTGATCCGCCCGGACAGCGGCAGCTTCATGGTCGTGTTTGTTGATCGGGCCCGAATAGCGGATTTCAAGCCCGCCGTTTGAAAGCTCCAGGCCGGCATATTTATCACTATCGCTCCATCGGGAGGGGAGGGGCATCAAACGATCATCGTCACTGGGCGGTTCCCGTTCGATGATATCATAGGTCATCCCACGGTGGGAGGGGGCCATGCGAGGCAAGTTTGCATGGCTGGAGGAGGCGGAGAGAGGATTTGAAGAAGTAGAAGCGGAAGAGGGGATATCTCGTTGGGAAGCGAGCTTTGCCCGACGGGCGGCCTCGAGGCGAGCGATATATCGAGAGTTGCGGAGATAGGATGGCGTGAAGGATGATGGATCGGTGAAGCTGCCCGGGGCCTGAAAGAATGTATCGTAGCGAGGGAGGTTGGCGAACTTCCGAGAATATGAAGGAAGCGAATCGCCGGGCGTCGTCGTTGCCGTCCTCCAGGGATTCAACTGCTGCATATCTGTATCCACAACGGAGGAGGGCCTTAGGAGTCGGCCGTCGGGGTGAAAGGGTGGGGTATACGAAGAAGCGGAGCTCGAGATAAGCAGAGGATTACTGTTTGGTGGCGAGAGGGCAGTCCCGGACAGGACCGAGGCGTAGGAAGAGCGGCGTGGGAGGAATGAGATGCTTGGGTTTGAATATGAGGTTGATAGAGGAGGAGGAGCAGCTCCTCGAGCTCCACCGGAAGGGGGGAAAGGCGCATCGGTCATGCTGTCGTCGACTCGTCGTTCACTGGATGGAGCAGAACCCAACGACGGCCAAAGCGGGTAACTGTTTAGTGACGAGGCATCACACGAGCTGCTCTCGGAGGCAGAACCAGGTTCCAATCCACGGTTTAGCAGCCGATACTCGATCAAATCATCACCATTTGATCAGTAGGAATAATAAGTTTAGTGTTTGACCCTTTTTTTTCGACTGTTTCTTTTGCAGTTTGAAAGACAGAGTTGGTGTTCCCGATTCTTGCCTGCGTCTCGTACTTCGCAGAATCAACCAGTAGTTGACCACAACAGCAGCGAAGAGGGTATTTCAATCTGCCAGGCACGTATAGGATAAGACTCGAATAAGAAAGAGATGATGTCGATGACTCTCATCTAGTTTGAAGGCCAGAGTGAAACAGGTAAAGCGACAGGAGAAAGGCAACTCGACGCTCTATCAAGTGTTTAGAGCACTCGGGATAGCAAGAAAGGACAACAATGGGCAATGATCACTTCCCCATACAACAGGAAAAGGAATCAGAATCACTGAAAGAACAAGGAATGACAGAAGAAGAAGATGTCACACGAGACCGTAATCAATATATGGCATGAGAAGGAAGAAGAATCAAGACTGCGGGGAAAGGACACGGACCAGAGGGGAGTTGTTTTGGCCTGGGAGTGAATATTATTACTATAATTATAGAGGAGAGAAAGAATTGAATAAATATCTTCACTTGATCGAAGGTTAAGAAAGTAATTCTAAACGCTGAGAAAGAAAGCGTCAGGTGTCATCTTCTTTGGTCAAGGCCATCAACAAAGGATGTATCGTCGATATGACAAGTACAGCATCACTTCAGGTACTTCATTGTTACCTCTGGTTCAGATGAATAGAACTCTTCTTTTCCCCGGATGACTTTGTAATCCTGACTGTAAAGCATGGATTCTTTTACGTGAGATTCAAAGAACCAGCCAATACACTACCAAGGCCCAGAGCAAGTAGTATGCACTATGCAGTTGCATGATACAAATGGGTTTTTTCCTTCTCTAAGCAATGCAGGGGGCAACAAGACATACTAAATAGAAACCTATCCCTCCAATAGACTCCTGTGTAGCCGACATATGCAGTGCAAGAAACCAAGCCCTAATCCTCCTTTGAAAACCCTAGTGGTACATGGACAAAAATTATCGAAACGAGTAGCAATTGGAACGAAGAACGAGAAGGCATTAATCAGGATGGAATCATACGCTTTGAACCGTCAGAGTAAAAAAGAACATGGGGTCAAAAGTATGGTACAAGAAGGGTAAAGGGGTTCGTTTGTGCCAATCTATGCAGTCATGGCGATGGCTGGCGAAGATGCTCCAGTGATATTAGGTGGGACTGGAGTAAGTCCACCGTCGGCAGAGTTGCTTTTCTCGCTAGGTGCATTACTGGCACTCTGGTTGGCCTTACTGTCACTGTCACCGGTCTCAAGAGCACCTTCTTTGATCGCACCGTTTTCCTCTGTCTTCTGGGGCCGAGGAGCTCGCCATGACGGCAACTGCCAAAAGATACCGGTGAAACTCTTCAGTTGCAAGGGCTTCCGTTCCCATCGGCGACAAGGGGTTCCCGATCGATCGAGGGCGCGGAGACCAGCATTGATGGCACCCGTGTTGGCCTTGGGGCCCAGTCGGTGGGAAGAGGCAACTTTGACATGATCGGAAGGTCCATCGTCACTGTAGCATAGCTGTGTTAGCATGAATTCATGAGAGAGCTAAGGCTGAAACGATGGGAAGGGCCGTTTGGAGACTTACACTCTGGCCTTCTTCCTTGGTCTCGATTTCGGCTTGGAGAACGAATCAGCTCCCTGGCCGGCAGCTCGCTTGCTTCCTGACTTAGGAGCCGGCACACCATTACGACGAGGAGCATCCGCAGCTGATATACCAGCAGCAGGAGTAGATGCAGCATCGGAAGCATTGTCAGCGGACGATGGAGGGAGAAGAGGTTCTGCAAGGGATGAGGCCGGAGAGGAAGGTTCCTTCTCGTTGACACGAGGGCTCGCGTTCACACCATTTTTCTTGGTCGGCTTCTCTTTGGCGTTCGGAGGTGCGAATCGACTAAGAAGGCCTGGTGATAGCTTGAGGATGACAATCCCCTTGGAGGTTCCAGGTCGGTTGGCACGACCGTTGATGGCGGATAACGAAGTAGCTGAGGCCATTGTTTCGACTGGATGGTTTATCTCTCTCTCTCTCTCTTTCTTTTATTTCTCCCTCCGTCCGTTTTGATCCGAACAGAACGAATTAATTCCACTTCTAGCGGGCGCTGAACCTGAACCCGTCAAGGGCAAAGTGGCAGAGTTGTAAAGGTGTGACAGGGGAAGTGATTTGATTGTCAGGATGGTGACGTGAAAGTTGGACGGAGTCAAATATTAGTATGGTTAGGTTGGGTTGAGTTGAGCTAATCAAGGCGGCAGGCGATACTTGGTCAAGGCGAGGCAAAAGTCTGGCAGGGCTGAAGTCGGTAGGAAAGGTGAAGCAGAGGTGACATAGTCTGGAGGCGCGGTGGTGGAGATGAAGAAGATGAAGGTATAGAAAGGAAGGGGGAGATTAGAGAAGAAGAAGAGAAGAGAGAGAATAATAAGGAAAGACGGACGGGGGTGGATGGAAGAAAGGGATGGGGATATCGAGGTGAGTGGTTTCATTGTTGGTTGGTTGGTGACTGTGTGTGTGTGGTTTTTTCATCTCTTCTCGTCAGACTTTTCGGGATGGGAGAATTATTAGAGAGAGAGGGAGATCAAGAGGAGAGGAGGTTGACTCGGTATTGTTACCTGTAGATCAGTACAGGTTAATTACACTGTTTTTAATTTCAGACAGTATTAACAGTATTGACAGTACTGACATACTGACAGTACAGAACAGTTTGGTCATTGTATTACCATTACTCCATACATCCAGACTCTACTTCAGTCTTTCAAAGTGATCATTATTCTCATTGTTCTCTACTCTCTATAGTATCAAGTATCTAACTCTTCAGTCTAATAGACAGTGTTACTTTAAAATCCATCTTATGGATCATCTATCCGTATCAACCCGGTTGCTGAATCCCACCTCTTCCGTCTTGCCGGATTCCATAGAAAGTCATCTACGGAGTACAGAGTATAAAGGTTCTTAAGATGGAGCATCACAATGATACGAAATATGCCAATTTGTCAAATGACTTTTTTCAAGTACACAATCACTTGCCAGATTGAAAAATACCAATTCTTCATCGGATGATCATGTTTATCCCATGATCCCACGGACCACAATCATCCCAACTCCCAGCCTTCAAAGGAACCAAGAAAACCAACCGGCGACTCGCCAGTCACAGTGGCCATATTCGGAATGAATCCACGAGAGTACGGCTAGTACAGATAGTATGGTTAAGAAATCATACATCATCGCGCAATCTAGACCCATTTACTTGGCTGAAGAGGTGAAAATATGGCAATACTACTGTGAATTCTTGTCTACACTTATATCTGGCTAGACCCATATCCAAAGGGAAATACAAAACAGCTCTCACTTCAATCAGCTTTGCCGTTCTTTTCAGCCTTCTTACGCTCCATCACCTGTGCTACAGCCTGCTGTACTTCCGGACTGGCCCTCACACTACTCAGCACCAGTCCCTCCCTCATCCCCTTGCGTAGCGTCGCAGTGCCTTCCCGGTCCCCTCGGAAAGGGGCAAACCCCAGCTGCAGGAGCTGTGTTGCCTCACTGTCCGTGGCCCGCGAGAGCTGCGCCAATTGCGCAAGCCGTTGCATGGTCTGCGGGTGGAGACCCGTCGGCGATGATCCTTTGCTCACTTCCGGGGGTGTCAGTTGCGAAATGAATATATGTAGCGTGACCGAAGCGCGCTGTGCAAGACTCAAGATCTGAAAGGGCAAGAGGTAGAAGGTGGGAGAGAGTCCCAGGAAGTTGCGGACACCGGGTGGGATATAGAATCCAGGCATGAAAAGGGCTCTGGGGTGAGTGACCAGGGCCAGCTCAAGCGTGATGAGAGCAGCAAAGGTAAAGAACCGCCACTGGATATGGTCAGTCGAAGTTCCATCGCCGCGGCAGTTCTATCACCTACATAGCGACCCCAGTTCGACCACCATGCGAAATTTAGGATAATGATGGTTATAAATCCTCCGATGTACTGCGGGACCGATCGCTGTAGCCCGGTCAACAGAAAGTCCTGCATCGTCTTCCGTTCCCCCCAGCCGAGCATATCCGGTCCAAACCGGTCATATGCAAATCGCCTGACAGGGTCCAACAGAGTATCCTGCGCCAGCTTCAGATATACAAAGTAATCGTCGGATGCACCGTCCCCGTAGCCCAGCTTGTCCGGGTGGTGTTGGGCCGCCAGCCGTCGGAATCGCGACTTGATTGTCTTCTCATCAGCCAGCGGGGAGACACCGAGTGCCCGGTAGAAGTCACCCGCGATCTGAACGCGATGGAAGGACTCATATAATGTGTATAGGAGATAGCTTGTGACGACCAAGATGAAGATACGCCGACGATGCCGTACATAGCGCGGAGAGGGCGGCTGGGGTCGCGGTTCCCCTGCTCGAATTGTAATTCCATAATAGACATTCTGAAGTATCGAAGTCACATACTACAAGTCAAGCATGTCAGCACCAGGAGGATAGTATCTGTATGTCCTCTGCGACCTGGAGGACAACCCATCGAGGATACACTTACATTCGGGAGGACAGCCCACCCAACAAAGGACAAAAGGGACGACATCGCATAAGAGCCCTCCCCATCGAGCAATTACCAACGAAATCGAAATTATCCAAGGCCTCGTCTGCTGTTATGAAGCTATTTACTCCGTACTCTATCGTTGACTTGCGACAATGGTTCGCTGTCCTGTATTTCACCGCCTAGTCCACCGCCTTCCCGATCTTACCAAATGCGAAAGAAAAAAAAAGTTCTCGATTTTCGAAATTTTGATCTTCAACACTCCACGGATACAAGATAGGAGCGTTCCCATTGCACAATGGCTGTCGATGCAATGGATATCGACTCGAGCCCTGCACCTGCGGTAGTCGCAGAGGCAGACCGCAAGCGCAAGCACAAGCACAAGAACAAGGACCAATTCTCCAAGAAGAAGCGGAAGCATGACCCCAGTCTCATCTCCGAGACAGCGCACGAGACGACGAGCAAAAAGTCCAAGAGCAAGGGGAAGAGCAAGGAAAAGTCGCCAAAGGACGCGCCCTCGACCCCCGATTCTCCGTACGCGCTGACCACGGCAACGCTGTACCTTCCGCTGTCGCCCATCTCCATCTCGCCCACCCATGCGCTCGCCTCTCTGCTGGCCGAGCACCTCTCGCCTCTTCTCCTCACGTACTACCCACCTCTCCAGGGCGTCGTCCTGGCCTACTCCAATGCCTCGATATCGAGCGAACCGCCGAGTTCTACCCCCGCCTCCGCGGAACAAGATCCGAACCCGCAGCCGTTGACGCTCGCAAAGACTGCAGATGAATACGGCGTCTTGTACGTTTACCTGACGGCGACATTCCTGGTCTTCCGTCCGCAGCGCGGACAGATCCTCGAGGGTTGGGTCAACGTGCAGTCGGAGGGCTTCCTCGGCGCCGTCGTTCTCAATCTATTCTCGGTCGGGATCGAACGCACGAGACTCCCCTCGGACTGGAAGTGGATTCCGCCCGGCGAAGAAGACGAAGAGAAAGAAAACGCAACCATTGAAAGCCCCAATAAGAAGACCGTATTCTCATCAACAGACGACGACGACTCCGAACCGCCGGCCGACTTCGATCCGGAAAGGGAACACTTCCAGCCCATCACGCTCGCCTCCGACGCAAACCCTTTCTCCGAAACCATCGACGAAACCCTCCCCCCGGCCGAGCATGACGACGACTCCGCCGCCGACGGCTACTTCCAGTCCGTCTCCGGGCACCGCGTACGCGGCACCGTGCGGTTCAGAGTCGTCGACATCGACGTCATTCCCGGCACGGATCGCGAGCACAGCTTCCTGAGCATCGAGGGCACAATGCTCTCGCCAGCCGAGGAAGCGAGCGTCCTCGAAGACGAGCGTAACGGCGTCCTCCCATCGGCGTCGGCGACTCCGCGGAGAACCCCGGCCATGTCTGGCGCTCTCGTCGGTACTGACATACAGTCCGATGCCGGACCGTCGGAGTCGCCGAGTAAGAGAAAGGAGTCCAAGGGGAAGGAGAAGGAGAAGAAGAAATCCAAGTCGAAGAAGGAGAAATGAAATATCTTGTCAGTTATATATTCTATTCATTTTTTGCCTGGCGTTAGAAGGGAGAAATCAAAATCCTCTTTTTTTTACAGCGTTGGCATGTTTTGTATCTAGGTCTGAATTGACTGATTCCGAACAATTGACATTGACATTGATTGAGTCTTCTACATGCTGATTGATCTCTACCGCACCGCCATCTTCACCTCCCCCGGCACATCCACCGCCAACACATCAACACCACCTTCAATTTCCGCCTTGGTAGGCATATTCCCACGGCGCATCAGCTCCGCACACTTGGTCATAAGCGGATCCATACCCATCGTCGCAACAGCAACCACCGTCTCACCCTGACAATAGTACGCGACGAACTTGGCATTCTCGGGGTCACCGCGCAGGACGGTCGCGTCCCAGCCCGTGGGGGCGTTACCGCAGTAGCGCAGCTGGGCGCCGAGCGCGGACCAGAAGATGGGGATGAAGGCCTTGGGGCGGAGGGAGAGCAGGGAGTCCGGGCGCGGGCCTGTGGCGAGGGTGTGGACGATGGCGCGGGCGACGCCGCGGCCGGAGTTCTGCGCGACGTTCCAGTGTTCGATGCGTGTTGGGGTTCCTTTTTCCGGGTCTGCGCCGGGCCCGCGGTAGGGGTATGTGGCTATGTCACCGATGGCGAAGACGTCGTTGTTTAGCCCTGGGACGGCGAAGTGGTCGTCTGTCTTGAGGGAACCGTCCTTTTCGAGTTGCACGGCTGGGTTGTCGCGTAGGAAGTCTGTGGCGGGTCGGACGCCCACGCCGAGAATCACTAGGTCGGCGGGGAGGACGGTGCCGTCGCGGAGGTGCACGGCGCCGACTTTGCTGGGGTCGGTGGTGGAGGGGGTCGCCTTGGCGATGGACGCGGAGAGCTGGAACTTGATGCCGGCTTTCTCTAGGTTCCGCTGGAAGATCTGGCCGACTTCGACGCCCATGATGCGCTCCATGGGGGCCTTCTCCTGCCCGACGATGGTCACGTCGTTCTCCTTGGAGAGGCAGTTGCCGACCTCCATGCCGATGAAGGAGCTGCCCACGACGACGATCTTCTTGTTCTGCTCGCCCACCGCCTTGAGGATGTTCTGCACGTCGCTGACGAACCGGAGCAGGAAGATGTTGCCCAGCTCCTTGAACCCTTCCATCGGTAGGGCGCGCGGCACGCCTCCCGTGGCGAGCACCAGCTTGGTGTACGGGAACGATTTGCCGCCCCGGGTGGTAACGGTCTTGTTGCTGAAGTCCACCGAGGTCACCTCGTCGAAGACCGTCTCGATGGACGCCGCCTCGTACCACTCCTTCGGACGCCACTGGATCTTCTCCGCATCGGGAATGAGAGCCTTGGATAGCTTGGTCCGGTCGATGATGAGGTTCGGCTCTTTCGAGATGATCGTGATGGCGCCTGTATATTTCAATTCCCGAAGCGCCTGGATAAGGCCAAGGGTGCCGCTTCCACTGCACAACGTCAGCCCCTTGACACCTCGGACCAGAGCAGAGTGCCTTACCCTCCGACAATAACCACTTTGTCCGGGCTGGAAGGACTACATTTGAACACCGGATCCCTCTGTCCGAATCTAATCGCCGCCTCCTCACCCTTGATATAGACCGCCCCGTCCTTCTCCACCAGCTCGAACTTATTCAAGGCATTAGGAGCAGGCGCATCTTCGACATCCCCACTGCCAATATTGAAGCAAGCTTTCCGTCGTCAGCACAAGCCCTTCCACTCCAGAACAAGAAGATGCAAACATACCACCATGCCACGCACAGGTAATCCGACCATCCGGGGCAATCACCCCAAGCTTCAACGGAGCCCCGTAATGGGTACACCGGGGACTCATCGCGTGGACCTGGCCGTTGAATCTAAGGACGAGTACTTTGCCTCCTTCGATGCCTTCGACTTCGCTTTCGACCTTGTCCATGTTCTTGACGTCCGCCAGGGACGAGATGTCTTTGAGCTTGTATTCCTGGACCATTTTGAATGATGCAAACGATCGAGATGGGATTCGGATAGCTGATCGGTGGAATAGAGATGAGAAGGACGTGTAAGGATAGCTGCAGATATATAGGCGGGGGAGGGGGAGGGGCATAATAGAGGAACCCTGCAGTTGGAAGATATTATATATTAATGCATCTCTTTTATAGCTTCATTCTGTCTCTTTTCTTGTTGATTTAGAAGATGATGAAGAATGACATCAGTTACTGCTGGCCAATTGTGAATCCACAAATTGTCATCCATAGACTTCAATATACATATGTACTCCGTATATGTTGGATGCAAAGAAGATAAAGAGACCAAATACTCATAGACAGTGGTTATTTACAAACTCCTCCAGCGCCTAGCATATCAACAAGAAATAAACAAAAGAAAACCTACCCATCTCTCTTCCACTTCTGACTGGGTGGGCTGATGCTCCGCTCATTCAGCGTTTGAATCCGCCGTCCAGCCGATAGAAACCTACTGCGTGGCATATTCTTCTGCACCCATCCTGGACCCCGTGGGAGGCGATGCGACGTGGTAGAATCCTCGTCGCTCTCCCCAGCCGACACAGGGGGACTGGACTGCGTCAGGTCGACTATATTGGAGAATTGCGAAGCTTTGGGAGGCTGTGTGCCGAAGACCTCGTCGTGCCGACTCAGCCAGTTGCTCTCTTCGATTGAGCTGATCAGCGAATGGTCCTGTGGCGTCGGGGACCTCTGTGGTTGCGCGCTGGTTGGAGTTCTGTGAGACGGCGGTGAGGACATCTGCGAGTCGTCTTTCGGGCCAACGGTGTTGTTCTTTGCGTTTTTAGATCCACGCAGCAGCTCTTCTTGGGCCTTGTCGACTTCATAAAACGGATTGGGCACGTATGAACTGGATCGGGACCGCGACCGCGACCTCTTCTGACTGAGCCCTGGTTCCTTCTTGGGGACGGGCGAACCGGATGTCGGCCGCTTGCCCCAGAACAGTTGTTCAAGCACGCGGTTGAAGTTGATGAGATTCTCTGGACTGCTGAGCATTTGAAGTTCGTCGTCCGAGCCTAGTAGTCGAGGAGTTACGCTGAAGGCGTTAGGGGGGACAGTAGATCGTGGAGTCGACAGCGCTTCTGCGGTTTCAGGAAGGGGGTCGGCTCCATCAGCGTCATCAGCTGCCTTTGGGCTCGAGGTAGATTGGGCGTCCGGAGCCTGCCGTTGGGGTGCGTCGGGGAGCGACGGCGTTTCCGCACGAGAGTGGAATCCAACGAACCGTGGTGATTGAACAACCGGACTGACGTGACCTTCTGCATTGGCAGCCCTGCTTTCCTCTGGAATCTCTTCCTCAACAATTTCTCTAGCGAGTGCTTGAAGATCCTCCTCAAGGGCCTGAACATCCGCGGGTTCCGGAGAAGAGTGCCGAGGATTCTCCTCGACCGCCTCAACATCGCGCATCGTCTCATCCTCAGTGGCGGTGGGGTTGGAATTCCGAAGAGAGGCCCCCCTGTCTACGAAGGAGCTTAGCTTGGGTGAGCGCATGAACGCCAGACAAACTCGAGGAGTGGAAAGGAGAGATCAATTTACTGACTTGCTGGCTTTGTCGACTCCCCCAACATCTGCTACATCGACAGCTTGGATGAGCTTTGCATCAAACAGATCGGCGAATGATATCTCCCGAAAACCGTCGTCTTCTGCTTCATCGACATCCATACCAGGCATTTCGAACCCATCGTATTTGCGAGGGCCTTCTTCTTCATCGTCATTTTCATCGAGGTCGGCGTGCTCGGCTTGTCTCCAATCCCGCTTGGCAAGCCGCAACTTCAGGACATTATCCTCAAAGACGTCGTCTATCCTTGCTACGAGGTAATCGGATACGGTAGGCTGCCAATTCGTCGCTTTGGACAAGACAAGCTGTTTGAACGCAATCACCGATCCTTGCTTCAAATTGTCGACACTCAGCTCTGGGACAGTACTCAGATCCTCCGGCAGAGGAGGGATATCGTCCTGCTCGTTCTCATGTGCTTCTTCGGCAGGCAACTCGGCCTCATTTAACGGTCCATTGCCCGGCTGTACATCATCGTAATTGAGCTGGAAATCGAGCTGACGGTCGAGCTCAAGATCCTCATTGGCGTAGCCTTCGTAACCGTTCTCGTAGTCTTCGTATCCATCTGCATCGTAAACCTGCAGCTGCTGTCTCCTCTTCCTTTTCCTTCCCCAGCCCTTGCGCTTCCCTATAATCTGATGGGCTTCGGCATCCCAGCGTTGTTCAAACGGGAAAGGAGGAGAGGACAGCTCGATGTCATCGAAAACACATTCAGTAGCTTTGAGAACTAGCTTGCCTTGCCAGTCCACTTCTGAGTCCCCGTCATTCTCTTCTTCGGGAGCTTGCTCTTCTAACCGGATGGGCTGGAGGTTCTTGACTTTTCCCGCCAGCTTCTTTCGGGTGGCTTCCTCGTCTTCTTTTGACCGTGGGGTTCGCACGCCCAACGATCCAAACAGCAACCGCCTAGAACTTGCAACATCCAGCGTACGCCGTTTGGCAGATTCAGCAATATCCTCAGTACGCTCCTCTGATACCCCATCGGTTTCCGCCTCTGGTGGCACATTCTCTTTTTCAGTGAATTCGTCGACGTCAATTCCGCCCGACGCCAGATCACGTAGCAGCTTTTGCCTTTTTGCTTCAAACTCCTCCTGCTCCTGGTCCTTTGTAAGACGTTTTCCGCCCTGCATGTTCCCAGGAGGCTCGTACCAGCCTCCATTCGCAGCTTCCCATTCTCTGAGAGACGCAAAATCGGCTTCGGGAGGTAAAGCGCCAAGATCCTTGAGCTTTGACAGTCGCCGTCGCATTTTGCTGCGCCGGTTGCTCTTTTTGGTTTTGAGGGAGCCCTGGCCAGGCGCGTTGAACTTGGGCCGAAGCTTGACCTCGGGAGCCGGGCTGGGGATTGATTCGTCGTCTGATTCGGAAGTCGACTCGTCATCTTCAGACTCATCTTCTGCTTCTGCTTCGGATTCGGATTCGTCTGAGGAACTTTCCGAGTCAGAAGAGGACTCCTCAGAAGGAGAAGTCGAGTCCTCATCATCGGAGTCGGACGTCGTGATATCGGATTCGCTTTCTGAACTACTGCTGAAGCTTTTGTAGATTGAGATTGAATCCTCGGAAGCCTGCTCTGCCTTATTGAGATGAAGATCCTCAGCTTGAGAGGGACAAGGTGAAGCCTGCTTCTGGGCCTTCTTGAACCTCACTGCCTTAGAATCCCTTCGCAAAGGACTTGCCTCGGAGGGGCTTTTGACAAGGGCTCGGGGCCGTTGGCTTCCGGAAATAGCCCGCAAGATACTGGTCCTAGTGCGCAAGGGATAACCTCCAGGTTCGGTTTGCTCCTGATCTGGCTTTTCAACTGGAGACAGGCCGGCGCTCTTCTGGTCTTTCTCGAGAGCCTCTAACTCCTCCGCCAGGTCTTCAGCATCAATCTCCAACTCCTCTTCATCGCTTTCCGAAGCTTCATCATCTTCTTCTTCGCTGAGAGGGTGTCGGATGACCGTCCCGACGCCAGAATCATCATGATTATCGTGGTAATCTTCGTAATCATCATCATGATAATCCGTAAATTCATCGGCCATGACATTGTCTTCTTGATCCTTGAGCCTGGAAAGTTCCTTCATCGAACTCACGCGCCCAGGAAAGGTCCATTGCGTCTCCTCTTCACCATAGCCCGCATCATTATCCCAAGCCGCAAAGATAGTGCGCCGTTTCTTCCTCGGCGGTATCGCAATCGCAGGCCGAGAAGACAACTGCCGTTTAAGGAAAGGCCTTCCAAAGGGAACCCCATCGATGAGATGCTTGCCGTCGGTCGAAATTTGGTGCCGGCCGGAGAGCCGTCTCGCTCTTAGGTCTGCGATTTGAAGCGCTCGAATACTAGCGAACCCCCAAATTAGCACACACACAACCACATGAAAACACGCAAATGGCGGGGGACGACTTACACTACTTCATCCCCATCTCTGAGAAGCCCATCCACCTCCATGAAGTGTAAACATTCAGAGCCACCCACTTCAACCACATAGTCCTCCAAGCCCCACTGACCGCTAGATTCACGATCGAAAATCGCCGGCTCCGTCTCCAGCGGGACAACCTCGTTGACATCCTCCAGCAGCTGCGCGATGGTATATCCGCCAGTTGAATACATCGCATTTGGCGTACGCGTCGGCGCAATGATACATGAAGCAGCAGGGACCACAGAGGAACTGGGTGTCGTTTGACCATAAATAGATGGCGGTGACGTCGTCCAAAGAATGCGCGTCACGGGTAGACCGTGACGCTGGATGATAAGGTGGACTCGCATGATGGATGGGACTCCTCTTTCGCCTCTGAAATCCTTGTTGTGAACACGACCGCTGGCAAGAAAGCATCGAAAATTCGCAGATCAAACCGTTGTTGTCCTTGGTCTTGGGTGCCAGATCCCGTGTGGTGGAGAGAGGGAAACACGAAAAATTGCGACGGAGAAAACTGAAGCGACGCAGAAAAGCCGAGTAGATGATCTATTTTACAGAAAGAAATCTGAAGTAGAAACGACACATGCTGTCCAAGTAGAGAGTACAAATGAAAAGATCAAGAGTCAAGACAAGACAGTTGAAGAAGAACAGTTGAAGCTCAAGAAAACAGTATTCGCCGCTAATCCCGTTTGGGGCGTAAACACCTGAGGCATCTTCAACATATCGCTGGATTTTCACCAGAGCAATTCGACGTCAAAATCAGCAGTATGAGGAATATTTAGGTGAAAATAGATTCCCTTGCTATGGACTACCCAAGTATGCGCAGAACTAATCTA
Source organism: Aspergillus cejpii (assembly GCA_004769165.1). Classification (NCBI taxonomy): domain Eukaryota; kingdom Fungi; phylum Ascomycota; class Eurotiomycetes; order Eurotiales; family Aspergillaceae; genus Aspergillus; species Aspergillus cejpii. The sequence goes on from SMSW01000007.1 coordinate 942,845, forward strand.
GAAAGCGAGCATGCCTCCGTCCTTGAATGCTGCTTTGGTGAAACATTACTAGGGAGGATACAGAAAGAACAGTTTGTGCCTTGCATATGACCTTATTAACAATATTTATTCTTAAACCTGATTTGCCGTTGTGCAAGACATAGGCTGGTATCAAAAAGTATGCAAAAATGGTAGAATAAAAGAGAAGTAGCTCCGAGAGATCCATTTCCTTCGGATGTATCGTGTTGCCAGTGGGACAATATGGTCGTTAATCGCGTGTGTTCCTGCCTCTCATCTCCTATGGGAGCGGTCGACAAGAAAAGCTCTAGGGTATGTCAAGGTCCATGCGGCAAGCGGTGGTAGATGCCTACAAGTAGGCAATTTTGAGAAGAAAATTCCGTTTCCGATGAGGGAAGTGATCGCCCCATTCTAATGGTTCGGGTCAGGCTCCTCCAGTACTCGGACTCCGAGGAACTGGCTTCCTGCTGGGAACTCCAAGGTTCATGGGACGGAATCCTGGCCGAGATGGTCCTTGCTCCCTGTGATCCTGTGGCCTGGGGATGGAAGTTTCAGCAGGCTGGTACTGGGGCGGACTTTCCTCCTCCAGAAGTAGGGCCTTGTGGATCTTGAGGACACTTTGCTGGCGTGCAACCGGTGATGTTGGTGGTGACCCGGAGTGTGACTCGGGCGGGGTTGATGGAAGCATATCAAACGATTCCGATGATGAATTGGCGTCACGATTTCTGTAAGGTGACGAGACCTCAGGTTCCTTTCTCCGAGACACTGATGATATGGAATCAGCTCCAGATTCAATGGCTCCGCTGGAAGAGGATGCGTCTGGTGGGTTATACTCGCGGCGGGGGCCATCCACAGGACCCAGAGTTTCAGCCATCGCGTCCTCGTAGCTGGGGGGTGCTTCGTCGTAAACATCCCCTACGCTCGTGGGTACGACGGGGCGAGTAGGCCTGGGAGGCATTGGAGGACGTCCATCATCCAAAGTCTCGGTGGGAGGTTTGGCTGAGGTTGCCCTTCCAGAAGCAGCCATAGCGTCTAGAAGTGCCTGCGGCGGAGCAATTCCGGAATATACCTTAACCGGCATCCTCAGTGGAAGTACGATCATTTGTGGCTGCAGCCATTAGCAAGTGACAGTATTAAGCGACGAGACAATCTTTTACTCACCTTCATATCCCCAACACTGCCGTGACTTAAGCCAATTCGTACCTCAAGTTCATATGCTCGTGAGATATTACAGGTCTCAAAGGAGGGCGCGACCGAGTCGGGCAACGGTATCCGATTCCACATGGAAGCATCAAGCGTCCATTCCGTACCAGGGGGGTCCCCTCCCCTCCCGAGGGGGGTATTCATATTGCTGCGGCTTAGGATGACCCAACTGCCGCCTTCTGTGCGCCGCAGATCATGGGCAAGGACATGGGTGTAGCTGATTAACTCAATTTGCAGCATCTGCAAGAAGATTGTCTCATACGATTCGGAAAGCTTGCTCACTAGCAACCTCAATGGTATTGGTTCATTACAAGTCAAAATAGTCGGGTTCGGCAGTCTTGCGTCTGCAGAGACACGGGGAGGCTCTCCGCTCAAATCATGGGGTGACGACGAGGACATTTTTGAGAACAGGCTTTTGGATTTGGATGCCCGAGGAGGGCTGGTAAACTGATGCTGACGCCTCGTATAAGTCTCTTCATTGGAATTCGCAGTCCTTGGTGGCTCGATGGGGAGAAAATTCAATTTAGTGATCTGAACTAATGTTAGCCAACCTTTCAGGTGCAGGCAACGCCAAAGATATACATACTGCTCTCAGGTTCTCCTTGTAAAACTGCGGACGAATGACCGTTGCTTTCACATAGTATTTGATCTCTGCCAGGCCCGAAAACCCGCTCAGAGAAGGGGGTAGTGTCTGCTTGACATGTCGGGTTGTGTCCTTGGCCATCTCAACCTTGAGTCCGGTGAAGTTCAGGTTGGTGAGCATGCTGTTGTGAAAACTACAAGCATTGTTGAAAGGGAACTTCAACGCAGATTAGCCAATGCCATCACCACAGCCAAACGAGCAACACCTACCTTGAACTGAAAAGGATACTCGTACGTCCCAGCGGCAAAAGTGTATGCCGTCGTGGGAGATTTCTGGTTGAACACAGCCGCGGTCGGGAAGAGTGTCTCAACCTTGTACAAGATCTATCAATCCGGTCAGCCTATTTCCCCCAAGTTTTTAGTAAAGACCTGAGCGACAAACCTTGTGAACTTCAAGTTCCGTCCGTTTCTTATCCGACTGCTCATTATTCGGATATCGTGGGCCCGACAGTCGTGTTCGGCTCTCCCCCTCCAGCTTCACCTGAATGCCTCCTATTGGGGCTTCCGACGGGAGATGGAGCACGACTTTGCCCGTCAGGAAGTCGAGATTGGTGAAATGAGCATGAGGTCGATCCAAATGGATGGTTACAGACATATCGAGCACCGGATTTTCAATACCCGAGTGTTATTTCTTTGATGCCAGATGCCCAACGGATGATGATTGTTGATGAGTAACTGAGGCGACAACGCTGTTCAAACCCCGACTGATGGATACAATCTATTACTCGATAGTCAGTTCATATATGAGGACTATCAGGATAAATTAAGATAAATCAATGGAGAATTACTACGGAGTAGTAGGACAAGAGAAAGAACAAGAGAACGGGAATTCGGCATTGGACTTACTCCGGTTATCTGGAAAAATGACGTTGTTAAGCGTGGGGCCACTCTTTACTCTTTACTGTCCAAGACTTTATATGAAGATGGATGAAGATTAATATCATCTCTATCTATGGAGTATGTTCTTCTCTATTCTAGGCCTGTGCAAAGCCACCTGCAATGAATGAACTGGAACTGCACCGCCATCCTCTATTCACGGACTACTTGGCACTTGCATCAAGAAAGAATCCAAAGAGCTGTTCATTATTGGATGGAGGCAGATATGGTACTTATATGGCTAACATGATATATACAGGGTCATCGTTTTGTCGACAAACTCTCGTCTAATCGGGTATCGCAAGGTCTCCAAGAGGGATATCAAAGAGCATCGTATAGAGCTGCTGAATGCTAGGCATCAGGATTTCCTCCAAGATCGAACTTGTTATAGGCCCTCCTTAGCAAGCATGTCTAGATCATGATTGTCAGCCACAGAACAAGTTTATTGTATGGGACTTACCTGCAATGTCGAGATAAAACGCAATAGCGTTAAACCTACAATGGGAACCGTCGAATTAGCCAGGCAAACCCACCGTGGGCTTATGACTCTGCCTACCTTTGCCTCTTTCCGGTAATCTCACCCACCAGCCACTTCAACCTGTTTGTCCAGTTGATCAGGTCCAGGTGGTTAACTCCTTCAAGAGTGCCCTTGTATTTCCCCCATTTGCTGCTCGCCACACTGACTAGTCCGTCATTATAGCCCTCCACCCTTTCAAGAACACGATGGGATAATCGAAAAACAGACCAAAGGCTTGGCTGCATCGCTGCGCCGTAGCTGAAATAACTGGACCAAGTTCAGCCTTGCTGCACTGAAATCAATCTTCATGAATACCTACCGGACATCCTCGACATCGGGCGTCATTGGATTGAACGTGTTCTCCATATATTCGCGCGTCAACTGGGAGAAGGCCCCAGTTTCGACCTTGAATTTCTCCAGAGCGTAATATAGTTGAGGTAATCGTTCATCTGTAATCGATAAATCAGTTTGCTGGAATCCTGGGTGTGTATCCTTGCAACGAACCGCCAATATGTCTAAGGACATAATCCGCAACCGCAGAGCCTAACATATATAAGTGCGCAGTTCAATCTCAGTCGTATCGCAACTTACCTCGATGGGGAGTTGCAATGGTTGTGAGAGACAAGACTTTGAACTTCTTTGGTCTGAGACGACTTATCATGTACCGAGCATCGAGCCCACTTGGACGAGTCAATACAAACCCTCATACTAAGATTTCTTCCTCGTCGGGTAATATCTCACCCCTAGAAGACGTTGGTGTTTGAGCCTATCCTGAGTGTAAACGAATAACGTACCATGCTATGTCTGTACGCCGATCAGATTCGATGCTTTCTGGGGTTGCACAAACGAAAAATACATACGCAATGATATTTACATCCTTTCCCTGGGCCGCCTCGTCGATATCTCTCACCAGTTCCTCCGCGCGCATCTCAATGGACCCCGATGGAGGGACCGTAGCCGTGATAACTTGAACTCCCTTCAAGGATAGGGCTTCCTTGATTCCACGCCAGTACTGAACCACCGGGAAAAAGGGCCCAGCGAGACGCAGTTCATCGAAGCCAAGAAGCCCATGAGCAAGCACAATGGGATGCTTTGGGCTTTCTAGACCGACAATACAGCGTCAGCAATTCGACTTTCAGACAAACAAAATCCACAGAAACCGATAGGGGGTCAATCGACTCACCGTAATGATCCCGAATCACCGCATATTCGTCCCTAAGAACTTTCCCCAGATCTTCTAAACGAGGATCGAGAGCATACGGACCTATATGCTTATGGGGATTGTGCCTGCATGTGAAAGAATGGAAGCCCCTGGGGCGTGACTGATAAGGAGAAAATGATCGAAGACCGGATCTGTAAGAGTACCTTACTTTTGCAACCACATTCAATCGAGCACCAACATATTCCATCTTTATCTGCAGCTCCCTGCTTTTATTTAACTTGCGTCGTGGTGAGAGTAATGAAGGAGACTGGCTTCAAGGCTGGCTGAAATGCTGGATGACGCAAGTGGATAGTTAGGCGCCTCAGGCAGAACATCAAATTATCCATTATCCAAATCCTTTCGATCGACGCCACGGATTTGATCAGCTTATGGATACGAATATATTATGCGACTTATTGGATGCTTATGTCGGGTTGCAATGGACTGTGAGAAAGCATGGTACTCCTGGATCACTATGGCTTCGACAGTACTCGCTCGGCTGACGATGATCCTTGTGTTTAAACAAAATGAAGATTATATCTAATGCAAACAGCAAAATAGTAACCATGTTCATGACCCTCGAGGCAGAGAACAGTGCAAATGCTAAAACCGGGATCAAGTTAAAGACAACCTAACGAACAAAGACCGCTATGCCTTGGCCACGATCTTCTCTGATGCCTGAGGTTTCACGTCGATGACGACATTAATAAGGTCATCGACGACCTTGCTGCCCTTCTCCTGGCCTGCAGCTTGGATCTCTTGGAGCTTGGCCTCGGCCTCTTTGTTGGCATCCTCCTCGGCCTTCTTGTATCCGCTCGAGTGCTAGAATTGTGTCGTTTGCCCGTCAGCGATGATCTTTATATATGACAACCACCCTGCACAGATCCACTGTAGTGTATTTTCAGGCTCGAATCTCACCTCGGCCTCGAACTTCTTGAATTCCTCCTCCTTCTGTTGTCTGTACTCGTCGATCTCCTTTTGCGCCTCCGACTTTGCGTCCCTTATCCGCTTCGTGCGATCTATTTGCATTGGTCATTAGATGTGATTGTCGATAGCGATATTCACGGGGGTCATACATTCTCTGGCTGAATTCGTGAAATGTCAGTAGATGCTCGATCTAGATCCCCGGTAGCACGGAATAGCATGCTCACCTTGTTGCACAATCTTCTGAGCCTCTCTCTCGGCCTGACAGTCGCCAATTAGTCCAAGAATCTGACGGCAATCACTCCGACATGACATACATCGAGGAGGGTTTGGATGCCTGCGGAGTTTTGGGCGGACTATACCACATCAGCGTTTCTGCTTCCCTTCAGGCACATAGGGCTTCATAACTTACCATTTTCAATATACTCTCGTCACTCAAATAAATACTTCCAGGGCAGAGCTTGAGATAGATAAGGTGGAGTTGTGGAGCTTGTGATGCGCAGCTCAATCCAAACCGCATAGTGTATACGCCACCAATGACTAGCAAGGCGGTCGGATATTCTGCCATCTCACACCGCTGTTATTAATGATTTATCTCAAAGAGATCGCCAACCACACATGTCAGAGACCAGCTTGAGTTTTGTACAATCAACTACTTGCGAGATCTAACCACCATGTCGCGAGCTTCCAAGACGACATTGGTGCTTACCGGCCTTGGTACTGCGGGTATCGTTTACTTTGTGCATTGGGCTCAAGAACAAGAGAAAATAGTAAGTTCGGAGATGACTCGATTGCCTCGGTGAAGCAACAAAAACTGATCCTTTTGGTCATCGACAGCAAATGCACAAAGGTGTAGAACGGGACATGGAAAAACAGCGTCTTCGAATGGAGCGACAAGCCGATTTTGAAATGCAAAAGGCCTTGGAAGAGGAGTACAAAAAGCTCCAAACGGTCTCGTCGAGCACAGATACAGCCGGGTCAAGTGGGTGATACCGGAGCCACCGATGTATGGCATGAACAGGATGGATGAAATCGATTGTCTATATTTGCTTGGATTTGCGGTGTCTCGGCATATAGACTTGGAGGCAGTAAGTTTTTTATGTCTGGAATGTTGGTTTTAGCTACTGACCTGACCAGATATATACTACTTCGATGTGTTCGGGGTGCTCATTTGTAAACTAGTCACGAAGTGTACATTATACCGATCTTATGAGTTTTCAGATACGTCATTCATCGATGTATCGAATGTGAATCATCCCAGCTCCATAATTCGTTGAAGCAGTTTCCTCTCCTCGGAGTCTGCGTGGTGCTTCTGAGTATGGTATCTGATGAGTACGTCTATACTAGAGCAGGTATCGACGATTCAGATCTATGTTGGACCAGCAGTTGTCTCTCATGCAGACTCACCCTCCATTAAAACACTCATTGTTTTTCCAGGTCCTACATAGAATCTTTGGCTGTTTCTTTTTTGGCTATCTAGACCCTTGGGTCAAGTTCTCACCATCTGTTGTACATGACTGTAACGATCCAGAGACTACCAACCATTGTCTTCAACCTCCTCATGAATGAAAATTATGGGCATAGTATACGTCGCTGACACATCTTACTACAGACAACAGTATGAAAACTGCAAACAGTCAGCCATGACAGAGCGCAATGAAGAACCAAATTTTGAAAAGTATTTGAATTTGTCCTTGTATACTCCGTAGTCAGCCTGTCAAGTTTCACCAAAGCCCAGAATCCAGATGCTATCAAGTTGTATAAAGTCACGTGGGATCTACGGCTATCGACGGAGGCCGGATTGATTCCGGCCTGTGGACGGCGCTAACGGCACTAAAGAAGGCTAATCTAATCAGAGTGGCCAATCAGAGCAAGGCCCGTGTAATCACAGATCTTGGCACATGATCAGAGAAACATCGATTATCGTACAGGGCAAGCTGTGATCCATGGATGCATCTTGGTAACTTGTATGAGATTGGCAGTGTATGGAGGGAGAGTTGATAGTTGATACGGAGGAGGTTTGATATCGCTATTTGATATTTGAGCGCTTCTCCAGGATAAGAGCGTCGAGGTCCGCAGATCTACTCGTCTTCATTAGGCTTAGCGCGTTCCCGTGACTCTATCGTGCCCTGTCCTGCCAAGCGTTTGTATAGAGGTCGTTGTTGAGGCATCGAGATGCGTTGATCGAAGGAGGGTGTTATTGGCACCGAATGTTATGAAAAGACCAATAAATTGATGGATGAGTACTTGCAGACGATGATACTACGGTGTCATATTCCCAAGTCGGCGTCGCCACGAATTTCGTAATAGTATGTCCCATAGGCCGGAAATAATACCGGCCTCCTGATAGTATAAGAATCGCCTCCCCTTTCCTTGTCAGATCTCACTCTTTTTCCTGTCTCCAGGAGGCCTGGCTCAAGTGCGTTTACTTTTCGTCTCTTACCTTGGGCCCTGGGTATCATAGATCCATTGCCCTTATCTTCCACCCCCTATATCAAGTCACTCCGTTCCTAGATAGACAACATAGATACTTCAACCTATCCTACCATCATGACCCAAACTAAAGCCTCCCCTTTCCCCTCTACTACCCTGAAGAAATTCCCCCATATTCATGATGACCCTTCTACCCTTCCCCGGTCCCTGGACCCCTTCACCATCACCACGTCCACAGGTTTCCTTCCCTACTGCGCCTCCCCTGCTACCCTACCAGAGGTGTTCCAGCCCTTGATGTCCCTGCTGGAGCGTATGCCCGTTGTCAGAGCCGACGGGGCCCCCGGTCTGCTGGCCAAGTATGAGCTTGGCCCTGCCGTCGAGACCGAGCTTCCTGACCTCACCGAGGAGATCGATAGGATCGTCACGGCCGATGGTGCCCCGGATCTTTACACCGTCACCGCGCTGTTCAGGGATTACTCGTTCCTCGCGTCGGCTTACTTGCTTGAGCCTTGCTGGGAGAACTGGCGCGAGAATCCGGAGAAGGGGTATGGTCTCGGACGAGGATTGTTGCCTAAGCCTGTGGCGCGTCCGATGTATCGCTGTGCTCAGATGTATGTCCGTCCTTGTAATATGGTATGGTTGTTGCTGACTGCGTTAGGTTGGACATCCCCCCCTTCATGTCCTATGCAGCTGCGTATTCGCTCTTCAACTACCATCTGGCCGACCCCTCCAAGGGCCTGGTCTATGATAACCTCCGTCTCGTCCGGGCTTTCGAGCGGGGTTTAGACCCCAATAGCTCCGAGGGAGGCTTCATCCTTACCCACGTCGACATGGTCAAGGAGTCCAATGGTCTGATCAGTGGCGTCCTCAAGGTCATCGATACCTTGGAGCAAGGCGGGTCTCGCTCCGTAGTCAACGACGGGTTCCGCGAGATTCTCAAGGCCATGGAGAAGATCGAAGCCTGCATGGAGGGTAAGCCAACTTGGTCCTACTATATCACCGGTATACTGACCCTTCGATAGACATGTGGGCCCACTCCAAACCCTCCGAGTATCTCTCCTTCCGCGTCTTCATCTTCGGCATCACCTCGCAGTCCATGTTCCCCAACGGCGTCATCTACGACGGCGTCCTCGACAACAAACCCCTCAACTTCCGAGGAGAAAGCGGCGCCAACGACAGCATGGTATGAACCCCCCGCCCCCCCCCCCCCCCGGTCTAAAAGTCGCTAACACGACTAGATACCCCTCCTGGACAACCTCCTCCAAATCCCCATGCCATCCACCCCACTCACCAAGATCCTGCACGAGTTCCGCGCCTACCGGCCGCTCCCCCACCGCGAGTTCCTGGCCTACATCCAATCCAAGGCCGAGGAGGTGGGCGTGCGCAACTTCGCCGTCGACGACACGGAGACTACCATCTTGCTTCTCAAGACGCTGAACCATGTCCGTAGCTTCCGTTGGCGCCACTGGCTTTTTGCACGGGAGTATATCATCAAACGGACCCCGTATCCCACTGCCACCGGTGGAAGCCCAATTGTGACGGTATGTCCCTTAAAAGTATACAGGAGTTGAGTCGAGCTGATAAACGTAGTGGCTGCCGAACCAGTTGTCTGCGGTGATGGACTTGATGATCTCGATCTATGACACTTATTTGGCTCCGCAGAAGGTGGCTGGAGATCGAGCATATGATGAGTCTGTCCAGAAGCAGGTCGAGCCTATGATGGAGATGGTGCGGGACCAGCGCGAGAAGCTGGCAAAAGAGGTTGAGAAGTGGTGCAAGGAAAGGGGTGTTTGATTCCAATTCGGCTCCAGGCGTAGTCACACTTAGCTGGAAACTTGTCCAGTTGCAAGGGGTGAATTATATAAACCGTTGTTACTTGAAGGAATTAATTTTTGAGAGCCCGCTCAATTTGTGTCTAAGAACTCATATTAATACATGTTCACCAAGCATATTCCAACCTGATGTGACATAATGTTCCCCAAAATAGTATACATTGGGCCTGAACGAGAAACATTTTTCAGGCCCATGGCAAAATACCCGAAGAGACGGCTCACCAGAGAACGCTGCCTCCTCAGGTAATGACTTCGATGCCTCGGGTTCGTCCATAGTCGATTGCATCCGACGAAACTTCGTCGCAGCATTTAGCATAGATACGCTCCACCTTCGCTGAATTGCTGTCGGACGTTCGCGCATCAGCGAATGCTTTAATCGTACAGCCAGAGATCTTCGTATAGGACAAATTTAGGATTTTAAGGCTCGGCAGTTCCTGAACCATAACGGCAGCCACCTTGTCGTCAATCCCCGCAATATGCGCGAGATTAAGTTCCTGCAGCTCGCTCATGCCGTCCATTCGGAGAATATCTGGGATTTGAGCCCCGGTGATTCGGAAGCAGCTGTCGAGGTGGAGGGTCTGCAAGGGTGCTTTGGCAACGGTACAGAAGTGTCGCACCGCGTAGCTCGTGGCCCACGGGACATCGCTGAGTATGAGCGTGTGCAGATTGGAGAGTTCAAAGGGTTCCTCGTACGCGAACGGAAACTCTCTGTGAACGAGAGCACCTCCCACACGCCCCGTACCTCCACGAATGCGAAGGTACTCGAGGCTAGACGGCAGTCCAAATTCTGCCCCAACGTAAATGCCACCGAGGTCCAGTCGGCGGAGGCGTGGAAGATCTTTCGGGTCAACTGCGAGATGATAAGGGGTAAATATACGTGGATTCCAGTTGAGCCGTAATTCCTCGAGATTTGGAAGGCAAGACGAAGGCTGTCGCTGCAGAAATATGTCAGTCACTCAGTACAGAGCTGGGGTAAGTGAAACAAGCGCAGGCCGTACACTCGGGAGACCAAGAGCCGAGACTTGCATCTCTTGGGATGCGGATATTACCGTGGCGCCAAGAGTAATGCTTTTCAAATTCGGAAGTCTCTCAGGCCATTCCACTCGTGACGATGGTGATGGCTTAGCGTCATGGATCTCCAATCGCTCGAGAAGAGGCAAATCTTTGAGAAATTTGCCGACGGTCTCCTGGGGCACGGCAGTATAGCCGGATATGATGAGGACTTTCAACCGTTTAGAACGCTTGAACAAGTCATAAAGAACTTCGGGCTCAGACTGAGCCCATATCTCCGCATGCTCCAAGTTCGGGCATCTGCTGAAAAATTCAAGGACTCTTTGTGTCGAAGGCGTGGAGACGTTTTTCACGGTTGCGTGTGTGAGCATGGCTTTCGATCGTCGAATGTACGCTCGAACTGAAAACCAGTGGATCTTGCCACGAGCTTCGGAGAAATCGATACGCATCCATAGGTTTCGTAACGCTGACAGAAATTGATCCCATTTCTTCGATACACGGAGGATGGCCCTAACCGTTGTAGGTGTCAGGAAAAGATTCTCGAGCCGTGAGTTGATCAGACCTACACGATCTGCTTGAAATTGAAATGACGGACTACCATCATAGCAATCTCCAAGGGCAAGACACTGAAGGGATCATGGCATTTTGCGTATACTTTGCTCCGCAGCTTGCCGTGGAGTTGCTCAAGAAGCTACGGAAAGCCAGCGTAAGCCTTCAGATACCATCTTAAGGCGCGGAGAGCCAAGAATGACCTACTTGACGACGCGGGTTGCTTTTCGGCAAAGTTTTAAGGGCATATGTATAGACCTCGAGGGCCTTGTCAGGTTTCCCATCTGCCAAAAGGACCTTGGCGCAACGGAGATAGCCCTGTAGCTAGTCAATGAAAGCGCAGGGAAATTAAAGCATCCTCTAAGTCTTACCCGGGCGTCTAGTTTATCGGTCCTGATCATGGTTTTGGCATCTCTCAATGCCAGATCATACTTGGTTAGCTTCGCAAGGGTGGCAGCACGGTTATCATAAACACCGAGAATATCATCGTGACGGTTACTATTCAGAGTCTAAAATAATATAGAGCTTTAGAATCTCAACCCTAGATTGAAGCTGATGAATGGCATACCTCTGTAAAGGCTTCGAGGGCTGCCTGGAAGTTGCCCTGCTGGTATAGTTTCTGGCCATTCTGTTGCATCAATACGGCCGCTTCATCACGTCCATGATCTATCAATGAAAAGGTCAGCCATGGAACACAAGAGTCATCGTCCTTATCATCACTCTTCATCGAATCCATCAAAAATATCACTGAAATGAAACAATTCCAATCATAAACCTCTAAAAAAACAAGACTTACCTCGAGAAATGACCATCTTCCACTAAAATCCCCTACTCCATACACCGCCTGTAGTTGGAAGAACTAAGAAGAAGACGCGGAGTCAACCTGGCAACAGAAATCACGAGTCAGTTTCGAGTCTCTGCGCTTGTGGTCTTTGTCGCCCGCCCTAGTGCTCCCCCCGTGTTTACTTTCTTCCCCTTTTGGAATCCCTGCACTTTGGAATAATAACGGTCGGTTGACGATAATCATCAGCACGTCGACAATCATACAATACTCCGTATAGCTTGCAGGACAAGCCATGGAACCGCATAATTTACGGGCGGCATCGACTTACATTAATAATGTTCTTCTCGCTCGAGGTCTGGTGAAAAGTGGAAGGGCGATTGACTTCGCTCAGCCGGAGAATGATGAAGGAGGGATCGATGGCACGATGGCTCGGATTATCAATCTGGTGAATGATCTGGTTTTGAGAAGAGATGTATGTGGGATAGGAGATTCATCTATGTTGTACTGCAGCTTTGTCTAACCGTCAACAGCGGGAAGCAGAGCACAGAGAGAACCTCGCCACCACGATTCGAACACTACGCGCGGAGGACTCGCAGAAAATGCTTGAGATTGTATGTTGGAAGTGGGATGCTGCTTGGAAGACGGGGCACTAATTATCTGCAAAGGAGAAATTGAAGACGAAGACATGCGAGTTGACCCGGTCGCTGGCTCTGGCAGAGGCCCAAGAACGTGCGCTGAAAACAAACCTTTCTAGCGCCGACGCTACAATAAGAGGATTGAAAGAGCAGATACAGCGCATGAAGACCGCCGTGCAACAAGTTCGCTCGCAGTGCGCCAACGATATTCGCAAGCGTGACCTAGAGATGCAGAAGTTGAAATCGCACTTGGCCGAGCGACAGAGAGGAAGGCGGGAAGGGCTGAGTGTGACGACTATCAATATCAATCCGACGGTCGATCGAACGTCCAAGTCGAGATCCCTTGCTGGAGGTGAAGGGCTTAGTGACCCTGGATACAGCCTGAAGCAGGAAACGAACGAGTTTCTGACCGAACTATGTCAGAGTTTGAGTGATGAAAACGATACTCTGATTGAGCTTGCGCGAAACACCGTTCAAACTTTGAGGGATCTACAAGGGTTGTCGCAGATGGAGGAGCAAGATGAGCAGTACCCGAATGGGACGGCGAGCACACGAACTACGAAGTCGTCTCATGGACCCGTTACTACGCTCCCTGCATCCTGCGAAGAACTATCGGATCAGATGGATAGGGTGCTGGACCATCTCCGGACACTACTCACCAACCCGTCCTTTGTGCCGCTGGAGGAGGTCGAGGTACGGGACGAGGAAATCAAACGACTACGAGAAGGTTGGGAGAAGATGGAAACCCGATGGAAGCAGGCGGTTACCCTTATGGATGGTTGGCACAAACGGATTGCCGATGGAGGAGACTCTGTGCAGCCAGAGGAGCTGCGATTGGGGCTGAAACTCGATCTCAGCGTTGACTCAATGCAGTCATCCGCGATAGATAGCGAAGCCGACGCAATGCAATCACCCATATTTGAAGACCAACAGGCGGAGGAGGAGGCGGCTGCGGCTGCGGCTGCGGCTGCCAAGGTGACCAAATATAACACTGAAAGAGACGAAGCTTCCCGAGCGTCCACGGACAACGTGTCTTCCCCGCGCGAAGGAAGGATTCGGAAGGCTCCCAATCGTGCCCTGAAGGAACGCAGCGATAACATCATGCCTGGCCGATCGCCTCGGAAGGTCTCCTTCACGCCCGGGCTGCAGGGTTCGCCCAGTGTAGCAACTGAAGCGGAAGACGAGACGCTGCTGGTCAAAGCCCACAAGTCCGAAGCCGTGACCCGAAGGCCATCCAAGAAAAAGACCGACTTTAAGGCGACGCGCCAGGTAAGCGACCAGAACCTGATGACGCCAGGAACAGTCGGTTCTAACTGGTCTGAACAGACTCCCGAGAACGAGACTCAGTTGAGTGTCTCGCAGAAGCTAGCAGCCGTGGAGAGTGAAGCGCGAGCTGCAGAAGAAGCTCGCAAAGAGATAGAGAGCCGCAAGAGAACTCGAGGAGTGAAAATCTCCAAGAAGGCGGGTCGTGACCGACGGAGAAGCACATTGACCAGCGACGAACTCGGAGAGCTGATGGGCATGCCATCGCGATGAACGAGTTGTCTCGGTTATGATATATCCTATATCCGGCGTACGGTTTTGTTTGATACCCCCAATCAATCCATCTGTACATACATTCGTTTCTACATACACGGGATCCTGGCGATATGGCGCATGTAATTGACTCGGCCTGTTCAGCGACGGCATGTATCACCACTATAATTGATTTTGGAAAGGGACACTCACATCAGAAGATGAATGCACTTGATCAGTACAGCTTCAGCATCTTCCATCTCATGTCTCTTCTGGAGAATCTCCCACTACCTCGGCAACTCATCGGACAAGTCTCCGCATTTAGCCAGACAGCCTCTTTAAAGCAGAGCTGTAGCAGCTGTGAGACAATTGTTTCTGTGATACTTCTGATATCTGCCTTGATTTGTCCCATCAGAAACCGTTGCCTGCTGCTGGAGTCTTCCACCTCTTCGACATATAAACACTCGGACCATGTCCTCGTCACCAGCCAAAACGTTCCGTGGCTGGGTAGCCCACGATGCCAGCAGCCCTCTGGAATTCACCACGTTCGAACCCAAGCCCTTCACGGCAACAGACATCGAAGTCAAGATCTCCCACTGCGGCATCTGCGGGACAGACATCCACACTCTCCGATCCGGCTGGGGCCCGGCCGACTATCCCTGCGTAGTCGGACACGAGATCATCGGGACAATCGTCCGGATCGGTGCCGGCGTCTCGACACTGGCCACCTCACCGGCCTCCCGGACGCTCAAGATCGGCGACCGCGTCGGCATCGGCGCACAGAGCATGTCCTGCCTCCGCGCAGACTGCGAGGCCTGCGCCGACGGCCACGAGAACTACTGCACCCGCATGACAAGCACCTACAACAGCCGGTACGCGGACAACAGCAAGGCCTACGGGGGCTTTGCCGAGCGATGGCGGGGACCCGCGCACTTCGCCATCCGGATCCCTGACACGTTACCCTCCGCGGCCGCGGCCCCGCTGCTCTGCGCGGGGGTAACGGTCTTTGCACCGCTGCGAAAATACTCCGCCGGACCGGGTAAAACAGTCGGTATCATCGGCATCGGCGGCCTAGGACACATGGGGATTCTCTTCGCGCGAGCACTGCGCTGCGATCGCATCGTCGCGGTCTCGCGCACATCCGCTAAACGCCACGACGCGCTCGCTCTCGGCGCACATTCCTTCATCGCGACCGACGAGGAACACAACTGGGCGCGCGCCCACGCCCGCTCCCTCGACCTCATCATCTGTACCGTCGACGCGCCCGATATGCCGCTGACGCAGTATCTGCGTCTGCTGAAGCTGGACGGGACGTTTGTGCAGGTCGGGGCGCCCGAGTCGCCGCTTCCGCCGCTCACGGCCTGGTCGTTGATTCAGAAGGGGGTCAAGGTCACCGGGTCGAATATCGGTTCCCCTGACGATATCAGGGATATGTTGCAGCTGGCGGCGGAGGAGAGGGTCCTGCCGTGGATTCAGCAGCGGCCGATGCGTGAGGTTAATGAGGCTTTGGCGGATATGGATGCTGGCAAGGCGCGGTATCGATATGTGTTGTGTAATGAGATGGAGTCGAAAGTGAAACTGTAGATATAGTAATTATAGCTTGAGATGATCATACACAGTCAGCTTTTCAAAATTCAAATTAGACAGAGAATCGCTAATCCTAGTAGAGCAATAAATACGAAATCCCGACGTGAACGAGATGCTGATGTCCGGAATATGTGGATGTCTTCAATTTTGCCGAAAGAGGAAAAGGGTACGAGGTATACGAGGATCCATCAGCCATCCCAGTCTCTCAGAGATCAGATGTATCGGTGATTGAGGATGCCTTGGGATGATTTAAAATTGAAACAAAATCCGTTGACATTGGATATATATGGCCGATGGGTCTCTTGACTTCCCACTGGCAGAATCGACTTCTATTCCTTTCCTGCTCTGCCTATATCCAAAGTCATTTCCTTGTGCCTTTCATTATCACATATACTAATCGACATGTCGTCAACGGAAGCACATGGCTGGGTAGCCTATGAGTATTATCCCTCCATGGCGGCCGGAGTGATATTCGTCATTCTCTTCGCCATTGCTTCTCTTCTCCATACATTCCATCTGTTTCGGACAAGGACGTGGTTCTTCATCCCTCTGGTTATCGGAGGATACTGTGCGTCTTCCGCTTCTGCCAGAGGATTCCTGCTAGAGACGACTGACCCCCACAAGTCGAGTTGATAGGATACGTCGGACGATGCCTTTCCGCGTCCCAGTCTCCGGACTGGATACTTGGTCCATTTATCATGCAGAGCACTTTGCTGCTCGTGGCACCCGCGTTGTTCGCCGCCAGTATATACATGGAGCTGGGTCGGATCGTCCGCCTCGTCAAAGGGGAAAAGTTCGCCATCGTTCGCGTGACATGGATGACCAAGGTATTCGTTGCGGGTGATGTTCTCAGCTTCTTGATGCAAGCCTCGGGTAAGTTTGGAAAGCCGATGCTTGGTACCAAAAGACCAAATACTGACGATCGGGGTCAACTGTCGACAACAGGAGCTGGTATTTTGGTCAAGGGAAACCAAAGTACGGGCGAGAATGTCATTGTCGGCGGTCTCTTCGTCCAGATCATCTTCTTTGGATTCTTCATGGCCAGCGCCCTCCTCTTCCAGCGTCGGATTGCCGCCCATCCCACCCCAGAATCGGTCGCGGAGTACATCCCATGGCAGAAGCACATGGGCGCACTATACGCATCGAGCATCCTGATCTTGGTTCGATCTGTGTTTCGAGTAGTCGAGTACCTTCAAGGCTCGGATGGCACTTTGCTGCGAAATGAGGTGTTCATATACGTCCTTGATGGACTTCTGATGTGGTTTGTCTTGGTCATATTCATCATCGTCCATCCGAGTGAGGTCAACTGTCTTCTTGGTCGGGGGAAATATGTGACAGTCAAGGGAGGGTTTCAAGTCTGTGAGGCCTCGATTCCTATTTAGCCATGCTCGATCCTTTGCAAGCTGCTCATGATAGTTGAGGTTCATTTTGTTCTTGTCTCTTGTCGTTCTCCGGAGTCTTGTCTCTGGAGGTGTTCATGAAAAGCACAGTCGATACCACCATATAAGTATCATGCTGCAACTAGATCACTCAGGTTAAATTCGGCTCAAAGGCCTGCCCAAAAATGTCCCTCATGGGCCAATAGATCAGAGGGCGCCATTGGTCCTCTAAAACAAGCCATATGGACTTTGACACCCTGGGACCCCATTCGTCAAGACACCAATTTTGGCGAAGGCGATGAAGGATAGCACAGTAATATGCCAGAATCACCAGAGCCAGGGGCTTGCGCTCCCGCAAAAACTCCACATACTTCGGCTGAAGCCTGATCGCCCACCTGCAAGCAACAGCGACGGAGGATAAGCCATGGTAAACCGCACCCGTCATGTCTGCCCATTTTTCAATGGCATCCTCATATACGGACGTATCATGGGTGGGGTCCGACGCCCCAAAGGCGATGTTCGCCTCGTGTAACTTCTGTAGAGCGGATTGTATATCCTCGGGCAAGGTGACTTCGTACTCGTCGAACTGTACGATTGCCCCAAAATCACTGTTCTTTATCGAAGTGGACGCGGTACTCAACACTTGCTGAACGCCTCTCGAGAGCATCAGAACTTGAAGCAGATCACCCACGTAAGCCCACGGCTCCTTCGAGTCGGGCGGATGGGGGAATCCAAAAGCATAGACCGCCACAATGCTCGCAAACGCAAACATGGCCTTAGCATTCGAGGGGTTGATATCATGTAGTCGTTCGCGGAACAAAGCCAGTGCCTGGTCCTGATGCGCAACAGCAACGCTGACATAGTCTGCGCGACGATGGTCGATTCTAGTCCGCGCAATATGGAGCGCAGACATGGCTAGGATCCCGTGCATGAGAAAAGGATGCAAGAGGGCCTCCTCAGGGACACGGGCGCGCCATATCGGGTCGGTTTGGTCGTTCCGGGAAAACACTCGGTACGTTGCATTGCACCATTGCATCATCAGCTCCAGATCGGACAGGTTCAGGCTGTCAAGTGCGTAAGGAGTCGCCAGGCTGTGCCGACCCAGCATCCCCAGAATGCCAAAGGAAGTCGCCGTCTCATAGAACGACTCTTGCTCCGAAGCTCCCTCGGAGGGAGATTTGTTTGATCTAGCATGCGATTGTGACCTCCCGTCCGGCCACAGGATCGAGCCGGATGAGTCATATTCGCAGTGTGCTTTGCGTTTTAAGCAGTTGGAACATGATGGGCGAGATTCATCGCACTGCAAGTCCGTCAGTTGAAATCAATCAAGGTTCCGCCAGTCTCATACCTTTACCCTGCGTCGTTTGCACTCTACACAGCCATGCCGTGACTTGCGATGAGGTCTTCGGAGGGCCATCCTTCCAGAAGGAATCCTTCGCATAGAGTTTGTAGTGTGTAGACTCTATTATTGCAAGGTTGTTGTTATGATGGTTTGTCCACTTTAGGCAACAGAAATTCCACTTGGATTATGTCATCCAATTTTGTGTATCCACAAGAGACAACCAGCTGTTCAGCTAGGAATTGTGCTTTTTTTTTCATTTCTGGTATTTAGGAGGTGATTATAATAGTGAGGAAGATCTAAGAAGTCTTTGGGGTATAAAAATCTTGGTTTTAAGAAGTATGCAGCACATATGGTATCTCAGCTCAAACAAGGAAACAAGAAGACAACAAAGTAACAAAGAAAGACATCAGACAGGAAGATTCTCATTCTTGTCGTCCTTCATTTCGCCTATCTTCGATTGACCAGGTCTCCGTTCAACTACCGCCTCCTCCCGCATTATCGTTCCGTCGTTGCCTCTCATACACCGCAAGGAGGGTGATGATGACCATCAGGTCGAACTCCTGACCAAAGTCCGTGTAGATTTCAAGTTTTCCAGCCTTCCTGTAGCCCCAGGAGCTGCTTGTAAAAACGGCAACGAGCTGGTCAGTCGCCTCATCGACAAGCTTGTAGTTGCGCCAGGTGAGCAGAGAGGGCTTGGTATCCCCGACTCCTGCGGAATGCGTGTGCTTCCATATGAATGACCGCCGCTCGATCCTGTGTCCGGTGTCGATTGAGACCTGAAAACGGTATCTTACATGAACGAAACTGAGACACACGAGATCTTCCCATGTGACCGAATTAGGTGCCTGCGGGTCTCCAAGACCGACTTTGAAGTGTCTTGAGAAGTGCAAGAATTTGCAAACAGCCAGAACAGGTGCTTTTGTGCTAGTGCCGGCATGAATGGTGAGATCAGGCTTCTTCGGCGTCAACGTCGAGTTGTTGACGTGATACAGCGGTTTCTTGTCAGCAGTAGATACACTGTAATTATAGCGAAAAAGGGTGTTGTAAACATGATAAAGGCGAGTTTGGCTGGTCTGATTTGAAGGAATTGCATGTAAGGTATTCGAGTCAGGCATTATTGAGGTTTTGGTATCTGCTTGATGTGTCCAAAGTATAGCATTATTGGCATCAAAGGTAAGTTTGGAGCCACAGGAACGAGTAGATGGATTCAAAACGGTAAGACATAAAATACCCAGGGAGATCTGACCATCTTATATTCTTTGAAGCTGAGCCTCGTAAGAACTACCCGGATAGTACAGCCCTCCATCTATCTGAATCTGACATGAAGAGAGCTTGGTTTGATTCACCCTATGCAAAGTCTGAAGCATATTTTCCGATTTGGGGGCAATGCTGGGGGCAATGCTCAACTTTTTACCCAAAACGACAGCCATTCCGGTAGTCAGGTCGGACACTTCTGAGACTTCAAGTCTTCTCGTCAGGATGGTACTCCGTACTGTCCGGAGATAGTCCAGTTCTTGTGAGATGGCTGTGTTGTTGGACGTGGACCAATCAGAGGGCAGAATGCATAGTATAAAATCACATGACATGATGTATAAAATCACGTGATGTATTAACCACGTGACATCACATGACATTGCAGCTCAACGCGTCAATGAATGAAGAGACAAGACCAGAAGAATAGACAATATGAAGTTCCTTCTAGCTGGATGATGATTCTGTCGTCTTCAACCTCTTCTTCAATCTCTTATTTAATCAACTCTATTGTACATCTGTTCTCCTGCGCTTAATTCACAACAATTGACTGCCCCCAAGCTGGGGTAGTATAGAATCTCTACGAGAGATTTCTTTGCCCTCGGAGTCGCTTGTGTGTTTACTTCCCAAACTCCATACCGGATCTCTATATCAACCGACCAACATGAGTTTCCAAGTCCCATATGGATCGAGTCCGTCGACTCCTGATAAATCTCGCAGCTTCTTCAGTGATGTCTCGCCAGACGGTCCTCCATCCACAGCCAAATCCTTCACTCCTCGGGGCCCTCCTCCGTCGACCATCTACGGAAGCTCTCAGATGAGCGCGAGATCACAACTCGATTCCCCACAGTCTCTCTTCACTAGATCTGGGGGGGTTGATTTTAATGATAGCATCTTCAACTCGTCGATCGGATCCTCCTATCAGCCAGCACCTCGAGCAAGAAATGGCGGCCCGAAGAAGTCTTTTGCGCCATCGCAGTCACTCCTAAGTAGGTTCGGCGAGTCAACCAGCTTTGGGATGTCGAATGGCTTCAATCCGCACCTAAATGAAGAGGCTGGTGAAGACGATGAGGAAATGATGCCCGAAGAGGAAGAGAACGTTGAGGAGGGGGGGAGTGACATGGATATGGGAGATGCCACTGGAGGGTCCGTACATCGGTTGAGTTTCTTAGACTCTCATTTTGGTGATTCGATACAAGCTCAGCCTGGTGCGCACGGCCAACCAAAGTCGATACACTCGAATCCTGGCATTGCCAAGCGACCGAAGCTCGATGACAAATGGGCCAGCCAGTCGCCTCTGCGCAAAGGCAAATTGTCTCCGAAAAAGGACTCCGCGATGCCTGCTATTGTACGGAATTTCGCCTCCAGAGCCGGCCTGGCAACGGTTGACGAGCCAGGTGATGTTATCCTCAACACGGAAGACGGAATCTCTCATATGTACGATGAAGCGAGGGAATCTGAATTCACAAACAAGGACTCCCAGGTGATCCTGTCAGAAATTTGTGGCAGGCTTACAGCTGCCTGGGCGACGTCTGTGGAGGTATCCGATGCCGGGACTGGTGTTGGGCCTGGGGATCAAGCTTCGAATGTCGCCAAGGCCAGTTTTCTTGGCTCTTTGCTGCTACAACTGCATCACCCGCCTCTGTCTGCCCCCAAGCAGGGGAGTCTCAGTAATCCACTAGGGTTCGCGGCTCCGCGGAGTCTGGTGCTCGCAGCCCCCCAGGCCGATACGATCGCGCCGATACCAAAAGTCCTTCTGGACTGGCTAGAAGCCAACCATGCTCCTCTGGCCGACGACCTACAAGCACTGAAGGAAGTCGAGATGAACCCCACTGCATCGTCCAATTTCTGGGAGATCGTCATCGCCGCTGTGTTACGTGGACGCTTCGCCGAGGCCGCAGAGATACTGCGATCCGCTGATTTCAATTACGCCAGGTCGGCGTTGGAGGATGGTTTACCCCAAGCAGGCTATCGCGGAGTTCAGCTACAAAATATCCAAAGATGTATCAACAAGGCTCTTCAGATTTTGGAATCATCTCCTAGCGCTCAGTACGGTGACTGGGATATCAAGGGCACCGAGTGGACATTGTATCGGAAACGCGTCATGGCAGCCGTTACCGACTTGGAAGAATTTGCGGAAGGAGGAGAGCAGAAATCGGTCGAGCCTCCGGTTTCAGAAAACCGCTTCCAGGCGATCAACTTTGGGCTGAAGCCTAGTCCAGCTAAAGTGGAATTCTCCTTCACCAAGTCTGTGCGCATGGCGGAAAGCCGTGTGCCTTGGACGGTCTATCAGAACCTGAGGTCTTTATATCGCATCATCCTCGGCGATACCAGCGCTATCATGAACCTGGCACAAGACTGGATCGAGGCGACTGTTGGGTTAACGGTGTGGTGGGACGGCGAGGATGATGAAGCAGCGCCAGGAAATGGCGATGCCTTCCGCCCGGGGATATTTAAATCAGGAGCTTTCCCCGGCGCCAATGATGACCCTGTGAGCGCCTATCTTCAGCGTCTCGACCTTGCTTTGAGGAGCGCAATCAATGAGGCATCGACAAACTCCGGTTTCCGGGTCAACCCGCTAAGTAGCTTAGAAGTTGGCCTGGCGTCCGTCTTCGAGGGCAATGTGGATGGTGTCCTCCGGTTGCTCCAAACATGGTCGCTCTGTATCGCGTCGGCTGTAGCTGAGGTGGCGTCCCTTGGTGGTTGGCTAGACGCGGCAGGTGGTCCGAAGCCGCTGCCGGGTCTCAGTGAAGATGACTTGATGGTTCTCTCATATGGCCAGGACGGCGATGGGCCGGACGATCGAATCCAAAGGGATGACGTGTTGCGTGCCTACGCATTTGGCTTATTTGAACGACGCTTAATTCGGCACGAATCCGGCGTTCGGGATGGATGGGAGCTTGCGCTGGAAATCTTGAGCCGTTTGAGCGACACGGAGAAGATACAGAAGAACGTATCAGAGTTGCTAGGCAAGCTTCCCCTTGATAATGCCGAGCAGGTGGATAAAGTGGTGTTGCTATGCTCAGAGTTGGGCTTAGACAAGGAGGGAAGAAGAGTGTCCGAGGTAATATGTTTTGCCGAGTCTTTTCTCTGCATCTGCATACTAATTGCTTGGTAGCGGTTCGGCGATCAAACGGTGGAAAAATCCGAAGATTACGGACTTGCATTGGTGTCCTACGCTCGTGCACACAGCCGTCGGAAGGTGAAATCCGTTGTCGACTTGCTCATCTCGTACAGCCTGGTCCAATCCCGTGCATATCCCGCATCGGCGGATTTGGACGAGCAGCTGGAGGCTTTGATCAGGGACCCAAAGACCTGCCTCTCTGCAATTGCGGCGTCGGACGAGGACGCTGCCGGTATTCTCCAGTTCTATTTTAGCGGGTATGCCACACTTCGGCGATTCTACGAGACACGGGATGAAGCTATTACGCTCAAGGAAGGGCAGCGACCTCGGTTCAAGCCCTTGGCCAGACGGAGGGCCGCCGCTCAGGCTCTGGTCGCGGTCATCAGTAGCGCCGCTGATAGTATCTATGGCGGGCTTTATGATCCGGACCGGGACTCTGCGGTGCAGGTGGACGGACTGTTGGCGCTTTTGGGAGAGGCGTTGGCCTTCATCAATCGTAAGTGTTGTTGATATCATGCAGGAACCCCACAAGCTAACCGCATGGTAGAACCCGCCCCGGTCCTTTCCATGCCTCAACAGTTTACCATTCTGTCTGCGATTGAAGATTTGGAAACAGTTACACCCCGCGTCTTCGCCCAGTGTGAAGAGTGTTTTCGCTCGACCCTCATAGAATACCACTCCTCTGGACGTGCCTCTTCTGGTGGCCGATCATCGGCTGAGTCTTACATACTTCCCCCATCACCACGGGCACTTCTAAAGAAGTCGGTATCCTCTTTAACCGCGTCCAGAACATTTTCATTCATCGGCAGCGACATGATTGAGTCTGCGCGGAACCGATCCATGTCTGGTTCAGGGTCTGTCTCTAGCTCAGCCGTGCTAGTTCCTCGGCCTGGAGACGACGCTCCCAAAGGATCCCAGGAGCGAGGATGGGACTGGCGCGCAGCGTTACCGGAAGATATCAAGGGCGAAGAAGTTTTGAGGATGTTACGGCTGGATCTCGCGAGAGGGTTGAGTTTCGGTGCTCTGGGTTCGATTTGATAAAAGGCGGGTTGGCCAAAATTCTTTGCATCTAGCATGTACTTGTAGGTGTATATGGGATCTCTCGTTCTTGTTATTTACCTTCTTTGCCTTTTCAACCAGTTGCAGGAATTTGTAATGTGTAATAATCGCCTGGCAGAACATAGTAGCTTTCATCTAGTCCATGGATTCCTTAGGCATCAACAGGAAATATCTTCCTCTATAGATACTCACTTACCCCAGCCATCAATTGATGGATACGCAGTAACGCAACATTCCATCTACCAGCTATTGATCTTCATCTCTAGAGGTTACTATCCTAGGAAGAATCCAGACCTGTCCACTAGATGGAATGATTCGCTAACCTTGAGAGTCTTTCAGGTATGCGGCTATGCCCCGTTCTCGGAGTCAACGTCGGGGTTCGATAACAAGCGGTCTATCCGGGGTAATACTGGGAGAAAGTGTCATAATAGCAGAGAGCTGAGAGGACTCGGTAGTTGGCACTTGGCAGTTGCTGAAGAGGAGGATCTACTCCATACGGTGTATGCACTACGCAGGTGCACGTTGGACCTGGGAAATGATCAGGGACTGCTGAAGAAGGATTCAAAGACGATTCTACTGATTTCGACTCAACTTCTCCATAGTTGAACCTATTCCTACTACCAGACACTGGCAGTGATTGATGTCATGTGCAACTGGATGAGTCAGGTCAGATCATGTGGTGGTAAACCTGTTTAGGTAATCCACCCCATTGTTCAGCCTTGCGGGTTTATTCTTGTCTCTTCTGACTTCTACTGCAAGGGCGATTGATCTGAATTTCTCAATTTAGCTCTTCTGAGACTCTGACTCAAGGGCTGGGCTGAGGGAACGATACATTTCTTGATTTGTCCGGAGTCCTGTCCAGTACCCATTCTTCATGCCCATGCAGCCCCTGGATGCAATATGCAATATGCATGGCCCTGCTCAGTGCTCACCGATTGTTCTGCTAATATCGAGGCTCAACTACAAGCTGAACCTGCGGGGTCCTTTTTGGTTGATCTGTCATTCTCCAACGAATCCGAACAGTTCTTCGACTGGGGAGAACTTGAGAAGGCTATTTTCAAGAATTGTATCGGTCAATCGAATGACAGATTGACATCTGCCAGACTGTCACAAAAGAAAAAAAATAGAATGGGCGAGACTAAGTGGACTAACAACTGATCGATATAGCCATGATCCAATAGGGCCTAAGGCCTCCATTATCCCATGGCACCATGAGCTGAAAAACCCCTGCAAGCACGAGGAGGTGCTTCAAACCAAACCAATGATCTGGGCTTGGAGCTAGTGGCCTAGTGGCCTAGTCTTCAACGGTCCCGTCACGGTGGATATCAAAAAAAAAAACATGGAACCCGGAATCAGCTGGCATCGCCATCGGTACGACGTTCTGCGACATCACCAACGGCCTGCCCCTCGGGTCTAACAGCTCGAAAAGAGATAATCGAGTCATCGACAGTTCGACAGTGATAAGTGCTTCAGCTCAATACTAATGGAACCCCCACTGATCGACTGCGGGCTCGGCCTTGTCCGCGGACTGGACTTGATTGGTGACCTGGATTCTTAACTTTTTCCTTTTATCGCGATTTTTTATGGTTTTTATTCCTTCGACTAAGATAGAGAATTAGGAACGCCGAGAAGAGTCACGGCTTTGGACCTGGGCGGATGCCTTGCAGAGAGCTCGGGTCGTACTTGCTTCGGGCTGCCTGCATGTTGAATAGGCTATGCATGCTTCATGAAACCTTTCGTCCCCATTCTTCAATGACTTCTAAGTCCTTGGGTTGCCTGAGCTCTCCAAGTTCATATAAAAAACCCCATCCCAACGGGATCAACCCTCGTTTGTCCTGGACGACATCTCTCCAAGCTTCCAGTGCAGTGAACAACCACTTCTTTCCTTTGTCTTGCAAAGCCATTCGTTCATAACGCTTTCTTGCTCCGCGAATCGAACGCCGGACGTCGCCCTTCTTCATCTTCGAGACTTGCATACAATTGACCCGATCCCGAGATGTGTTACCAGCTGGTGGAACGCTATTCGGTGTGCGGATGCCTCTACTTCAAGCACGCGGTTGACCCGTGTGAAGCCTACGGCCAACGGGGCCACACGGTGCAGGAAAAGACCGTGTTGGTCGGATACGCCTGCGACAAGCATTCCGCGAGACGGAATGGCAGGCCTGCGCCGGGCTCGGGCTATAAGGGCTATTGACTCTTCAGTTTGGGCAAAACTTGCGCTGGACGCCTACTCTCGACCCTCTCTAAGGCTATACCTTGGATTCTTGGTTTCTCGGTTATTAATTCGACTTTCTTCGACAGGACAGACTGGTGCTGTCACGATTCATCATTCGCCACTTCTTTTTTTTTTCTGCAGCCCATTCTCAGTCAACCGAAATTCAACTTCGGGTACGTCGGTACGCTATGGACCAACGTTGATGTGTAACATGATTGTGATGTGATCTTCATCTGTATACTTGGGATTGATTTCTTGATTCGGGATAGAGGTGTACTCCTAAGTCCTTGCATAGCATGGCGTTTCAGCTGTCTCTCTTTTTGCATCCAGCATGACATGTTTTTGTTTTCTGATTTGTTATTCATGTCTGGTTTTACTGTCTTTCGGGTCTATTGCTATTGTATGTACAATTATCTGGGCTGGTCCAGTCCAGTCTTTCATTAACGTCTTTTCTATTCAACTCAACTCGGACGTAGATATGTATATCTATCAATAGTTTATCAAGTTTACTCGGTGTCCAATGGATATAGACATGGATATGGACATGGACATCTGGATATACCCAAGATTGAAAATATACTATGGACTACGGAGTACATCCTAAAAGACATCATCTACAAGATCCGAGAAGGTAGAGTATATAATAATCCATTCCATCATTCAAATCTCATAATCAGTATAATCCAGCAAATATCCCAGTTAACTAGAATTTCGTTCAGATCATATAGGTCATCATCATCAAAACGTTTTCTCCGCATGGCCATCGCCTGGTACATGGCGTGGAGCGGATGTTGTCCTTTTCGTTTTTTATTTTTGGGTTTTTGGCTTTTGTGTTCTCACGGGTCGAGGAGACAGCGATGGTGAGGTTTTTTTTTTTTTTTTTTGGTTTGGTTGGGTTGTTCAAAGGGTCATAACATGCAAGGAGTGACTATAGTTAGTTAAACAATTCAGAATCATGCCAAGCTATCTGCGCACAACGATACCCTGTCTGCGCACAGCACTGCGAGCACGACGGTATTCCTCATCACTATCCGATTCCGAGCAACTCGCCTCGGAAGATTCCGTGACATAGCCGCATCTGCTACCGCCGCAGTCGAGCTTGACACGGTCCCCCTTGCGCGTGATGCCGTAGCGTTCGCAGTGACAGATCGGGGTCGGGGGGTCACTCATGGAGGACAGGGAGGAGGGCGAGGTGCTACCTGAGGAGCGGGAGGAGAGCGAGGAGCCGACGGAGCTGGGGGGGCTGTTGGGGTACGAGGGCGAGTGTGAGTGCGAGTACGAGGACTCTTCGGACATGCGGGAGCGGGCGAAGCGCATGGTCAGCTCCTCCATCGTGGGGCCGAAGTCGGTTTCGCGGATCTGTCGTGAGGCGTAGGGCTTGGAGGGCTTGGGGTGGTGGATCTTGGAGGGGGATAGGGCGCGGCCCTTGGCGATGTCGTTGGAGCCTCGGCGGGTCTTTGGGGCTGGGTTGGGGCTCTTCCCTCCGGGGACGTCGAGGATGTTGAGTTTGCGGCCTGTGGTGGGTTCCACGGTGTATTCGACGGCGGGATCATGCGAGACGTGGTATCCATCCATGATATACTATCCTCACTTAGTATACCGCACGGCCCTTAACCACAGGTGACACTCACGTAGTACCAGTACCGACCACCCAGCTTGAGCATCGAGGTCTGGAAGCGGAACTTCCCAATCCACGAGCCCCGCTTCGAGTCATCCCGAGAGAGGGGAATCTGACGAGAATAATTGTCCCATGAACCGACCAGATGGACGGTCTTGACATTGGAGGAAGTCCGGAGGGAGAACTTGAGTTGAACAGCGGTCATTGTGGCGGTAGGGGGGGGATGAAAAAGAGCGAGTTAAAATTATATTATTCCGATTTCAGAGCAGGTCAGAAGATGAAAGACTACCAGAGTCGATTCAATCTTCTGTTGGTTTGTTGGATAGTTGGTTGGCAGACACAACAAGGCTCTTGGTTGACGGGATCCAGTCCACGACAGAAGTATTAAAGAGTAGTTGACAAGTTCCAAGCAAGTAGTGAGCTGAATGGGATAACAAAGAACACGTCGACCAGCGACGAGGATTGAAAGCCCTCTGAAAGAAGATTGTATAGTCTAGAAGTATCCTGAGCAAAGGGGGATCAATATCAGAAAGCACAGCTTATCTGATAGATATTAGGGTAGTATATAGAGAGATAAAAGAAAACAAAAAACAGTGCAACCAGTGCACAGGATACTTCGAAAACTAAAGGCTGCTCAAAACCACACCAGGGCTTGCTGAAGAAAAGAAGAAGAAGAAGGAGGAGAAGAAGAAGGTCTTAAGGCTGGCGGTTGCAGCATCTTTAAAGACTCATCCAAGTATCCAACAGATGCCGCTGATGGTCTGGTTGGTAATTTTGGTAATTCCAATACTCATCCTGCAGTCTATTCTGGGAAACTCTGGTACAGGTGGAGAGGATTGTATTCCCAGTGTCCAATCATATCAGTTGATTGCTTAATCCCCGCCCGTCAATGTGGATCCTGGATCTTGAGATGGCGGGTAGGCAATTAATTTTACTGGTTGACCATCTAGACTGTACCACAGGATCACCCACCAACCATCATGCTGGATTTGGCGCCTTTCAGTGTGATGGAACTTGGAAGAGATATCACAGTTAGACAGTTGATTACTACGGGATATAAGGTTAAGACAATTCATCATGCATCGAGGGGAAGACTGAGGCTGACTGATCTTAGGATAGGACCAAGTGATCTAATTCGGTTGAGAGAAATTGCTTGTAACATAGTACCAAAGGAGATAACTGATAAGAGACCATCTTGCATCCATTGTGCGCCGGAAAAATGCCAAATGACAATCTGTTTTCTCCTCATCGATATCAGGGAAAGGGGGAAGAAGGGAATATTTAGAGGATGGAAGATTATGGATTCGATCATGTCGTAAAAAAAATCACCGCACAGACACCCCAGACCGATTGGTAAACATGCGAGCGGCGATATTCATCGCGGCCAGTTCTTGGAACAGAAGCTTGGCTGCATACGGAATATGCACCTGCGAGATCCTGTGCTTGTTGTTGCACAGTCGGCACTCGAAGAGACCCTTCTTCAGCTTACTGCCACGCGAGATTGGTTAGCATATTCTATGCAAGACAACGAGGATAACTTACGCAATCGGGGTCATGAGTCCGCAGTCGTCGCAGATGTGGACTCGGAACGGGTCGGAAACATCAAAGAGACGCTCCTTCAAGAATGCACTGGCTCCGTGCGCTATCATGCAATCACGTTCCATCTCTCCGAATCGAAGACCACCATCACGGGCCCTACCTTCCACAGGCTGGCGGGTCAGAATCTGAGTCGGTCCGCGCGCACGGGCATGGATCTTGTCGTCAACCATGTGACGCAGACGCTGGTAATACGTCGGCCCCAGGAACACCTGCGCCACCAGCTTCCGCCCCGTGTGGCCGTTGTACATTACTTCAAATCCACGAGACTGATAACCATGTTCGCGCAGCAGACGAGAGACCGAATCGACCGTGACATCCGTAAAGGGTGTCGCATCCCCTTCGAATCCACGGAGCGCCGACACTTTGCTGAGCTGACACTCAATCAAGTGAGCAATTGTCATACGGGAGGGAATGGCGTGCGGGTTGATGATGAGGTCCGGTACAACTCCCTCCCGCGTAAATGGCATGTCTTCCTGTCGGTAGGTAATACCGATGGTACCCTTCTGCCCGTGACGAGACGCAAACTTGTCTCCGATCTGAGGGATCTTGGTCGTTCTCATCCGCACCTTGACAAACTTGAGATCGTCGTTGCTGGTCGAGACCAGGACTTGGTCCACAATACCATTCTCCGTGCTTCGCAACGGCGTCGACACATCCAGCTTGGTATGCGCCTTGGTTCTCTGGCCAAGTTCCTCCGCCTCTGGTGCCAAGGGCGCCGTTTTGCCAATGATGATATCCTCACCCGAGACACGAACGCCGGGAGCGATAATACCGTCCTCGTCCAGCTTGTCGTATGTACCCTTTCTCATGCCGATCGTGTCCGAGCGCATAGGTTTCTCAAACCGCTCGACAACGGTGAGACCGACCATCTTCTCGGTGTCGGTGTATGTACGGTAGAAAAGACTTCGGAAGAGACCGCGATCGATGCTGCTCTGATTCATGATGACGGAATCTTCTTGGTTGTAGCCGGAATAGCACGCGATAGCGACAATCGCATTCTGCCCAGCTGGCAGCTCACGGAATCGAAGGAACTCCATAGACCGTGTGGTGGCCAAAGGCTTCTGCGGGTAGTACAGAATATTCGCCATGGTCTCCATCCGTTGGTCGAAATTGGTCAGGAACACACCCATGGCTTGTTTACCCATTGCAGATTGGTAGGTATTACGAGGCGACTGGTTGTGATCCGGGAAAGGAATGATACTGGCACAGACACCAAGAATCATACTTGGGTGGATTTCGCAGTGCGTCCAGGTGTGTGCCTTCTGACTGAGAATCGACCGGACACGTTTGTTAGGGTCACTAAGCTCGTCCTCTGGAAGAGCATAACCAGCCTGGAGCTGCTTGGAGATCTCCAGATCTTCCGGGGTCATGGAGATCATGATTGTCTCCTCTTCCTCGGCATCGACGTACTCCACGACTCCCGACATCACCAGCCCATCCCAACCAAAGTAGCGCTCCCTGCGCTCTTCTGGGTCAAGATCTGGAGGCAACTCCTTGTCTTGTTCCAGCTTGCGAATATGCTCCTTGTTCAGCACCAGTGAGCCGCAATTGTCGCTCTTCGGGTCATTGTCAATGACAAACAATGGTCGACAGACACGCCCAGCATCGGTAAAGATCTTGAATTCACGCTCACGGATGTCACGAATCAAGCTGACCTCATGTGAGATCATGTTGCGGCGACGCAGAGAAAGCATGGTGCTAACTAGATGAGCAGGATCTCTGTGGATACCAACCCAAACACCATTCACAAACACCTTTGTGGCATTTGGTGTCACCTGAGGCTCAAATTCCTCAAGAACCTCCATGTTGCGTTGGATCATGAAGTCAATGATAGGCTCGCTAGGTGTACCGACAGTGATGTAACACATAAGGGCCAGATTCTTGACCAGACCACAAGCCTGGCCTTCAGGAGTCTCTGCCGGACAGACTAGACCCCAATGTGTGTTGTGAAGCTGACGGGGCTTAGCGATCTTACCATCACGACCGATGGGTGTGTTGGTTCGGCGGAGATGGGACAAGGTGGAAGCATAAGTGTAACGAGAGAGCACCTGCGAGACACCAGCCTTGGAACTTGCCGCTTTCTTCTGTTCTCCCCAGTTGCCAGTGGCGAGGGCATATTTCAGACCTCCAGTCAAGGTGCTGGCCTTGATACCAATGTTCAAGTAGATTTCTCTGTTCGTCTCAACACATCGCTGGACATAACGTTGAAGATCCCGAGTGACTCTGGTGAATAGGACTCGGAATAGGTTGGCGAGCAGAGGACCGGCAAGATCAAGTCGCTTCTTTCCGAAATGATCACGGTCATCAACATCACGGCGACCCAGAGCACACTGCAGAAGTCTGTGCACCATGTAGCCCAGGAAGAAGGCCTTGCGCGTCTCGCTACCTTCGCTCTGCGAAATGTGAGGAAGCAGCTCTTTCTGCATAATATCCCGTGCATATCTGACACGGCGCTCGTGATTCATGCTCGACTGGGAAGATCCACGTTTGGCAATAAAGTCCAAAGCGACCTCACGGTCCTGGATGACGAAACCTTCTTCAATACAAGGCTTCAGCATTTCCAGCATGGGGGTATCATTTCTGTCATAACAAATATGGTTGAGGATATCCTCATCCGAGACCACACCGAGCGCTCTGAAAACGACAACAATGGGAATGTCCGTTTTGACGTAGGGCAGGGTCGATCTGATTGTGGGACCAAATCCGCCTTTGGCGCTGTCTCCCTTGGCAAACAGCTTGAGAGACAGCTGCGAAAGCAGCCTCGAACCCTTTTCAACAGCACTTCGAATCTCGGCAACGTAGGGCGTGGGGCTTGGCGGTGCTTTTTTGAAAACCTGAACAGTATTTCCGGCGCTTCTTTCCTGGGCAATCAAGACCTTCTCACTTCCGTTGATGATGAAATACCCACCCGAGTCGTAGGGGCATTCGTTCCAATTGTAGAGCGCCTGCTCGCTCAGATCCTTAAGGATACAGTACTTGGATTTGAGCATGATGGGGATCTTTCCAATGAACACGGTTTCCTCCTTGGCCTGGTCGGCGGGAAGTTCCTTTTGCTCCCACTGCAGATATGTACCGCGAGCCTTTCTGTCCTCGTCCGCATCAGGCATCGTTTCATCATCCTCACGGTCCGCGATCGACCGTTCTCGACCCTCCATTATTCTCTTCGTGATACCGAGGTAGAGCGGACTGGCGTAGGTGAGGTTTCGCAAGCGAGCCTCCTGAGGCAACATGATGGTAGTCGCGCCATCGCCTTCAGTGACCGACGGCCGAGAAAGCATGACAGTTCCAAACTTGAGCTCGTAACGGCGGAGGACGACGGGATCGACTTCATCATCGGCGGGGGGGAGGGTCTGGTCGAGAGTAACTTGGCCCTGCTCCTCCACCAGTTCTTGCATCGTCGATGAGACAAATTCATCGAAGGAGTCCAGCTGCTGCGACACTAGACCTTTCGTGTCGAAGAAAGACGAAATCACCGTCCAGCAGTCCTCCGACGTGATCCCCTCCTCCGTATCATCATAGAACTCCTCCTCATAAGCATCGTCGTAGTCGGCCATTTTGAACGATTATCGAATTCAGCGAGTTTAAAATAAAACGATCAAGGATGGAACGCAGGAAGGGAGCGACGCGCTCAGACGTGAAAAGATTCCACTTCCAAGGATATCAACTGCTGCTACGAGCAGTGACACCAGCGTAAGTGGTCTCAAAAAAAGCGACACTGAAGAATGTTTACTTAGCAGGAAATCACAAATAGATGAAAAATGAGAGATCCCCCGTCGCAGAGGATGAACAGAGCAAAAGTTGGGATGTGTTTCGTTTCTTTGGCTGCTGAGTGATGGATCTTGAGCAGAGAGCCGCCACTAGCGCCTCGACCCCGACTTGGCGCTATCCTCGAACTAAGACCGAAGTGGAAGGAGTGTCACCTGATATGTTTGCCTCAGATTTAAGGCATCCTTTTTCTACGGAGTTCTCCATGGTGAAAGATAATCTGGCATAAAGACCATCATACAGGTTTTCTTCATTATTATTCTACATGAAATGCTATGGTATCTTTTGCTGACTCTCCAAAATGTCCTATAGAAATTGTAGCAGAGTCTCCAGCATCTCCTTATAGTCTTTTTGGCCAGCCTCATCATCAGAGAGTCCCTCCATTTGCTCTGACAGGTGACAAATTAGCTCAGAGAAGTGAAAGAAATTTGTGGCTGGAATGATACTTACCCTTTAATGTTGCTTTAATTATGGAGAGGTCCTCATCCCTATCTGCAAGCAGTGAAATGATCTTCTGCTTGGCTCCATCGTCCTCAGCCACCAGCCACCCTAATATCACATCAATCAACTGGGGGCTGTCAGTTGGCTCCAGCATCGTTGAATGTGAATGTGAATTTCAGTCAACATACCTGCAGAGAGAAAAGGCCTGCATCAAAGCGTCTTGACAGCCACTCAGATGCCATGATCTCTTGCTCCTCTTCTGTGTAATTCTTCCGCTCTTTCTCAATCACTTGTTCAACAGGTGATACCCTCGAGGCATAGTCCCGCCTCAACTTAACCAGCTTGTCGATCTTCTCATAATCTTTCTCCATGAATTTGGCGAGGGTACGAATCCGTGGAGCCGATCCACCAGGAAGGAGACGTAGCAATGAAGCAAAGATCCCCAGTAGATGCTCGATGATTTGGCTCTCTTGCTGTTTGAGGTCAGTGCCAGGGATTCGAGATTAATTCCGGAGGGCGATGCCTACCTTTCGCATGAACATCCCAAAGATTGTTCTTAGACCTGCTACTTCAACCAACCTCTCACATGCAGGCCCGCCTCCTAACCCACCCAGAGCATGGTCGAGGACTCGCAGGGCACGTTGCTTACTGAATTTACCTTCCTTCAACATAATCTGTGCAAGCTCAATGCCTTCCCCTGACAAGAATCTCTCCTTGCCAGAGTCCTCATCAACAAGACATAATAATGAATCAAAAAGATTCTCCGCATATTCTTCCTCGTCCGAATCCTTCTCGGGGTCGCGTTTGCGGTACTGACTGAGTAATTGAAGGAGAATATCCACACCGTCGAGACCAATGAACTTCTCCCTGTTCTTAGGAGACGACTGGAGCAAAATGGCTAAAACCTCTGCTGAGTACTGCTTGTTTTGACTCACCGGATTCTCTTTCTGTTGTATACGAGAGAGAAGCCACGACAGCACTGTAGAATCTTGACCGATTTTCTCTGCGATTGTGTTCTGGGAAGCCAGATTTTCCATCACATCTGAGGCAAGTTAGTACGACCTTTGAGTCTAATAAAAAAGAACGCACTTAGCATATAGTACACCCCTGCCCTATCGGCCTCGGAAGATTCATCTAGTCGCGACAGGTTTTGCACTAGAAGTTCAATGAGGTCCGCGTCCAACTAGAATCGTTAGCATCAGTCTAGCATATCAATGATAAAACATACCAGTGCATTTACTAGCGTATCCCACTGCTCCTGCTCAGCCTCGACATCTTCGTCCGTCAATTCACAGATGATCTGGGTCGCATCAATAGCGATGTCGGCATTTTCATGAGACAGCAGTGATGTGAGAGATCCCACACAGCCCAGCTTGCAGAACTCGCCGTACAGCTCCGGATGTTCCGACAGGATCGATAGTCCCTTGATCTCGGTATCTAGATCCGCTTCAGAGGCCATGAACCTGGGCAAAGCGTCAGTACCGCCTGTGTAAAACGCATTGGAATACATCCAGCTCGACTAACTTTTGGGGGTCATTTTCAAACTTTCCTCGAAGCTCGGCGTTCTTCGATATCTTCCTCTCAAAGCTGAGTGCGAGCCGCCGCAGCCAAGCAGAATCGAATTTCTCAGGCTACACCAGGATTAGCAACGGACTCAAATAACACTGGACCAAAGTCCCCATACCGCTGTCTCCCCTTCATCAAGCTGGTCGATGTATTGCATTGCCTGGGCCGTTTTGCGCTCCATTCCTCCACCAAAAAAGCGCCCTTCCTCATCGTCCGGGATGTCCTCGACGTCGAAATCAGGGGGCAGCTCCGGACCAGCCTCGCCGTCATCCACCTCCTCATCTTCCACCATCGGCGCTTTCCCCTTGGACTTGACATCGCCGTTTGCGTTTAATTTGGCTGCTTTGTAGAGTTCATCTGAGATTGCGCATCAGTAAAGGTGTTGTTGGGGTTCTGGACGCGAAAAGGTCGGAGGGCGTACTTGGATCTTGCGCAAGTTCTAACTTCCGTTTGGCACTCGCTGCCGATGAAGGTTTCTTTCCGCGATTAGCTTCAATCCACTGAGTAGTAGTTATAGGGCTGTACCTTGAAGAGGTCATCTATACTCGTCATGGCTGCGGTGGGTGTGGTTGACAGGATTAAAGAGCTTGCCTAGCAAAGCGACGGCCCGTTGGGTCAGAATGTTTCAACTTCCGGCCAGATGAAAAAATAAATTAAACCATGCGACCAAGAATTAAGGCCGTAGTTTCGCAGCCCTTAGATCAGTTCATCGCAAGCTACACAGAGGAGATACGGATGCCAGGATAAGCTAAAAGCGCAGCCACTGATGCCAAGAAACGTGCTATCGAAAGATTTCTCGGAGCGCATTTCCTTCCGTAGAGACATCAATTTCAACGAAGTTATCTGCTGATCCTATTTGCGATAGAAGTATCTTCCAATCTAGATTACTTGAAGATCTTGATCCACACATCTATTCCACAAAATGTCTCCCAAGCAGCGTGTCGTTGTCTCGAGCACCGGTCGCCCCCAGAAGGGTTTCTTCAGTGCCGCATACGAAGAGCTCACTGCGTCCGAGAATGCCACCATCGTGAGAAGCCTCCTGGTCTTCGGTGTAAGTTTCTGTCCTTTGCGGTCTGTTTCTTGATGCCTTGAGAAGGGACGAGGCTTACAATTCTTCTTACCAGGCCGGCGTTGCTTTCCTCCACAGCAGCCTCAGCGAGTTCCTCCTCCCTCCGTAAGTCGACAAATCCTTCCCATAATCGATAGTATGGCTCTTCCGGACAAATACTGATGATACTAGTCTGTGAACGAGTTTCGGCGAACCTTTAAACTGAGGCCGCCGGGTTACGTCTCGACGTTTCTTCCACCCACTCGAGGCCAACACGGATAAGCTTGCAGCTCTTTACTCGATTTAATGGCTATATGTACTATATTTTGCGCTTGGTGGGCATATCTTTTTGGGGTGACCGATTGCATCTCCCGGATTATGAATTCATTATCAAACGGCGTTCTATTAGACATCTTCTGAATGCAAGGTTTGTCTCGGATTGGTCTTTCGATCCATCATGATTGTTTCCAAGAAGTAAACTCGTGTGAACATGATGACTAGCTGGTCTATGTAGAGATGGTTTTATCCGAGATGGTTTGTCGTTGAAGGCGTGCATGCTTCGACAGGGGCTTCGACGGCGTCGAGGCATTATCAGTCCTTTTGTCTCGAGGAGCCATGGCATTGAATGCAGTAGATATCACTCCCTTTCTCTGACTGTTTACAGGGTCTATGGTATTGTTATGTCAACGAGGTATGTACATTATGCAACAAGCGGGTAGGAAGGCTTCTACTGCAGCCAACGAGACAGGAAAAAAGGAATATACATTTCGCTACTCATACTCGAAGTGAACTGGGTCTTCAGTCTGTATGACGAGTTGATTTCCTTGATTCCTTCGATATGAATTCTCCAGGACTGGTGGGAATTATGGGGTGCCTGAGGCTCACATTGACAACGACAACCACCATGGCACATCCACCAGACTCGCAAATGACCCTTCCCTTCCAACTACCTACGATCTCCAAGTCTCCAATACTCCAAACCATCTAGAACATCAAATAACCCATTGATATTGCCAAGATGCCATATCAACCACTAAAGAGCGCGGGGAAGCCCGCAAAAACCCCACACTAACCCGAACACCGCCTTTCTTGGGGGAATTATTGGACCCCCGTGCATAACGTCCAGACAAGAAGGGCGTCGATTACCTTTTGCAATTTTCCTTAGGGCCGCTTGGTTTCATTCAATGTCTATCATCTTGCGTCTCTCGGCTGCAGAAGCAGTCATCTTCGACTCACCTCCCTCAGGATGATCACCACCAAGCGGAAACTGTCAACCACAGACCTCGACCCTGAAGGTCCCATAGCCAAAAGGAGCAATCCCTTGGGGTATGATGCCCGAACTCCATGGCTCTATGAGTCAAGGCCGTCGCTGGATCGGCGAGCCTCTGGAAACCCCGCGGTGCAACATTCTCTTCCGCTGGCGAATATGGTTTCCACTGTTCAGGATCTAATCGACCCTGATTTTGACCCTCTCATCGCTATACTGGATGAGGAACCGCGTTTTCTGAAGCCCTTGGCCAGTCGGATCTCATCGGACGATCTTGAGTTTCTAAGATTTCGAGGGGCACTTTCTATTCCAGAGAGTGGACTGCGGAATGAACTACTACGATGCTATATCCAATGGGTACACAGCTTCATGCCGGTTCTGAATCTGCAGGAATTCCTGCGATGCGTTGCGGAGAATGACCCAAATGGGAATATTAGTCTCTTGTTATTTCAAGCTGTCATGTTCGTTGCCACGGCCTTTGTGGATTTCAAGCACCTTCAGCATGCTGGCTACACGACACGAAAGAGTGCACGGAATGCTTTCTATGAGCGATTAAGGGTACGTGCCTAATCAACTCTCAAAGACAGCCGACTTCAGCGTCTAACTCGTAAACCAGCTGCTCTATTCGCTTGATTGCGAAGAAGATCGAATCGCTATCCTGCAAACACTCCTCCTGATGACATACTGGTCGGATCACGTCAACAGCCCGCAAAGGGACATCTGGGATTGGGTTGGCATTTGCAACACACAAGCGCATTCGATCGGTTTGAATAGAGACCCCACTACTTCCGACATGGACCCGAGAATGAAACGATTGCGAGTCCGTCTATGGTGGAGCTTATATTGTCGAGATCGTCTTATCGCCATGGGGTTGAGGCGACCAACCCTGATCAACGAAGGGACAAGTAGCGTCCCGATGTTGAGATTCGATGATTTTGATTTCGAGCCTTTCCACCCGTCTGTGATTGAAATATTCCGCTGTCGCCAGCTCGAGGATGCGTCACACCAGAAGCGTCTGGCGACTATGTTTATTGAGAAAACAAGGCTTTGCCAGTGTATCGGCCGGGTACTATTTGCGCAGTACACCACCTCGCAACACCAATTCGGCGTGACCAACCGAACAACCATCACGCTCGTCCCGAGGCAGGCCTCGGAATCAGAGCTGGCTCGATGCAGCCAGAGACTCGACTCGTGGCTTAGTGCCTTGCCGAAGGATGCACAATTTATTCCTGCGTCTAAAACCCACTTCAAGGACGGGGAGGATGTCCTGTTGCTCCACGGCGCCATGCTGAGGATGCTCTACCACGCTACCATCAGCGCTCTGTACAGGCCGTGGGCATTTGGTCCCAACACGGATCAGGCCAAGTCGCGCCTTGAATTGGCCCAAACCGCGCGGCTAAAGATGCACGACGCGGCTTTAGGGATTACCCACATAATTCAAGGACTCAATCAGTTGACCCTGACTCGGTTCCTCCCTCAATCCGGCGTCACTGTGATCCTACCAGCGGCCGTTGCGCATTTGTCGAACATCTCGTCCGACAATCCCACGGTCCGAGAGACTAGTCTCCATCACTTCCAGCGATGCGTCCAAGTCCTTCAGGGGCTGAAAGATGTCTATCCTGCCGCGGACCTGGAAGTATCCAACATCGAGGCTGCCGTTAAAGCGCAGTCTAACAGTGTCAGCACTTTTCTGAAGATCATGCAGTACAGCGATATAAGCATGAGCCGATCACAACCACAACACCCAGAGCCACCGTTGCGTAGAGGAAGCGCTGACTCAAACGTACATACGATCTTCTCGCCAGAAGACAGATCACCCGGTCAGCGAGAGTCCTTGGTAGGAGAAATCCCCAGACAAAGGACCGAATCCGACGCGCGGCGCAAAGACAACCGCATTGAGCCCCCACAGTCCAAGCAAGAGAACATCACATCAAACCCCCATACCGAATCCAAACTCCCAACCCAACAGCAACAGCAACCTACCCCATCCAACGACTTCGACACCCATTTCAACATCTTCTCCTCCCCCCCGGGATCAATAAGCCCCTTCATACCCGCCGACCTCCTCCGGCTAGACATGGACCCATTCCCCGACTTCGCGCCCCAGGACACGGGCATCGCCTCGGTCCCGGACCTCGACGTCGACTGGGCAGACGAGCTGCTACGCGGGGCGGAGCTGAATCCGGATCCGGATCCGGACTATTCGGGCCCAGGCACGGACACGGACACGCCCAAGGATCTATTTTCTTTCCCCTCGAGGCGTGGGCCCGGTTCCATCGGTCATAGCCATTGTGGGATTACGGGCGATTTGGATAGGGATTTGGGGTTGGTGTTGGATTCTTATTGATGGGCATCTGGGTAATGGCTTTTGTGGTTTGGTTATCTGTATATGATAGCAGGATTTATGTTCACAGTTTGGTATACGGCGTTATGTAGAATCAATCTGAGCATAGTATAGGCACTTTACCAAGACAACACAGCTACGTATGTACAAACGACAGTATCATAAATTCATATACTTCTAGCCTCCTCCCCAGTCTATTCCATTGTGGATATCTCGATATACAAGATGTACAAGAACGTCCCCGACCACCCTAAAGTCAGAAATCAAGCCGGCTACCTCTGCTTCGACCAGCGGTTACTCTCATCGCCCTCCTCCCAATGGTGCTCGATATAGCCTAGTCTCTTCTTAACGTCCTGGACGGTATGCTTGTCCCCCGTGTTCTTGCCCATGTTGTCGCTGAGCTTGACGGCCGGATGGCCGTTCGCTGACGCGATCTTGATCACGATGTTCAGGGGCTTTGATTTCTGGTCGTTGGATTTGTTTTTGAAGTCGTCTAGTGGTATGCGTTAGTTGGGATAGAAGGATTGGCAATTGGGCAAACTGGAACTCACTGGTGAAGAAAGTCCCGACGCCAAAGACGGGGGCTAGTCCGGCCTTCTCGGCGATGACCTTGTATTCGAGACAGTGTTCGATGTTCAATGAATCCGAGAACACGACTGTCTTCTTCTCCTTGATGCCCTCTTTGTCGTAGAACTCACGCACCATATTGACGAAGTACGAAGGGTCGCCGGAGTCCTGCCGGACGCCTGTGTACACCTGCGCGTACGTCTTGGGGGAATGCTGGTACCCATCCTCGTGGAGGGGAGCGGCGATGGGGGGTTTGGTCTCGGCCTCGCTCTGAGGCTGCGTCTCGCATGTGGTGGCGGGTCCTGAGGCTGTCGTGGAGACTACGCCGACGCCTGCGCTGGTATGATAAGGGATCTGTTTCCGGAAGGCATCGAGAAAAGCCGGGGTACCGAATGTATCGGTGAGGGCGATGCCGAGTACCTATCACAGAGATTAATTTCTCGGCCAGCACAGCATCAAGGGGGCCTAAGAACGAACCCCTTCACCGAAACATCCCAGCCAGTACCGGAGAGCCAGCTCATTTGCGTTCTCATAATCATCCGTGATGGCGGCGATGGTCATGAACCACTCGTGAGCCACGGTACCGATGGGGTTAACGTTGTACTTCATCGCGAAATGAACGTTACTGGTACCAGAAAAGACACCCTTCCACCCTTTCCGTTTCCCTTCTTCGGCTGCCCGACAAAGCCCCTGCATGACCAAGTCCTGGGTATGGTAGTCTCGCCGGCGTCTAGATCCGAATTCGGAGAAGATACACCCATTCTCAAGTAGAATGCAGCCCTTCCGGAATGCCTTCTCCTCCTGATTACTGTGATCCCAGTCTTTATCGGTGAACATGAAGTACGCCTGACTTGTCAGGGCCAAGAGTGGGATCTCGTAGAGGATGGTCTCGACCCAGAGCCCTTTGACAATATATTCAACGTCCCCAAAGTCATCATCACTTCCGGTGTCCTGTACAGGGGTGAATTTGATATCAATCTGCTCCGAAGGCTTGAGTTGGAACGTGGTCAGGTAGCGGAGATAGGCGGGGTTTAAGTATGGGCACTGCTTCTTGAGAAACACCAGCTCCTCATCCGTCACACGGATATTTGCGAGCTCTGTCCGGAATGAATAGTTAATCAAATATTCCGGAAAATCGAGGGGAGACCAACGCACTGTCCATCTGTTCCAGAAGCCATTTATAGGCACCCCGCGTCAACTTCATCTGCGGGGTGCGATTGGTGAAGCCGTAAGTAACATCTGCGCAAGCGAATACAGTCAGAATGAACCTGGCCTCATGAGAGACGCATACACTTACGGACGTCAGGGAAGTACTTTAGAATAGCACATTGCATCGTCAGTTTATACAAATCGGTATCGAGGAGGGAGTAAACGCCCTCTGGGAGCGGGGGAGACGCTTCTTGGCCCATTTTGCGCAGTAACGGTATCAACGCTGCGCAACTGTCAATTGGGCAGTCGGAAACTTCGCAGATGAGTACTCAAATAGATCCCAACTGGCGATCCTTGCGACAAGTCCAGAAATATCAGTAGAGACCAGCAAAAACTCCGTTGACGGACAGTCATTCAACGCGGGGATAGAAGAAACTGTTTGCACTGTTTGCACTTTTATAGAGTCATCATTGACCTTGCGACGTCATAAAAATACAATCTGCATCTGATGTGAGCAGTAGAGGGGAATTGATACTGATCTTGGTCCTTTATAGGGCAGTGTTGGGTCAGATATCTGTAGATCATGATGGCTGGAATGAAGCAAACATATATTCTTTCTTCCAGCAAGTCCAGACTTAGGCGAACCCCTCTAAGTTGGAATCATGAGCTATACGGAGTACAATGGTACGTTTGTAAGGAGATGGAAGGCTGGAATATCTAGATTCTAGAATAAATCCCTGTAAGCCATGCAGACGAGGAAGTTATGCATGTCTTCTGCAAGCTAAATAAAAAATATAACGCTCCCTGACGGAATCGAACCGAGAACCTGGAACAAACAGAAGAAATTCTTTGGATAAATCACAAGGCGGAGAGCAACGGCAAAAAAGGCAAAAAATCCCACTCGGCCATCTGGACGAGCTTAGTAATACATTTCTCTTATTTGCCTTATTAATGTGAAACATGGATAACCGCATCTGCTGACTTCAACCTCACCTCCCCACTTGATCAATCAAGGGCTTCCTTTGTGCCAGATCTACGGCTTCATGTACGAGATCGACTTGAATATCAAACTAACTGCTATGATCAATAATGGCACACGGTTCTGAGGATTGTGCGTCGGTACTAGAGCAGTTTGTTCACGATGTGGCGAATCTACCAGCAGAGATCAATCATTTGATGGAAGAGATCCAGGCAAAGGATAAACTCATCCAGGAATGTCGCACTATCATCAACTCTCGAGACGGCAGTCTACAGAAATTCATCAAACTCAATGGTAGTCTTACACCGAACCCCAAAGAGGAGCAGTACTCGAAGGTGATCCTGCAGAACCTGGACAGAGCGCAGCAACTGCAGGACGAGAAGATCCAACTGAGCGAGAAAGCATGCATTCTACTG
Source organism: Aspergillus cejpii (assembly GCA_004769165.1). NCBI lineage: Eukaryota > Fungi > Ascomycota > Eurotiomycetes > Eurotiales > Aspergillaceae > Aspergillus > Aspergillus cejpii. Next base: position 985,680 of record SMSW01000007.1, read on the forward strand.
GATCGGCAGATTAAGAAGCTCGACATCAAGATTCGCGACCTGCAGAATGACGGCGTGCTTTCCACCGATCCCCCCTTACCCTCCCTCTTCAACAACAAAGACCGGTACCGCGATCCCCCAAGGATCTTTTTCCCCGACGCAACCGCCGCCGATTCCACCTCCACACCTCTACATCCTACCTCCGGCAACGCGAACGCGCTGATGGGCGTGTCACAGCGGCTCAACGCATCTCTCGCCCGCTCCACGACCGCAGCCACACTAGCCACACAAAGTACTGTCCGGAACTCGGCGCCCTCAACCCCCGCCGCTACAGCCCATTTCCACCAACGACAGCGCGAGTCCTCCGCGGGGGCCATCGAGAACAAGCGTCGCCGACTCAACGCATCGCTGGGCTCGCTTCCCGCCGCCGCCTCTGCCCTCCGCCAATCGTCTCTCGGCCCCGGCACTCCCAAGGCAGGCACCCCGGCCTCCAGCCGTGCCGGCAGCGCGGGACCGCGCTCGCAGCTCGCGAGCAAGAAGACGGCGACCAAGAAAGTCGCGCCCCACCAACAACTCAAGAAGATCAAAGCCCTCGGGAAAGTGACGAAGCGGGCGTCCAGCGCTGGCGGCCGCATTAGGCTTTCGACGAAGAAGTCGCCGTCTGCGGCTGGTGGGGATGACGATGAGGATGACTCGATGCTCAGCAGCGCGGACGTCTCCGACTCCAACGCCAGTGATAGGCGGATGGATGAGGACGTCGATGACGACGACGAGGAAGAGGAGGGTAACGAGGATACAAAGGTCTACTGTACCTGTCGGAGCGTCAGCCATGGAGACATGGTTGCCTGCGATAACGACAATTGTCCGTATGAGTGGTTCCATTGGAAATGCGTCGGGTTGACCCGAGAGCCGGTCGGAACTTGGTATTGTCCTCATTGCAAGTCGAATTTGGGGAAGTAATGGATCGGTTCCTTTCTTGATTTTTCTGGCGTTCATGATGCGAAGTCGTTCTATTGTACGTATACCCGTCATTTCAATAAGATCATACACGAACAAAAAACATTCCTTACAGATGACTGCATGGACATAGACCACACCTAGATGAAAACAAAACATTCATATATTCATGTCATTAACTAGAGGATTGCAAAACATGAATCACCCCATTGAAAGCAATGGAGCGCTGGACACCGTCCGAAGACAGTTTTAACCCTCAAGCAAGAAGTATCCCGTATCTGCAAATCCATTTCCCATCATATCTCCTGCTTACCGGCCCAGACGAATGACGCCAGCCGCCATGAGTTTCTGAATCTTCATCCGAACCTGGGTATTCTTCATGTGTTCTTGCAGGGCGGCGGGGTCGCTCTTGGCTTGCTGGAGAATGCTCTGCATGACGGGGTCTTGGAGAATCGACATGATCTGATGGGGTGTAAACTGTGTTAGAGATTTGGCTGCTCGAGTAAGAAACACATTTTGCTATAGACTTACCTCGGGGTCGTTTTGGATTCTCTCCATGGTCTGCTGCTCCGTCTCGCCGGCGCGGGCGCTGAATTGGGCCTCCAGGCACTTCTGTTGCTGTTGGTCGATTTCGCGCGCGTGAGTCCCATCGTCCTGCTCCGCGGCTTCCGTGCATGCATCCAGGGCCTTGCTGTACTCCTTCATGGCGACCAAGGCCTGGGACTTGCGCATGTAGGCGCGGATGAACTTGGGGTCACGGCGAATGGCCTCGTCACAGTCCTGCACGGCTTGGGGGAAAGCCATGAGCTTGATGAGGGCAGCGGCACGGTTCGAGAAGCCCCTGGGGTCGTTGGGAGCCCGCTTCGTCATCTCAGTAAACGCGTCAACGGCGCCGGGCCAATCCGCCTCCTGGAACTTCTTCTGACCAAGTTCCCGGGCCTTTTCGGCCTCGGTAGAATCAACATAGGCCTCCTTCTCAGCCTTATCCTTGGCCTTTTCCGCGTTGCGGAGCTTGGTGAGAGCATCGGGGGTACGGTGTTCAGTGAGGGATTTGTGGTAGTACTCAATAGCCTGTGTGAGATCGCCCAGTTTTTCGTAGGCAGTACCGATTCTTGCGAAGGCCCTGGTTGAAGAGAATTCGTCAGCAATGTATCAAGAGTAATATACTGGAAACCCACTTGGCAATAATCTTGAAGTCCGCCCTGAGCTCGCGACCTTCTTCAACAGCCTTTTGGCAAGTCTCAATGGTGCCTTGGAGATCGCCCTTTTCAAACTTGGCCGCGCCAATGTTGTTCAGGTATGTAATGTCCTTATTGAGTTCCCAAGCCTTGTTGTAGTGCTCGATAGCCTCGTCGAACTGCTTCTTCTTGTAGAAATCGTTCCCAATCTTCTTCTCCGCATCACCGGCCTCCTGAGCCTTCTTCCTCGCGGTCGCCTCCTCATCCTCAGGTTCGGGCTCGGGTTCGGGTTTGGCCTCCTTCTTTTCCGGAGCAGAAGGCTTCAGGTCAGGCATGGGCACATCTTCGTCAACCTCCGCAGCCTGGGAGGAGCCAGCGGCATCTGGCGGAGCACCATAGCTCATGTCAATTCCCAGCAATACACTCATAACCTGCAGGAAGCGCGGATCCTGGAGTTCCCGGCCGATGCTGGAAGGGTTACTCTGGATACGCTGCAGCTTCGCCATAAACTCGCTGTCGGCAAGGAGAGCGGAGGTCTTGGGGTTGCTGGCCAGTTTCTGGAACATCTGGGGGTCGTTGAAAATCCCACCCAGACCGGCAGTAGGGTCACCGGTGACACCGTCAGCCTGGGCCTCGGCATCGATAGCTCTCTTCACATTGTTGAAACCGGTCTTGGCCTGGTCGTTGCCGGGATCGAGCTTGAGAGCCTCTTCGTACGCATCGTGAGCACCCACTGATAGGTCGTTAGCACCATCCAGCCATGCGATAGCGGTAACCAAGTATGCTCACAGAGATCTCCGAGACCACGGCACGCGGCTCCCTTGCGGCTCCAACCCTTCGACCAGTCCGGCTTAATCTCAGTGGCCTTGTTAGCATCGTCGAGAGCCTTCTGGTACTCTGACTGCGCAGCGTAGACAGCGGACCGGTTGGAGTAGAGGATGTGGTTGCTTGGTTCGATCTCGATAGCCTGAGTAAATTTCTCACTACACAAGGAAGGTCAGTCTTCTCTCTTCATTATTTACCATGACCGGGGAATCTCAAGGGCGGGGTAACATATACATACATAGCGGTGGGATAGTCCTTAGCAGAGAAGGCCTTGTTGCCTTCTGCCTTCAAAGCGTCAGCCATACTGCGAGACTTCTTCAAGGACAGATATATCAGAACGATTTGGATGAAATCAACTGTGTGAGAGACCAGTAGATGACAGACAAAGAGAGAGCTGGGCCCATATTAAATGAGCTTTACCCGCTGAGCTTCTGGAAATTTCCGAGGAAAGTCACTTGATGCCTCAGGCAACAATCAGGCCAAGCCTTTGGAGCTTTCTGGCCCTAAACCCTTTTGGGATGCAGGTGTCCCCGCTAATCAGAAGAGCAAAAAAAAAGTAACGTAGAGGTTAGTCACTCTGTGATAATACTTGACACTGTCGAGAGGTCCATACTTTACATTGTGGAGGCTGGCTTGGTTGCCATTGTCGTCGCCTATCGGATTTGATTCTGTTTCATACCCTACTTGACCATGTTCGTTGTTTGGTGATTTCTTCTCTTCTGACGCTTCGATTCGATCAGCTTCAATATGGCCTCCGCGGGGCCCTCCAGCAGCTCTATCAATGAGCTTGCTTCCAGACTCTACGACGAATGCTTGAAGAAATATCCGCCTGACCATTTGTTCTATCAACAGGATCTGCTGGGTTTGGGTGTTGTTGAAAAGAACAACCTAGCACTCCTGTTGCAATGTACTCAGTCGCTTGTTGATCAGAAACTGTTCCGTCTTCTTCAGGGCAAAAATGACCGATTGGCATGGAAGATTATATCTCGAGAAGACGCTGAGAAGTATGTAGCTATTCGCATCCATCTACCTGGCCGGTATTTGCACGTAGTGGCTGCTAACATCCTGTCCTACTTCCTCCAGACTTCAAAATCTCAGTCCCGACGAAAGTTTAGTGTACAATGTCATCCACTCGACAGGACGGAACGGCATCTGGGTCCGTCAGATAGTGACTCGGACTGGTCTACACAAGTCGATCTTGGATCGCTGTCTCAAGTCGCTTGAAGGGAAGAACTACATTAAGAGCGTTCACAATGTCAAGTTTCCCAGCCGGAAGATGTATATGCTGGCGGGCCTGGCACCGAGCGAGGACGTCACCGGTGGTGCCTGGTTCACTGATGGAGTGCTGGATGCGAACTTCATCAGTACTGTTGCTGGCTTCATCGAGTACACCGTCAGCCGCAAGAGTTGGTATGAGGTTCCCGCCGCGGACACACAACGGAACAAGCGCTTGAAAACCGCCGATGGGCATGCGGTAGTGAAGCAGGAGCCGGGCGGGAAAAGATACCTCCCATTTCCTGCCGGATACCAGGGCTATCCGACCGTTGGGATGATCACTGCCGCCGTGAACGAGAGTGGCATCACCCCCGTGCGACTGGGAGAAGAGAGCATCGCACAATTGCTGGAAATGCTTTGCTACGACAACAAGCTGGTAGCGCTGAACAACGGCGAATTCTACAAGTCGATCAAGAACCCGGCCACGGTGAAAATGGAGAAGAACCTGAAACCGGAGGGCGACGAGGCGGATGCAGGAGATGACCTGGTTAAGAACGGCATGACGGAAGCACCATGCGGTCAATGCCCTGTCTTCAAGCTCTGTGCCCCTGGTGGGGCCGTGAGCCCAGAAAGCTGCGAGTATTTCGACCCTTGGCTAGACAAGGCGCTCGCATTCTAGGTTGTACTGTCTGTCGTGTTGTTCTTCTTGTATATAGCGCGCATCTACGGAGTAGCGCCGGGTCATTTGTGTCTGCATAGCGACGGCGTTTATGTTTTGGGATGTGTATATGAGAAGGGAGAGACTTCCTCGGGAATACAACTTTCAATGATTCAATATTGCTTCTGTGTAGACTGTAGATAGAAAGCACAGGGTCTTAATTTTGTCCAGGTTGGTTTCTCTCATAGACATTACCACTCTCGACTCAACATTGTAAGGGATTACATCAGGATATCTTACTCATCAGCCTCCTCTTCGTACTCTAAATACCCTCGGTTAATCGCCCATACCAACCATTAATTCCTTTTCACAATCACCTCACCACATAGTTATGGAAAAGGCAAAAGTAGAATTAGGCCTCCGATATCCTTCGATTACCTGCATGACTAGCAGGGCGCTTGGATCTCACTATCTCTATTGACTAAGACAACGGTGGCTGTGCTGTGGCTGTGGCTGTGCAGGTCAATCTGAATCCAAATTCCAATGCTTCCTCGTCCTCAATAATATCTAGAGGAACTCAATTGCAGGATAAATCAGAGAAGTCTGACTGTCTGGGCATGCCACGTGTAATAGGGCTAGTAAAAGTCAGTGGCAAGAATCAAGAATCGCCAAAAGGCCAAGTAAGTGGCTGCACAAGATAAAGATGAGGCGTAGCTGAGTGCTCTTGGACTTGGACTCTTGGACTTGAAGACTGGGATCATGGGATGGTTGTCATCTTGTGTATCATTTATGATTCCGTATCACTATCAAGGAGATCTTCCTCATCATAAACAGAGATAATCTTGATTGAGTTCTGACTTCTGAGATAGAGAGAGAGAGAGAAAAGGGGGTCTTATGAAATGGTAGTACAATACATACCTGTAAGATACAAGGTAATGTGGCACACCACTCTGTAATCATACCAAATCAATACCAGATCCCGTAGATGTGGCGGTGCTCTACCTACTCCGTAGTACCTACGACCGACTTACCTACTCTTTCTCTGCTGCTCAATTGCTCCCAGTCTGAATTCTAATATCTTGCATCATTTACAGATGCAAATGAAATGAATATTCTATTTCATATTCTCTATGTAATAGTCATCTTGCATAATGCAAATTGAGCTGTTGTACTTGTACATGTGGTCTCCACCAGCAATTATAGTGATTGGCTTCTAGTAGGATTTAGCACTCGATAACAACTCCCTAGTCCATACGGAGTAGACAAGATGACGATTTTGATGATTTGTTCAGGAGATGAAAACAAAGCCATCTGGCTTCTTATTTCTCAATCTCTTTTTTTCTGAACTGGTCTTAGACTCTTAATTCTTAATGCTCTCGAGTTGGACTGTTAGAGCTCGTCCTTGATAGTATCTATAGCTATCTACGTCACGCCCCCAGGTCTGATCTTTACTCCTCAATCCTTTGTCTGTTCCTTTTACCATCTCTCAATATCAAGACATCAAGACCCTCTTAAAATCTCTCTCAAGGATCCCAAATAGATTATCTTGTCAATTGTCCCTTTCAATTAATCTTTCACACAGAGTAGCCACACTTTGACGCAAGTGGCTCGAAGCCAGTCAGGATTGATTCAGCTCATCAGCTCACAGCTGCCCTGAACCTTTCTCAACTACGGAGTACTTTGGACGAACTACTCCGTACTGATTGAACTTTTATTTATATTTACTTATTTTTATTCTTCATAAGATATCGTGTTCGCCGACCTTCGGAGTCAGATGATATCGATTCCAGATTCCAGATTCCAGATAGTTAACCGAACCTCCAGTCCACTCTCCTTTCTCACTTCTCACTGATCTGTGATCAGGATCACTCCCCTTGATCCCCTTCACAGTCCCAAGATTGGCCCTCAAAGTGGGTGCTTCAGTTCCAAGGTACGCGAGAACCCCTCCCAGTAACATGATTTGCATCTCCATCTCACCCGTCGTTGGTGCTTCGTCGATTTGGGCTCCCCACTGTGGACTCGTGGAGGTTCCTGAAGGCAACCATCGAAATTAAGCGTCAAATATGGCCTACTGCCACCTATTTCCCCGAACAAAATTCCCGTTGATCCCTTTTTCTCCTTCTTTACTTCCGTTCTCTACTTTTACAATCCCCAGGGGGACAAAGGCCACCATTTGGCGTCTAATCTAACGTGTTGTAGTTAGGTGATTCTTCACCCGAGGCTCGCCACTTCGTCCCCTGTGCCGTAAGAGCTATGGCGTCGCAAAATGTGGAGGATCGCAAGGGCGAATTAAGGCAGGAGGGAGCCATTGAGACTGCGCAGGAGGCCTCCAAGGATCCCCAGTCCGATCTCCGACCAGAAGCGGCGGAGAAAGTATTGGTTGAGGAAAGCAAAAAAGCTGGTGTGCCTGCATATCAATTCGACCCGAAAGCGTCTCCTGAAGAAAAAGCCGCTGCGGCGCAAGCAGTAAGTTTCACCTCAGTTCGGTTGGGCGATGGTTGGGGAGCAATTGGCGCTGACCCGTCTTTTGTACGTCCAGTCCTTACTACCGGGGTTTCAACCCCAAAAGCCCAGAGAAAAGGCGATCGCTACGGATCTTGTGAGTCTACACCAAGCGCACTGATGTTCCTTCGATTCTATAGATAATTGCCTAACGGATTGACCTCTTTAGGACGATGGTACCCCCGACCAGTATGATCTGCCCCCTACCAAGCCGGCTACAGAACTCCTCAAGGAAGAAGCCGCAAAAACCGCGGAGGAGAAGAAAGAGGGTGTGGAAATGACCGACGACCAGCGATGGGCCCGCGATCGCACAGGCTGGGCCCCACGATTCGAACAGCCCCAGACCGAGGAGGAGAAGCAAGAGGGAACGTTGCTAGATCATCAGGACTTCTTGGAGAGCAAGTTGGATGACAAGTTCTTTGGAGGTGAGGGAAAAATGAGTCAACAGCCATACCTCCCCTGCTAATCAAAACCCGCGAACCTTCTAGACTGGTATCACAATGCCGGTGTGATAATCTTCGCTTGTTTAGCCTCGTGGCTCGTCGCTGTTCTGGGTGGCGGTTTGGGTTGGATGTTCATCGTCATGGCGGCTTGCAGTACGTACTATCGGACATCGATTCGGCGCGTGCGACGAAACTTCCGGGACGACGTCAATCGGGAAATGGCCAAGCAACGCTTGGAGACCGACACTGAGAGTCTGGAATGGATCAACAGTTTCCTGGTCAAGTTCTGGCCCATCTATGCGCCCGTCCTGTGTGACAGCATCATCAACTCGGTCGATCAGGTCCTCAGCACTGCGACGCCCGCCATGCTCGATAGTCTGCGACTGAAGACCTTCATCCTGGGTAGCAAGCCTCCTCGGCTGGAGCATGTCAAGACCTATCCGAAGACCGAGGTCGACACCGTGATCATGGATTGGAAGTTCAGCTTCACGCCCAACGACGTAATGGATCTGACTGCGCGCCAGCTGAAGAACAAGATCAACCCCAAAATCGTCCTGGAAGTCAGAGTTGGCAAGGGTGTTGTCAGCAAGGGTCTGGACGTGATCGTCCAGGACATGGCGTGTAGCGGTCTGATGCGCGTGAAGGTGAAACTTCAGATTCCCTTCCCTCACATCGAGCGCGTTGATGTGTGCTTCTTGGAGCGCCCCGAAATCGACTACGTCTGCAAGCCCCTGGGAGGTGATACTCTTGGCTTCGACATCAATTTCATCCCCGGTCTTGAGAGCTTCATCAAGGACCAAATCCACAATAATCTAGGACCCATGATGTACGCCCCCAATGTCTTCCCGATTGAGATTGCCAAGATGCTGGCGGGAAATCCCGTGGACCGGGCAATTGGCGTTGTCGCTGTGACACTCCATGGCGCCAGGCAGTTGAAGAACCCGGATAAGTTCTCAGGCACCCCCGATCCTTACGCCGTTGTCTCTCTCAACAACCGGGTCGAACTGGGCCGCACGAAGATTGTTCACGATACCGATAGTCCCAGATGGGGTGAAACGGTTTATGTTATCATCACATCCTTTGCCGAATCGCTCACGATCATCCCATATGACTGGAACGAGTTCCGGAAGGACAAGGAACTCGGCACTGCCTCCTTCCCATTGGACAGGCTTGAAGAGCAGCCAGAGCACGAAAGCATCTACCTCGAAGTCATGGCCAGCGGCAGATCCCGTGGTGCGATCCATACGGACATTCGATTCTTCCCCGTGCTGGAAGGCCGCAAGCTGGAAAATGGCGAAATGGAGCCCCCGCCGGAATTGAACACAGGTATTGCTCGGTTCACTATTGAGCAAGCCAAGGATCTTGACGCGTCAAAGAGCATGGTCGGTCAGCTCAACCCTTACGGTGTTCTTCTCCTGAATGGCAAGGAGATCCACATCACCAAGAAACTGAAGCGCACGAACAACCCGATCTTCCAGGACAACTCGAAGGAATTCTTGATCACGGACAGAAAGTCGGCTCGCCTGGGGCTTATCATCAAGGATGACCGAGACATCATGGCGGATCCCATTTTGGGTTCTTATCAGATCAAGTTGAACGACATGATCAAGATGATGGAGAAGGGCCAGGACTGGTTCCATCTTCATGGAGCCAAGTCCGGACGGGCCAAATTGACCTTACAGTGGAAGCCTGTTGCCATCGGCGGAATTTCAGGCAGCGCTGGCTACATCGATCCAATCGGCGTGATGCGCTTCCACTTCCAGCGTGCGACTGATCTCCTGAATCTCGAAAAGATGGGCAAGTCCGATCCATACGTCAGGGTGTTGGTGTCCGGTATTATGAAGGGCCGTACGGTTACGTTCAGAAGCAACCTCAATCCCGAGTGGGACGAGGTGGTGTACGTCCCCGTCCAGAGCGCTCGTCAGAAGTTCACACTGGAGGTTATGGATGAGGAATCGATCAATAGCGACAGAAGCCTTGGCGCTTTGGAGATCAACGCTTCCGACTACGTCCATGAGAATGAGAACGGGGAATACGAGACCGATGACGAAAAGCAACTTATCAACAGCCCTCTTCGGTTGGGTCGCCGCGAGAAGGGTATTCTTCACTATACGGTTGCGTTCTACCCGGCTGTCCCTGTGGTCAATCCCGAAGATGAGGTCGAAGAGGAGGAAGGCGAGCAAGCCGACGGCCTCGATCTCCCCGTGAGGAAGAGCATCGATTCCAGGGCCAAGAGCCAGCATTCCAAGAACCCCAGTGTGGACTCCAAGGCCTCCAAGACCAACGGTCAAAACGGAGCTGCAACGAACGGGACTGCGACGAATGGTGTAAATGATCTCAAGGTACCTGAGCGGCGCGGGAGCTTCTCGTCTGTTAATTCCAAGGCCAAAGATTCCGAAGTCATGTCTGTCAGGTCGATCAAGGAAGTGCCCAAGACATACATCACCGCGGAAGATGTCTCCAAATATGGTATGTCCCTTAGCGTCCGGTTTAATTTTTGCAGAGTCAGGAGCTCATTTTTGTCACAGAATCCGGGTTTTTGGTGTTCAAGTTTCACGAAGCTCAGCTTGCCCGTTCGAACGTGCAGGTGGAGGTTCTGATGGACGACCACATGTTTCCGTCATATTCGTCACCGAAGATTCGCTCCAAGTCTGCCAAGCTCGTCGATGGTTTGTATCCTCGCTTGAAAAGAAAAGGAAGAAGCAGGCTGACCGCTTTTAGTTGGCGATGCCTTCGTCCGTGAACTGGAATTCTCCAAGATCACTATTAGACTTGTGGGCAAGAATGATGGCAAGGATGAGGGTGATGAACACACGGTTGCCAAGTTGACTGGTGACACACTCCCTACCCTGCAACGCATCCTGGTAAGTGTCCACCCTGTTTGTGTTGTACACGCACAGACTGACAGATCGTAGTACACCCCCACCGAACTTGTCCTTCGCTCGAATGACGGCGAGGTGAGCAAGGTCACCGTCAGTGCCAGGTACATTCCGGTCAAGATGAAGCTCAACCCGACCGAGAGCATCAACAATATGGGCAACCTGCGTGTAGATGTTCTGGACGCTGCCGAACTCCCCTCGGCCGACCGGAATGGCTTCAGCGATCCGTACTGCAAATTCAGACTGGACGACAAGGAGGTTTTCAAGACCAAGGTGCAGAAGAAGACGCTCCACCCCGCCTGGAATGAATTCTTCGAGACCCCAGTGAAGTCTCGGATTGGCTCCAAATTCCGTGTCGACGTGTACGATTGGGATTTTGGTGACTCGGCCGATTACCTGGGCGGTGCCGATATCAACCTGGAGATGCTGGAGCCCTTCAACAGCCAGGAGATTTCGCTGACGCTCGATGGTAAATCGGGAGCGATCCGACTGAAACTGCTCTTCAAGCCGAACTACGTGATGCGGTCCCGTCAGGGATCCTCCACCTTCTCCGGTACCTTTGCAACCCCCGGCAAGATCGTCGGGGCTCCCGTCAAGGGAGTGGGAATTGTTGGCGGTGGAGTCATCAAGGGTGCATCTTTTTTGAAACATGGCATTATGTCACGGTTCAAGGGAGATGATTCGTCCAGCGAAGGCATCCCGGAGGAGCCAGAAGAGACGGCAAGTGCCGAGCCAAGCGCCCCGTCCGCTATCTTGGTTGACGGGGCCACCCCGCCTAGCTCCGCCCCCAATTCCCTGCAGCACGCGCGCACCCGCAGCGTGGTCTCGCACTTTGGAGACCGACTGGGCATTAGTGGAGGAGCCGGAAAGGGCGAGACCGGCACAGCTACGATCACGGTGGTGTCCGCCAAAGACTATCCTCCAGCGAATGTGCGGGTGCACATCAAGGCCCTTGGGCCCAAGGGAGCCAAGGAGGTGCTCAAGACTAAGGCCATCAAGAGTGGCGGGGGGCCGGTGCACTTTGATGCGTCCCACGAGACGTGCCGGGTGCACAACACGACGGCGGATGCGCAGTACCATATCCGCGTTGTGGACCATGCGACCTTCGGATCGGATGCCACTCTTGGCGAAGCGGCGTTCTTCGTGGATGACCAGGGCTCTATGGCGGGACAGGAGAGGCAGGTCAAAGTCGGCAGTGGTGTGGTATCCATCCGCAGCAGCTTCTTTATCCCCGAAAGCAGTCTCCGGCCGGGGACGGCGCACTCGAACAATGATGCCGCATCAGAGTTGCTGGACAGCCCCGATTCGAAGAAGACACGACGCAGCTTTCTCAGCAAAAGGAGTGTGAGTGGGGCATAGATCCCGATATATATATTTTTGGTTGGATTTTGTTTCAGATTTATTTTTGTTTAGCTGAGCCTGTGTGATGTGATATCCCTTCGCCCCTTAGCGGTAGCACCTGAATCTTGGGAAATTTGACGTCAATCATATTGTATTGGACCTATGTTATCACCATTACATATCAGGGTCGGATAGCTGGTCCGTGGAGTTGGACCAATTCTATTAGGTGTTGACTGTACGTGGTCAGGCGATCATGCATGGAGTATGTATAGTATTAGACTAATATGAGACATCTAATATTTATCACAACACTCAGACTCAGGAGACATAGATAGACTGTATCTAGATAGATACTCCAAGAGTGTACTCCATAGAGCTCCTTATTGTCCATTCTTAAGTGAGACAGGGGGATCACTATTGTTATTTATCCGCTGTATTTACGGGTATAGTATAGATCTGTACTGTATTGTACGGTACAGTCCTGGTACAGCCTAATTTCAACCAATCATCATCCGAGTTTCCATCATACCTCCCTCTTCACAGTAATTACCTCATCATACGGATATTAATATAATACAATTATACTCCATACTCCATACTCCATACTAATATTAGATTCAAAGTCCAGGTCAACAAGTTTGGCTTCTTTTCTCTTCTCATAATTAGCTACAACTTCCTCTCTTCTTCTCTTCTCTTCTTCATCTTCATCTTCATCTTCTAGATATCCATCCATCATCATCATCATCCTCTGTTGTCCTCAACAATAAGTGTACGTATCCCCCTCCATACTAAGTACCTAAGCTCCCCCTCCATCCCCTACCAATGACGGCAGCTTGTCGACATTCCGTGGCAACTCCTGCCATCCTGGCAATGCTGGAGTCCTAATAATTTCTGTTTAAACAACCCCATTCTCTCCTTCTTCATAGCTCAGTCACGAATTTTTGTTGCCAATCTTCGATTCACCTAGCTTTTTGAAGCTTGAAACTCGAGAGAATATCGAATCAATCACTAACTTACCTGGCATCAACAGCTAGTGAAACGGACTCTTTGGGACCTCGTTTTTCATCTCGAGAGTGCACATATTTCTTCCCCCCCTTCCGTCCGAATAAACAATGTCTGCCAAAGCTTTGCCTTCGCTCCTTAGAGCTCCTGCCAACGAGGCCTCTAATGGTGGCTTTGGAAAGCACCACGGAAAGTCACAGTCTCACATGGTAAGTGGAAAGTTGCAGATTCGAACTTCGAAGGTGCAAGTGTCAATTTCTTGAGCTCTGAGCTTGGAAGCTGGAACGCGGAAAGAGTGACGAAGCTGGGCTTTCCTAGCTTTGGAGCTTTCAAGCCATAACCTTAATAATAAATACCCCCCTCCCTTTGTCCCTACTGTTGTTAATGGCTTTCTTTGCATGCATTGTTTACACGACAAGCTCTCATTCTGTATCTCCAAGTTGATCAGTTTTGTTACATTCACTAGCTGTCATTCATCGAGTCTCCGCTCATTCCCCCTATTCTATTTGCTTTGTTTTTTACTCCTTTCCGATAGCAAACATGCCCATCCTTATCTCCAAACTAACGACTCAAACTCCTAACCAGGCCTTTGAAAATGCCTCCACCAGCGTTGCTGCCTCCCAGATGCGCAATGCTTTGAATGCCCTCTCTGAGACCGTCACCGACCCCAACGAGAAGAAGCGCTTCGAGGCCGAGATGGACAACTTCTTCGCTCTTTTCCGCAGATTCCTCAACGATAAGGCCAAAGGCAACGTCGTCAACTGGGAACGTATCAACCCTCCCCAGCCCTCGCAGGTGATCAACTACGATAATCTGGGCACCGATGCGTCGGTAGAGTTCCTCAACAAACTGGCCGTCGTCAAGCTCAACGGTGGTCTGGGTACCTCCATGGGCTGCGTGGGCCCCAAGTCCGTCATCGAGGTCCGCGAGGGCATGTCCTTCCTGGATCTGTCCGTCCGCCAAATCGAGCACCTGAACCGCACATACAACGTCAACGTGCCTTTTGTTCTGATGAACTCGTTCAATACCGACCAGGACACCCAGTCCATCATCAAGAAGTACCAGGGCCACAACGTCGACATCATCACCTTCAACCAGTCCCGCTATCCCCGTATCATCAAGGACTCTCTCCTCCCCGCCCCCAAGAGCTTCGATGCGCCCCTGCAGGACTGGTACCCCCCCGGTCACGGTGACGTCTTCGAGTCGTTGTACAACTCGGGCACTCTCGACCAGCTGCTCGAGCGTGGTGTCGAGTACATCTTCCTGTCCAACGCCGACAATCTGGGTGCCGTCGTCGATCTCCGTATCCTGCAGCACATGGTTGACACCAAGGCGGAGTACATCATGGAGTTGACCGACAAGACCAAGGCCGACGTCAAGGGTGGTACCATCATCGACTACGAGGGCAAGGCCCGCCTGCTGGAGATCGCTCAGGTGCCCAAGGAGCACGTCAACGAGTTCAAGTCGATCAAGAAGTTCAAGTACTTCAACACCAACAACATCTGGATGAGCCTCCGCGCGGTCAAGCGTGTCGTCGAGGAGAACGAGTTGGAAATGGAGATCATCGCCAACGAGAAGTCCATCCCCGCCGACAAGAAGGGCGAGGCCGACCAGGCCATCTACCAGCTGGAGACGGCCGTTGGTGCCGCCATCCGCCACTTCAGGAACGCTCACGGAGTCAACGTCCCTCGTCGACGCTTCCTGCCCGTCAAGACTTGCTCCGATCTCTTGCTGGTCAAGTCGGATCTCTACCGTCTGGAGCACGGTCAGCTCGTCATGGATCCCAACCGTTTCGGCGGTGTTCCCGTCATCAAGCTGGGATCGGACTTCAAGAAGGTCTCGGACTTTCAGAAACGCATCCCCAGTATTCCTCGCATCGTCGAGCTCGACCACCTGACCATCACGGGTGCCGTCAACGTGGGTCGCAACGTCACTCTGAAGGGGACGGTCATCATTGTGGCTACCGAGGGCAGCACGATTGACGTTCCTCCTGGCTCGGTGCTGGAGAACTGTGTGGTGCAGGGTAGCCTGAGAATCCTGGAGCACTAGATGCGACGGGTTTATTGCATCTGTTCTACTCTTTAGTTCATTTTAATATCTGCTTGCAACCACGTCGGGTTTTATCCTTGTCCAGCGACGGGAGATGGCCTTGACCTCCGGGATATAGAAGTGTGTTAGAAGCGAGGGTCGACTTCTTTGGGTATTCTAGGTTCTTTGACTTGTCTGTGTTGATGAGTCGCATTTGCCAATGGGTTTTTAAGCAGAGCAGCGTTTGTTTTCTTTCTTACTGTTATTTAATTATCGCTTGAAACCATTCAGGAGGTTTCTAGCGAGGGGATTATTATCTATTAGTGTTGTTCAATTGAACCTCACATAATGTCAGAAACAGACCATCTTTGTAGTAAGCTATCGAGTAGTCGACTATCTACGGAAACTACCTGACCACCAGGAAATGATCCCGAATGACTTCAACCTGGAAACAGGGGCGATTTCCTGCCATGGTTCATCGGAATCGCCTTCCTGGAGGCTCTACGCGTCGTCTGGACGTCATGCAGGCGAATCGAGTTCTCATCCTATGTTCAATGTATCTCTGGTTGCTGTCCATCTGAATCCACCTCCAAGACTACGAATCCATGTCGCGATATGAATGACCCAACCGCGTCCTTTCGCCAAATCGCGCCTGGTCCATCCCCGACATCTCCTACCTCGGAGAGTCCCAAGGCCAGCCATCGATCCCCAACAAGTCCCTGGAAGAAACGAGTATCGACGGCATGTCTGGCGTGCAAGAAATCCAAGCGCAAGGCAAGTCCCCCCCCCTCCTTTCTCCCTACAGGTCATTAATGGAGGTAGTGTTCGGGGACCGCACCCTGCGACAACTGCCGAACCTTCAACCGGGTCTGCATCTTCGACGAATCCCTCGACCAGCGCCGGCGGGTCGCCCAGAAACGCACCGCCGACGAACTCAACTACCACCGCGACATGCTGAACGATTTATTCCGGGTGATCCGCACGGCGGACGAGACGCACGCGCTCAAACTGCTCGAGATCATCCGCAAGAACGCCACCGCGGAGGAGATCCGCGCGTATATCGACGAGACGCTCGTTCGGCTTGATGGCGGGCAAGGGAGGGATGATGAGGCGGTTCATCGGCTTGAGGATGTGAGACGGATGATTAATGTTGAAGGCGCGGGGCCTGCGTTCCGTCGCAAGGTTATGGATATCCATTATCTGTGTGATGAGGCGCCGTGCTCTGTGCCTGCGCGTCCGTGGACGAGTGTCACCGAAGACGCGGATCTGGT
This sequence comes from Aspergillus cejpii, assembly GCA_004769165.1. Classification (NCBI taxonomy): domain Eukaryota; kingdom Fungi; phylum Ascomycota; class Eurotiomycetes; order Eurotiales; family Aspergillaceae; genus Aspergillus; species Aspergillus cejpii. The sequence continues at coordinate 1,001,958 of SMSW01000007.1, forward strand.
CTCCCACCTCGTCTCATTGTATTTTACCTGGGATTATCCGTTCCATGCCTTTCTCGACCGGGATGTGTTTCTGAGTCATATGGCGCGGGAGGTGCAGTCGGAGTTTTGTAGTCCGTTTTTGGTGAATGCGTTGTTGGCGAATGCTTGTGTGGGTTGACTCTTTTGCATATTTGGTGCTGGGCTGATTTTGGGCAGCATTTCTCAGAGTTCTCCGAGGCGTATGTCGTCCCTGGGGATTTGGTCACTAAAGGTGCGGACTTCCTCTCTGAAGCGGAACGGCTCAGGGAGGAAGATACCCGGAAACTCAGCCTGGCGTATCTGCAGGGTACGCTGTTGTTATATGAGAAGTGCGTCTATCTGTCTGTCGATGTGTGATGTTGCTGATGATGTACAGGTATTCGATCTCCGGCAACGATGACCTAGGATATATCATGCTCCACCAGGCGATCCGCGCCGGCGAGTCCTTGGGCCTGTTTGGTCCGAAGAGTTTGGAAGTCGAGGATCTTTCCCCGGAGATGGAGATCTCGCTGAAGAGGACGGCGTGGGGATTATTCCACGTTGATACGTGAGTCTCCTTCTGCCCATGCCTTCGGCGTCTAACTTGAAAAGGACGGTCCACACCGGCTTCCTCAGACCCAGCCTCATCGACAAAGTCAACCTCGACCGCGTCGCCAAAGACGACTGCGACCCCTCGAGCCTCTGGACGCCGTACCCGTCCCACCGCGCCGCCCGTCCCGCCTATCTCGCCCAGTTCTTCGACGAATCCGGTAAACTGTGTGAGATCGCGCGCGATATCTCGCGCGTGCTGTTCGCGGAGGACCAGAGTAATGTCTCGCCGTCGTATAGGTGGCAGGTTAAGGAGGATCTGTATGATCGGCTTCGTCGGTGGCATAATGCGTTGCCGGATGTGTTTGATCCTGGTCGACGGCCTCCGCCGCATATTATCCTCTTGCGGTGAGTCCCTTTTTTTCTGCCTGAAGGGGATGAGCTGATGAAGGACGTAGAATGAGATACTTCACTCTAGTAATCAACCTCTTCTCCAGCTCCGACGACGACACCGACACCTCAAGCATCGCCTCCGACGCGCCCAAAACCCCCGAATCCCCACCGCGACAGACCCCAGGCCCGGGCAAGTACAACGGATGGGAGATCGCGCAGTCCGGGGCGCGCGGGATCGCCTCCCTAACGCGACTCCACCGGCGCGAATACGGGATGAGCCGCGCGCACCACTTCGCCCTCTACGCGATCAACCTGGCCCTATTCGCGATGCTGGAACAGCCCGCCTTCGACGTCCTCGATTCCGATTTCCTCTCGCTCGCCAGCTCCTTCTCCATCGTCGCCAGCCGCTCCGCGCTCGGCCGCTGTCTCTTTCATCTCTTCCGCCAGTCTGTCCGGGCGAAAGGCCAGGGCGCCCGTATCCGTGCCTCGACGCTTGTCTCGGACGATCTGAAGGATCTCTGTGATGAGGATGCGCCTGCGCGGGCGCTGACGCGCTGGGATGACTATGCCGATGGGCTGAGGAAACTTACCGAGGATGATCGGTACCATGGCATTGCGGATGGGGAGCATGGGTTGCAGGATTATCCGGGGTTAGGGCTGTTTGATATGTTGGATCGGTATGAGAGTTTGAGTCTGGGGAAGGATGAGATTGTTCCGGAGAGGAGGAAGTCTTAACTGGTGACTTAGTGGCTAGTGTTACTGTAGATTTGGATGAATGAATACAACACCGAAATGAGATATGAGATATGAATAAAATGCTAGATGGACATGTAGAATATCATCACAAAAATAAAATAAAATAAATAAATTAGAATCACGCCGTCAATAAGATAAAACTCTGAACCGCAGAGATTGATATCAAGGAAAAACAAACGATGAAAGCAAGATTACATCTGAGGCATATGCGACATATGCGGTGGCATTTGTGAGTGCATTTGCGAGTGCATCTGAGGCATCTGCTGCGCCATCTGATGCGGCATGAGGTATGCGCGTTTGCGCGGATCGTCCGAGTCTAACGGCGGACCGCGCTTCTGGGACGGGTTCAGCGTCATGGGATCAGGCTGGTGCTGGTGCTGGTGCTGGTGCTGGTGCTGCTGATGCTGATGTTGTTGAAGTGCATGCGCATGTGCATGAAGATGGGGAGATGCCTGGTGAAGATGCTGTGACTGGGGCTGGGATTGAGGCTGCGGAATCTGCACTTGGACATGCGAGGGTTGCGCCTGGGTCTGCGGAGGTTGGATCTGTGGTTGAGGTTGGGATTGCGGCTGCTGTCCCTGTGCTTGCGCCTCTGCCTCTGCCTTGGCGCGAGCTTCGGCTTCCGCTTGGGCTTTGCGCGCTTCGACGTCTGCCTTACGAGGACGTCCTCGTGGTCGTCCCGTGCCCGGCTTGGCTGTGGTCGGCTTGCGTGGTGTTTTGGGCTTCGGGGTCGTCGTGGCCCCCGCTGTTTCCGACTTGCGGGGACGTCCGCGGCCACGTTTCACGGGAACGACAGGAACTGTGCCATCGGGGTTAGGAACTGGAGCTGGAACCGCGCCAACAGTAGGGGCTGGACCGGGAGCGGCGGCCACAGCAGCAGCAACGCCGCCGGCTGCCGGGGGTGCGGAAACTGCATCGCTCTTCTTGGCTTTGGGAACCTTGGGGGGTTGCGTTCCATCGGGCAGTGGATTCTTGCGAGGACGTCCCCGTTTCCTGGGAGTAGGAGCAACTTGGCTCTGTCCCGGCGGCTGGTTCTGGGCCTGACCTTGGCCCTGAACTTGGATTTGAAACTGGCCCTGCCCTTGATTCTGGGCGAGGGTCTGACCTTGAATTGCCGGACTTCGCACTTGGCCTTGCACTTGATTGTGCACCTGGCCTTGTACTTGGCCTTGCACTTGATTATGCACCTGGCCTTGTACTTGGCCTTGCATTTGGCCTTGAACTTGATTGTGTACTTGGCCTTGCACTTGGCCATGCGCTTGATTGTGCATTAGGCCTTGCACTTGGCCCTGCGCTTGATTGTGCATTTGGTTGTGGAACTGGGACTGGAACTGGATCGGCGCTGTAACCCCGGAGTGATAGCTTGGTTGTGTTGCTTGAGTCGTCCCGTTCAGTTGGCCGGAGGTAACCACAGGAGAGGCAGCAGCAGCAGCAGCAGCCGCCGCCGCCGCCTTAGGCTGTCTACCACGTTTTCTCGCCGGCTTGGTATCTTCTTTCTTGGGATTTGGCTCTTGACCTGCGGCTTTTGCTCCCGCGCCTAGAGTGGCCGGTGGAATGGAAGGCGTCGACTGCTGTCTCTGTTGTTGTTGTTGCTGCTGTTGCGGTTGCGACGGTTGATAATATTGATGCGCCTGGACCGGTTGTTGGGAGGGCTTCTGCGCTTGAGTTTGATGTGATTGTTGGTATTGATTTTGGTGTTGGACCTGGGACTGTTGAGATTGCTGATTGTATAAATTCTGTGGTTGCGCCTGTCTCTGCTGCTGCGCTTGTTGCGCCGCATGCTGTTGGGCCTGTCGATGCTGTTGCATAGCTTGCTGGACGGCTTCACGTTGTTGCTGCTGTGTCCGTTGGACTTCCTCGCGGCTGTGCTGAGGCTGTTGCGCCTGCTGCGTCTGTGAGGTCTGTGCATGTGGTGTTTGCTGGGCTTGTGTCTGCTGAACTTGGGATTGCTGGGCTTGGGTTTGCTGGGCTTGCGCCTGTTGAGCTTGGTGCTGCGGGTACTGACGCTGGTATGCATATTGGTGAAACTGTTGGGACTGGTACTGGGGTTGCTGCGATTGTTGATATCGAGACTGCACTTGCTGCTGCTGCTGGTAAGTTTGCTGCGTCTGGTAGGGAGAAGCCTGTGCCTGTTGCTGTTGAAACGGAGACGGCTGATGATGCTGGTATGGAGATGGCTGCGCTTGGGGCTGTTGATACTGAGTCTGTTGTGAGGACGATTGGTATTGCTGTTGCGATTGCTGCTGCTGGTGCTGCTGCTGGTATTGATGCTGGGTTTGGGGTTGTCTAGTAGCCAGCATGGGCGACGCAGTAGCAGGCGAAGCAGTCGGATGCGTATGCGATGTCTGTCGATGCTGCAGATGAGGATGCTGCTGAAGTCTTTCGAACGACTGCTGCGGCGACGAGATACTCATCGCATGAGGATGTGGCGACATGGCAGCCTGAGGATTCATCGCGGCTTGCGGGCGATAGCTCGCCATGGGATTCATGTTCCGCTGCAGAGACTGGATCTGGGAAAGATACGGATCCTTCAATTGGCCAACCGAGTCGGCACTCCTAGATAAAAGCTCGGAGGCTCCCTGCGGGGCGTAATGGCCGTATGTGCCATAGCTGCCACCGGCGGTCAACCCAACCATAGGCGCCGACGACGAGGGTGTCATCTTGCGAAGATCCGGCGAATGACTAGATATATCAGCCTGCTGTTGCCGAAGCATGGAACTGTTATTCCCAACACCGTTGCTGCCATGGTGATGGGCAGTAGTCGCAGCCAAGGACGGAGATTGCAGCTGATGTTGTTGCTGAGAGGTTTGTTGGGATTGGCGCTGGGGATGGAACTGATGACCCCCGTATCCCATCATCTTGTTTTCTTTGAAATAAAAAAGAAAATTCGATCGAGTCCTGAATGATTGTCTGACAAGATGTTCTGTATTGAGATGAGCCAAGGATGTTCTTCTCTCAAAGTCAGGACATGTGACCACCGCGTCTGAGATGAATAACGCGACGCGGGTATCGATGAGCCACAGACAACAAAAAAAAAAGATAAATAAGTTGATGAACCAATTCACTGAGCTGCAATCAGGGAGAATCTTAAAATAGACAATGACAAGTTGACAACCTGTTCAAAGTGGGTTGTAGTCAAGTCTTTCTCTCTGGTGATGCCTCAGGCCGTCACTACGGCAGGTGAGAAAGACCGGGTGGCGCAGTTTCGAGTTGGGGGAAAAAATAATAATTACAGCGAAAAAGCCAGCAGGAAGTTGAACCGACACAACCAGAGAACAAGGGGGTATTTGGATAGAAAAGAAGACAGACAATTATTGACAATGCAAGACTTGAGGAATTTCTGATGAAAACAACGCTGAATGATAGCCAAGAGGATGAATGTCTGGGGGATCTTGAGATGGGCTTTATTTTTTAATTTTCGATTTTTGATTTTTGATTTTTGATTTTCTTTTTTGCCCCAGTCACGTGATACGGCCAACTACACACAGACGGTTGTACAGGTTAAACGAGGACAGACGAGAGAGAATAAATCTGTAGAATGTAGAGTGTACTCGTAGAAGGTAGAGTATAAGAAATAAGAAAGTGATATCAACGAGATGAATCATCGAGCCTGGTAAGTGGTAAATCAAGTATACAGAGAAGTACGGAGTATTATTTGGTGCTAAAATAAGAAATAATAATGGGGAATATTGAAGAATAGCGAATAATATCCACTATTTAGAATAATTTCCATTAATTAAGCTTACATTAGATCTTTTATCACCATATCTACTCCGTAAGGAGTACTCCTATCAACAGAATATATACGAGTACTCCGTACATCATGCTGCTTTGGTACCATCTTTATCCGCTTCCTTCATCTTCAAGTCTGCCAGACACGGCGCTACGAATATCTTGCCCGATACTACTCCCTTCATCGTCCCCAGACTCACCACCATCCACAACACCACCACACACAGCGAGAGGATCTACCAACGTTAGACTCTACCTGGACAGACAAAAAAGAAACTCACCGTCCCTAGGACCCTGAAAAATTTCGATGGCAATTCCCGTCCCATCTGACAGGTACTCGTGGCAAACACTCCAAGCGGGAAAGTAAACCCCCACCAGCCGATATTGAACGGGAAGTTCCGACACCGGGCGATCGATGCAGAGGCGAAGAACAGCCAGACCAGACCGAAGGACCACATGATAAGACCGACCAGGAAACCGAGAGTATAGAACATGGGGCCAGCGGAGGGGTCGAGGGTGTTGGTTTGGGGAAAGATGGTTTGTGCGGATTTACCGAGTTTCATGACTCTACTATATGGTAAGTAGGAGGGGAAAGGGGGGAAGAGGAAGAGGAAAAAACGCACCCGTAACCACCCTGCCCTAGTGGTCCTAGAGGGAGAAACACACTGACTATCACCGCCTTTGGAGGAAGTTTATGCAGCGTCAGTCGTTGCAGGTAGATGACCATCACCATCATGGCGAGAGGAACCCCGATACCCCAGAGGATGTAGCTGACGATCACCGTCCACAAAGCATGTTGTGAATTCGGGAGGATATCCGCGACGATGGCGCCTGAAGAGGCCGCGACGATGCAGCTAACGATAGGGAGCAGCCAGACAGCCGTCATGGAGGAGAGTTGGGTTTCATTTCCATGGGCCATTCTATTTCAATATTAGTTGGTAATTCATATCCCTGAGTTTTTTAAGGGGTGGTACAGCAGGAATGGCAACGACAAGGCCGTCACCACAGAGAGAACCGCGTCGAAAATCCACAACCCCCAGGCAAAGTTCCTGGTCCACTCTCCCCAGGCCGGAACGCAGACGAAACAGAACATGTTGATGATAGTGGTCAGACCCATGGGAAATGTCCCGATGAACATAGACTGGACTGGATGGATGATCATGGCTTTGAAGATCTCGGGGTATAGAATATACCGCAACAAGCTGATGATGCATCCGGTGACAAAGAGCAGGACATTCAAAGCAAAGATGACGACGGAGATCCAGTAGAGCCATCGAGCATTGTAGGGGAGAGTATTGAGAAGGATGGAGACGATGCCTGTCCCCATGGTGACAGAGAACCATCTATCATTGTCAGTGTATAGTTCGGGATAAGGATTAGGAAGCATACGAAGGAGTAAAGTTGCGGACAATTCGTCTCCAGCCGATATCATGTTTCGAGAGATCAGTTTGATTATGCATCTTGAGATATGAGATGATTATATGAGTTACTCTGTAGAATTGAAGATATTCCCAAGGTTTATACTTGTTCTTGGCCGGATAATCGGTTAGGTAGGCTTCAATTCGGCCGAGATCGAAATTTCTTCATAAATCATACATAGATCTATAAATACATAAATAAGATCTAATAGAATAATATCAGATCAGTGTTTATAATAGGAGTAGAAGAGCTGTACTCCGTACACTGACTCTTGACTGATCGATGCCTGAATGAAAAGGCAACCAACGAATATCCTCACTTTCAGTCAATTTCATCTTCATCTCATCTTCATCTCTCACTCTGTCAAACCATCTATACAGAGGAATCTCGCATCTACTATGGGATCAACAGTCAGGATCAGTCTGGTTGACCAGACAACTGCCTAGATGGCTCGTCCTAGATCAGGGAATATGTTCGCTGAAGACACTGTGAGCTTCATAATGGGACACCCAGACATCCAGCGAGAGACAATCCATTGTTGGGATTCAGTGGAGGAAATGGAAAGATTGATATAAGACACCCGTTGATAGATCTTTATCCATGTTTCAGCTCATCTGCTCGAGCTGTATATAAGAATCCGCATCTACAGCTCCATCTCTTCTACTCTCCTACTCTTCTACTCCTACATCATCACAAATGATCAGACTTATGACTGCATCCCAGGGAACGATGAGCTGCCTTGTCCGGAAAGAAACCATGCGGTATGTCTCCCACCCCATCTCAACATCCAACTAACACCTCTCTATCTAGTCTTCGAGGCGAAATCTTCCAAGTCCACGTCGGTAAAGATGACCACATGGTCCCCTTTCATATCCACACCTCCGTCGCCTGCAAATACTCCAGCTTCTTCCGTTCCTCTACCTTCTGGTCCTGGGTTAAATCCACCGGCAACATCGTCCACCTCCCAGACTGTGCCCCAGATACCTTCGAGCTCTACCTCCAGTGGCGATACACGACGACCCTCCCCGTCCGAGAAGAGTCCGAGGACACCCCAGAGTACTGCGAGCTGCTGCTCCTGGCCAAGGCATACGTGCTAGGCGCGTATCTCGTCGACACTTACTTCCAGGATGCGGTGGCCGACGCCCTCATGCACCGGCTGTATGCGATGGAGGAGACCTCCAAGTGCAGCGGCTGCCAGTGGGAGTTTGTCGTGTATCTGTACGACAATACCACTGTCGACGCCCCTGTCCGCCATCTACTCGTGGACCTGCTGGCTCGTGACTATGACCGATGGCTGTCCGAGGTGGCTGACAAGTTGCCCAAGGCGTTCCTGTCGGATCTGTTGATGTATATCTCTGGAGTGACGGCTCATCGGCCGATGCATGAATATTGGGGAAAATGTACCTTTCATCTGCATGAGGATCAGGATTGCTATCGGCGTCACTTTCATATTGAGTAACTTTTGTGTCTTTGGAGGATTGGAAATGTCTTGTTTGTTCAACTAGTTACCTCTTTTGGAATCTTTGATGCTGTCTCGCGATTTCTCTCCTTCAACTTCCAACTTCTCCCACTTCAATCCTCAATAGAAGGTACAATAAGCCTATCTTGATTCTATTCTCTACAAACACTTCTAATGAACTTCTGACAGGGATCCAATCACGTCATTCGTATTCGACCAGCATTCACCTTGTTGTCTCGTTCTTCAGTATGAGATGAACCTCATCTTCTCTTCATCTTCTCTTCTCTTCATCTATCGTCAAAATGTCTGAAGACCGGAAACTCACCGACTACCGCCTCAACGCCTCCATCCTCAACGACGCCATCCAGAGTATCGGCATGGGCTCCTACCAGTGGCAACTCTTCGTCGTGATCGGCTTTGGCTGGGCAAGCGACAACCTCTGGCCCATCGTGACCTCACTCATTCTGAGTCCCGTCACCCAGGAGTTCCACATCGCCAGCCCGCCCTTTCTGACCCTCGCGCAGAACATCGGTCTGCTCATCGGCGCCCTCTTCTGGGGGTTCGGCTGCGACATCTTCGGCCGGCGGTGGGCGTTCAACCTCACCATCGGCTTCACCGCGCTCTTTGGCCTGGTGGCTGCCGCCTCGCCCACCTTCGCCGCCGTCTGCGTCTTCACGGGGCTCTGGTCCATCGGCGTCGGTGGGAACCTGCCCGTCGACTCGGCCATCTTCCTCGAGTTCCTGCCCGGCTCGCACCAGTACCTCCTCACCGTGCTGTCCGTCTACTGGGCGCTGGCGCAGCTCCTCGCCAATCTCATCGCCTGGCCCATCCTGGGCAACCTGACCTGCCCGGACGAGGCCTCCTGCTCCCGCCGCTCCAACATGGGCTGGCGCTACTTCCTCATCGCCATGGGCGGCCTCGCCGTCCTCATGTGCCTCCTCCGCTGGACCTGCTTCACCCTCTACGAGTCCCCCAAGTACCTCATGGGGAAAGGCCGCTACGATGAAGCCGTGGCGGTGGTCCACGAAGTCGCCCGCCGCAACGGCCGCTCCTCCTCCCTATCCACATCCGACCTCACCATCGACCGCACCACCATCCCCCACGTCCAAACAACAGACATCCTCCGCCTCCGCCTCGAAAACCTCTCCCTCGCCCACCTCCGCGCCCTCTTCGACACCCCGCGCCGCGCCCGCTCCACATCCCTCCTCATCGCCGTCTGGGGCCTCATCGGCCTCGGCTTTCCCCTCTACAACGCCTTCCTGCCCTACATCCAGCAGTCCAAGGGCGTGCAGTTCGGCGACGGCTCCGTCTCCCTCACCTACAGGAACTCGCTCATCATCGCCGCAGCAGGCCTCCCGGGCAGTCTCGTCGGCGGCGCCCTCGTCGAAGTCCCCTCGCTCGGCCGCCGCGGCGCCATCAGCGTCTCCGCCTTCCTCACCGGCGCCTTCCTCCTCGCTTCGACAACGGCTTCGTCCTCTAATGCCCTCCTCGCTTGGAACTGCGCGTACAGCTTCTCCAGCTCTGTCCTCTACGCCGTTCTCTATGCGTATACCCCGGAGTTATTCCTCACTAAGCACCGTGGAACGGGGAATGCTTTGACGGCGGCGGCGAATCGTGTCGGAGGTATCCTTGCGCCGATCATCGCCCTCCTCGCGGACCTCAAGACTAGTGTCCCTGTCTATCTGAGCGGGGGGTTATTTGTCCTTGCGGGTCTGCTGGTCTTGTTGATTGAGTATGAGTCTAGGGGGAAACCGAGTTTGTAGTTTGTAGTCTTTAGCTAAAGTGGATTTAATGAATAAGTTCTTTTGAAAGACGTGTGCATACAGATTAAGATAATAGTGTAAACACTGGCAAAGTATCCTTGGATGTAATTACATGTGGTATATGTACAGAGGTCGAGATGCAATGGACAGTCAATTTGGATGCACCCAACTTATATATACCCACTTTCCCTCGATTAACTACTTTGTCTCGAGGGGATAAAATGTGTCTTTGTAGATTGACTCGCTAGATAGCCGAGATTCGGGGATGGTCTGGACCATATTCGGAGGGTGAGAGACTGGTGGTTATCTCCGATGCTGGTTGCAGTATATACTCCGGAGAAATGCTCCGCTGGACTCCATCCAGGAGTATCTGACTCGATCAGGAGGCGATGGCCAACTCAGAGTCGATGTGTCTGAACTTCCTCAAGCGCTGAAGCTAATTGCAGTGATCCTGGCCCATTTGGCCAGTTCCGTGTTTGGATCTAATAAAGACCCTGCCCAAATCTCTCATACCAGCCCCGAGTTATTCGGACTATCACGGCTGAATATATGGTCAAGATCATTCAGTCGGAAGCCGGGCGCTCCAGCATTGAACGTGTCGGTAGCCGGGTGCAGCGATCTAGGTGACGCCCCGGCCAGAACATCCGGGTTGAGCGCCCAAGACGCGGGCGACGGCAGACTCGAAAATGAGAAATTAGGTGGACTGAATTTCTGCTGCCCGGGAGACCCCAACTTGTCGTAATCCACCATCGACCAAAGTAATCTCTCAGAATCAGGGTCCAAGTCGAATGTCTGGCGAGTCGGGTCCACGAGGCTTGTGAAATGATACGACTGCATGTTGAAATCGCGGAGTTGAACAGCCTGAGCTATATTAGCCATCGCCTGGGAAATTACTACGGCTAGCTTACCATTACGGACGCATGGTGCCAGATACGGCCCAGCCGGTCCAGAGCAATTGTACTTTGTTCAAAGTAGGCCAATGCATTCGATTTTTCCTGCCTTCCATTTTGAGCGTCGAAGTGCGAATATAAGGAGTGTATACCACCGGCAACGGCGACACAGTAAGCGTAAAAGGATGATTCGACAAAGCAACCCGACTCCGTAGCGTCTTGCAGCAGATCGAGAAGCTGTTGAGCATATTCCCTGCTTCCATGCAGGGCTCGTGCGAGGAAACTCGCCGGCGTCTTGGGTCCGAATAATTTGAGTTTTAAACGAAGGCAAAAAGGGTGATTCAAGAGGGCGTGGCATAAGTGGAAAAGGGCACGAGCGAAGACTAAATGGCCGACTTGCTGGTGGTCGATGGTTCCGTCGGGATGCATGGTCTCATTAACCACATCCGAGATCGATCGAACGCCGATCTTTGAATAGGTCTCAACAAACAGCAGGGAGGAGGTGATCGAGGCGAACTCGGACTTTGTGTCCCAAGGTGGGATATCATCCGTGGCGGATTTTCGATGCACATATCTCGTGACTCTGCCGAAGATCGAAGCCATCAAGATGGTGAGCGCAAAGGGGCTTGGGCTCTCGGGGACATCGTTATTCCAGCTCAGCAGCTGTCCCAGGGTCGGTGTTCTCTTCCACTCTCCTGCTCTAAAGGTCCGTTCATCGCAGGGCAGTTGGACCTCGCAGTCTTCGTCCAGAATTGCCAGCGGCCGAGACTGTCCGCAGGAGATGAGCTTGTCAACTAGATAAGCCGACCAGAACGCTCGTCGGCGCTCTTCCTGTTCGATGTATGGCAGAGAGCTGTCGGGTTCTTTCATCAACTGCAGGCCTTGCGAAATTCGCGCCGCGAGACCGATCTTCAACCATCCTGATCTCACTCGCCCAGCTTTTTACGTTAGTACTACATGGTAAAGGTAGAGAGTTGAGAGTTACCTGTGTATTCAAGGATAGCCAACAGATTCACCGCCTGAATGACATGCAGATTCATATTTTCCTCCACGGTGAGGTGTTCTGTCAGGATTGCATGCCATGATTCTTTGGCAAACGATTCCACGGCTTCATGTGTTCTGCCGACATAGTATTCGTGGGTCGAGAACCGAACTGCGGATGCTAAGACTGCCAGAACGAGACACCTTGGCAGGAGATTGTTCTCAAGCCTCTGTCTGAACCAGGATTCTTCAAAGTACGAGTAGGGTTGATTGTGGACATGGAGAAAATAGGTATCGATCAAGGAGTGAATGACGGGGATGGGTGGGAAGGTGTTATAGGGCCTGTGTGGTATCAGCATCTGCTATCATTGGAACAAATATGGCTGGGTCATACACGATGCTACTGGGAGGGGAGGACGAGTGGTCGGAAAGATCGACTGAAAGTCTTTCAGAATTCTGGGGAGAGATCCTAGGATCTTGCGCTTCAGCAGAATACACTGACGATCTGCGGGAGGCCAGGTCAGCATGGATTTGGACGGGTTACAAAGAACTGAACGAACCCTGGATGCTGGAGAGCGCGACCGCTCAACTCCGCGAGCTTCGATTCGATCGTGCTGATTCTTCGCAAGAGTTCGGCCTATGTATCCATCAGAATAGATCATTTTCGAATGCCAGGTGTGAAGTTGTACGAACATTGTCGGCGGCGGCCCCAGACGCTGACGGCTGATCCGCGACCGTAGCCGAGTAGGGCTCGTAGACGCAGGTACGGTTATGTCGACGACAATGAAAGCACACCGGACGTTCTCCGGAGCACTTGGTTTTCTTTCGTCTGATAAAGGGATTCGGACCGGTTAGCAATGTTGTAATTTTTTTTCCAACGCAGCACTAGATTACTGGTCATTGGGCCCATTCAGGAGACTGACCTGCAGCTAGCGCAAGCCTGGCGAATACGTTTAATGTTTCCTGCTTGAAACGAATCCACGTGGAAATCCATTGGCAGATGGGGGAATAAAACCGAGAATAGTTATGAATCAATCAGTTCACAAGGGAAAGAATCATCGGTGGACCATCTTTGTGAGGTTTCAAAACAAAAGTCAGAGAATAGGGACAGTTCAAAGTGGCGAGTGCAAGTCGGGAAGAAATGCGGGATTCAAGTGGGAATTTCGGGGCGGGAATGGGGAAAAGCCAACGGATGCGGGGTTAGCAGCAGGTTGAGAAAACTAGGGAATCTCGGTATTTACTTATTGGGTAGAGGGTGTTTTGACTTTGGCCATTTTTAGGGGGATTATGGAGAGAAGAGACTGTTGATTCTGAGATGAGAAGAGAAGAGATGAAAATGAAGTTGTGGATGATGGATGTGGTTGATGAAGTTGATGAAGAAGTCGAAGTTGAAGTCGAACTGGAGAAATCCGGAGAAGTCACGTTATCTGGCACGTGACTACATATACAACAGAAGAGAAGATGAAGAGATGAACATGGAGATGGATTCAACGACAGCCAACAATTCATCAAATGATAATTTTGATACAAAGTTACTCCGGACTCCTACAAATCCGGGGAATCACGGACAGACCAGAGTCCAGACAGGACGATGCATTGCCTGACATTTGACGCGGCTCAGCCATCAAATCAGGGCTGAGTACTCAACAGAGTATGCCTTGGCTTTCTTGGAGGGAAGAATGGCATCTACGATAGTTATGTAGTCTGTATAGTCAATTCCAGTAGATAGACAATAGGTATGTTGACTGAAAGAAGTGAATTGTAGCTATAGTCCGATTACAACTTCAACAGCCGTTGTGTATACACATCCCAATCCACCTTCTGTCCCTTCTGGAATGCCTTGACTCCATGACCTCCTTCAGAATCCGGTCTCATCATCTCATCAAACAACTTCTTAATCCCCACGGCCTGTGTCTCGCTTCCAGCATGTGCCCATCCAAGACGGACCAACTCCTTGGACATCCGCGAACCCCCCGGCGACGACCCCCTCAGCCGGGTCAACATCTCATCCAACCGCTCCTGCAGCTGCAGCTGATCGGCCGCAAGCTCCGCAATGACCCCGAGCGCTTTCAGCTCCGTCGCACCCACCGGACGCGCAGAGAGCATCGCCTGTCGCGCAAAGGCAATCCCCCACTCCCGCACCACATACTTGGAGATAGTCGCGGGGCAGATCCCGAGCTTCACCTCGCTCAGGGTCAGACTGGCGGACTGGACGCAGAGACGGATGTCGCAGGAGAAGGCGAGGCCGACGCCGCCGCCGAACGCGGACCCGTTGATGCACGCGATCGTCACCTTGGGCGACCGGTCGATCGCCTCGAACAGTCGCGTGAGCCGCGTGAACTGCGCGTCGCTGGCGCTCCCGCCCTGCGCCACCGGCGTCGTCCCCTTGCCGAGATCCATCCCCGTGCAGAAGAACTTGCCCGCGCCCGTGATGATGATCCGGGAGATGGATGCGTCGGCGCTGCTGTCCTCGATGCGTTGCGTGAGGTCCGCGATCATCCTCTCCGTCAGTGCGTTGCCGTTCTTCGGTCGGTTGAGGACGAGTTTGAGGTTCACGCCGGAGCGGTAGATGAGGAGACCGTCCGTGTCTTGGACCAGGGTCCATGTGATGCGGGTTTGCGGTAGTGATTGTTTGGCGGGACCGCGGGTGATGAGGCCGTGTTTCACGGCCAGAGCGGTGCCCGCCCGACTGGCGTTCGTCTTGGAAAGACGTCGGGATATCCACACCCCGGTCTCCACCAGCTTCATCAGATCCACCCCCGTGTCGACCCCGGCGTTCTGGAACATGTACACCAGGTCCTCCGTGGCGACGTTGCCTTTGGCCCCGGGCGCAAAGGGACATCCTCCCAGACCCCCCACGCTGCTATCGAAGACGCGCATGCCGCAGTTGTACGCTTCCCAGACATTGGCCACGGCTTGGCCGTAGGTATCGTGGAAATGGCCGGCCAGATTCTCCAGCGGGATGCCGTGGTCGATGAGATAGGCGATCAGACGACGTACTGTTTCTGGACATCCAACACCGAGGGTGTCGCCGAGACTGACCTCATAGCAGCCCATGTTGAGTAGTTCTCGGACGCAGCGTAGCACAGCGGCTGGATCGGTTGGACCATCGAACGGATCGGCGAATATACAAGATACATACCTATACAATGAGCCGATGGATTCAAAGAAACGACGTGAGATGACCTACCCTCGTACAGCAATACCCGATTGCATCGCCTTCTCAGTCACACTCCTCGCCCTTTCAATCCCCTGCTGCACAGTGCAGTTGATGTTCGCCTTACTGAACCCCTCCGTCGCACTGATGAACACAGCAACCTCCGTGACTCCATGCTCAATAGCAATCGACAACCCCTTGAGGTTGGGTACGAGAACGGGTAATCGAAGGCCCCGTTGACTCTGCAGCGGTCTGATATTCTCATTCCTTAACACCTCGCGACAGTCTGCTAGTTGCGGGATCGCCTTGGGTGATACCACCGACGTCAACTCGATGGTCCGCAGCCCCGTCTCTCGCAGTCGCTGGATCAACTCGAGTTTCACTTCTGTAGGAACACGCTCTTTGATATTCTGTAGGCCATCTCGAGGACCGACCTCGACGATCCGAACTGCTTTGACTGTCATTTTGATACTAGGGGATGTTTGACTGTGCTTCAAGCGATGGATGACTGCGGGGTTATTTACTGGATATTTCTACTATGCAGACGGATCTGGACCGAGTTATGTCTGACAGAGTCACGGAAGAAGAGAAGACTCCATCTGTGAGTTCTGAGTCGGACATGAGAGACGCGGGCATCCGGACCGAGGCAATCCCCAGTATTCTCCACAAAGGGTAATAATTGATTCAAGGATGATTTCCCCAGATGGTTGCAGCTACGGTCCGGACCCGGAGTGGCTCAGTGGACTCTGGAATCTGGATGGAATCTGGAGAAGATTGAAGAACTTATCGTGAATTGAGATATGGGGAAAGCTGGAAAGCTGGGGACTGGGGTACAGTCTACATAGGGAATCGTTATGAGGATGACTACAGTATGAGGATGATATAGGAGAATGAATAAAGAATGAATAGTGAATACAATCATATTCTGATAATAAACTACAGCTTAGCTGTCCTCTTAACCAACTTATTCCCTATATCCCTCAGAATATGTTTCTGATGCTTTCCACTCCCCGTCTTGGGGAAATCATCGCCAACAGCCGAATCGCCAATCCAGAAGATATGCTGTGGCGATTTATGCCGGCCCAGGGTCTCCGTGACCCATTTCTTGACCTCATCATGGGACAGTTTGATCGATTCAGACACGGAGATTGAGACCGTTGCCTTCAGGAAGCAAGCGACAGCCTCGCCGTATCTTTCGTCGTGGAGGCCCACGACGCTGGCCTCGGCGATGGCATCGTGCGCCATGAGTCGTTCTTCGATCTCTGCTGGCCAGATATTCTCTCCTCCTATAGACTCATCAGTAATCTTCTTTCCGAGATATAGAGGTCAGTCTTACCTCGGATAATAATATCCTTGATCCGTCCAGTGATATGCCCATAACCCTCCTCATCGATATACGCCTCGTCTCCCGTATGCATCCACAACACCCCATCCTCATCCACCTTCATGACCTCCTTCGTCTTCTCCTCATTCCGCCAGTATCCCTTCTGCAGCGCATAGCCACTGGTGCAGATCTCGCCGCGCTCGCCGCGCGGGACAACGCGACCGGTCTTATCGATGATCTTGGCCGCGGTGTGCGGCATCGGACGGCCGATGGTCTGCGACCGCTTGTCGTCCGGATCATCCAGCGCCGTGATGAAAGTCACGGGGCTGGTCTCCGTCATACCGTAGGCGATGAGCATCTTATCGACGCCCATGTGTGCGCGCAGCTGTGTCATCAGCGTCGACGACACCAGTGACCCTGCTGCGAGCCCCGTGCGCAGCGTGTTGGGCTTCTTGCCTAGCTTCGTGAGGATCTCCAGCTCTGCGATGTACATGGTTGGTACGCCGAGGAGGACGGTGGGGGATTCGGTGAGGAGGGCGTCGACGACGAGGCGCGCGTCGAAGTGGTCGGATGGGAAGACGATGGAGCTGCCGTGGCAGAAGGAGGCGAGGAAGCCCATGACGAGTCCGAAGCAGTGGAAGAGAGGAGGAGGGCAGCAGACGATATCGGAGGTTTGGAGTTTCAGTGCTGCTCCGACGAAGCGGGCGTTGTTGAGCAGGTTGCTGTAGTATTGTTAGATGACTAGAGAATAGAGAGAGTGAGAGACTTACTTGTATGTGAGCATGGCAGCTTTGGGCTGCCCAGTGGTTCCTACACCAGTCAGAACAGTCTCTATCAGAAGAACAAGGAAGAATACCAGAGGTGAATTGCAAGTTGAGCACATCATCCGGGTTGACTTTGGCCTCAGCTCGTCTCAAGATCGCGTCGCTCGAGATCGCAAAGCTTCCACTCGCGACAAACTGCGTGTATGTTTCCACCACGACCTTACTGGGAGGAGATTCCACCACTCCCAGCGTGACGACGCGTCGCAGCTCAGGCAGTCCCCCCGTCACCAGTGTCTCGACATGAGCAGTCAGCTTCCTCTGCCCGATACTCGCGGCGATGACCATCATCTTGCACGCTACACAATTAGCCTCGCTTCTTATAGAGGATCATATCAACACTTACAGCTCTGCGTCACGGCATTCTTCAGCTCCTCCGGCGTATAGTTGTTGTTCAACACCACCACAGGACATCCAATTCGAGCACCACCAAGGAAAACCTCGAGGTACTCGAAGCGATTACCCGCGATGATCCCAATACACTCGCCATGCTTGAAGCCGTTGGCCAACAGGGCACTTGCGACGGCTTTGCTTCGCTCGGCTAGCTGTCGGTAAGACAGTCGCACCGACTGCCAGGGGACAACCACGGCGATCTTATCCTGGTATTTGGCTTCTTGTTCCTTGATGAGTTCGGTGACGGTCTTGGACCAGAGGGCTGGCTCTTTGGAGCCGTGGACGAGGGATAGGGTCATGATGGGTATGCTTGATTCAACTCCACTATTTTTGCTCGATATTGCTAAACAGTAAACCCCTGTCTCATCTTATATGTTTACGAATCAACAGATATACTTCCCTTTCCCCCCAGCCAATACCCATCGCTCCGTTCCCCCCGCGTTGTTGGCTTCGGGCTTCGGTCCGGCTGTTGTTATACAGTGTACTATAGGAATCCGGGGAAGTCTGGAGAGAAAAAGTTACTTTACTCCGTAGTCCGTACTATTGCTGTTATTATTATCATTATTTCTTGTATTCTATTCTATTCTTCTCAATCAAAGTCGTCAAAATGTCCTCCTCATACCCTGTTCTTCCATCCAAGCTCAACCTTCGCAATCCCCAGTCCCAATCCAACCGGGAGAACTGGACTCCTCTGCTGGATCAGTATGAGGATTATCTGCAACAGGTGTCAGCCGAGGGAAATGAAGCTTCTCTCACTAGACACCAGGAAAGAGGACAATTACTGCGTGAGTGACTGCATGTATAATGGCCGAAGTCACGTGGCTGATTTTTCTTAGCCCGGGATCGCATCGCTCTTCTTCTCGATCAAGACTCGCCTTTTCTCGAATTAGGATCCTTTTGGGGGTTTAAGAATGAGGATTCTACTCCCTGCGGAAATCTGATCGCTGGAATTGGATGCGTTAGGTATGATCTAGAGATGAAAGTGATGGTGATGGCTCTGACAGTTACAGTGGCCGACCATGTCTGCTCATGTCGCATATTCCCACCCAGAGTGGAGGAGCTTGGAACGAGGTGACCGGTATGGATCTTGATCTTATACACGTTACAATCCATTGACAGAAACAGTCCTCAAGGTCAACCGTATGATGGAAATCGCCTTCGAAAACGACCTCCCGCTCATCTCCCTGGTCCAATCTGTATGCCCCTCCTCTCCGTCATATACTCTCCATCCTCACTGACCAATACTCCAGGCCGGTGTCTTCCTCCCCCAGCAATTCCGCGTCTTCCATAAAGGTGGCCAGCTCTTCCGTGAGCTCGCTGTCCGCACTCAACACGGCAAACCCTCCTGCGCCATCGTCTTCGGTTCCTCCACCGCTGGAGGCGCCTACCACCCCGCGCTGTCGGATTATACCATCTTCGTCGAGAACCAGGCCCAGGCGTTCCTGGGTGGTCCACCCCTCGTCAAAATGGCCACGGGAGAGACAATTGGCGCGGAGGAGCTGGGTGGTGCCAAGGTGCATGCGACGATAACGGGGTTGGCGGATCAGATGGCTGTTGATGAGTATGTGCTTCATGATTCTTTCGAGTGTCGCTAACAATGGTCAAGATTCGATGCGATTCAGAAAGCCCGCGAGTGGGTCGCGAGTCTCCAGGTGAAGGTCCCCAGAGGGCTGTCCGAGAAGATGACCGCCCTTCCTCCTCGCTATTCCATCGACGATGTCCTCTCCATCGTCAACCCGGATATCCGCAAGCCATTCGATATGACCGAGGTTGTCCTGCGTCTCGTCGACGACTCCCGTCTGTCTATCTTTAAGCCGAAATACGGTCCGAATATGCTGACTGCGTGGGCTCACATCATGGGTACGACCCCTCTTCCCTTGTCACAAAACAAATACTCACAATCTACCAGGCTTCCACTGCGGTATCATCGCCAACCAAATCTCCATCATCAACGCCACCGAAGCCGCGAAAACCGCCCAGTTCATCCGCCTGTGCAACCAACAGTACGTCCTACCCCTCCCCGATCTTGATTTAAACTAACAACAGCAGAAACATCCCCCTGATCTTCCTCCACAACGTCACCGGCTTCATGGTCGGCGCCAAAGCCGAACACTCCGCCATCATCAAAACCGGCGCCCAGCTCGTCTCCGCCGTCTCCACCTCCACCGTCCCCGCCATCTCCATCATCCTCGGCGCCTCCTACGGCGCAGGCAACTACGCCATGTGCGGCCGCTCCTACCGTCCCCGCTTCCTCTTCACCTGGCCCACGGGCAAATGCAGCGTCATGGGCGCCGAGCAGCTCGCCGGCGTCATGGAGAGTATTTCACGGGCGAGCGCCAGCGCGCGCGGCGAGAAGGTCGATGAGACTGAGGTCGCGAAGCGGGTCGAGGTGTTCCGTGACCGGGTGCTCCGGGATGCGGAGTGCTATTCGACAAGTGGTGCGGGTATTGACGATGGGGTGATTGATCCGAGGGATACGAGAGAGGTGTTGGGGATGTGTTTGGAGGTTGTTAATGGGGATGGACAGGGGGAGGGATGTAAAGTGTTGGCTAGAATTTAGATTTAGTATTTACTACATGAATATGACATTTTTTGAATCTATCTGTCTCACTCTCAACTTTTTTTTCACTTATTTTATTTATTCACATGTATAGTCACTATCCGTACTCACAACTTACCTCCGTCTGGGGAATCTGGGGAACGGACCGGGCCAACTGGCAACCCCCCAACCCCGGACCCGGACCGAACCTCGGATTACCCCATATTGTACAGATTATCAAGAGAGAAAAACATAAAAGAAGATATGAGGAGTTCAGAAACGAACAATCAAAAGTTAAAGACATAGAAGTCAACTTGGTATTCACTATGACATCCCATGCAGCACCCCTCAGACCCCCCCTCTACCTCCCCCCCTCCCAACAGATGCCACCGGCAAACCCAAGATCCAAAAGGTCCTGGTCGCGAACCGAGGCGAGATCGCCTGTCGAGTGATTTCCACCTGTCGGAAGCTGAACTTGACTTCTGTGGCGGTTTATGTTGAAGAGTGAGTCCCAGACCCCAGATGGAGGATGTTCCCGCTGAGATGTCGATAGGGATGCACAGTCCCGACACGTCCACGACGCAGACGAGGCCGTGAATATCGGTAGTATCGATGCCTCGACCACCAACCCCTTCCTGGATATCGAGCTGCTGGTGCGCACGGCCGTGGCCGCCGGCGCCCAGGCCATCCACCCGGGCTACGGCTACCTCAGCGAGAACGCGACGTTCGCGGACCGCGTGCGGCAGGCTGGGTTGATTTTCATCGGCCCCTCTGCGGCGGCGATGTCGACGCTCGGCGATAAGCGGTCCTCCAAGGCGTATCTGAGTGCCCATGCCCCTGACGTGCCTCTCATCCCTGGCTTCTCGGGGTCTAGTCAGAATGTCGAGGATCTGGAGCGTGCGGCGGCGGAGATTGGATTCCCGGTGATGCTGAAGGCGTCGGCGGGTGGTGGTGGGAAGGGGATGCGGATTATCCGTCAGGCGTCGCAGCTGCGGCAGGAGTTGGAGCGTGCGCAGTCCGAGGCGCAGCGCTCGTTCGGGTCTAGTGATTGTATCCTGGAGAAGTATATTGAGGATAGCAAGCATGTTGAGATTCAGATCCTGGGCGATAGCCATGGTGAGGTGGTCTCGCTGTTTGATCGGGATTGTTCCGTGCAGCGCCGCCATCAGAAGGTCATCGAGGAGACGCCGTGTATGTTCCTGAGCGAGGAGACCAGGGCGCAGATGGGCGCCACGGCCGTCCGGATCGCGAAGCTCATCGGGTACGAGAATGCCGGGACCGTCGAGTTCGTCGTCGATGTCTCCACGGGGAAGTTCTACTTCCTCGAGGTCAATGCCCGGCTGCAGGTCGAGCATCCCATCACCGAGGAGGTCACCGGGGTGGATCTGGTTGCGCTGCAGCTCTTCGCCGCGGCGGGTGGCAGCCTGCGCACTCTCCCCGCGATGCAGAACCTGACGCAGACCGGCCATGCCATCGAGTGCCGGCTGTGCGCGGAGGATCCCCAGCGCGATTTCTTCCCGGAGCATGGCAAGGTGCATCTCTGGCTTCCGGCCAAGGGCGTCCTGGCCCCCGGGAGAGATGTGCGCTACGAGACCGCCGTCACCTCCAACTCGTCCGTGTCCATCTATTTCGACTCCATGATCGCCAAGTTGATCGTGTGGGCGCCCACCCGGGCTATGGCCATTGACAAGATGCTTAAAGTGCTCGCCAACACCGCCTGCGTCGGCGTCAAGACCAACCAGCTCTTCCTCCAGCACTGTCTGCTGGCCTCGGCTTTCCGTGATCCTGCCTATACCACCTCCTTCATCCCGACCAACTTGAACCAACTCCTCCAGTGCCCGGCAGATATCAACCCCCCGGACATCCGGACTTTGTCAGTTATACCATCCCTGTACCTGCGGAAGCTCGCGGCTAGCCCAACAGGCAAGAGACCATTCCAGTCTGTGCGAAGACAGTTCCGAAATCAACGACACGACCCGGTAAACGTCCACTGCGACGTCGTCAAAGCGATCGACTGGCCTTACAAAACGGACCAATCCGAGGACCCCGTGCTCTGCCTGTGGAGGGGATCCGACGGTACCTCAGAGCAGGTACACCTCGTACCCATCCATCCCGACACCAAGCCAGAAATCGCAGACCTATCGCCCGCGAAACAGGTCGCATATCAGTACAACTCCATCAGCAATACCCTTCGCAAAGGGGACGCAGCTCTCGGACCGCTATTGCGCATCAGCGTTGACCAATGCGAACCTCTATCCGACTCATCAACGGCAGCCATGGCCGTCTCCATCAACGGATTCAAAACCGTCGCTTATGTAGTCATCCCCTCCAACCGGATCCTCCCAGCCAGCCAGCTCAACCAGACCCAACGGATCTATTGCCATTTCCCCGCCATCGGGACGAGTGTTGAGTTCGAGCGCTCCAGTCTCCTCTCGTACTGCGAGAGTGTGCGGACCGAAGCCAAGGCTCAATCTGCCGGCGAGCAGAAGACGGTTCTGGCGCCGATGCCGTGTAAGGTTCTGTCGGTGTTGAAGAAGAATGGTGATGAGGTGAAATCCGGGGACAGTGTGATGGTCATCGAGAGTATGAAGATGGAGGTCAGTATTTCGGTGTCTGCGGATGGGAAGTTTGAGACGAACTGGAAGAAGGGGGATGCGGTTGATGAAGGGGTGATTCTTTGCTCTGTTTTGTAGTTGAGATTGTATATCATAATCAAGGACATGACTATTCTGATTAGATTGAGAGGAGACCCTATTCAGTAGGTGAAGCTATTCAGGTCCATCCCAGTATTACTCAGGCTTGATCTCACCAACAGACTATTCGACCATCTTTTGATGTAGTTATCGAGGTGAAAGTGATTCCGAAGATATTTAATTCTGGAGAAAGTGATGACTTTGTCTGGACTTGAGAGAAGATAGAGCTGTTGACTATGCCTGAAATACAAGGCAGATAAGGCATCTATTCAATTTAAAACTTCAAATCACAACTTGCTACTCTTCAACTTCTTCATCGCAATCATCTCCTGTTTCACAGCCAACTCGGAGAGAATCTCCTCACTTCCACCACCAACAACCATCACACGTACATCGCGACTGATCTGTTCGACGCGAGCTCCCCGACCATCCTTCGAGTACCCAAGTCCTCCCATCACCTGCTGCGCCTCACGGTTGACCGACTCCAGCGTCCGTCCCGCAAGAATCTTGAGACTGGCGAACAAACCTCCCATTCGCGCATCGACGCCCTGTTTCTTCGCGGTCTCCGACATGTACACCAGCTGTTCCATCCAGGCATACGCCGAGTCGAGACTGCGCGCCATGGCGCTGAACTTGGCGCGGATCACTTGGTTCTCGATGAGTTTCTTTCCAAAGGTTTCGCGGGTGATGGCGTGCATGTACGCGTCTTCTGCGCAGACGCGGGCCATGCGGAGACTGGTGCAGGCAAGCCAGAGTCGTTCGTGGTTGAAGTCTGACCCGGTTAGCAGGGTTTCTTTTGCAGTGGTGGAGGGTCAACTCACTGTTCATGATAATTCCAAATCCCTTGTTCTCTTGTCCAAGGAGATTGGCGACAGGGACCTTGACCTCGTCGAACTCGATGTACGTCGAACCTATACACCATCAGTACCCGGTTGACAAGGCGGGTTGTGTATACGTACCACTGGCAGTAACGCCCGAGTTGTTGATCTTCCTGCAGGTGACTCCAGGCGCTTTCATGGGGATGATCAATGCCGAGATACCCTGTGTTCCTTCTCCTCCCGTTCGTACCGCAGCCGTGCAGTAATCCGCGAAGATACCGTTCGTGATCCACTTCTTGGCGCCGTTGACGATATAGTAATCCCCGCGTCTTTCAGCCGTGGTGGTGATACCAGCGACATCGGATCCAGCTATGAGATATTAGCGATAGCCAGGAATAGGAACAGATATTCATACCGTCAGGCTCAGTCACACCAAGACAGAATCGAATCTTCCCCTTCATCAAATCCGGCAGAAACCGTCTCCTCTGCTCCTCGTTGCCAAAGTTGATCACTGGGGGTCCACCGATGGAGTTTCCACATCCAAGGGCCCAGATGACTCCCAAGTATCCGCATCGCGCAATCTCATCGATGACAATCAAGTCGTGGAATCCGTCCCATTCGGTAGGTTTGATATCGGCAGGGAGGCGCTGGCCTTCAAGGTAGCCGGTGGCCAGGGGGAATGGAGTTACGGCTGTGTATCCCAGTTCGGAGTGGCGTTGTTGGGCCTATGATAGATGATCAGTGATCGTCTATAGAAAAGGGTTGGCGACCTACCTCTGCAGGTACGAATCCTTGCTTCTCCCACTCTTCGCAAAACGGAGCGATGTGTGTGTCTACATACTCTCTGACCTCCTTTTGCAGCCGTCGGTGGGACTCGTTGTAGTAGGGACTGATGCCGCGGTTGAGCCACAGGGGGTCAGCGAAGGGGGTAGCGGTCCAAGACATTCTATAACAGTCTCGTCAGTGATGTTCTCCCAGCAGAGTGTATGCGTCTTACTTGTGTTGTTACAGATATTGCTAGTGATGGGACAATTCAATCTAGCAATGGTGGATATGTTCGAGTCAAGCAGCATCAACTCTGTGAACAGCAGACCTTGCGATTCTATATGGATCATCCCAACTAATCATTCAGTTTCCCCGGACCGTGTCTTTCGTATCGCTGTCTGAATGACCCAACGGCGTTCGGACCGCAGGCGGGGATCAACCCCGGACCGCAGGTTCACTTTGATTACGCCGAGGTTGACTGGCAACTGGTTAACTTGATGTACAGAGTAGAACTGCTTGTCTTTGAGATGACATTAATTGCTGGGATATCTTTTGCGATATGGATGCTCCGTAGATATGTCTCATGATGTTGGTATTGCCTTCATCGGATGAATATGTATGCTCACCACGCAACTTCAAGGTCATACTCCATTTCCTCCTTCTATGAGACATTATAACTAGCAATTCTCATCCTTACTCTACACTTGCATCTTTACTCAGTTACTCGTACTGATCAAAGCTATTTGGCTCTGTCAGGGCTCAGGGCTAGGGCAATGAACTAGTCCGAAATCAGAAACCTGATGCCTGAGAGCCTGGGAGCCTTGATGCCTTGATGCCTTGAGATGTTCACTTTGGCTTCATTTTCAACCAACAACACCATCAATCTATCATCATCAGTCATATTTCCAATTTAATCGTGTCTAATGAGTAACGAATAACGACACTACCTTATGCCAGCTAATACTAGCATTTAGTAATAACTCCTGCCAACCTGTCAATGTCATCCATTGGCCATACTGCCCGCTCAGCTCCCTTCTCCTCAGTCCAGACTCGATTTAATCAATCAAGATTCATGAAAGAAACCAGGATCATGATCCAAAGTAGCAACTTCCATATCTTCTCCACCAGTTGGAGGCCAGTTTCTCCTGCATCTGGAAGATCTCCTGCACCTTTTCCCTTTCCGAAGTGCCCGGATGATGCTGTTGGCAGGAACAAGGTGAATGTCATTCTGGCTTGATTCACTCGTCTTCCTCGGTTGGGGCAGCAACTATAAGAGTTCACGCAGCTGCCTGGATCTTTTATCTCTCACCAAGATATCCAACTCAAGGTCAAAATGGAGCTTTGGTATCTAGCTCTTTTGCTACTCATCTTGCAAGCCTTCGCGGTTCCTTTGCATCCCAATGGGTGCAAAGCCCCCGGAGGCCCGTTGAAAACCCTGCAAGTCTTGAAGTACAACAATTTGGGTCCTGAGAACAACGGAACCGCAGCGGTCTTGGTTTATGATCGAGTCGATTACGCCCAGGCTCAAGTGCAGTGTACCGCCATCGGGGAGAGTCTCTATCCCATGTGTGACGCGTCCGAGAATAACCGCACTGAACTGCAGTACCAGTTCGACTACCTTGTTTACAATCGCGATCTCCATAGGAACGGCCAGGTGTGGGTTGCCAAAACCTCGTCCGAGGACTGCTCTGCCTATTCCTACCGTCGCAAGGAGATCGTCAATGTACCCTGTCACCTGCAGCTTCCCGCGCTTTGTACGTCCAAGGTCCCTCCCACCACCGACGCCAACAGAGCTGTGGTCGAGTCCTCGAAAGTCTCTGTTGGGTTTGAGGGTTACACCTGGACCGGTTCTCGGGATGCACGCTCCTTCCGATTCGTGGGTGTTCCCTTTGCCAACCCTCCCGTCCAGGACCTGAGGTTTGCGCCGCCGCAGCCGTACAGTGGTCCCAAGGATATCGATGCCACGAAGTTCTCCGATTCCTGTATCCAGTCCGTGTCCAGCTTCGGTACCCTGGGCAACGGTGGCATTTCCGAGGATTGCCTCTACCTCAACATCTTCACGCCTGTACTGCCCGCGAATGCCCGCAGAAACCGTGCGCGCAAGCCGGTGGCGGTGTACTTCTACGGCGGCGCGTTCACCAAAGGCAGTGCGTCCATGATCGATTACGATGGGGGCAACTTTGCGAGCCGGAACGACGTCGTGGTGGTGACGGTCAACTACCGGGTTGGCGCACTGGGCTGGCTGTCGACCGGAAACCTCACCACCGGAAGCTACGGCACAAGAGACCAGATCTTGGCGCTGGAATGGGTCAACAAGTACATTGAAGCGTTTGGCGGAGACCAGTCCCGCATCACGATCTTCGGCCAGTCGGCAGGAGGCCAGAGCGTCACGGCCTTGCTCTCCTCCACCGCAGCCAAGGGACTATTTTCAGGAGCGATCGTCCAGTCGGCGCCTTTCGATCTGCCTTGGTTTACGCGCAGGGTGTACGCGGAACTCATCGCGCCGGAGCTCGCCAAGGGAGTGGGCTGCGGGCAGGGCCAGGCCGTGTCCGAACAAGAACTGCTGTCCTGCCTGCGCTCGGTGCCCGCATTGGCCTTCCTGGACAACACAACCAAATTCAAGTCGGCCATCTCGGCCGTGAACAAGAAAGTCGCCGACGGATTCCTCCACATCACCGGCCTGCTCGCCTCGATCGAGCCCCTGATGCCCATGGTCGATGACTCGGGCAGCGGCGTCATCGACGACCAGTTCCACACCCTGCTCGCCACCAACGCCCTCCCCAACCGCGTCCCGACCATGTTCACCACCGTCACCGACGAAGCCGCCCTCTACGTCGGCCAATACGTCCCCGCCCTCGGCGCAACCGCCGCAAACCTCAACCTCCTCTTCAACATCGCCTTCCCCGCAGACCTGGCCAAGGCCCTCGCCGCCTCCAACGCCTTCCCCCTCAACCCCTCCGACCCAGACACCGTCCGCAACGTCGGCGCCCAAGCCCTCACCTACAGCGAATGGACCTGCCCACAGGCCCACCTCCTCGCCAACGGCGGCGCAGCCACCTTCCCCGCCCTCTACGAAGTCGAGATCATCCACGGCCACGTGCAGACAACCACAGACGTCCCCGCCATCTGCTCGCCTAACTCCAACTACAACGCCACCTGCCACTCCGCCGACGTCCTCCCGGTCTGGGGCACGCTGAACGCGAAATCTTCCCACGTCGACCCTTACTACTCACCCGCTGATATTCTGCATTCGCAGCTCCTCCACGACGTCTTCGCCGCCTTCTTCCGCTCCCTCGACCCGAACCCGGACCCGGATCTGCTGCGTATCCGTGGGCCCGCGTATGCGTCTACATACAACATTTTTGGAACGGGATACTATATACCGGAGTATCGCGACGAGGGGAATGTCAGTTTACTGGATTTCCCGCCGAGCTGGACGCAGAATCCTTACGTGACGGAGAAGTGTAGCGTGTTTGAGGAGTTTGGGTTTACGTTTGAGAGAGCGTCGTTTACTTAGTGTACTTTGCAAGATAGTACGGAGTACATCTTACCAGTTGTAGGTGAGGGTAATACTTAATGTAATCAATAATCATATCCAATCTGGGTATCCTATTCTGAACTCTGAAGCTGAAGCTATCCAAGTGAAAATCAACGTCTAACCTCCCACGCCTATATCCGGGAAATCTGGCCATATTTAAAATCATAGAAATAACGTAAATGATAAATCAACCCAAAAAACAGAAAAGAAAAGATCATAACATCGTAATTCATATCTCATATCCCATACTCATAGAGGATGAGAATGAAGATAAGGAGAATATCACCGCTCATACACCGATCGCCTCCCCGATGGAGATGGATATTCCATATCCACAACACTAACAGGACATCTCTTCCCGCCCCCGCCGGATTGAGTTTGAGAGACGCGCGCTCGGTATGCCCCGCGGTAACTCCCTCGGTCGATATAATCCGTGCTATGTCTGCGGTAAGTCTCGTGGGGATGGAGGGTGTAGATGCGTGGGTCGTGAAAGACGGGTTCGCGGAATCGGATGTTTGACCGCGGTGGGAGATCTTCGTATGTTCGTGGTTTTCGCCGTGCGCTGTCGGAATCGTACTGTCGTGTTGGGCCCGCGCCCCGGCCTGGGCTCGGGCCTGCGGTGGGTGTCTCCCGGTATGTGTGTCGTCGGTGTGCGTCGGCGGAGACGTCGCGGTTTGGTCGTCGGGCGTAGGCTTCGTGGGAGTGTCGGCGGGTGTGGGATGGGTGTGGTGGGGAGAGGTTGCGGCGGGGGCGGTTGGTTTGTGGTTGTGGGTGGGTGGGTGTTCCTGAACCTTCGGATGATGCGTCTGAGGTATCTTGGCCCGGGGGAAGTTTGGAGTTTGCTGTGGCGAAGGATTTGGCCCGTTCGCGGCCGCGGGTTTTGGTCGACTGTCCTCGCAATGGTGGCGATGGGGCGCGAGGGGAGACGAACTCCGGCGAGTCCTCTGCACGTGGGAAGTTGGTCGATTTGACTCTGCGGGTGGAGGGTCGGTATTCGGCGCTGCGGCGTTGAGTATGTCGACTTTCTGCATCCATGTGTCGGTGGGTCTGTGTCTGGTCTTCCTGCTCGGAGGATGCATCCTTCTGGTTGAATACGGAGTGGTATGTGTGGAAGTTGGGCGGGGAGGACCGCTGCACGTTCTTCCTCCAGTAATCGAACTCGAAGCGCCGGCTCACCCCCTCATGCCACTCCACCATCTCCGGGTCGGGTTCTGCGGGAAAGGCGTCTCGGGGGATGGACTTGGGGAAGACTCCCCCGTTGGGATTTTTGATGTCCCAAAGGCTCACGGCGTTTCGTAGATACTGTGCGTGCTCGTCCGGGTCCAAGAGAAGCTGAATGGTCTGCCATCGTACGAAGCCGTTGGGCTGCAATGCCGGGATGGAGGGGGGTTTGAAGGGGTCGTTCGAGGGTTGGATACTGTGGAAACATCCAAGACGCTGGTAGATGAACGACAATGCTGACGGCTTCGTTTCGAGAAAGAGAACGTCGTAATTGCCGCCGACCTTGCGATAGAAGGCCGCCATTCGGTCCGGGGTGAGGTCGGTGGTCGCATATTCATCAAAGCTGACCTAGGGACATCAGAAACGCGTTCATAAAGGAGCAACACATCTAACCATCAACTGAGCAATCCCCAAACACAGCTGTTCAAGTAACGGGGTAGGACTCTTATCAGGGTTGATCAACACTCCCCAGGAATTAACGCCCGCGTTGGCATTGTGGGCGGAGGACATGACCGGGTGGATGATGAGAGCCACGGCGACGGAGGTAGAGGGGTGAAGATAGCGAGGGTATCGTCAATAACCCTTCATCTGTACATATTCCAGAGTACAAGTATGGAAATGCTGCAACAAAGGAACACCGTCAGTGCGTTGAAGCGTTGAACCATAGGCAGGCAACAGCTTACAGCGGTCAGGCACACATTCATTGAGCTCCACTGTGGGCGCCTGAAAGCATTTGGTTTGTTGACACGAAGCCAGCTCAATCCGCCTCATCTGCAATCGAATATCGAACAGATAAGATCATCAATTTGATTGATGGGGAGGTGGGAAGAGTCTGCATGATGCTGTTTTGGTTCTTGGAGTCTTGTCTGGGTTGTGGCCTGAATGCCTGACCCTGTGGTCTGTGACCAGTAAGAGTATTTCGTACGGAATAGTTGCATGAATATGAGGAATTAATCAAATGATAATCTTCTAGAAAACCATTAACTATGATAAATCACTGTAGATAAATAATACTCTGTAGTATGGAATATGGATGTGATGTACTTCGTCGACAGTGTTATGTTCCCCGAGTACTACGGAGTATATATAAGAAACTGTTGAGATCAAGTACAAGTTTATCAATTTGAGGGTCAATAACTGTAAATCTTTATATCTCAGTTTGTAGGGAGTATGGAGTATGGATACTGTTGTCTATTCATAAATCCAGCTCAAAATCCACAAATTACTCTGAAAGCTGGCATATCAGAACCTGTCTAAAACTCGTTGCGTAGATTAATCTGTCATAAAATTGTCTGCTTCTGATTGGCTGAGTTGGATTAGTCCGCTGTTTCCAATCTAACTTTTAAATGCCCCGACCATTCCAGCCAACTGGTTTGTCCCATCAACAACATGAATAGTTGCATACTCGCAATGGCCTTCTTCATCCAGTCAGGATTCCTCCTAGCCGTCTTATTTTGTGTTTAGGTTCTTCTCTTATTCTAATCCATCTTCCCTATCCTATATCTGGCCAGAATTTACCATACTGTGTTCAATCGTCGGTTTTGATCTCCGAGAAGCTTAATGGCAATCCCTTCGAACACCCACCAACAATCCATTATACTGCAAGATGACACTCGTGAGGGATCCAATGTTTTGGAAGCGCTTTACGTATGCAGTTCATCGAGATAAGGAAGCAAAACCTGCATCAGAAAGACGTATGTGAACGTCGCCTCCGTCCTTCTCAGTTGGATAGCTAACCGGAAAAGGGACTACATCCAGAGTCTGTATCGAACGAAGCGACGAACTGTCTTCCATGACTTATCTTTCTGGCTATGGCTGAAGCTTCAGCACCGTGCCGCAACATTTGAAGGCGAGACAAGGTCTTGTATGTTCCCACCAAGCCGGCTCAGCGAAGTTCGAGTGCCAGGTGCCGGTCCAAGTGTCTATATTCGACTCATTCTGCCGATTATATGGTTACATACCATGTAACATAATCACAAGCAAGTAAGTTGCCTCATACAGTCTGAAACAGTTGACACAAGGCATATGATCACATTCAACTTTAGGATGGGCATGTAGTACCTTGTTTAACCTTCAGATGAAGAGAGGACAGCAAGGTTCATCTACATGTGAAGATGCTGGATATATAAACGATGAGGATTCTCTTTAATTGACACAGTCCCTCTCTACAGACTTCAGCTTTAAACCATTGCTACTTACATCTAAAGATGAACAACATGTTGTCTCTTGCTCTTGCTTGTGGTGTGTCTTACCCTTTCTTTATGTCCTTGTCTCTGCTAACTTCATCAGTTATTCTGGTTTCCTCAAGGTGCTACCAAACCAAGGCGAGTCCTACAGATCAAAGCATCGCCGACGCTTCTGCTTTTGAATGTCTTCCAGGACTTGGATGGAAAGCTGTAAGCTTGAGAATACCATTGGCCTCTTATCCTCATCAAACAGTTCAATAATGAATATTGCCACCAAACAGTGTTCAGTTAATGAAAAGTGCTGCTGGTTCAAATGTGTCGATGTCAATTCCAATCCCTTCAATTGCGGAAAATGTTTCAAACATGTGAGTTACCTTAACCTAGAGTTGATGTCAGCACTGACCCTCCATTACAGTGCAAAGGAAATAGACCGGATTGCTGTGCTGGAATCTGTGTGAATACACAGACAGATGAGTTCAATTGTGGTACATGTGGAAATCAAGTAAGTTAACAGCATCAGTCCTAGATGGGTTGTTTTCATACTCGATGTAAGTGTTATATCTAACATATATCCCTTCACAGTGTCAACCCCCTACACCAGATTGCTGCTTTGGAGACTGTGTAGACACAGAGACAGATGAGCTTAACTGTGGTGCATGTGGAATTCAAGTAAGTCAACAGCTTTCTGTCCTAAATGAGTTACTTTATATCTAATATAACATATCTAACATATTCTCTTTAACAGTGCACTGCTCCTACACCAGACTGCTGTGCTGGAGACTGTGTAGATACAGAGACAGATGAGTTTAACTGTGGTGCATGTGGAATTCAAGTGAGTTAATAGCTCTGGATTTGTTAACATGATATCTAATATATCTTCTAGTGCACTGCCCCTACACCAGATTGCTGCTCTGGGGACTGTGTAGATACAGAGACAGATGAACTTAACTGTGGTACATGTGGAAATGAAGTAAGTTAATAGCTATGAGATCTTAACATGATTTCTAATGTGTATCTTCTAGTGCACTGCCCCTACACCAGATTGCTGTGCTGGGGACTGTGTAGATACACAGACGGATGAGCTTAATTGTGGTGAATGTGGAAATCGAGTAAGTCAATGTCTCCTAATGCATTCTCTTATACTGTCTGCGACCTGTGTCTAATTATCCATTCTGCTTTAGTGTCCTGGTAACGACGAATGTAGCGCTGGTGTATGCTGTCCAAGAGGACATGCGTTCTGTCAATTCGAAGGCCCTCTCGGTGGATGCGTGAGTTGTCCAGAAATCCTATGGTTATAACCCATGGAAGTTGCTGATTTCAATTATATAGTGCAATGGCGTGTCCGATAAATGTACAGCAAATGGCTGCTGTCCAGTCGGACGTGTGTGTGCTGTCAGTGACACTGTCCCAGATGCTCAGAAGATTTGTGTAAGTCATCCTGATAGTCTAAGTTATGTGCCATTTACTGATCTATATAATAGTGCCCCAATGCTGCGTCATGCCAGATTGTTAATGGTGTACCCGTGTGTACTTAGGGTCAACTACAAGTGGAAAGAGGATCAGGATTTGAAGCTATTCTACTCGTATACTTCATATATGCTATGCAATATGCTATTCTACGCTATCCTAAGAAGATCTCGGTGTTTTGTCCGCTTTGATGAACCGCATGGACTTTCCTAATTGGTTATGCTGGCTGGTCACGTGTCCTGGCTCTCTTTGCTTAAATTGTTCCAAGTGAGAGACCAATTCCCTATCATCATCATTCATCAGAAAGAATACGAAACCTCAGTTCAATCTTCAAGTCATTGCTGCTATCAATCAGTCTACCATCAGTAACACAGGCACAGGATTCGACCAAAGCTCCGACGCTTATCACCGGTCTTACTCTTACTGTGTTCCTCTTATCGCTCTTCTCCGCATTGTTTTCCCCGCATATAAATACCATCTACATCCCCTGCGCCATTTATCTTCTGACCTTATTCCTCCTTGTATAGTCCTCAATATGCTTCCTCCATTTGACTACTTTACATATCGTCGGGTCCGGTAAGTCCTTATCAACCTGTCTACCACCCACTCGTCTCACTTCTATCAGGGACCTGAAGAGAAAGGAACGGGCCGCCCGTTTCGCACGTCTTCCCCCGGGGTACCACATGGCCTTTACAGCAATCGATAAGGCTATCATCAACAAACCGATTGAAGAGCTGGTCGAGTCAGTGCACAACTCCTCCCTCTCGCCAACAGATGTGCTTCACACATACGGCAAGGTGGCCGTCAAGGCCCATGAACGCACGAATTGCGTGACGGAGCTTCTTCTACCCGAGGCAGAGACTTGGGTCCAGTCAGAAGTAAATCTCAAGGGTCCGTTGGCGGGTATCCCCGTCTCCTTG
This sequence comes from Aspergillus cejpii, assembly GCA_004769165.1. NCBI lineage: Eukaryota > Fungi > Ascomycota > Eurotiomycetes > Eurotiales > Aspergillaceae > Aspergillus > Aspergillus cejpii. The sequence goes on from SMSW01000007.1 coordinate 1,035,739, forward strand.
AAGGACTCGGTGCATGTCAAGGGGTTTGACGCCTCCGTCGGGTATGCACGGATGGCGGGGAAGCCTTCTCTCGAGGATGGGCCGATGGTGAAGCTATTGAAAGATGCCGGTAGGTGCTTCAGACCAGCGGATTGCCATCATTTCGGCTAACTTTATCAGGTGCCGTCCCCTATGCCAAGACGGCATTGCCCGTAACGCTTCTCTCCTTTGAATCCTTCAACGGCCTCTGGGGCCGGTGTTCGAACCCGCATAATCCTGCGTACTCCCCCGGTGGGTCGACTGGAGGGGAAGGTGCCTTGCTTGCTCTCGGTGGCCGTATTGGTATTGGCTCTGACGTTGCGGGCTCGGTTCGTGTGCCTGCAGCCTGGAGCGGTATCTATTCCCTGCGTTGCAGCACCGGCCGCTGGCCCAAGGCTGGTGTCAGCACCAGCATGGCGGGTCAGGAAGGTGTGGCCAGCGTCTTCAGTCCAATGACTCGCACATTAGACGATCTCGCCTACTTCACTCGAGCTATTATCAGCATGCAGCCATGGAAGTATGACAACACCGTCCATCCCATCGCTTGGCGGGATGCAGAGGAGAAGGAAGCGCAGACGAAAAAGCTGCGAATTGGACTGATGTCTACGGATGGTAAGGAGTCTGAATATCTTACGAGACCAAATACTAACTCCACAGGCGTCGTTCCCCCCACACCGGCAATCAGCCGTGCCATGTCTACCACCGCCGCAGCACTCATCGCAGCCGGCCACACTGTCACCGAGATCACACCCCCGGCAAACGCCGACCCCTTCACCGGCCTTGACCTCGCCTCCCAACTCCTCAACTCCGATGGCTGCATTACCTTCAACTCCCACCGCTACACCTTCGAGCCGTCTGACCCAGGAGCAGCGCAACTCACCCGCGTCGCCAAACTCAGCAGGCCCCTCCGCTACCTCTACTACCTCTACATGCGCTACATCCGGCGCGACTCCAAATGGGCCACGCTAATCCGCAGCTTCAACCACAAGTCCGCCGCGCAGCAGTGGAAGCTCGTGGCGCGGCGCGAGGCCTTCCGCGCCACCTGGCACGCCTGGTGGGACGCCGAGCCCCAGCGGTACGATTTCATCCTGTGCCCTGTCAACGCGACCCCGGCCCTGCCACACCAGGCGATGCACGACGCCGTGTCTTCGTGCGGGTATACCTTCCTCTGGAACCTACTAGATTACTCCACCGGCGTGCTTCCTATCTCGCATGTGGATGCGAAGAAGGACGCGCTAACAGCGCCGTATAAGACCGTACTGAAGCGACTGGGTGCCAACCATGCCATTGCGCGCGGGGCGTGGAAGCATTACGATGCGGCGAAGATGGCAGGGCTCCCGACTGCGGTGCAGGTCGTGGGGAGGCGGTGGCAGGAGGAGAAGGTCCTGGGGTATATGGTTGCTGTTGAGAAGGCATTGGAGGAGTATTATGATGCTGAGACCGGAGAGGGGGGGAAGTATAAACTGCTTGAGATTGATTAGCTTGTATCTACATCATGACAGAGTACAGAGTACCTTTGATCCTACAACAACCTCAAGCCGAGAAATTTTGTCAATCACAGATGGATGCTCAAATGCCGTTGAATGGATAATTTTCAACCTGAAATAATCATAATACTGAATATCTGGTCAAATCCTGGCAGAAGTCATTTCTGCTTTGGGGCCGATGATCTCCGGTCACGGGGTTTTCTCTGAGAGCTGAACAGAGAGAACTGGAGACTGGAGAGATCATTATTCCTATCTCAATACAACCACTACAGCTACGATTCATCTCTTTCCCATCTCTCATTCTTCTTCTCATCATCATTCTCTGCTTACAATCTCAGATCCCGTCTATTTGGAGTCACCACCCGTGTCCCTATCCACATCCCACTTCGATCCCCCTCATAGTCAATCGCAACACCCGACAATCGGCCCATCTTTCCGCCCCAATTTCTCTTCTGAAAATGAGACCCCTTGCGCAAAACTAGAAACACCATTTGAACTCCTGGAAAGGATGCGGTTCATGCCACCCGCGCTGCACTATCACGATCTTACCACCTTGGACGGGTTAATGGGACAAGGTGGCGATGCCGTCGAGTAAGGGTGGTAAAGGGCGGAAAAAGGATTCGATCCATTTCGTCAATGCCCGTCCAACTTCAGAGACCGAAAGACTCAGGATCCAGCGATTGGTACGGGCCCATGTTGGGAAATGGATCTCCGACCAGACCAAGGACCGTTCCGCGGCAACAGAGTCTTCGGACCCCGGCCAGAATGAGAAACCCGGGGATCGGGATCCAGCGTCGCAGCACTCGCAGCTTGTGGATTTCGAACCAGAAGAACCGCTTTTCCCTTCCTCTTCGCCGTCGGACCGTTCGTCGCGCGAATCTCCCGAGTCGACTAGCTCTCAGTCTCAGACCTTTTCGCTCTCCATCGGATCGGCTTCGCATGCGGTGGTGCCAGTGCCTCCTGTCCAAGATCAGGTTCATTCCCAGGATGATGTGGAGGAAATCGATCGATGCGCTCCTGGGTGCGGTACTGGTCCGTTGGTAGCGCACTCTGCGACCCAAGAAAGTGTTCCTGGTACCGGTTCGATCTTTAGGGCCATCGGCGCCAGTGTCTTCGATCCCTTTCACTCCTACCCATCGCATTATACACCAGAAGCGATCCATGCCTGCGAAAAATACTGTTAGTCTGTGGATCTGTTTCTCATGTCAAATGCTGATTTGAGCAGGTATCGAGGTTCTCTGGCCCGGTCTCACCCCCGACACCCCCAGAAGACCCGGCATCTCTGCCACCAAAAGCTGGTTTCCTCTTTCCATGACCGATCCTACGTTATTCACGGCCTTTCTGTTTGGTTCGCTCTCGCATCAGCGTTGTGAGTGGGTCAATGGGCGCATCCCGGACGGGGCATTTCGGCCGCGAGATCAGCGACTTCTGCAGCAGTGTGAATATGAAACCATCAAATTGATCAACAATGCACTCAATTACCCGAATCGCGCCATCAGCGATGCTACGGTTTTGAGCGTTATGTGTATGGTGCATAATATCGCCGACGACAATGATCGACGGCGCAGTCTAACCACTCCATTCACGCCGCCCTTGACGCGTTTGCAATGGCTCGATGTCTACGCAAGTCTACCACCGAATCTTGTTCATCTGCAGGGATTGGTCGAGCTTATCAGAATACGGGGCGGTTTAAACAATATCAAGCTTCCTGGGGCGGCCCCTGTCCTATCTTTGTATCTCACCTATTTCCCATATTTCGTTGAAGCAGGCTAACGGCGATCAGCTCGGCAATCTTAACTGCAAGCTGCCTCCTTTCGCCTTCCATTTTCCCATATATACCTCTCGACGAGGCCCGCCAGGGCCTTACATTACAACAACTACTTGGATACAGCTCCGAGGATGTGGAGCTCGGATTCGGTCGATTATGCGAGATTGGATTCACCGTCGAGATGGCGGACGTCTTCCAAGCTCTGCGGGCCTACACGAACACCGTCATCGAACACATGAAGGGCTCCCACCCCAACCCGGATCTCTCCCTGCTATGCGACCAGCGCAACCTGGTGCAGTGGCATCTCTTAACCCTCCCCGCGGCCAGCAACCTCGCTGGCTACTTCCCCCACCACCACCAAGAAACCATCTACGAAGCCTGCCGCCTCGCCGCCCTCATCTACGCCGTCGGCGTCACCTTCCCCCTCCCATCCCAATGCACCCCGCTCCCGCGCCTCGCCACACTCACCCAGGAAACCCTGCAGACTCCCGAGTCCTCCGTCTGGGCCCGTCCCCTCGCCCGTCTGGCCCTCCTCTGGGTCCTCACCCTCGGCGGCATCGCCGCCCACAATCAGCCCGAACGGGTCTGGTTCGTCCATTCCCTCGGCCGTGCCGCGGCGCTTAATCGCGTCTACGCCTGGTCGGACCTGAAGAGTATCCTGGAGCTCATGCTTTGGTATGACGCCGCCTGTGACCGGGCGGGGTATACCCTGTGGATTGAAGTGGCTGCATTGGGTATTTAGGGGTTGGGTTGTGGCGTTTTATGTTCAGGATTGGGATATGGATTGGGATTTGGATTGGCGTATGGTTCATGATATTCTAGGGATGGTATATACCATAATATACACACAATAAGTATTGAAATTCGTGCACTCGAAACCATAGTCATACGAAAGACTCCCGCCGCAACAGCGGCTCACGTTCCCCCCCCTCACCAACCACATCACCCGAGACACATCCATGGTCATTCCACCAAACATACCCCACAAACACCACACCACACACCCCCCCCAACGCCGTGAGTAACAAATTCCCCACCCGCGGGTCCCCCGCACACAAATTTGTCAAGGCATCGAGCGCCACCTGCGCGAAGCCACCTAGCCCAGCGACACAGATAAGAAGACCGTATACAGTGCCGAAAGAGCGGAAACCGAAGACGCGGGCGTAGTCGGCGACCGCGGCGTAGAAGAATGGTCTGATGATTGCGAAGAGGGTGAGGGCTGTGTATGCAGCTGCTGGGGTGGGGATGCAGTTTAGGATTCCGACTAGGGTGGATGTGATGAGGAGGATGGGGAGGGAAAGGGGGAGGGGGTGGGGGCTGAGGAGGTGGGTGAGGGGGGCGAGGAGGGCGCTGAGTGGGAGGAGGAGGTTGAAGGTGTGGGATAGTTTATCGGCGAGTGGGGGGAGGAGGTATGTGTATTGTTGCTGGATGGTGGCGATGAAGTAGTTTATTCGGAGGGTCTGGAGGGTAGTGAAGAGCGCGAGGAGGGTGAACGATGGGGTGCGGATCTGGTGGAGGGCGGATTGGCCGTGTAGTGGGCTCTGGATGCGGGGTGTCTTGGTGGTCCATGCGATGTGGCCGCCGAGAAGGTCCTGGATCTTACGGACGGTGTCATCGGCTTCATCGCCCATGCAGGATTCCGCTTGCTGGACTAGTTCTCCCGCCGTCTTGTAGGAGGTGGCGGGCATGATCAGTTGCGCCGCGAGTACGAACAGAGGAACGACCAGGTAGACGAGGAAGAATCTTTGCGAGGTGAACGAGCCGTTCGTTTTCTCGCTGGCTAGTCGGAAACCCAGGAATACGGCGCTGGAGGCGTCGAATGCGCCGGTGAGCAGGGATAGAACCAACCCGGAGCGGGTGGGGAATGTGTTCGACAGATGGAACGACGAGATGAAGATGAATGGGCCTCCCAGGGAGAGAAATAAGTAGCCGGGAATGTACCCGTCGAATGGGAGTCTGGCCGCAAAGCCGAATAGCAATGCCCCCAGAGCGAGACACGCGCTTCCGATGATACCGCACACGCGGGGACCGTACGTATCCAAGATGGTGCCCACTGGAAGGGCAGATACGTTGGTGGCCGCAGCGGCAATTGTAAACATTAGATTCAGACTGCGCATGTTAGCCTGGTCTAAGGAGAAAAAGCGCGGTGTCATACCGGAGTTCCTGCTCGTAGCAGATTTCCAGATCCCTGAACAGTTCGTCCTGCGAACACAGATTGCGATATACGCCTTCTCTGATCAGGACGGGTTTCAATGCCGCGAATCCAAACACGATTCCCGCTGCGAGGAAGCAATATATGACCGCAATACAGACCTGGCCTGGTATCATGTATTAGCCGTTTCGTCTTGCGATCCGGTTGACATACAGTACCACGCTCAACGGGTTATCTTCAGAAGATCAACATACAGATTCGTCTTATACAACCGACTTCAAACGCTGCAGTGGTTTGCATCAGATGGTCGTCCTCGTTGCGAGGGCTATCACTCATAGGGGACCTAGGAGTGGGATCATCGGCATGCGTTGTCTGGTTCCAGTCAGGTCCAGCATACGGGTTTTGGCAATAGCTGTATGTTGACTGCGATGAGGATGATAGTGATTCCTCTGGAAGATCATGGTATCTCCCATCATCGGAATCAGACTCAACTTCCGACTCTTGATCCTGGTTCTGATGATGCGGAAGTGATGGAGCCCGAACTAACCCCCAGGACTCTAGGTAGGAGACTCGATTCAGCGACATAGCTGTACACAGCATTAGAACCGAGTAGGACATGGTCTGAATCACCTACCTGCGTCTTGAGCTATGCGACTAATACTGGTGCTTCAACATGTCTTGCAACGTAGCAGAATCAAGGCTTGGATGAAGTGCTGACCATCGTCAGCAGGAAGAGATAGCTCATCTCTGCTATTGATACTTCTATATGATCCGATGGATGAATGCTTCATGGCAATTGATCAATGACCATCAGTGAGGTTGGAGTTGAAGATAATAAGCAGCTGGTCACCTGATTTCACCTCTTCGTCCCCCACATTTTGCTGAAACTGCATGGAAACTACAAGCAACTCATCCTTCATCATGCTGTCTCTAAGTCACAGTCATCTCATTCTTCTTCAAGTGATTTCCACTGATTGTTCACTGCCTAGGCGCTGTTGAACCTCGTCACTATTATCTGATGGCCCGAATAGTGGCACATCTTGAGTTGAGCTGAATAGTCTCGTCCTGCCCTATGGGACCAACAACCTCTGAAAGCTGTGGCTAGTTTCATAGTCAGAGAAAGGGAACAGCAACTAATTGCCATGATGAACGTGCTTTATGCACATCTTCAATTTCCACCGCCAATGTGAACATTGACAAGCTCCTCCGCTATCTGTGTACATATGGTGGACATTAAACACTGTTGTTCCAATCTTTCCAGCACTTATTCAAACCAAACTATGGCTGATGAAGTGTATGGGCTTTAAATCCTGAGATGAATTCCCCCCTCCCGGGTCCGGATATTCTGAGACGTTGGTGGCTGTTGGCCTGTTCCAGAACCACCACGGAATCGCCTTGCAGTCTCACCTGGACTGATCGAGCATTCCCGAACCTTTTACGACTAGATAGTCAAAGGTCAACATGAGCTACTTGAAGTCATCTCTATTGGTCACGTGAGACGGTTCAAAGAAACAATATGTTTGAGGTGCGTTAACCTGACCATTTGATGAAAGCTCGATGATTCCTAATGTAAACGAGGCTTAGAAGCTTCAAGTTTGTTAAGTGTCGAACCGTCAATCCTACCCCTTCACCCTTGATTGACGAAAATTATGGATTTATGCTCTCGGAAGTAAGGGCCATGCCTAATGGCAGGCTGGGAGTTAAACTGTTGAGGTTATCATCCGGAACATTTTGCGAATCCCCTATGATGTACATCGGTAGAGTCCAGATTTAAAGGTGCTGCACTGCTGACAGCCTGGCACTAAATCCTCACGGCTCACACCCAAGGATGACGGCCAGTGGGACCTGGATACCCGACTCAATGGAAACCCAAGGCTCACTGTGGAGAGATACTCGGCTGAACAAAGGGGCCCCCTGAAGCTGAAGGATAGAGTAACCATACGGAAGCTCGGAAAGAGAGAACAATCACAAGTGCCGAGAAATCTGGCTAATTGCGCCGTTGTGGACGATGGGACTCTCCCAACTCCCAATAAACTTGAGGGACTAGGGTTTTCTGATTCGGGCAGTGATCAGAGGTGGGTATTCAATGATTCATTCGCCATGCGCTTGTCGAACGCCATCATCACCGCAGCGCTCCAATTGTGCATCGAAGCTCAAGTCTCCGGCTATCACACTTGAAGAAGGAAAGTGTCGGCCTGCAGCAGTCTGGGCGCTCATCTTGTTCATCACATATGGTCTTGGACGATGTGACTGCGAAGCCTGGAGGACATCCTTTTGTGTACTTCTGCAGCTACAGAAGTGTGATCACTCTACTCCGTACTGCTTTAAATCTTCATCATTCGCTTGGCCAAGTTTTCCAGCTTGTCAACTTTCTTGTTATCGGCTTTGACCCGAAGAGTAGTAATCCACTCTGCCGTCTCGCACAACCATCCGCATGGGCAGTTGATCCAGCTATATCGTTACTAGACTGGCCAATGTTAGTTGCATTTTAGTGCTTGCATCTTCTTATTGCATTCTTTTCGCCCTCCATCGGATTTCTTTCCATATTTTCCTTGCCCTCATAAACTGGCTAACTGGCTTGTTCAGTGACATCCATGGCTATGATCATCCGTCGATGACCAACCTGAGGACAGCGTGATGAGGGGATGGTCAGTCACTTCATTCTTTGTTCTCTGGCACCCGCTAATGCTGCGATCTCTTCCAGTCTCACTTGTCGCCGGCGCCATTTGAAATGTATTATATCTTTCCTCTGCAACAGTCACGAGTCTAACGATAACCCTAGGTGATAAAACCGGTACGGAATGTTTACGCTGTCAGCGATCAGGGAGGAAATGTATCCCAGCACCCACGAAGCCAGAAGAGGTCACATTCCGACATGGTCAAAATCCGTCCCTACGACCCAAAGGCCCTCCTCGCTACGGAGAGACCGAATTGGCTTTTCCTGATAATCAAATCTGGGTCAAGACTCCCGCAGAAAGTGAGTTGCAGATGCTTCCTTCTCCGTGTCTGGGCGAGAGATGAACCTACGTGGACGCTGATGGGGCTTTGACATATGCAGTCGCGTTCAAAGATGAGACTGACCGCACAGCTGCCGATTATCATGTTGTCCCAGTAGGGGTGCGATCATCCTCCCGTGAAGCAGCGTCGGAGGGTCGGTCCTCGCCCTATATTCCAGCACCGCCTTCCTCAGCGGCCATCATTCCATCCTCTAGTCTTTCTCCGAGTCATCCAGGCTGGCCCCGGATCTCAGGACAGCATGCCTCCACCTTGTCCGACTCTCTCCTCCCCCCCGACTCCTTGATAAGTCGTCAAAAACTGGACAGCATCAATGAAGCCTTCCTTCTACGACACTTCCGAAACACCTTGGGTGCATGGGTACTGTGCTGCTCTCTCAATACGGTTGGTATTTGTCTAATCGTATTTCTACAGCTGGATGTGTGCGACCATGAAATGCATTTCTCGGTGGACGTGGTGGAACGGGCACCTTCCTGTCCCCTGCTTCTCTACGCATGTTTGGCAATAGCGGCTCGTCATCTCTCCCACACGAAGAACTCGGTTCCACCGAATATTTCAGACGAGTACCATGAGCGATGTATCGCGATTCTTCTTCCTATGCTAGAAAGCAGAACGTTCAGCATCGGCATCGAGGTCCTCCTTGCCTCGACTGTCATACTCCGCTTCTTTGAGCAGATATCTTGTGCGTGTGACGGAGACTATGAGCCTTGCCTGGACGGATTACTGATGGATTGGCGCGCATTTACAGCTCATGCTCCGTCCAACGATCTTCAGCGGCACCTCCTGGCGGGTTCGGTTTATGTCAGCTCTCAAGTTGACTGTGCGATATCTGGGGGCCTTGCCGAGGCCTCTTTCTGGGTCTTTGTGATGCAGGATATTCAGTTTGCACTGGCTCACCAAAATCCACTACGACTGACCGCCAGTCCGTTTGAGGAGAAACTTCGTTGGGCGTGGGAGAATACGCCCTCCCTGTCCGATCGGGATTGGACGCACAGAGCAATATGGCTGCTGGCGGAGGCTGTCAATTTCTGTTATGGCACCAATCACCAAGTTCCTTTGGATGGGGGTATACTGAGAAGGAAGATTAGAGCATGGGAGATGGAGAAACCGGAGACTTTCCAGCCATTATATTTCTCCCAGGGTGACTCGCAGATTGGCAGGCCGTTTCCTGTCATCTGGTACACAACATCTTTACATGGTTAGTCCTGTCTTTCTGTCAGATCCATCTTGAACTGACTCAAGTCTTCTGAAAACAGCTACCGCGGCACAGCACATTTGCATGGCCAAGGCTCTACTGTTGGAGCATGAATTGCGCCACATGCATCCAGACATTGGTTTAGACACCATGAGAATGAAGGTCCGTCTCCCAAAACCCAATCATGCAAAAATACATGATAGTAACTCACATATTAGGACGACGTGATGAAGAACCTGGGCATTCTCTTCGGCATTGCCCTCTCAACAGACGATGATCCGTCCGTCCGCATCATGGCCTGCCATGCACTTTGTGCCTGTAAGTTTCTTCAGAACGGCCTTGGAATGGAGATCAGACTTAGGCTAAGCTATGTAGGCGGTTCATGGATCCATGATCCTCTGGCCCAGAATCGCCTACTCGATCTGCTTCGAAAGACCGAGTCGGAAATCGGCTGGCCATGGACTTTCCAGGTGCAGAAGCTCAGTCGGAACTGGGCCATTCTCACCGCAACATGAGGATATTCGTTGTCCTCGGCGTTCTTGATATTCTCGATGGTACGCGCGCTAAGCACCGTCACTGACTCGCCAGTCGCAGACACAATTCGAAACAGGTTTCCACTCGCCAATCTCCTTGATAACTACGGACTCCTGTTGGATGTACATCCATTTCCCCTGACTCTACGGAGTACAAACTACAATCTACAATAACAAGTGACAACTCCCAAAACCAGCCGATATTCGAATTTCAATAAGCATGCCCATGCCCCATTTGTGGTCCTGTAAATCTATGGATGGAGTTCTCCGTTGTGGGGCTATGGGCCCTTTTCTCACCGCAAGTGCAGACCAGATGCCAGAATCTGGATTATGGGTTCTGGATTCTTCATTCTAGAATTTAGAATCTAGAATCTAGACTTCTGATAGATGCCAAGATAAATACCATTCAAGGAGTGGATTGATGGTATCTGATAGACTGGTTCACGAATCAGGACACCATTACTCCGTACTCCGTACTCCGTAGTCCATTTCAGAATAAGAGATCTGTAGATTACTACCTAGATAGTACAGTACCAGCCCGATCAGGCCAAGAATAAGAGGAGATAGAGAATAAAACCCAAGGTATCGTATACTCCGTGAAAAAGAATAAACCCAAACGCCTGCTACAAGCTCAACAAAAAGAAAGAAATTAATAATATCCCATCCCCCCCTCAGCCGGCAAGGGGAGGTTCAGCAATCCTTCACCGAGAAGATTTTCCAGGGCAAACATACTCCCTGAATCGAAGCCAACTTGCATGCCTAGCTCTGGGACGAAAAACCCTTGGTTCATCTGGGGGAGGATCATGGCGTTGCTGCTGCTGGCGCTGCCGCTGTCGGTGTATGGTGTGTCTTGGTAGTGGGAGTTGAAGGGGTAGAAATGGCGGGTTTGGGCGTGAGGCTGCGTTGTTGCGGATGAGACTGGGAGTGTAACGGGTGGGTACGAGGCCCAAGGGGTTGAGTCGGTGGTTCCGTTGGAGGGGAGGCCCGGGGGGAGGTCGGAGGGGGCCTGGGTGATGGGTTCGGTGGGGGTGTAGCCGGGACGATGTTGGGGAAGGGCATGGGTTGTGACGGGGCGGTTGTTGGGTTCCTTGATGGCGACTTCGCTGAGGAGGTGGAGCGGGGTTTGGCCCTAGAGAATATGGTTAGTACTCGATGCGGGCTGAAGTATGAATATCCCAAGGCAAAAAAAGGAAAAACCGCACCGATTGAGCTTTATCCCCCTCTGACTCGAGGTTGACCGAGTCGCAAGACACCGGCCCGGCCCCGAAGGCCTCCCTCAATGCCTGATTGTGGTCTTTGCGTTTGACGAACCAGCTCCGGAGCATGGCGAGGACCACGGAGAACTTGCCCGGGGTCCGACCGCCAGGGATCTCCCCTGCTGCGGAGTAGTGCTCGATGACTTTGTCCAGGTAGTGTTCGACCTTCAAGCTGGCAGGGTCGATGACCTGTCCGATTTGACTCTCGGGGAACGATACGATGGAGTACAGTTTGATCAAGGAAACTGCGGCGAAGGATGCCCGCGCCAGACACACGGTGGGTAAGGAGACAAGGTCCTTGATGTCGACGGAGCAGACTGTGTCCAATACTTGATGGATGGACGTCATGCAGTTGGTCAGAGCACTCATGTGAGCTGCGCTGGTAGCGCCCGCGTAATCTTCGCTGGCCTTTCTTCGATCATCGCCGCTGTCCATAAGCATGGCATTCTCGTGCATGTAGATATTCACAATGTACTCTGACTGCTTCATGATAGCTGTGTGTTGGTTAGCTGGCGTCGTTGAAATTGGTATATGGCAACTTACGGGTGTAGACCTCCGGCGCCGTCTCCTTCTTCCATTGCTCCAATTGCTTTTCAAATACCTTCAGCGTGTACTGCACCTTGGGGTTTGAAAATGGCATGCTCGAGACTGCATCTTCGGTGGCGAACTGGAAATTGATATCTTCGGTCAAGTGCGCCAGTTTCGCCCACTGAACTACCGCTCTATCCGAAGGTAGGGTGTCGGGAGACTTTTCCAAGATCTCCACACATTCATCCATGTATGGTTGCCACCGTACAAGGAGGACCCGTCTCAAAGAAACCGCGACTCTATTGGAAGGTTAGCAACCACACCCTTCCCTGAGAAAGCTTCCTTACTGCACAGCCATAAAATAGCAACCCAGCCATGTGCGCCGAGTCTCAGGCGAATCCGGGTCCAACGAAGACGGTTTTTTCAAGGCAAGATCCTTGAACACCGGGGGTTTATTCCGAGTCAGCATTTTCCTATTCATCCCCAGATCCATGGCGAGTGTGACGGCCATGTGGGTCAGCTGGTAGAATTTCAGCTCCTCGAAATGGTCCGGTGGCGTGTACCAGTTGCAGGCCACAACCAAGGCCTGCACCAGCTCGAGAGACTTTTCGCCCTTGACGACAATTCGCTCCGCGATGACCTTGTACAGGTCGTCCAGCAGCGCGACATGAGCGTCGGGCTGTATCGCGCCCACGGACGTGGCTACGATCGCATGGAACAGCACCGGTTTAGATTTTCGAACGTCGCTCATCCTCATGCCCGGGGCGAAGACCACAAACGGCATATGGGGCGCCTTTTGGGTGACATATCTATCGAATGCATCGGAGGCTACGGCGAGGCTGACGAGGCCGCGGTCGACCACATCCACAACTTCAGGGCCCGCAAGGGATCTGGGAACGGACTGTGAGCTCGACCACGGACCACGCCAGTGTTTCGACGGCGCATTGTCCCGCACCGGTTCCTTCAACGGACTCGACGCGCGAGGGTACACAGCCCCATTCTCCCTCAGATCCTTGACCTCCCCACTCGAGCGGCGCTTGCTACCCGCCAGATTCACAGGGGAGGAACCCGAGGACACCAACCCATTGGACCCGTTCTGGCTCGCGCCAAGCCACCGTCTCCCCTGGTGTTCATCCCGCTGGGCCCCGGCAACGGGGCCCGATTGCAACAGCAGCTCATGGCTCTGCGACGCCTGCAGACTCGCCGTCAACGCATCGATCTTCCGCTCCAGCTCCGCAACCCGGCTGTCCGTCTTCTTCTGGCGCTTGCGCGTCGGCGCCGTCACGATACACGTCCTCCCCGCCTTCGCACACCGCTTGCACGTCCCGCTGGGGTTATTCGCGTCCGGCTCGCAGCGGACCTTGAGCTGTCTGCATGCCTCGCAGGCGCGCGGCCGTTTCAGGTCCGCGAACGGGTCATTGGGAGGGTCGTTGGGGTAAAGCGCCTGCGGCGTGCTCGCCGCCCCGTAGTAGCCGTTGCTGCTTGCAGACGAGGCGGAGTGTACCTGGTCGCTGGGGGAGAAGTGGGACGATGGCGGATCGGGGTACTCGCCGGCGGGTTGCGCTGAGGGGGCCGCGGCGGCGTCGATCTGTCTTGACGTGGCGTAAGAATGGCCGTTCTGCGCGCCGTCCGCCGCGTTGCTGTCACGACTGGCGTTGAGGCGTGGATCGATCTCCATTACTCCGTACGGTTACGGATACTCCGTCCTGCTTGCGGGGTAGCCAGCAAAGGCGGACTCTGTGGACTCACGTGCCATTGTTAGTACTCCGTAGACAGCTTCCGTTGTGATGAAGCAACGCAGTTCCAGATGTTTCCCCCTCGTCGATATCAAGTAAAAAGAAGACATCTTGGCTTACCTAGACTCCCAAGAAACAGTACAATAATCCAGTACCTGGTCAAGCTCACTGTCTGACTTGTCAAGCAGTCGGCAAAACGGTCGATCGGGCCACCGATGACCGACCAGTGGAGCTTTGTCAGATCAAGACTTGGACATCAATATACTCCTTATTATATGATTATATCTGTACCTCTGTACAGAATATAAGCAGCTGTATTGGATCAGCGATGTTGTTCTGATGGAAAAGTGATTCCCTGATGGATGATAGATGCAGGATGGAAGTTCTGTTTAGCTCGTCGAAAGAACTGCTGATTCGTCACACTTGGATATGCAGAGACAAAGAATCATCCTTGTATCTATGGAGTATCCTACTTCATAATAGATTGAATCTATCCAGGTATACAGAGTAGAACTTGAAGAGAGTACAGATCAACAATAAAAACATAGTTAACGCCAATATCCCAAATCATCCAACAGCAAAGACCAGGTCTCTCAGCAACGCTGGCTCTATGAAACCCGTAAATGATATCCAACAAAACGCTACTGAAGAGAAACACTGTGACCTAACCATAGCCAACGCCGTAAGAAGATCAACTCCAAAAGCCGCGGGAAGAGAATCATGATAGTGGAAGGTGTCAGGATACTTTATGCACAGGACACTCCTTCTTCCGCTCGAACCACTCGATAATGCACCTCCGGTGGAACTTGCAAAGACACTCCAGGCGTACCAGCGGCTGGCCGACCTCGTACTCTTCCATGCAGATCGTACACTCCTGCACAGTGCCGTCGTGTCCAAGACAGTCCTTTTCTGTCGCGGTAAATGAGAGCATGCGGACCTGGGCAGGAGACGGGGATACGGGGCTGTTGCCTCGAGACGAAGACCGCCGTCCGTGGCCGTGGTGCTCAATACAGTCGCGAATATGTGCCTCCCGAGCATCCTCGTTACCATTCTCGCCCAGCGGGGGAAGCTCGTCATTGCATATGGGACAGATATCCCTCTCGTCGATATGACGACGGGATGAACGGGAGGCGCGCCGGCGGGATACCTGATCAATACCGCCTGCGCTGACTGACCTTCCCGGGACACCTTCGGACAGAGGAGGCAGGGGCCGGCGTGCAGTACAGTAACCTAGTAAGGGATGCATGGACGAACTAACTTGCGGCGCAGAATACTGTGACGACATGGATCCATACCGTGTCGGTCTCTCCTGCAAACTCGAAGCGAATGCGCCACCGAAGCCTGGGTAGTCATTCGAGCTTACTGACCTCCGATTCAATCGGGAGGACGAAGACTCCGCCTAGCATGGATGAACCAATCAGTATTCAAAAATTCGCCTGGCTTCTGAAGGACCATCCAACTCACAAATGCATCATAAGGGAACCGTCTGCCCGGCGCCGACATGGATTGATAAGTCCGATGTCGAGACTGGCTCGGACCCCAGCCCATACCGGGCTCAACACTTCCCCGCACAGCGGTATAGTTGCGGAGCGGCTCCGGATTCGGGTCGGGAACGCATGGGTTGCAAAGCCGTACCTCCTCGCCGCCCCCGAGAGCAGGATTGATAGCCATCGGCGATTGCAAAGGACCACTTTCTACCCGATTGACAGCCTGCGCCGCATGCACAGGTATCAAGGTGGATGCCTGCGATCGAGTCGATTCCGGGGGCCGGACAATAAACTGCCTGGGGATCGTAATCCGATGGGGCGAGCACGAGGCACAAACGACCCGCCCACACTTCCGACAATGGTGCTTCCTGTACCAAAAACTGAACTGCGAGCCACATATGGGACAATTCGTCACCTCCGAATCCGGCTGCCACCGCGGCCGTATGTACTCCATATATCCATCTGCGCCCTGCGCCCAGGAAGTCCGGTGGGTATTGCCCGGTCGCGCAGAGGCCTGCGGCGGCGGCGGAGAAGAAGATAAGTCGATCGGCGCGGCGAGCGAAGAACCAGGGACTGTCGCGCCAGCGCCCGCTCCGGTCAGCGAGGACGCCGCCGGGATAGACCTGCTATCCATTGCCGACCGACTACTCGATCCAGCTTCCCCAGCCCAAGAATGATGCGACGCCGACCACCCATCGCCCTCGCGATTTATCATCCTTCTCTTGCGGCCGGACTCCGACGAGATCGTCGACCGGCGTCTTTCCGGGCGCTTATCGAAAGCAGGACCAGCATTGGATGGTCTCAGGCTTTCAGGGCTTGTGGGGAGACCAGGAGTGGCGAATGAGGCAGAGGCAGACACGGGTGTAGAGGAAGCGGAGAAAGCGGGACTCGACGACGACGACATGAACTTCAGAAACGACGATGGAGGGAATTTCAGTGCCGAGCTTCCTACAGATGAAGAGGAGGCCAGTCTCCGCCGTTTGGACGACGGGCCGTCATCGACTGCGTGGCGCGGGAATTCCAGGATGGGAGAGACTGCGGGGAGTGCACCGAGTCACCAACCAGTACCCCGTAGAGACGGTAGATTCAATGATCCTATTTGAACTTGCCTGGTCTGAACCTGTATAGTCTCGCAAGATCCAGAGAAATAAGCCTCGTGAAGGTCTGTGAAATTGAGGAAGATGGCTTTGAATCTGATAATCAGTCCTTAAAGACAATCTAGTCTCGTGACTGCAACGAGATGGCAGAGAAATCAACCACAGACAATCAGGAGACAATCAACTAATATCTACTTCATCAATGTCATAAAGCAGGATAGAAAATGTGAAGAGATACACAGAAAGGCCAGGGGAAGAACAGTGGCTGATATTCCAACCAACATTCACCGCGGGGTTCTACAAAAGGCGGCGAGATGGGGAGATTCTTGCAAACTTGACCAATTTCAAGGCTGACGGGGCAATATCATCACTGCATATCCTGAATGACTTGGAAAGATGATGCCTTTTTCGTATCCAGGCGTTCCTGTCAGCAGACCAGACTTGTTCCTGTAGCAAGAGGGAAATGCTGTGTGTGTTCAAATCTACAGTGTGATATCCGTGATATCCAGTCAACTGACGCTTTGTATTGAATGATCAGGTAGATGCAAATCCATATCGCTAAATATAGTTAAAATGAACTATTGCCTAGAAAATCCCAAAATGTACAATCATGTGAGCCCTGCCTAGATCAGGACAGCTGCTTTGGAAACAAAGTCGAGTTGATCCAACACGCTGCCATGCAAACTTCCTCGTGTATCAAAAGCGCCGGAAAGAAAGATCAAGCTTCGCTAAATGAACGCGATTCGTATTAAGGATGATGAGCAGGAAGATCCAGTTGTATATCGCAAACGCCAAGACCTATGATTTTTGGAGCGGGAAGACGAAATGGAGATAGGATGAGATTGGAAGGAAGATTCGGGAGCCCCAGTATCGATGACAAGGAGACAGGTTGGAAGCGCCTAACGTGTCGCTCCTCCATGCTGAGGAGCAGCGTCCACCAGCTCCGCCGCGCTTTCGGTAAAGGAGGGCTCATCTGGGCTAGTCTCGTGGATATAGTCCGAAGTGCGATGCTGAGCCACGTAACCCACACTGGATGGACGGGGGTTAGAATCGTTTCCGGCTCGCCGGCTGGATGATGTCGATGCTGCCGTAGAAGCCATTGAAAGATTTCGATCTCGAGAAAGTGAGCTGTTAGCACTGAACGGTAACCGACCAGTACCGGAAGAGGGCTGAAGTCGGTCAGAATGGAGGCCAGTAGGCTCATTCTGTGGATGAGAGTTATTGGACTTCGTTGAGACACCCTCCTCGACCAGAGGAGCCGGCTGAGATTGATCCTCCGCGTCTTGATTCAATGAGCCAACGGAATCCTGTCGTTGGGAGCTCTGCCTTGCCACGGAAGGCTCTTGCGAGTTACGGCGAGATCCTAGTCGGCTCGGGAGTTCGATAGCACCGCCAATGTCAAGCTGGGGTAAGCTGATGGAAGGTCGCTCGGGTTCTGCGTTGACCCCTTCATCCGAGTCGTTGGCATCGGTATCTTCAGCTCCACGTTCATGCCTTGGGGGGGACTGCCCGTCAGGCTCGTCTCGGTATGGCTCGTTGAAATTATCGCCCTCCGGGAAGAGACCAGGAGTCTGTGCTCTCGCGCTACGGACGACTTCGAAACCTTTGCCTTTCTCTTTTGTTTTTCCTCTAAAGAGATTCCGGAAAAAGCCCGTGGCGGACGACACTGGGCCAGTGGGGTCCGCTGGGCCGGTCTTCAGTTTCCGTGTTCCTGACTGGGAGAGCGGGGCTCGCACTCGATAATAGAAGTCTACCTCGCGCACGGCATAGTCTTTTCTCGACTGTCGTGGATCGTCGTATTCAATATCGTCCTTGGGTGCTGGAATGTATGCAGGCAAAGGCGTACCTCTTCCCGAAACCGAGGGGCCCTCAATCAGATCATCGTCCGCGTCGCCCAGGTTGCCTGACCGAGAGACCGTGCGCGAGGCCCCGCGGCCTTTCTCCAAGGACGTGCCTCGATCGGTATTCCGACGAGGCCTAGGGGGACGATAGTACGGGTCATGTGGTTGTATTGTGTGGAGTGGTCCGCTTCTGGGGGAGTTGCTTCCTGGCGTCTGATAGCCCGCGGACTGGAACCCTCCCAAGGTGGTGGGAGTGTACAAGCCACTACTATTCGCGCGACTGTGGGTTCCCCCGTGCGCACTTCCTGATTCGAAGACCGCACTGCCCCGGCCGTCACTTGCGGTGGCCCGATTTAAAAGCATCGCATTGCTGCCTGAAAGGCTCCGAGGTCTTGAGCCATCGAATTGCGCAGACATCCGCTCATCTGTGTATGCGAGCATGACGGCGTCGGAGGCCATGCTTTGACGTATCCCAGCAGCATCGCGCCTGGGTAGTCGCCGTGATAATTGTCGCATACCAAATACTTTAACGAGGCCACCGCGAGTCGCCCCGCCTTCATAACCGCCAGCGCCAGCGAGTCGAGCGATCACCTCGATGATAGTCTGCAATGCGTTCAGGAAAAATCCAAAGACAAGGACCAGGGCATGGAGTAAGAGGATGATGTATCCTATCCAGCCCCTCGCAGCCTGCGACACTCCGATGGAGGGGACGAACACCACACTAAGAAGTATGGCGAGAAATCGGACAATGGCGAAACAAGCATGATACAAGTTCATAGATGTAGGATGCGGAAACGGTCGAAAGGCCACTAGGGTGAGAATATAAACGACTTCGCAGATCGCAAGGAGAACAATTTGAGCGATCCCGGACGGCTGGAGCGCGCCAATTGCAACGCCCCGCGCAAAGGTGATAAAAATCGGTACGGCTGCAAATGCCGCCGCATCGTCACAGAAAGTATTGTAGAGCGGCCCATACAGTAACACGGTCGGGAGATCGTCGAAGAGATGGGACTTGGGGTGGGTGCGCCCAATCAACCGGACCGTCCAAACGGAGAATGCTAATAAAGCGAGAATCACCACAACCGCCAGCGCCACGGAGTATGCCGGAGAGTCGCCGGCAATGACCAACTGGAAGAAGGAGATCGACACCACAGGTAAGAACAGAAAATTGAAAACGATCCGAACCACATTGCCGACAGTGAACGGCATGTTTCTTGAACGGAGATCCTCCTCGGGGATGTTCGCCAGTTGCCGGTGGAGCCAGCGCAAAGCAAACGCAAGCTGGATCAGAAGCGTGACAGTACCCAGGATCACCAGCAGCCAGATTATCATCCCGGGCCAGATGTCGCTCGCTGAGGCCATGCCAACAAGCTGATCCAATCTGTCGAGCCCATAGGTACCGTTGACAGCATAAACTCCATCAACCACAGGATCTCGCCCCTGACTTGGATGGACGAAACTCTGGTTAAACATAAGGACGGACCACGCAACTTGGCTGACCACCGGCTGATAGTATCCAGGGTAGTTCAATGACAGGGCGCCAGTCAAGACTGCAAACTGTATATATTGCAGGCAGTCCCCGAATCCTGGTGTCACAAGCCGCAGAACATCTTCGTCCCGGCCATAATTGCTTGTCCAGTGCAACAGGTTCGTGGTGCCCCAGGGGCTGTAGATTGCGGCAGAGATGGTGGCGAGACCGACCAATAAAAGTACCACGAGAGGAACGTAGGCCAGAGTATTCCTTAGGGATGTGCCAAGATCTGGTGTGATATCCACAGTGATACACCCCAGCTCAGTAGCCGCCGCATCGCCCGATCTGATTCTGAATGTGGAAGATAGGGTGGAGAAGCGGTATGTCGACTGCATGTCATGTTGAATCGAGAAAGAGCGCAGTGCGGATAAGTCAGACCTGTTTCAACGTGAGAGAAAGGCTGTGTCAGTCACGGTCAAAAAAGCAGATGGCAAGCAATGGGGATGTAGAACTCACGCATTGGCGAAAAAGACCGGTGCCATCGGGCATGCTTGTGTGACAGTGTCGCAAAATCTAAACGCCTCGTTATATGGAGAGAAAGTGACGACGTCAATATTGGTGAGAAGAGTGGTATATTTGTTGTTGGCCGTGTTCAGATCAACGATCTTTCCCACGATATCATCCGGGTTCGACCATTGAGGATCACTAGGAGATGGATAGGTCGACGATCGATCGGCGGTCCCAGAGACATTGCCATAGACCGTAACATTGAGGCTATTGAGGGGGTCCTGCGAATCGAACACCACTGACACATCTAATGGGACAAACTGGAGTTGTAACGGGCGCGATTCGACGACGGACGCATCCAGGCAATTTTCGAAATTAAGTAACGCAGCGTAAGCCGGCGATGCCAAGGTCACCAACAATATCACCAGCAGGAAAGTAATGCCATGGTCCCGAACTCCCAGGATGCGCTGCCGCCGCAGTTGTTGACGTCCTCCCCCACAGGTCCAACCTTGAAAGGGCCGACCATCGCATATTGAAACATCGCCTGCGCCGTGTTGGAAGACAATTGTAGGACGCTGCGTCTTCTGCCATCCCGCATCGTGGTCGACACTCATCACGACCGGCTCGTGCAATCGGGATGACCTCCTTGGGGAGGTCAGCCCCCTTGTCCGCGATTCAATCCACGAGGTCGAAGCAGTGTCCAGCCCAGTCTGGATGATATATGTCTACCGAAGGAGACGGCACGGGAAAACCATCTGAAGTCAGTCGGGATAAGAGCGGAATCCAGAGGTGGGAACAAGGCGAGCGATCGACGGCCGATGATGATTCAACTTTCGACAGGACCAATTAGTGTTGTTCCAGAGTAGTTATCTGGCACTTTTCCCTTCCTATTTCCCTGTAGTATTGGTCTCTCTCGATCGTTAATTAGGGGATGCTGAATCGTTGGGTATGGAGGGAACCGCGGGGATGACAGGGAGAGGATATGAAAAAGGATCAAAAAAAGGCAGAAATTTAAACACAGAGAATATTAGCTATGGGATATGAAACAGACAACAATCAAGATGAAGGAAATGTTTTTGAGAGAGAGAGTGGATGAAAAAAATAGTTGGAATAATAATAGCTACTGAACTGACTGTATGACTTTCTATTTCTGGATTCAGTCCTAAGTGCCGCTTTTTGCTCTGAGCTCCCTTAGCTGATAGCTGATTAATCACCCGGCACATGACTGCCAAATAAAAGTCATTAAGCCAAGCCTAGCCATATCCATGAGGCATCATAGACTTAACAACTCCGTAAAGCAGCAAGAGAAACCAAAGCTTCATTGGTATGAAAGTATAGTGGTGGTCACCCAGCCGCTGTTACTTTGAGAACTACTGATCTAACCATCTTTTGCCTCTTTTATCCTGCTGAATTTGAAGTATTTTAGCTTAGCTAACTAATGCTCTATTTAACGAGGGGACTGTTAGCAGGTGGTAGAAAAAGGACAAGAAGTCAGTCACATGGCCTTCAACAGAAGATGCGTTGGCTCTGAACACCTTGTCGCTGATTTCGATCGCACCAATGTTGCTGAACAGCCCGCTAACCACATATGAACCGTGAAACGCCGATTTCTCTTCAAACAAGGTGTTCTTTGGGCTCCCGAGCGACTTGGCCGATTGTCAGGCCCATCGTACGAGGTAGCCAAATCCAGAGTGCATTGAAGCTGCTCTATAGGGCTGAGAAAACTCAACGGTCTGGATTCTCACTTTCTCGGCTGCGGCGGGGGTAGGTATCACCCTCGACTTCCCGAAAGGCGCCTATGACAATTATCCCCTCAACTGGGGGCTTGTCCCTAAGCCCTACTAGTAGTAGTATATAAGCATGAACCCCCAGCCCGCACGGGGGGGAGCAGGCTGATTCTCATTCGGATCCACAGCCCCCTGAAGGACTAGCCACTTTCCAACAATTGCGTTCAGTCTCACTGCGTAAATACTAGAGCCACTAAGGGCAGCAGAGTAGCCAATCTGACACGACCGGATAGCCAGGCAGGCTAACAAGTGTGGGCAGGTTGTCATCAGTGATCAGGCTGAGGTCATGTTTATATCCAGCCGGAAATGGAAGGACCGGACTAGGATTGTCAAAGGTATAAAAAGTCGTTCCAATAGTGTTGAATGTCCTGTAAAACTCATCCTGCTTATAACGGTCGGAGTTTCCCAGCTGTTGACGATTTTCCTTGGTGCAATGCCGAAGACTCGTCCTTGAGAAGTGCTCCTGGAAATTCTTGCATAAGCTTTGAATTGTAGGGGATGTCTCATCTGGGAACTTTGTTTGCGCCTCGCCAATGTAAGAAGCAGTGTTCTGAGCAGCTGCTAACCACAGAGCCCAAATGTCCCAATGAATGGTCCTGGATGACCATTCAGCTCAGAACATGTTTTATACTCCGAACTAGGGACCCCCCGCCAGGCCTATGGTAACCAATCATGTACTTAATATACCTAAAATAGGTCAGAATATATCAGGGAAGACAAGCAAAAGCCATACTTTAGAGAACATTACTTTTCATGTAAGCATGATGGCAGAATTGCAACGTTATGCCACTGTCCAGACTCCAGAGTGCTCCCTCATGAGACAGTGAATCCAGCCATTTTCAAAACAGCACCTGATGCCCTCAACTGATGGGTTAAATTCAATGTATACATCCTCTAGCGCAATGCTCAAGGTGTTTGCAGCATGAGGGAAGGATCGCGCAACTGTAGTGTTTCCGAGGCACTTGAAGACTTTGTTATCATCTGTCAAGGAGTTTTTTTTCGTCAGATTCGGCGGGAAGATTCCGATCAGATTCAACGGTGTGAGAGAGATGGTTGTATGATGGTGACTAGTTACTACTTACTACCTCGGAGGTGAAGGGGTCGCTATTTCACGTGATCGGATAAATATTTATCCTTGCTATACTCTGTACTCCATACGGAGTACTCGGTAGTAGATAACTGAACTGATGGATAAGGAGGACATGATGCATTATCTATGTCCTTTTAGACAGTTTTCTATAAAACTGGACTGATATGGCATGGTTCATAGGCAAACAAACATCTGATCCTGGAATAATATCGACTACTAATTTTCTTAAATCTAAGGAATAACATTGCTGTCTCATCTACGGAGTACAGAGTACTCTGTACATTGACAGGTTCTTGCTCTGTAGGCTTGTACCTCAGTTTAATCCTTAGTTATCTACTCCGTAACTTGTGATGTGAAGTTATGACTTCAGTTGTGCCTTAAGATTATCTAAAGGTACCAAGGTTGGAAACTTGGAACTTGGAAGATCCACCAACCGTCCAAGCCCCAAGGTCTAAGGTTCAGCCTGGCCAAAAGTAGCCTAGGGCAATGCGGGGCCTGATCAGAAAGGGGATTAGCTGTGTTTCAAGATGAAGGATGGGGCTTTAGACCAATAGGATGATCAAATTATGGTGGAGAAATTGCAAGGGTGACCCTGATTAGCCAGTTTTTTTAGATAGCCAGGGGAGGCATTAATTATCTAATTATGATCATTCATCATATCCATGTGTTATCGACTGTTTGGTTTGAATCAATGTCTCATACTCTCATTGTCAGGTCAGTCACAAGTCCATCTTGCGCTTGAATTGCCATAATTATTTCAGCTGGATGGAATACTTTGGAGGAGTAGTCTATCAGGTTATCTTTAGATATAGGTTCTGGAGACTGGAGGAAGGGGAATCGCTATCCTTATCATCACCATGTTGAGCACACGAGTCCTTACTCCTTGCACTATCTTATCACTGCCATAATATTGTACGACAGTGACAGCACTAATAATGCCAGGCCTCTGACTTCAAGTCTTACTCAGTCTTGTGGAATAATAACAATGATCTGATGAAGTATACTGTCTACTCCGTAGAATACTGGATTGCGGAGAACCCAGTATGTCCTCGGTTGATGAATCAAAGTAAAACAGAATGGGACCACTGCTTCCTGGCTCCTGCACCTCTTCTCATCCTTGATGATTTGAATTTGATCCTCTTCTCTTCCCCTATTATTTCATTTAGTTATTTCATATTAGAGTTGGAATTCCCTGGATATCATCATATCAGACATTTGATTTTGAGCTGCTGGTTCAGCTTGGCAGCCAAGTTATCTTTTCGAAGTTCGAAGAACAATTATGAACTCATCGCTTTGATAGATCTGGTTTGTCTTCTTCATCTTCAAAGGTAACCTCCTACTCCTAGGTCCCTTGAACTCACTCTGGATGCTTAATTAATTGGTCTTGGTAGATCACTTGTTCCCCCTTCTCCACCAGTGACCAGAGACCAGACAGCACAACGGAATCGCGCCTCCCCCGAATACTACCCTACTCGTTGAGTCGCCAGCCATTTGGGCGCTTATTATCACCTGCTATCCTCCTCCTACCTTAACTCCTGAAAGAAAGAATATAAACAATCCCGAGAAATTCTCCCTGCGCCGTTCAAGAAATCCCTTCTTTTTCGGTCCATTCCTCCTTATCCTTTGTTGACACTCGGCCGTGATTCTTATCGCAATAACCCATCTACCCCCCCCACACGACCTTTCTGCAATATCCTTCCATCCTCAAATCCTGAACTATCCCCCCTGTCGATCTGTGGTCTGCGCTCAGGGAAACCACCGCAGTTGGAATAACTAAGTCGGGGAATTTATACACACGGACTCGACTCCGTATCCTTTGCTGTCGCTTGCGATGATCCGTTGCAGACTAGTATCGGCCTAAGAATCCCATCAACATGTCTACGAATGATCCTTTTGCTTTTCTTGGAAACGAACCCAAGCCCGTTGTCAAGAAACCACATTGGAGGGAGAAGCTATTTTCGAAGGACAAGACCAACCGGTCGACGACTGACCAGCAGATTGAGGCCTTTCTGTCCCCTGTCCGTTCGAAGTCGGTATCCCATGCCACCCATTTCGCGAATCCCACTACCCGAGGGCCTCAGAAGCCCCGTTTAGACGTCACCAATCGATGGCCTTCCATCCAAGACCTCGCCAATGCTTCCCCGATCTCCAACCCCACCTCCGCAACCGAGATCTATTCCTCGGTGACCTTTCCATCACCACCGCGGAAGACCCGTGCACGGAAGGGCTTGAAGGTGAGGTTTTCGGATAAAGGGCCCGATGTGATCGGGGAAGGGGGCGACCAGTCTGAGGCCCCCACGGTCGAGATATCGTTGAGTCGCGGGCGCCAGAACGATACCCAGTCCAAGACTCCGCAATTGCGAGTCGATACCTCCGTCGGAGACAAACATGGCCTATTGCCGGCGGGAATCCAGGAGAAGGGTACTGGCGACGGGCTGAAAGCAGCTGATTGGAAACCATTGCTTATCCAGAGCCCTCAGGATTCTGAATTTCTGTTGACGCTGAACCTCGGCGATGCTGGCTCTCGTCTTTCCTTCCGAGCCTCACCCGAGTCCAACTCGTTTGCCCAGCGTGTCCGAGACAGGATGCAAGCGGAAGAAGGTCGTGCCCTGCAGCATGGCTACCACGAAGATCCTTCCTCGCCTGAAGACAATATGCGGCCGATAGATAAGTCCACGGAGGTCGTTCCGGACAGCCCTACTTCATTGTATGAGACACCACCTCTCTCCGAGACTGAACCCGAACCGCCGGCGGTTCCTCTCCATAGTCCTCCTGATTCGAGTGTGCCGCAGCGGGGCAATGCGAGTCCTGTCAAGTCGAATCTACCTTCTAATCTCATCCCCAGCGCGGAACCACGAAGTCTGTCTCCACCGAAACCACAGCCAACCTCCCGGGAACCAGTCCTACCTGGGCAGAATCGCGCATCCGGCAAAGACGATCGCGGCGTAGCTCGAAATCCACAACCACCGAGAACTTCCCTGCGAGCCATCGCCAATCAATTAGGCGATACGGCTTTTACGGACCTGAAGGCATACGTAGCACAGTATGCACCCACAATCCGTCTTTCCGCAGAGAGGGTGAAGCCTTTGATGGAAACCTCTCTTGCTGAATGGATAAGGGCAGCCGTATGGTGGTTTCTGCGAGGGAAGAAGCAACTGGAAACTTACGCACGATCTCGTCCTTCAAGCTCCGGAGGGCGGACGCATCAGTGTGGCTCCCTGAAAAATGCAAAACAGGCCGTGGTCGACCTTGGCAAAGCCTTGTGGATCAATGAGAATATTTTCCCTGGGCATAGTGAACTCACTCGATATGGGGCGATGAGCATTGATACGCTACTTGCGGTTGCAAGCACCACCGGCGATACCCGCCTCGCTGAATGTATTTCCTTGCACCAGGCGACCATGAGTCACTTGCGGTCCTTGGCTATGTCTATCAAAAGAAATAATATCCTGGCTACAATAGCGTCCGACGATGGGGCGGCCGTTCCCGTCGACACAAATGTGTGGGTGCGGTATCCATTCTTCGCCCCTGACGTGTCAGCAGTCCTATCCGGCGCAGCGACAAGGTCGGTGTTAGTGGATACGTCTGGAAAAGGCCCGAGTACGGCTCTCATGATGCCGCTGGGAGACACAGGCCGTCAGTTCAGCTATGGCAGTATGTTTGTGGAGGCCTGCGTCAGCTCAAGGGAAGATGATTCGCAAGAAGAGTTCTCCATCCCCTGTGCCGTGACTATCATCCGTGACCGTGCGGACTGGTATGTCTTCGCGGCCATCACGAGCCAAAGCGAATTGGTCAATATCATGATCCAGTCCGACAGGAAAAAGGGACCGACCTGGGATGATGTTGAGTGGCAAGTGAGGTCCCATTCCATGCGGGTCAAATTACCGCGTGGGTTCGAACTCGATGTCACGTTCCAGGAGGAGGACTTCAAGAACCTTTGGAACATCGTCCAATACACCCTCAAGACCGAGGCCAGCCTCCAGCCCGAGGCGGGCGAGACCATGATATTCGAGAACACACTCAAGGTCTTCCATTGTATGGATCCCGGAACCCCCAAGTCTTTCCCAGCGGAACCCGTCGAGCGCTGCCGCCTCCGGTTGTTTGAGCGATCCGCGACAATTACGGAGGGTACGGGCACCAGGAGTGCTCATCGAGGGTTTCGGTTGACAGTACTCACCAGCCCCAAGGTGAAAACCTTGAGCAATGTGCGCCATATCCTTGGGCACGGCGCCCCAATTGTCTTTGGACTCCTCAGGGGCGAAGATGGGTCCCCAGCTCTCATGCTCAAAGTGAAAGAAGACGGTAAAACTCGGTCTATGTTATTGACATTTCAAGAAGCTCAGGACCGAAACACCATGCATGCTCTGCTCTTGGGCATGGCGGCGAAGGAGGAAGAATTCGAAATCCCGGACATAGCCATACGGGCCTATACTATAGAGCAGCCGGCGGATAGATTCAACGGCCAACCGGCGAAAGTCCACCTTCAGTTTCCTGCCGGCAATGTTTCGGTTATTGATCAGGAACGGTTGTACGTGGATCACGGGTATGGTCCAACCATTTTGTCGGAACATTTGCGCGCTTTTATAGCGACAGAATGGGGCTCCGTGACGGACCGTCTGAACCTAGGTATGCCTTGATATTGCGACGATGTTGGAATTCGCTGACTTTCTAGGCCCCGGTGAGCTCAAGTTAGGTTTGGATGTCAACAACCGAACAGGCCTCAGTTTATACAGGCCTGCGCAGCAGGACATGACAGTCTCTATAGCCGAGAATCTCGTGGCTCCAGAGGTGCCGGACACAATAGCTAATTTCATGCAAATAGCCATGGCTAAACCTATGGTTCGGCGATTTGATTTTGCGTCTCTGAAAGGTATGGCAATTTGATCAGATCTACTCACAAAGTATGAAGCTAATTTGTTTAGACCTTCACACATTCCAAGCCGCTGTAACGGGATTCAATGTGCTATTCGATGGGTACGTACTTTGCGCTTGTCAGCCTACTGCTACTTGCACACTAACCAGGATTATAGTGTTGCGTCCTCGTTTATCATCTCACGTCGCAGGATGGTCGTCCCGATTTACAAGAAGTGGGAAGCGAGTATGGCTCGCATCCAAATCGTTCAACAGGAGAAAGTCATACAGTTGGTCGCTTTCTTGGCCCATTTCGGCCATGGAAAATGTATGAACTTTGTCCTTAAAGGCACGGATACTCTTGAAACCTTTGGACGATCAGGCAAATTCTGTGTCCGACTCGTCGACGCCAAGTTCGCGCTGCCGAAAACAGACGATGACCCGGCCTCGGATTTCGTTTGCTTGGATATGCCCGAGTATGCCATCGAACATGACGATATAACGATTACCTTTGACTCCGAAGCTGGTATGTCTCCCAAGTGTATGGATCACGTCCGACGCTAACAGGAGGACAGATCGATCAGCTTTCCAGACCGCAGTACCCGGAACAGTTCGTGAATCATCACGGATAAGTTCTCTTCGACGGTGATCTATTTGGCCGAATATTCCATTGGTTATGAAGTTTTACGGTCACTCTTTGCTGCGATACGGACCATGATGAATTGTCGCGCCCTTTTTGTACACTAAGTCAACTCATCAGCTGCCATTATTGCCATATACCCTGTTTCTCTTCTTCTTGTCCTCGATTATTCCAATATCACGCAATCTTTGAGACTCCACAGTCAGACGCTGTGTCACGTGTGAACCCCTCACTTAAAAGGCGTCCATGATCCCTCGGAGTATCTACAACAGACGGATTTCCTCCCTGTCTTCAGCGCTCACTACAATGTCTCATAACATTGGCGCTTCTACGCGCTCACTACATGCGGATGATATACTCAATGTAGTCACGGATGTTGCGCCTCCCCTCCATGTTTCCACGACTTTCAGATACTCTGGCAATCCGGACGATCTTGTACCACTGACCGATTCCAGCGTCGTATGTCCCAGCAATACCTTCTTTTTTGTGGCTAGATTTTGACACCGTCGATGGCTTTCCCAGTATGATTCGAAACCCAGTCACGTCTACTCCCGTCTGTCTGCACCCAATCCGACCCGCTTTGAAGTCATACTCTCCTCGCTCCTCAACGGCGAAGCAATTAGTTATTCGTCGGGATTATCCGCCCTCAATGCTGCGCTCGTACTGCTCAATCCCCGCCACATTGCCTTTGGAAATGGCTACCATGGGTGTCATGGTGTCATTGAGATGTTTGGCCGCCTGACGGGACTTCAGAAGCTCGATGTTGACTGCCCTGCCGAACAGCTGGAGGCTGGAGATGTCATCCTTCTGGAGACGCCGGTGAATCCGCAAGGCACCGCCTTCAACATCGCGGCATACGCAGAAAAAGCCCATTCTCGAGGAGCGTATTTGATCGTCGACAGCACATTCGCTCCTCCGGGCCTTCAGGACCCATTCCAGTGGGGTGCCGACCTGGTCATGCATTCCGGCTCGAAGTACTTTGGCGGCCACAGCGACGTTCTCTGCGGCGTCCTCGCGACGCAGCGCAAGGACTGGGCGAGGAAATTGTTCCAGGATCGGGTATTCCTGGGCAGCGTGATGGGGAACATGGAGGGCTGGCTCGGGGTCCGAAGTCTACGCACGCTCGAGGTCCGGGTCCAGCGCCAGAGCCAGAACGCGATGAATCTGGTCTCGTGGCTGGACAATGCGCTGCGTGCCCCGTCCCCGGCCCCTGGGGGCGATGAAGCTGCCGTCCAGGCTGCCCTGGAGCAGGTTTTCCACGCAAGTCTGCAGACAGAAGACCAGGCGTGGCTGCTGAAGCAGATGCCGAATGGATTCGGGCCGGTTTTCTCCATCACCATGAAGGACGAGGTCTATGCTCGCAACTTGCCCAGTAAGCTGTCGTTCTTCCACCATGCGACTAGTCTGGGGGGAGTCGAGTCGCTGATCGAGTGGCGGACCATGACGGATGCCACGGTCGATCGTCGATTGCTTCGGGTCAGTATTGGGTTGGAGAACTGGGAGGATCTTAGGAAGGATCTTGTGGGAGCTTTTAGGGCCTTGACTGAGTAATTTGCTGGCTGTTGATTTTGTTTATTGCTTGATGATCTACTCCGTATATTCAATGAGATGTTAGTTTTGTAGGACTTTTTGATGCTATCACTAAAACAACCCCGCATCTTATCTCCAACTCCCAACTCCCAACTTCATCCTCACAACCATCTACATCTACACTCTACATTCAACTTAACCTCCTAGTCCACTACTACCAAAAATATCCCAGCAATGCCAGACCACCCCCAAAACACATTCCAAATCCTCTACTTCTCCAGCGCCTCCTCCTACACCCACAAACAGACCGAGACGCTCCCCGCCCCTCTCCCCCTATCCCGCCTCTTCGAGATCCTCGAGGCCCGATACCCGGGTATCCGCGACAAGGTGCTGCGCAGCTGCGGCGTGAGTCTGCGGACGGAGTATGTGGATGTGGAGACGGATGGGGCGGTGGTTATTGGGGCTGGGGATGAGGTGGCGATTATTCCGCCTGTTAGTTCGGGGTGATCCTACGGAATACTTTTATGGTGGATTTGGATGGTGATGATATTATGGTGTGAGATGCGATAGATGATCAGATATTACTTCCAACTTCCAGGACCGAGTCGTTTCGTTATATATTTGAACTGATGCAAACGAAATCAATCATCCCTCCAGCTTCTCCCCCGATGTCTTCTTCTTCTGCCACCAGAGACAACCGCAGCAGATCGCAGAGAAGAAGAATAGAATACTGCCATGCATTAGCATTTCTCATATGAAGACTGGAAGGAAACTCACCAAAGCGCAATACTCAACCCCCAAATCGACTTCGCCTCGAGACAAACCCCCCTCGACGCCACAATCCACTTCGAATAATCGAGATGCTGGAGGTAATAATCCAGAGTGGCGGACGCAGTCACGTCCATGATATCACACCGGAGATACGAGAGCGGAGTCCCGATGATGACGGCGACGACGACAATCCCCGCCAACACTAGGGTATCCATTGCCGCGCTCGCCAGGAACGGGAGGATATCGTCGAGGAAGAGGATGAAGGTGATGAGGCAGTAGATGGCTGCGATGCAGGTCTTCCCATTTCCATCTTAGCTTCGGGCGATTGCTGGGGATGGGTGATGGGGATACGTACCACGACAATCGTGCCGATCAAGATACCCGGCGGCGATACCTTTCTCGAGACAATCTCGGCGATGAAGTTGGCGGTTAGGCCTATGATGGCGATCAAGGAGCAGGTCTGTACGATTCGGGCGATTTGGAGGGTTGCACCTAGGGCGCCGTAGCGGGCCATTCTTGCTTGGTTATCTGTGTTGTTGAGCCTGGTATAAACTCAAGCAGGATCAAGGGAATGTAAACGTTCTATATCCTGGTATAGACATGGACTTGCTAGACAAAGAGCTGTCCGGTCCTTTTATAACAAAACAAAGCAGCAAAGAGTCAAAACCTCCGAGTAATAATTTTAGTATATCCAGATTCCAGACCGTCTCCGAATACCTATGCATAGGCGTCAAAGACGTCGATCCAAGCGCCAGGCCATTCATAGTTGATCCCCTGGTCGAGACACCGCAGAGTAGGATGTATAGCAATCCCTCATCCGATCCAAACAAAGTACGGATCCTGTAGTGGTCACCGACCAGAGGACTGGACTGGGGAGATGCTCTGTTCTCCACCCCGGCGCTTGGAGGAAACTGTCCCCCTTTCCGCGGGTGAATTCCCATCCAACAGCCACATGAGCTTAATTCAACCTGGACATGGAGTCTCATGGTCTTGAAAGAGGCTGAAAGGTTGGTTTCATGGAGTTTTGTCTCAGGCCAATCATGATGATGTCTGGTTGAGCTATGTGAGCTTCTCTAAGTACTGAGACAGGATTGTGATATCATACTGGCTCTGGTAGCCTGGTGAAGCTGCGTATAGCGGCAAGACAGGTCTATTCTTGTTGTTTCTTGTCGTGAGATGGTATCAAAGCCCCTGTAGAGATTCTGATTGGTAGTATCAATCTTGGTGTCATCTGTCTGTGCGCTAACTGTCTTGTTTGGAAGGGGAACTGACCCCTACTACTTTAGTATCTGGGGGTTTGCTACTAGCATATTAGTCTTCAGTCTTCACAAGATAAGGAATGTCGGGAATCAGGATAGAAGAGCTGAATGATGCATCCATAAAAGAGAAGTAAAGTGGGTGGTATATAGGTGCTAAACTACAGCTTCTGATTGGTCCTCAAGAAACATGTGACCTAGGGCTATTCTTTAGGGCTTCTATATAGTTCACTCAAACGGAGGACTTCTCTGCCTTTTAATACTCCTTCCACTTTACACACCAGTTACCATAACTATATTAGGGATATTGAATCCTACATACTATTCTGGTTTGCTTTGCACGCCTTAGGTGACCCCTTACTAGTTACTTCCCCAGCACCTAACAGGCTGGGGGTCCGGGGGGCTAGGCGCCCCCCGGAGAAGCTTAGAACATCTACTTTAGTGAGTGACGGTGACCACTGGCTGACCACATCATCCTCCCCCAGCCAACAATCAAGATTTCCTACATTCTCATTCGTGATCCCAGGATGCCTGATAGGAAAATTCTCCAAAGTCTCTTAGACTCTGAAATCAACTTTCAGTCTCTCCACGCTTCAACTTGGGTCATCAAATGCAAGTACTACGAAAAGTATGACCAAGTAACCGTTGAGGACTCCATAGCAACGGGGATGCCTTCATACGCCATGGAAAAGTTTCTCTGTGCAAATAAGGATAATCCCAAAGAACAAGCTCTTCTGAGGGTCTACAAGCAAATGCCGAATATTGGAACAGAATTCGAGCCGCCTCAGGAAAGGGCAAAACAAGCCATTGATAAATCTCCAGAAGCCATCCACGATGAAGTGCGAGTTCTTAAACACTTGACTAGGAAGAAGTCAGAATGCACTCCAGTCCTTTTGGGTTACAGAGAAGATAAGCAAGACCAAGACGGAATAGTCGCTGGCGGATACATCTGCTATCTATTGTGGAATATACCCCCTGGTGTTGTCCTGGGGTACAAGGGATATTCATAAATCATTATTCTGGTCCCTCGGGAAGAGCGTGACGAAATCAGGAAGGCATTCAAGATGACCTACCAGTACGCCTATCCCACCATGAGCAGCCACATCCCTTTCAGTTCTAACTTCACACAAATAGGAGTCTATTGAAACTTGGGGTGGAGCCTCTTTGGTTTGGACTAAGCCACCTAGTATGGAACGCTGAGCGCAAAGAGGTGTACGTGATATGTTGTCAATGAGTTCTCATTCTTTATTCGAAGCTGATATTTGAGTACATATGCAAACAGCTATGTCATTGGATTCCGACAAACCATTAAGATGACCCCAGAGGAGGATGCCTGGCGCAACCGTGAGTTTCTTGCTTGGAGACTAGCTAAGCTGCCTCATGTTCATTGGGAAGAAAGTGATTTTGATGATGAGAATATGGATGGATGGGAGCTTTGAGTAGATCGCCTGACTCGGACCTACTACCACAAGATGATATCCTACTGGCCCTGGTGAAGCTGCGTGTAGCGGCAAGACAGTGTCTATTTTTATTGTTTCTGAATGTCGTGACTTGTGTTTATTCCGGTTATAATAATCAGTAGGCCGTTATAAAAGTCCCTGGCAAGGGTGTAGCTGATGGTATCAAAGCCCCCGTAGAGATTCTAATTGGCAGCTCAATCTTGATGTCGTCCGCTGTAAAAGCGCAAGAGAAACCTAGCTTGATGATTATGTCTTGGTCTGTAGGAAGTCAAGATGTCATTTGCTTGGATTAGTCGACAAGTTCTGAACGAGAACTCCAGTCAGGACTTGCGCCTCCTTTAGCCTTGGCTTCGCTGGTAATCGATCAAGGCATTGGTAAAGATACCCTCTGGCTCGGGCTGTAGAAAGGAATCATGGTGTACATGTGTGATTGAGACCCGTCTGGCAATCCACCAGCCCCATTCCCTTCCCATTGAATTTCCCCCGTGGCCCGGATTCAATTTCTGGCTCATAAAAGACACCTTCGCTTCTATAGCAGGCGCTCAACCGACCAAGACACGTCGGAGTATGGAGTACAACTGATGAGAAGAGAGAGAGAGAGAGAGGAGAGACTATTGGCTGGATTAGAATTCCGACCGCCCAGGCGGTGACGCATAAAATGCCGGCAGAATACCTCGAGTTTTCGATGTCGTCAAACAAACGACCAGTCGACATTTTTCTTTAATCTCCAGGGGAGATTGCATTTGGGCTACGTGATGATCGTTGGCAATGTCTTTGCTAATGTTAAGGACCCATATGTCTCAAAGGGTTGTCGCATTGAGCCATCTACTGAAACATAGCCACCCCATTCCTAGACCTGTACACGCGACATGTTGTGGCTGGAGAGATAGCCGGTTGCTCATACGGCGGACGCTGAGTACAGATACTGAGGTGTGTGTTGGCTCTGAAGATATGTCGCGGATCATCCGCTGATTTAAGGCTTTGCAGCCCACTGCCGAGCAGGACCCCAACAGGCCAACCACATCCGTCGAGGATATCCTTCTGAAGACCGAATTCGAGGAAAATAAGAATATACGGGACTATTTGCGCAAATGGCAGGAAACACACCCGAACATCCTGGATCCAGTTCGAGGACCAGGGACTTCGAATACGTTGGGGCCATCGGCGCCTTGGGTTGGAAATATGTTAAACGATAGCAAGGAAGCCTACGATGCCGGGAGCGATGTGCTACAAGCGGCAGATGAGGATCACTCGGAATTCACCCATGTTGGGGACGAAGGAGAGGGAATTGATGAGTTCCTGCAACCCGGAGATCTGGTGGCGCTCAGTTCGTGAGTGACCACTACCCTGATCACCCTAATACTTGACTTGCTGACTTGGGGCTCTCTCGAAGTGTGGACGGTCTTTTGAGTTTTGCAATTTACGTACGGTCTGTCCAGAAACAGCAGCAATTCTACACAGAACGAGGGAAATGGCGAATAGCTCACAGCAAGGATTTGGACTACGTGGTGAAGGGGTTTGCCCCCTCGGAATTGGTTGCTCCTCTTCTGCCACATTTTCCGGACAGACTCGCTCAAATGAGTTTTGAAATGCAATCCTCCATTGAGGGCGGAGTGCCAAGGCCAGTCGGTGCCCCTTTGCTGCAAATGATTGGCAGCTTTGATGCGAAGCTTCAGGAATTCTACCGAGAGCATGCGCAACTCCTGGATAACATCCATGAAAACGTTGCAGACGAGGAAGAGAAGCTAGAATACACCATAGAGGATCTGGCCTGCAAAGCTCTGGGCAAGAACGCGGAGGATCTCGATGATATGATGTTATTCGCCGTGCACCAAGCTGTTCGCCAAAATTCATTCATTATCGAGAATGACCGCAGCTCCCTGTTCACAAATCATTACCTTGTTCAACCAAAGCGAGTTGCCAGAGTCCTTAATACAGTTTCGCAATGGGTACATGAGCACCAAGAGTACGTCATCCGCGCTGTGACAGGCAGGGTCTCAACTCAGGATGCGCCAAACATGAAGGACCATCCGATGCAGAAGTTCCTTCAAAAGGCTCAGCGACTCATACGACTCAGCAGGAAGGTGCGGTCACCAACGACCATGGCGAGCGTTGGTCCGACAGCCCACCGGTTTGAGCCTGGGCAAGACGGAAACGCCATGGTTTATCGCGAAATGCCGACTGAAGAGTTTAGCGACACTGATCGTATCATCATAGAGTACCTTTTGCTATGGTCCATACCGCCCAGGAGGATGACCTCTGGAGCTCTAAGATCAGCAGGCTCCCACATCATGCGCGCTACTGGAATGTACACCACTCTCGAGCTCAACGCGGCGACAGTACAATTATTCCTGCAGGAACTGGGCGTAATATCTCCATGGGAAAACTTGCGACTACTTGATCAGAGTCTAGCCCTGCCAGGACACGGGGTTTCCAAACGATCGGATGCAATGTGGGAGAATGTTCAAGAAGCCTGCGAGAAGCTCAATTCCGAAGGTCTGTCGGATAGAATGCAGGATCTGCGGACGGACTGGGGCGATTTGCCGGTCTACTGCGTGGACAATCCTGACGCGCAGGAGATCGATGATGGAGTTTCTCTGGAGCATATACCCGGCTCGAATGACACCTTCTGGATACGCGTCCACATCGCCAACCCGTCGGCATTTGTTGATTACAACAGCACCATCATGGAATACGCCGCCATGCGGAGTCAGACCCTCTACGTTCCCGAGCGTACATACCCGATGCTTCCCAGCTCGTTAACGCAAAGCCATTTCAGTCTGGCTCCTGGTCGTCCCACCCTCACATTCAGTGCCAAGATCAACTTGCAGGGGGAGGTCCTCGAAACGGACATCACCAACGGCATTGCCAGGAATGTCATCTATATTACACACGACAAGTTGCGCAGCCTTTTTGAACCTATGGCAGACGAACCTCCTGAGATTTTGACGGTAGGCGGGGAGTATACCAAGGAGCTCTCTCGTCAGGAGTTGCGAGACACCCTAACAGCCGAAGACAAGGATGTCTTCCGCACTTTGCGGAAATTGATGCTCGCATTTCGCGAATATCGGCTCAAAAATGGAGCGATGGAGTGGCCCTCACGACCCGAGACATCTGTCTCAGTCATTGCCGGGGCGCCTATGAAACCCTTCAGCATGGATGTCACGGAAGGACGTTATTTCCTGGGCGACCCGATCATCCAGTTGCGCTTAGGGAACACCGACCCGCATGAGGTACCCGACCTCACGAAACGCAACCTCATCTCCACGCTGATGAACTTCGCCTGTTGGATCTCCGGGAAGTGGTGCGCCGAGCGCAACATCCCCGCAGTCTACGACGGAACATGGTACCACCCGGAATACCCACAGCTGACGAACGAAAACGTCGCCGCGTACGGCGGAGAAGGGTGGCTACACCTCGCAGCACCCAAGGGGATTTCCTCGTCGACCCCTGTCCCGCACATCCCGCTTGGTCTTGACACCTACATCAAATCAACAAGCCCGCTCCGCCGATACATCGACCTCATCGCACACTACCAGATCGAAGCCGCGCTCCGTTTCGAACACGAACACGGGCGCATCCTGGACGCCACGAACGACACCTCCGTCCTCCCCTTCTCCGCAGACGATGTCGAAACGTACATCTCCCGATCCCGCTGGAAACTCAACCGCATCCGGGCCTGCGACTCCGCCTCCAAGCAGTTCTGGGCCTGCATGCTTCTCTTCCGCGCGTTCTACTTCGGCGAATGCGTCCTCCCCGAGACCTGGCCCTGTCTCATCCACAAACCCTATAGCAGCACGTCCATGGCGGGTACCGAGTTCGGTCAGGGATACTCGGGCGTCATGGCGTCGGTGGGAGTGCGCTGCCAGATCCTTGTCCCGGATTTAGCGGATATTGACATCGACATCCTCAGCGTCGTCGCGGCACGCATCACCTCCATCGATCTATCTCGTATGCTTGTCGTCATGGAAGCGACGAAGGTGCTGAAGCATTTTGAGCGGGTTGGGGAGTGGCGGTAGATCTCTTCTTTTGGAATATAGCCTCTCTTCGAGGCCCTGTACAGTACTATAGTTATAGATCAGTGTTACATGTACTATATAACGGGACATTTAAAGACCTTGACTAGATTAATATACTTTGTTCGTACACGGCATATCCTACCACCACGGACGTCTTAGCAAAGCAAGTTTTGAAAACAGCAGTGCAGCTCTAATAACGACGACGGAATGTCGTGGTATTAGGATTTAGGAATTAGGATACTCTCAACAAGAGCCGGATCGTCCTCTTCTAGATATCATTTCGGGTCTTATATAAACATAACTAGGAGCCCTCGGAGAAGTTAGAATCCCAGTCCCTGTTCCGGTTTTTCGGCTTGGATGAGATATAAATAGGCCGCAATGCGAATACATGTACAGTTGATCGATCCCCCCAAAAAGCAGGGGTATAATCTAAAGACCAAAGACTTCCTTGACAAGAGTCTTCTTGTTCACTGGGATGAATATCAGCCTGCCATGCTTCCAAGATAGTAGAAATAAACTCACCCTTCCCCATAGCATTTCTCGGGATCGGCCCGTCAAGCACCTTCATCTCCTGCGGCATCTTGTAAGTGGCTAGACGGTCTTTGAGAGCCCGTCGCATGTCCAGAGGACCCCATGGTTTACCGTTGCGGCCGGTTTTGGCTGCAACCTCAGTATTGAGGACAACCACGGCCGCGACTTTCTGGCCCCATTGCTCGGATGGAAGGCCGACGACGGCGGCTTCGGTGATTTGAGGGCTATGGGACGGTTAGTAGCAGAGGTTACAGGGGTGTAGACGTACAGTGAGAGTAATTCCCTCTCGACCTCTAATGCGCTGACTTTCTCCCCGCCTGTTTTGATGATGTCGACGCTCAGCCGGCCTTGGATGAAATACATCGGACCCCGCGCCCATTCGCCGCTGGTTCCGCTGCCGGCGGTCTCGACGACGCGGCGCGTGGCTACGTCGCCGGTCTTGAACCATTTGCCTTTGCCGTCGTCGCTGTCTACGAAGGCCTCCTGGGTGGCTTTTTCATTGGCCCAGTATTCTCGGAAGATGGTCGGGCCGCGGAGTTGGATTTCGCCTTCGCGTTCGCGGCCGTCGCTGGAGAGTTCCTCGCCGGGTTGGATGATTTCGTTCGTGTCGGTGTCGACCAGCCGAGCTTCTACAGAGGGTAACGGCCAGCCTACGCTTCCGTCGACCCGGTCCGCGAAGTCGAGGCCGCAGCTGATGGCCATTCCGACCTCGGTCATCCCAAAGCGCTCGAGCAGGACGTTCCCGTTGCTGAGATCCTGCCAGGCCTGTTTCGTGGGTGTCGGGAGGGCTGCGGAGCCGGAGATGTTCAGGCGCAGATTTCCTGGCGAGATGCCCTGCCTTGCGGCGTCCTGGATTTCAGGACGAAGGCCAGGGAAGCTCGAGAGAAGCCGATTATAAATCGTCGGCACGGCGGTGAGGAAGGTGATCTTACTCGCTGCGCTGTTCCGTAAGAAAGGCGCAGCAAGCCGGTTCCATACGGCGTCTGTGTTGAAAGGGAACATGAACTCGATTGAAGATCCGGCCAGGACCGGGGCTACGATCGCGTTGACCGTTCCATGGATATGATGCAGGGGAAGAAGGTGGAGCAATCGATCCTCGGGGGAGTACTTCCACGCCTCTAAAAGTGAGGATGCTTGAGCTGTGAGTGCCGACTGAGGGATAAGCACGCCTTTCTAGATCGATTCAGTTCCTGCCAGAGTCAAGATAGGAAATCGTCATACCGGCCTATTCGTAGTCCCCGAAGTATAAAGCATCATTCCCCCAAGAGATGCCCCCTCAAGATCCCTGAATGTCGCTGGACCCGAGCTCGTCGCACCCACCTTGATCTTCTCCTTAATATCGAGTACAGGCTGCCGGACTAGCCCAGCCTTCAGCAGACCCTGTGCTTTATCGGCATATTTCTCAGTCGAAACCAACACCTTCGCCTGAGAATTGTCAAGGATATACTTCAATTCACCGACAGGAAAAGCCGGGGAGAGGGGGAGGGCGATCGCATTACTGGCAAGGATGGATAACAGCGTTACTTGAGTCAAGTTAGCAATGCATTTCAAGCCAGCATTCCAAAAAAACTCCTAAAATAGACGGTGGAAAAGGAAAACAGTACCTACGTAATCGTAGCTATTCTCCGCAAGAAACGCAATCCTCTCCCCGGATAGAGAATCCTGCTTCCCCCCGACGGATCCGACTAGTCTTTCCTTCGCCTGCAGCACGTCCGCGACTAGATTGCCATATGTGAAGGACCGAGAGGACGCGCTGTGTACGACTGCCAGGTTTGACGGATCATGGTCTTGCAGTGCACGGAAGAGGGGGAGGTTCGGTAATGTTGATAATGAGCGGAGCGAGGTTGGAAATCGACTGGGCCTGTAAGCAAATGACCTGAGTGTCTTGAGAGATGGGGGAGTGCCCCGGGAAAGCAGCGATATCAGATGGCGTTGCATGTCGAGTGTGTTCCAATTCCTCGTGCTTCAGATAAAGGGATCCGGCGGGTTAATGTCATGGACGGACTGGATTTCGCTCTGCCAAAGTCAGCTTGAATGATTGCGTCCAAATGGACGAGGAATACTTCTTGATGCTCTAGATACTATGTACCCGGTCTGTCAACCCATTATCAGCTTATCGACGCTATCCCCAAAACAGTATATCCAGCATCAGTCCAGATCCAGTCTATAATCAACCAGACATCTACGGAGTACAACCCAAATCCCATCTTCAGATAATATCTATGCTTCATCTTTAAACCAACCCAATCCAACCATCAATGCTCCTCCTCCGCAGCCGACCAGGCCTGCTCCCCCGCCGCCTACCCAGCATCAGCATCAGAATGGCCTCCTCCACGCCGATGGAAGACACAATCCGCGAAAAGGCACACACATCGAACCCTTCTAACAAACAAACTAACTAACTCGATGACTAGATCAACACGGCCCTACAACCCACCACCCTTATTATCCGGAATGACTCGCACAAGCACGCCCACCACGCCCCGATGCAAGGCATGGCGTCCAAGGAGACGCATTTCCAGTTCGTCTCTTCCCCGAGGTCTAGATTAGGTAGGGCTAACGCTGTCAGTGTGACGATTACGTCGGATGCTTTTCGGTCGAAGATGCAGCCCGCGCGCCATCGGATGGTGTATGCGCTGCTGAAGGAGGAGATGAGTCGTGAGGGGGGTATACATGCGCTACAGCTGCGGACGAGGACGTTGGAGGAAGAGAAGAGGGAGGAGGAGAGGGCGGAGGCGCAGACATAGGAGATTCGGGTTTATAATGGGATTGAGTCGAGGGCGGATGATCGCCGTGACCTGAACACCGGGTTGTATGCAGTGCAACTAATTAGAGTATTGGATTATTACAGCTTCTAGCGCCAAGAACACTAACGACAAGACGAGAAGATCTAATATGTACATGTGCGACAGCATCATGCGTATCTTAAGCAAGCAGCGACAGACCATCAAGTCGCATATTACCAAACATGAAGCAGCTATACACGACCCACCAGTGATACAGAACCAAGGGAATATGCGGAGGAACTTGCAAGCTGCCGTGCTTTTTCAAAACGAACCGAAGTAGCGAACAAATAAAACACAGGAGAATGCGACGGAGTGGTATAAGTGAAAGTACACAAGGAAATTCCAGAGAGAAAATGAACGATCGAGCGGGTTAATATGTCCGGTACGGGTTGGGGGTCGATTGTCTCCATGGGCATGGGTGGGCAAATCGAGGCAAAAGCAAGGAATTGTGGCACCGATAAAGCGGATATCGTCGAATGGGCAAATATGCCGGAGATCATGAACAGTCGGAAGACGCGTTTGGCAAGCAAATCATGAAATCATCCTTCACGATCACTTGTTTGCCTGGGTGACACCAACAGCAACACCCACAACGATGGCAATGATCAAAACTAGTACACATGAATCAGTCGAGATCTCCCATAGCCGGGGCACAGGTGATACATACTGACGATAATCAGAGCGTACCACTTCCACTTTCTGGCGTTGCGGGCGCTCTTGATGGCTTGGTCGATTTGGACGTTTGCATTCTGCACATTGTCGACAACATCCTCCGCGCCACGGTTGATCTGCTCAACAGCGGGCTCCTGCTGGTGAACAAGCTCGGCGACTTCCTGGTACAGACGACCCAATTCAATCATATCCTGCTCGATCTTACGAATGGCGGCGGACCGCTCCAAAGCAGCCTGTCTGGCATCGTTGGCCTGTCTGGTTCGGCTACCGGTAACCTACAAGGGAAAAAGCATGTCAGTATGTGTCTTGAGGTTCCTGGTAGCTCTACCGCGCTGTCGTACCTGGAAACTCTGCTCCTGGCCCATCAGGACATTGTCAACCCCCTGCTCGTACTCCTCGGGGGTAAGTCCGGGGTTCGCGATCTCGTATCTTCTGCGCACTTGCTCCCGCAACCGCTTCTGGAAATCCGACTGGGCCCGCTGATACTGCTCGATCTCCCGACGCAGGTTCCGGCCTGTTACGTCGACCTGGGTCTGAACGCGGGTATCTCCGGAGCCAGGGGTCTGCTTGACCTTCTTCAGAAGGTCACGAAGGTAACGGAAACCGTTGTTCATTTCATCTTCGATATAGTCTAGTGTCTGGCGAGAGGCTTGGTCTTCCTTCTCGGTGCTGGAGTCGAGCAAAGCGTTCTGTGCTGCCGCAAGTTGGCCCTCTCTCTTGGTTCGCAGATCGGCGATCCCGTCATTGATCTCCTTGCACTTGTTCAGCAATGCGGTCGGACCGGATGGCTGCTGTGGCTGCTGCTGGGCGTAACCACCAGCCACCGGGGCCATCTCTGTACATGCCAATAAAGGTTAGAAAACACGCTGGAGTTGAGGTTCGCTATCGGAGAAGCCTACCGTAGGTACCGTTTCCCTGCTCCATGTCATTGGCTTGCTGGTAGGGAGCTTGACCGTAGCCCGGCTGTTGCTGCTGTCCATAGGGATTATACTGGCCGTAGCCTCCCTGAGCGCCGTTGTAATCCGAGTTTGAGTACTTTCCGCAACAAAGTCAGTCCACAATCTTCCTTCTGCCTTGGCGCACGGTCCAAAGAAAGGGGTAGCGTCTGGCGGAAACTCACACTCATGATGCAATTATGTCAGGATTTATGACAAGAAAAAAATGAAACTCCTTGCAGAAACCGATGATTCTCGTGTCGAGTGATATTATTGGGATGTCGCTGTTCGTCTGGTCTCAGAAGGGGTAATTGCGCGGGGACAACAGCTCGAGTTAGAGTCCCCGAAGATGACGGGAGACAAGAGATGAAAGGAAGCGAAATGGAGGATGTCAAAGGAGAAGTGGGAAGATTACGGAGTAGAATAATTTTGAAATGGATCAGAAATGAGCGATAGAAGAAAAGGGACGAAATGATGTGAGAAGTTGAGATGAGAATGGAAGAGACTGAGAGAGACGCGGCTGATCAGATTTGCCTCTGACTGGCTTTGAATTCCTTCGGAAATGCGCAACTCGTAAGACTGGCGAGTTCTGGCCCCAAAAAAAAAGAATGACGATTAAAGAAAGAATGAATGAAAGGATGTCTTTTATTTCTGGATGGATTCCTCTCTTTCAATTATACTCCGTCTACAGAGTAGTTGATGCTGAGATAGCTTTGTTGCAACCACGTCTGCTTCAGTCAATTCATTCAGTTCATCAGGGGGATTTCTCGATAACGCAGTAAAATGCACAGACCAGAGATGGCCAAGTCTAAAGTCCCCTTTTTGACATTCAACTTACTGTGAAACACTAGTGGTGACTGTGAAGGTCTACAATGGTTTCACCTCAAATACCCTATCTACTACTCTATAGGATTCACTCACAGACACAGTTATCATCTCTGAAGCTATTCAAATCTACAGAGTACAGAGTAAATGGTGCCAGTTGCCTACCAGCTGTCAGGCTATGGCTCTCCCGTCTATCCGAGCATTGCCATTTCCGGTACTCGGCGACAATGCCCGCGGTAGAGCCCTGGGATTTGGTAGTTGGTACGGATTGCTTTTCTATCCAATATCCATGAGGCTGGAGGCGAGAGTCTGGACGTCATCGTTATGCATATATTGGATCAACTTATTGAATCACGGATTAAAGTATCGATATTGATATCTAACTACTGATACTACTGATACCTTGTTATGTTTCCCCACAATGCTAAATGCTTGAAGATTCAAGTCCAGACTGACCTATCAACGCCTAAT
Organism: Aspergillus cejpii; assembly: GCA_004769165.1. NCBI lineage: Eukaryota > Fungi > Ascomycota > Eurotiomycetes > Eurotiales > Aspergillaceae > Aspergillus > Aspergillus cejpii. Next base: position 1,079,454 of record SMSW01000007.1, read on the forward strand.
GGCCCAGTCTGTCTGTCTTCCAAGCAATTTCAATACTGTGCTTACAGTTGGTTCATGGTTGACGCCCACGGTCAGAGATGAAGCCACAAATAGCACATTAGGTGCATCCAAGCGGCAAGCGCACACAGCCTCCAGAGTCCAGAGTCCAGTCTCAGCTCCGCCTTGACCGTTGCCAAGCTAATCACGGTTTCCTTTCCTATGGAGATTGGAGACACAAGTTACTATATTTAGGGGTGGGATTTCTTTTCCATATTACATTTACAGATCACATCCTCTACCAGTCTCCTCTCCCCTCCACGCGACTCTCGAACAGAAGGATGGCTAGACTTTTTTTTGATCGGTCTTCGCAGCTATCAGTATCGACGTTTGACTGTATACACCACGGATCTTCCCTGACTCCTCTACCAATACTCCGTACAGTTACGAGCCACTTTGCCGCACTAACAAAACAACCAGGCTGAACCTGGGGTTCGTCATACTCCAGTTGATTCTGTATCTTTTTTTGGTGGGTTGGCAGGGAGACAAGGTCCTTAATCTTTACAATTTGCTATGGAATGTTCACCCTCTGGTCGTGCTCTGCAAAACTAATTCTATTATGCCGCGAACCACTTAATCTTGCAAAAGCTCTGCTGCAGAAGGTCTGTCTCTTGGATCAAGCTTCATCACTTTTAAAACAAATCCCTTGTCCTCCTTGGATAATTCCTGTTCCGAAATCCGGGAGAAAAGCTTTCTCCTTTCAGGCGGAATACTTTGCATGATATATGCAAGGGCATTCAACTTCTCCTGAGGGCAGATTTCGCGATATGTCAAAGGGAATGGCCCAAAGAACTCACACTGCCTCTGAAGAATCTTTAGTTCGTAATCATCATGATCTGCGGGAACGTCTGGTTTGAATATGAAGAAATTGCCTCCATATAGCAAGGTTATAAGCTGGTGGAGAGTCAACATTGCTCAACAACTCAAAGAGGTTGGAACGAACATACTAATGCTCCAAAGGACCATATGTCTGTTGGTGTACCCCAGCTGATTCGGAGCTGCGCTTCAGGGCTCCTCCAGATAGGTGCTCCAATCAAGTCACCATCCTTAGCATATGCAGAATCTGAAGGAACCGTACTCCCACAGTCTGCTACTTGAACATCTGTAAATCGCACATCCCCTTGGCCATAGTTTACAAGAATGTTGTCGGGCTTGATGTCTTCAAGAAAGATAAGATAGTGAATGTAGCCCAGATAATTGCACTTACCTGCGTGTACAAAATTATCCTCATGGAGAACCTTTAGGGCTTCTGAAATCCTTCTTGCAACATATCTGATCTCCAGATTTGTAAGTCGTTGAGAGACAGACGCGTTCAGAAGATGATCGTCCAAATATCTCAAGACTATGGCTGGTGGATCAACCGGCTCGACTACTTCATCAATCAAAGGGCGTATGAAGGGAGTACGAGATCGAAAGCGGTTCAACACGTCGTGCTCATTCTGGAGGCGAAAATGATGGACACTTTTCACAATCACGGGTTCATTGCTTTCACACCTGCTAAAAGTCCCATTATCAACTGACCTTTTAAGGATTCGTGTGTTTGGAGTAGCTTCACACCTTGCAAGCCAACTGTCTCTTGTAGTTGTTTGCCAACGGTTTATATTCCATTCTGACCCCGAAGGAATTGGCCGATTCGGAGGGAAGACATCATGGCGACTTGCATGGAGAGCTTTATCGTCTTCTCTTCTTTGCTCTTGATGCGGGTGGTGTTTACAGATACAAGACGGCGTATCAGGAGACCATACCCAAAACGGCAAAACTAACCAGGTCCTCGCTTTACATAGTACATACAGTCAGTGACATATCCATCCCCACGAAGTGAAAAGGTCGCCAAATACGTCACAAGGTGGGAGGTATCCCGTACACTGTGGAGGATCTCCTTCTGCATCCGAACCTCATACTCTCCCGATCTACCAGAAGCCATGATTTTAAGAGCCACATCCATCCCGCTCTCAAGATCACGCGCCAGCCAGACAGTAGAAAACCCACCATGGCCGAGTTTATGCTCAACGCGGTATCTCTGACCAAGCACCTCTCCAATACAAACGGGGTAGAATACTCGCGAGGCTTCCGTTTTATCGTACATGTAGAATGGCTCCGCCATCTCCTCAATGTCTTCTTCTTCTGTTTCCGTGCCCGCAAAGTACCCCAGGTCAGTGCTGTCGCTATCAGGGCATTGGGGTATCATCGCTCCATCCGGTAATGTGCTCACGAAAGACATAGGGGGTGTCTGAGCGTTGTCCATTTCGCAGACCGTACTCCGTATAGAACTTGCGATGGGTTGTTTGTTGTGTCAGCAGGAAAGACGAAGAGTTCCTCCGCAACTTTTTCCCTCGCCGAGGCACTTGTTTGTCATCATCTTCAGCAGCCTATCGAGGCTGTTTTACTAATCTGTTCATAGCTCCCTGATGCATATATTCATCATTATGGCTTGATGGTGAAGTGACTACCTAGACAGTCAACTGCCTAATTGCCATGAAACAACACAGAGTCGGCTTATTAAGCACAACTAGCCCAAAAAAGCCTAGTCCCTTTAGTCCCTGAACTAAGCCTAATCGGTCTAGTGTCTACAGCTTGCCACTTGACCAATAGGATTCAACTACGCCAGATATTCCTTGACAAAGAGAACCTTATTATTACTAATACTTTAGATTTTCTCTGAATGGAGTCGATGGAGTATGGATATACTCCGTAGACATGGTTTGATTTATGAGAATCCACTTAGATCCCTGGTATGTTCAGGTGATGAGAATCAAACTACAGTAGCAGAGGCTAACATCATGAACGTATCTCATTTATTTACGTCTATCCATTGCTCATATTTGCTCAGCAGCGGTTGCGCGGACCTGCGCGAGTCGAAGTAGAGCCTGCGTTTATCCAAGATATTAAGAGAGGGAAGAAAACATTACTATACACATAAAACAAAAAAGCGAAAAAGAATCAATCGAGAACTTCAGTGCTTTTCCCGCTCCACAGGGGCAGGAGGGGCATCCGAGTCATCGGCATCAAGCTTGTTCATGTCGTCCTCCTGTGCGTTGAGGTGGTGGAAGACCAGCCAGAACAGGATACCGGTAGCGAACGAAGCGCAGGCGAGGCCGACGAACATCCACATAATCGCAGGGTCGAAGGCGGCGGGGGTCAGGGCCTCAGCTATGGCGGAACCGAAGGCATTGGTGAGGAGGTACATGGACTGCACAAACGACTTCATCGATGGGGGAGCCTTGGTGTACGCATACTCCAGACCGGACACGGAGGCAAAGATTTCGGATATACCAATGAACATGTAGGCAGGGGTCTGTATGGCGATGTGGACCCGGTTGCCGGTGGGGGAATCGTCAACCTTGGAGGCGTCGCAGAGAGGGTGCTCGTAGCAGGGACCAGCCTCGTAGATGAGGTGCTGCACAATTGCCGCGTACATCATGGCGAGAGAGGCGACAACGAAGCCCAGGGAGATACGGGTGATGGGACGGAAGCGGATGTGAAAGCGGCGCATCACAGGGTAGACCAAGGTCTCCAGGATGGGAATGAAGACAATGATGGAGATGGGGTCGAAATTCTGCATCAGATCGTTGGGAATCCCATGGCCCTGCATCTGGGCGGCCTGGGTGACGAAGTTGCCAGAGAACTGGCCGTAGACGACCCAGTAGATGGGGAAGAAACAGAAGACACGGCAGGCAACCAGAGCACGCTTGAGCTCATCGATGAAGTGATCATCCCAGGGCAAGTTAGTTCTGCTGCCACCATTGGCAGCCTGCCAGCTGGGCTTGGGGGCATCCATGTTGCGGTTGATGATCATGATTCCCAGAGCCTTGAAGGAGTCGGTGATAATCGAGCCCTGTGGGGGACGAACAACGTAGAACTTGCGGCCAACGATAAGCACCAAGGTACCACAGGCGAACATGCACAGGCAGAGCAGATAGGCGGACCAGAAGCCGACATCCCGCTCCATGTAGGGCGTAGCGAGCAGCGATAGAGAGCCCAGATTGATACAGCCGTAGAAGATCATGTAGATACGCTGGATGGTCAGGGCAGGATCGATGATGACTCGTTCGCCCTTTTCTGTGGTCGAGACAGCCATCTTCTTACGCTTGTATTGATCGGCAATCTAACCAGTCATTAGCGCGAGAAGACTCGTAGGACGGGGTATCGGGTGTTCTGCATACCAACGGAGCAACGTTACTCTTGATACCGCCGGTTCCCAGACCAATGATCAAGATGGCGGCAATGAAACCACCGAGACCAGCCCCGTTGTTGAGGGCGACAGGGATCGAAGTGAGGACCAGGATGAGCAGACCAACCAAGTAGACGCCACAGAAAAGCACAATGGTCTTGTATTTACCAAGGTATTGATCAGCGACGACGGCACCCAGAATAGGAGTAACTACCCCGATATTGTCAGTATTACGGCAACTGAAATAGGTATGATATGGCTTACCATAACACCAGAACTGGAAGAAAGTAGTCAGGCCAGTTGCACCCTGGTGGCCCATACCCAGAGCACCACGTATATGGGGATCATGGAGAGGGTTGTTCACGTAGTTCTGGAACAGACCGGACATGCCGTAGTAGGTGAAACGCTCACACAACTCGACGATAGCCACAAGCCAGGCGGAGACGGGCAGGTTCTCTGCGACATGGCGCAGGTTCTTGGCCTCCTCCTCGGTAGGCTCCTCACCATCGGGAGTATCAGCGAGAGCTTTCTCGACGGAGAAATTGTCCTTCTCATTCAGAATAGTGTCGGAGACAACATTGTCCTGGTGGGGTCTGCAGAAGTCAGAGCTTGACAGAGAGAGTGATTCGGGGAAAATCAGGTAAAAAGGTAGGACGAGAAGTAAGAGACTTACTGAGTAACCTCAACCTCCTGATCTCGACTAGACATTTTGCAAAGAGGACCCAAGGCGGGGGGAGGAAGAAGGAAATTGGGCTTGCTGTTTCCTCGCAAAAATCGTGTGGAGGAGGAGCGAGAGCCTAGAGGAGGGAGGCGAACCGACCTTATACTCGCCAATTCACTCGGGGAAGGAAGGAAATTGAGAGTTAATGCCGGACCGTCTTATCTCTGGGACTCTGATTAACCGATTAGAACGTCCCTCCATTCCCTGTTTGCTGACTTGGTCTGGGATGGATTCTCCAGTCCCAGAGTCTTGCAAGTTGCCGTTACAGACCAAAAGCATTCTCGATGTAACCTCGAGAGCAAAGAAGGGACAAGCAACTATCAAGCATCAGCCGACTCGCAGTATAATTGGCTGTAGGGATTGGATTCTTTCTCGAACTTCCAATTGAAAGCGAAGAATCCATAATTCCCCATCGACTAATCAGTAATCATCCTGCTATGATCCTGGTGGAATCCAGTCGGGCTAATCGACGAAACTGGCTGAGATCCGATGACCGCACAGGACTAGTAGAAAAAATGTAAAGAAGAAAGAAATGATTTTTTATATTGAATTCATTCTGATGATTTTTTCCTCTGTCCTGTCCTTCATGGCTTCATGGCCCCTGTTGAGAAACTGCCATATCCCCCGACCCTCCATATGAAAAACAGTGTGTGTGCTGAATTGACCGGACTTTTTTCCCAGGATTATTCGTTCGCCAGTCGCCACTGGGGGGAAATTTTAGTCACATAAATGTCCCCGATCCACTCTGAAGTAATAGAGGATAAGGCGATAAGCTCATCTTTCATTGTAGCATCAAATGGGGAGTCAAGTTATCTTTCCCTCACTTCTGGATGGTGGAGATTATGGCACCATCTTGTCGCGTGCACTGCATATAATGTAACATCGGATCTCCCCGCGTGCTAAGTTGCTAACTTTCAGGACCAGCAGCTTTTATTAACCGAGGGAGCCAGAGGGAGTTGAAAGTTGGAACAGTAGGAGCTGGGATTGGTATCTCTGTTTGGCTTTGTTAAGGATGGAAAGTCAGCGGTCATGTCTCAGAAATCAACTTCACCGAAGAAGCTGTTCTATTGTCTGACTCCTGACTCCTCACTCCTCAGTCCATGCTGTAAGCCTGCAGGCCTGTATTAGCTCCATGCTCCATAACCCATATTCCGTACTCCGTAGCCTCCAGCTTTGCAACACTACCCCAGGTTGTGGAGAGAGTTCACAATCATGCCCCATTCGACTTTCAAATGATGGGGTATTCAAGTCAACTCTCATGAGCTCTTGTGCTCAAACCCGGACGAGGTCACACTCCTCGTAGGTTCGCAATCATCCCGTCCGTCGGGATTAGCCACGGTGATTGCGTCCAGAAGGTGGAGTAGTGAGTACTGTAGTCTGTACTGGACTTCCATCGGACTTCCGATCGGTTCAAACGGCGCAGAACAGGACAATGAAAAGGGGGGAGTCTGACCGTAGTCTGAAGCCTGAACGGTGGACTGATTGTGTTAATAACTTAGTGGTGGCCAACACATGTTCATCTTTGTGTAACCAAGCAAGAAAAGTCAAGTTTCTCTCCATCATCAGAATCAGGAAAAGCCATTTTTTTCAACACCTAAATCGATCAAAAGCTCAAAAGTCCCAGTTCAGAGCCAGAGAAACTAGAAAGCGACTCAGTCGGGTTAAGTATTCCAGCTTGTATCTACCAGGCCGCTCTCGCTCCGACTTCGCTCGTCCGCCAGAAGCATCCGGTCCGTCATCGCTCGTGTTCGAAGTTTGACTACATCGCTACATCGCTTCCATCCAATACAAATATATAATGCCTCTTGGGATTATTTCGTATGTCCTTTCCGTTTCAGTGAAGTCAAAGGTGAAGGGCGTGATGGCGTTCGCAGCCTGCCTATCAGCATGAGGCGGGGAGTCAACCTCATCAAAACGAAGCAAGCCAAGAAGTCTCGCCAGTCGTTACTCGTCCAATGTTATCGTCTGTCAAGGTTACTGAGAATGAGAAGCGAGCCAAGGGCCATCGACTGTCGTCCCAGTAAACTTCCCGACAACTGCAGGACAAGACTCTGGGCGTTCTTGACTTCTTGGCTAGGAGTCTATTCCAACGGCAGAGTCTGAACTCTGAAGCCATGTATCTACGCTCAAGGTCCAGGATTGGAACAAGATGTTGATTGGATCGGGACCGGAGAGATCTCTGGTGCTACTGCAATCTCACTCTTGACTCTAGATCTGCATCCATATCATTCCTCGCCAATGGCTGGAGAGAATCATGGTTATTCATCTCTAGGTAGTCTCTTGGCTTTGCAAGGTTACATTATTACAAATGACCCAAAGAACGCATGTATGAACATGCTCTATACACTGTCGATCCTGATGCCTGTGCTTGTCTGTCTCGCGCTCAAGCACAGAGTACGTCATACTGATCCGTCCACATCAGATGAGAGGATCATCGTCCGCTGGATGTCGTCCTCGGTACAGCCATTCCAACCGTCCTTATATCTTGGCGGATGGGTATTACAGGTCTCAAAGCCTACGGCAAAATACTGCGATCTACTCTGTAACTGTTTCGTGATTCTAGCGTGAGGAGGTATATGAAATACATCACTACTTGGACAGCGCATACCTATTGGTCGTGTATCTCAGTTGTCCACGATCCAATTGCTACCTAAGACTGAAGTCTACGGAGTATATAGTATACCTATACATACCGTCAACACAATTACACAAACCACCCATTTCATCCAACAGCCTGTAGATCACAAGCATTAACAGACTTTAAGAAAACAGTGATCTGGGCAACTGCTTACCACAAAGCCAAAAGGTCCCAATGAATGGTCCTAGATGACCATTCATGCTCAGAACGTGCTTGTATACTCCATACTAGGGGACCTCCCCAGGCGCCTATGACACAAGCACACATTCGAGTCGACCGACAGGCCGACCTCAAGACAAGAAGTACTAAGAGTTAGCCATCTGGCTCGCAAGATTCAAGATTGACCAACTCACCTAAAAAGTGTTGTGTATTGGAGATATCCCAGGCCCACCCAACCACCCAACCAAGGGCCAGGAGACCTAAAAGTAGCTAGTTAGTAGTCAGTAGTCCGTAGTCAGGTAAGAATAAGCAGAGGTAAGTATGCAGAGATAAGTATGCAGAGGTAAGTATGAAGAGGTAAGTAAGTAGAGGTAAGTAGAGGTAAGTATACAGAGGTAAGAATGCAGTGCACAAACGGACCAAAGCAGATAAGGGTATGTGTGAGGTAGATGTCCCAGGCCCATCCCAACCACCCAACCAAGGGCCCGAGGTCCTGAAAAGCAGTAGATCAGTAGGTAGATGGCTGTAGATGGCAGGATAGCTTGAGGAGATCACGAAGTATATAAAGGTATGCCTCTGGCCCAACCTAACCGCCCGACCAAAGAGCCAGAGATCTTCAAAGTAGATCAAGCAATAGATCAGCGTATATATATCAAAATATATCAGATAGTAGACCGTGTATAGATGTCAGATAGGTCGATAGAAGAAGGTATATATATGTCCTGAAGATGGCTTGCCTCTGGTTCAACCTAACCGCCCAACCAAAGAGCCAGAGGTCTTCAAAATAGATCAGATAATAGATCAGCATATAGATGGCAGATAGATCGAGAAAAGCAGAAAAAACAGAGCTAAGTATAGATGTATGTCCGATATGATGGTATGCCTCTGGCTCAACCTAACCTCCCGACCAAAAGAGCCAGAGGTCTTCAAAATAGATCCAACAATAGATCCGCGTGTAGATGTTAATAGATAGAATGCCCTAGGCCCAAACCACCCGCCCACCCAAGGGCCTAGGGCATAGAGAAGATGTATATAGGCCCAACTATGCATATGGATAGATCCGAGAGACAAAAGAAAGACTGGATATCCAAAACTGGGCGCGAGGGGGCAAGGGAGTGAGTATGTCGGAAGTGGAATTAGGGTATGTGAGGTGTAAGGGCAAACCTGGAATGACCATGGGAGGGTAGAAGTGGTGCTGAGAGGTGTGTTGAGGAAGCTCAGGGGGTGGAATAAGGGTATTTTGAGAGGAAGAGGTGGTCAAAAGGGAGAGAAGTAAGTATACAAGAGTAAGAAGAGTGAGTTGTAAGAGGGAAAGAAAAAAAGAGGGAGAGAAGAGAAAATGATGGGATTAAATACCTTGGGATAAAGGCTGAAGGCAACACTCTTCCTCTGGTAATATCCTGGATGGCTGCCTATCTGCCTCAAGTGGAAGACATCAGAGGTCAGTCATTTTTACTGCCTGTTGCCTGGTGAATCGACACAATGAGTGAGGCCCAATCGCTATGCTGACAATGAAGAAGCAGTATGGGTATGGTAGTAGATTACAATCATTATTGCTAAATTCGGTATCAAGTACGGAGTATCTGTAGAGCTGTTTAACTCGAAAGTCGCGGCAGCTAAGCACGAGAAACTGTGAAATAAGGAATCTTTTTTGGCTTCTTGTTTCTTCCTCCAGTGAAACCTCAGAAGGGAAATGGTATAAAACTCGCCCGAAAGATGTTTTGAGGATAAGATACACGTTGTCAGTAGCTACAATCAAGCCAATAGTGCGAAATGCTAAAAACCAACGCCAGGTATCCGTCACTGATGCTATCACTTCATTCCATCGTCCGTAATCACAAGATTCCGATCATCTCATCAAAAGAGAATAGACACTCCTCTTGAATCAGTCGTAAGCTGACAGGATTCGTCGGATGGCCGCTTAGACAGTGTACTTCGCCTTGGCTCTGGTGCTGCCACTGTGTGCGCTATCTGTGTGGCCCGAGAACTCGACGACATCTGCTTCCTTGAGGCGCAGAACCTCCTTGAAGCGCCGACCGATGTTTTCGAGGACTTCTTTGCCTTGAGCGGGAGTCCGGCCGTTCTTGTCTCCAGGGATGCTCTTGCCCACCGTCCGTGTCCAGAGGCCGATACGGTAGAATCCCTTACGCACGTTCACGACGACACCCATAACCTCATTATCCTCATCATTCTCAAGGGTCTCGCCGATGGCCGCCAGCTGTGCATGCAGCCAGAGCTCGTCGATGGGCACTGAGCGCTTGTCCTTGAAGGAGTACGACCACTTGCCACCATGCTTGTTCTGAGGATCTTCCCACTCAGGCCTGATGCCCTTCTTGAAGAGATGGTAGTCGGCCTTGAGACCCAACTCGGAAGTCGGTGTGATGTTGTTCTGATCGAGAATAAAAGAACCAAATCAGCAGAACTCACAGATGAAGCTTCAGAAATGGATGACTCACGTAAATACCCCAGAACTCCTCAACCGAGTTGAATGTCACAACTTCCTTCAGCAGATCGTTCCAGTTGTCGCCCTATAGATCAAAGTTAGAAGCTTCTTCGTCACATGGTAAGCTATCAATTCCATACCTTGCCACTGGGAGGCTTGGTAAACCAAAGGGTCCAATCGTGCATAAGAGGATGCTTCACGTTGAAGTTTTCAGGGTCATGGAACACCGTGATAGCCTCTTCATCTGTCTGTCCAGTCTTCTCATTCTGCTCCTTTTGTTCAGTGGCGGCAATAGGAGCGTTGTTCTCATCATTCACCGGAACAGGTCCATTCTCAGTGACTGCAGCCATGATGATTGTAGTATCGAAGAAATAAGGAAAGGGGGAGAAGGTTTGTTAAGATTTAGTTAACGCGATAGTTGAGCGTTAAAGAGAGATAAAGAAGTTGTTGTTGGAGGGGGCAAAGAAAAGTTCTTGGGGACTGAAAGTCAATTTTTATCAGGGTCGCGGGGAAGGAGCGATCCAAGGTGAGATATCCTGGGAGGCGAGATGAAAGAAGATAGGGATTATGCGCAAATATCACGTAGTTATCAGATATCCTGCTCCAGGCAGTATCTAGATGTCTAGGTGATAGTTGTGTTAGTGGCGTCAGTTGTCTCGTGAAAATAATAAAGAAGTTTACAATGTTTTGGAGATGCCACATCGTGGAACTGCTACTTTACCTATTTAGGACACTCTACCTTTCTAGGCCTTTAATAAGCTGCCAGACTCAGATCCAGCCTCACTGTTTGTTTGTTTTTAGGCTACAGACAACTCCGGACTCTGCAGTATTGAAGCTTTAATAAATTGAACTGAACTGAATCTTTAACATATCAGATCTATCTCTAATTTAAGAACAGAATAAATTGAAGATTGAACATGAGTTTCAAGTTTGAAAGCCGACCGCAACCGCGATAAAGACCCAGATACCTCATTATACAAGTGCTGTTAGAACCAGATATTACTCATAAATACCATGAAACATCAAATATGCGCCTATCCCAAGTGAAAAGTCCTCTATCAAACCAGAAGAAAAAGAAAAGGCGGAGCGATGGCGAAAGTTGTACAGTCAAAGGGTATCCTCAAACGCAATGTTCTATAGGTCGAGATCGCTCATTTTTCGCCACTGTTGATCAAACTCAAGATGCAGTTCCAACCTAGTCCATATACATCAGCATATTTGAAGAATATCCGTGGAGGAGGACAGAACTCACCCAAGCTAATCACATTGACAACCAAAACTCTATACTCCAAGGGCACAAATGAAAAGTTGACTCCCTGAACCAAAGGCCAGATAGTGAGATTCGCCTTGTAGCTGGGAAGAAAGCTAGTACGCCATCTTTCGATCGGGTCGGTGCCTTCCATGATCGCCATGGATGTCAGGAAACAGGTGAGATGGATGGGTGTGAAGAAGCCTTGGTCTGCGACAACTCGGGCAACAAGAGTGGTCTTGGGACTTTTCAGTACGATGTTCCGCTGAAGAAATGCGAACCATGTGGTTGCGGCAGGTCCGAATATTGCTTTCTTATAGTCAGCAGCAGTCCTTCATAAATGGACAAAGGAATTGTATCGCACTGCCGCGACTCACCTCCGCCATACAGAGCCATCCGGCCAGTCCTCGCCATGTCATGTTTATCAAAACCCTTGCGATCAACGGCCTGTTGCGCCAGAATATCTCCGCATCCGAAAAGCACCTATTCTTTGTCAATTCCAATGCCATCTTTTGCGACATAGGAAGGCCTTACAGCACTGGTGACACTGGCTGTGAGGATGGGTTGCCTAGCCAACCTGGTCTGATACCTGAACAGATCTTAGCTTGATCAAGAACAGACATGGCTCCGTCTGTATGAAGACATACCACCGCAACATTATATAGGGGACACTGAAGTCAATTGATACGGAGGAGGTCAAGATGGGTGGTCACAAAACAATTCCCCTTTTAAAAGCAAGAGGGGGGGATGTAGAATCTGGGAATATGGGAAACATGAGGGTGTTAAGTATCTATCGAGTCTCACCCCGATAAGAGCATGATGGAGCTCATCCTTGAGGTTAATACTGAATAGTGATCACATCATCATAATTTCCTTGTTCAGGGCAAATTAGCTCCACTCCCGTGAACTATTCGAGAAAAATAACCCAAAAGGGGAGCCACCTGTCACATGATGTGGGGCCAGTTAACTTACCGCATTGGTACTATATTTTAGGGTATAGGGTTTCCATCCGTAGGGCTTGTTGGCTCGCTTAGCACACCCGCCCAGCGAAATTTCCGTGACGCCCAAAACAGCTGTGGATAGCGAGAAAAGTCAACCTCGACGTCGACAACCCCTCCGAACGACACCTCCCGTCCGTTACACCTTCTCCCCCCCGGTTCATTTTCAATCGCCATCAAACATACAAAATGGCTGACGCTCCCCGTGGACGTGGAGGATTTGGCTCGCGCGGTGACCGTGGTGGTGACCGTGGCCGTGGACGTGGTCGCCGTGGCCGTCGCGGCGGCGCAAAGGAGCAGGAGAAGGAATGGCAGCCCGTCACCAAGCTCGGCCGTCTCGTCAAGGCCGGCAAGATCACCAGCATGGAGCAGATCTACCTGCACTCTCTGCCCGTCAAGGAGTACCAGATCGTCGACTTCTTCCTTCCTAAGCTCAAGGATGAGGTCATGAAGGTACGAACGGAATAATTTCATTCGCGATATCGTCTAGGGCAATTATACATGTGAAGGTTTCTTGTGATGTTGTGGGAAGGAATGGGGAATTCGAGGGGTTGAATTGGGGCGATTTTCGGGCGATATAAAGGGATGAAGTTGGCAGTTTGCTGATGGTTGTGAAAACTACAGATCAAGCCCGTCCAGAAGCAGACCCGTGCCGGTCAGCGTACCCGTTTCAAGGCCGTCGTTGTTATCGGTGATTCCGAGGGCCACATCGGTCTCGGTATCAAGACCTCCAAGGAAGTTGCTACCGCTATCCGCGCCGCCATTATCATTGCCAAGCTCAGCGTTCTGCCCGTCCGGAGAGGTTACTGGGGTACCAACCTCGGTGAGCCTCACTCTCTGCCCGTCAAGCAGAGCGCCAAGTGTGGTTCCGTCTCCGTCAGAGTATGTCACGATTGAATGCGACTCCTTGAGTTGTGAAGAATGTCAGAAGTCTAACGCGATGATAGCTTATCCCCGCCCCCCGTGGTACCGGCCTCGTTGCCTCCCCCGCCGTCAAGCGTCTCCTCCAGCTTGCTGGTGTCCAGGACGCCTACACCTCGTCCTCCGGTTCCACCAAGACCCTCGAGAACACCCTCAAGGCTACCTTCCTCGCCGTCGTCAACACCTACGGCTTCCTCACCCCCAACCTGTGGACGGAGACCAAGCTCATCCGGAGCCCTCTGGAGGAGTTCGGTGATGTTCTGCGCCAGGGAAAGAAGTACTAAGGTAGTTGCTGCGACGGGATAAATTTGCATGATTGTTTTTGATCGGAATATTCTCCTACGGGTTCCAACTTTTTCTTTCTTGACTGGAAGAACGGAGATGCTGGAGAGGACTTGAACGCGATCACGCTCGACTACGCTACTTATGGATGTATTTATCACGGGAAGGGAAAACAAAAGCAAATTAGCGTGGAGTCAATGAAAGCTACCCATTCACCAGTCATGATCACCGGCTGCTTTGTTCGATTCCTCAATTCATCTGAAGTGATGAAAGGATTCGTATGAATCAACGGACATCATAATCTAATCTTAATAAGAGTCCATACTTCACAGGGGGCCCATTCTGGTTGTAACTTATCCATACTACCCTGCAACTACAGATTACCCCCAATTGTCGTTAAATGACAGACCTCCAAGCGTTCTCGAGCTCCTTGATATCAAAACCGATTTAGCTTCAAAGAGTCCATGAACTCGACTTGTAGAGTACAGTATTCGGTGCTAATCGGAACGAGGACCTGGAATACCTCCAGATAAGTAGACCAAACTCGGGGTGTTTATCGACTGGAACTATAGAAATGTTGAATCTGGTCAGCAAATTGCTGTTATTGAAATATGTACTACTCCGTAGGTGAAGATACATAACTCCTTTGGCACTTCAACTTAGAACTCATAACATATCAGGATCACGAGTCACAACGATTCACTCTGGAAGTCACCAGGGCATTCTCTATTACTTTATACTATGGACCTTTGAATCAGGGATTCGTCTGGAGTACGCTCATTCAACAACCAACATAAGCCTGACAATCACATTGATATCGGGCAATGATTACACTGGGCTACTCAAATTGCAGGGGCAATGAGCTTTGTCCATACGGCTGGAGTCATCCATGGGATCTAACATGTTACAATATATTCTTGGATGAAAAACTTGAATGCTAAACTGGCTGGCTGTGCGGGATCTGCACTGGATGGTTTCCTTCCTCCTCGTGGCAGTGTCGTCCCCCTGGGATATGTTTTGTCTGCTATTAGGGATCTGGGATGTCAGAATCCAGTATTCCATTCGGCTGTTTATTCATCTCCCACTTTCCTATATTTTGTATTGCTGATCCCAACACCCTGATATCTATTTTGTTACTCTCTAGGCAGACCACAACAGCTTCTCTAGTCGCTCCTGGAGGAGTTCTAAAGTATCTCTGTTGTCCTCCCACCTGCGCATGGCTTCCTCATATTCATCATGCGAGACCCAGCCATCTTTACCGACGATAGAGTCTCGCAGATAATTGAATTCGCCATATACATCCGCCCATTCTTCTACCTGCTGCCGACTTTTGTCGATCTCCTCTTTCGAGAAAGAAATGGGACATGGCATCGCTAAGCCTCTGCGTGCCATGATTTTGTCCCATTTCTCATATATTTGGATTAAAAGTTCTTTGAGCGGGATTGGGCCGTCCTGAGAAGACTGTCCGACAATATGGAATATGAAAGTGGTAGGGTCATCGTCGTTTCTCATCGTATCCATGGCCTTGATGAGAGCTGGGTTGAATTTCCTCGAAGCCAGTTCGTAGAACTTCTTCAGCCGAAGCCTGTCGAGCTGGTCTTCAGCCAACTCTTTCTCCGATGGTGAAAGGGTATCAAAGTCTTCTGGTAACTTAGGTTGAACGGCGCCCCATGGGTACGGGTCATCGCAATCGAAGATTGAAGGAAATTTTGCCTGCATGAAGAGGGGGGCAGTGTAGACAGCTTGCCAGTCAATTATTCTTGTTGGATCCGAAGAATCGACAAATATATTATCTGAATGAAGATCATTATGCAGCAGAACAGGACGAAGAGTTTCCTTTGGTGGTAGGATGTAAGGCAGCACTGTTAGAAATTGTTCAAGAAGATGTATGTGCATGTCGCGTCCCTGTTGCGTCTTGCCCAAAAGCACAGAGGAGCCCATATGCCGAATCATGGCAATCTCACGGTTTGTAATTGAAGAAAGGTATTCCTGGGCCGTTTCCCCTAAATAGTGACCTGTCAGCGTGTGCTATAAGGAAACAAATAGATCGGTTCAGATACACGTACAAGGCCCCCGATCAATATCTAGTTCTTGAATTTCATCTTCCCAAAAGGACCGCTGGGTTGTTGGACCAATAACGAAATTCAATGTAGTCTCTTGTTCCAGCTCATTTGGTTCAATGGTGCTTCTACCATGAGGAAATGTATCCTTATAGTATAGGCTGCCGTGGTGTGCAAATTTTAGATTCACAAGTTTCTGCTCGATTTCCACCAGGCTTTTCACCAGACCGAAGCATTGAGCTTCAGACATGGTATCCCAAATCTCACTCAACTGGCGTCCCTTGACTCTTTCCATAAGGATATACTCAGCGCCCACCGCGTTGGGTTGTGACGGCGAGCTCCAAGAAAGAACCCTGGGGACAGGGATATTGAGAACGTTGCGAAGCTGCATGTGATTTACATAAAAGTTAGCCAAAGCATATTCCAAAGGGGCGATGGGCGTCACACACAAAATCAAGGGTTGCAACTTCACTGGCGACAACATACTGGGGATGACCAGCATTCGGGTTTGGAATTCTCGCCAGAACCTCACTGCCATTCTCCATTTTCAAAGAGAACACCTTGTTGTACAGTCCCTCGGATATCTTGGTCATTTCAACACACCGACTGCCGACTATACGACCAGCAGTCTGCTGTAGAACTGGAATGTTGAATTTAACATATCGCTTCTCGAGTTGTAGTTGCTCATTGTATAGCCAACGACCTGACGTGTAGCGGAAAAAGTCGTTGTTTGATTCAACGAGGCTCGCAGAGCAGTTCTGCTTGAGGGATCGTAAATCCCTCCTCGAATCCATAAATAATCTTGACTGCCCACAGAAGAGCTTTGAAGCTCTGTGGATTCTTTGCATTGCGATATTTCCTAAACGCAACGCTGTGGTAAACAGTTAAACAGTCCTCTGGAGAATGATTAAGTAGACATGGCCTGGATCACATGATGAAGATAGGTCCTTCGACAACTCCTGAATGGCACATGTTCTTAACTCTTGGTGAATATGAGAGGAATGAGCTGCTTTCAGTGCATATATAACTCAGCATTGACTGATGGCATTAGACAGTGAGAGGAGAGACAAAATGTACACCAGCTAGTACAACCGGAAGCTTCCTCAGCATTGTCCTGCCGAGCAATATAAGCATCGAAACTAACCAAGCTTTCCTCCCGAGGAATCTGCATTATAGTCATCACAGGCGATATTCGAGCCCGGGAACTCTTCTCGGCCCTATTTGTCAGATATCACGAGTTTACTCAATATCCCAATGGCAATCACCTGCAGCCATGGATACTATATGTCCACTGGACGTCTCAAGCGTGGACTGAAGGACCAAAGACGGGGTAACAACGCTACAATGGAATCCACAGCGTTGTTGCGCAATGCCCCTGCCATTATGAATTTCATCCTGGCGTCGGCAGCCCTGGTAGAGAGGGAATAACCACGGCCTGTGATATGTACCTTCACACCTCTATCCTCCGAATCCACGGCGGAAAGTCAATGCTCAGGGTAAGGCGTACGCTCTGCTGCCTTCAGCGTCGACCTGAACACCAACTGCCTCCACTGCTCGAAGGATACTGGGGTTCATTCTCAAAGGTGGGATGTGAGAACCAGGAAAGCTTCTAGAAAAGAATGCCTCAATGCCAGGACTTGTTGGCCTGGCTTAGTATCCTGCTCTCCGCAAACCTGTCTGGGGTGTGTTCTTCCTTTTCAGCAATGAGTTCAGTGATGAGAGAATGTTCCACTGCTGTTTCATAAGAAGATGAATCGGCATCATCAATCCTAACAAACCCTTTGTCTGGGTTCTGGAACAATCGACATAGCATCAAGGTAAGGCTTCACATCTTGTCTTGCTTATTTCATGGCACCTATAGTGGTGTAAGATAGAGATGTCTTCTGAAGTCACGTAGAAACAGCCACTGAGAAACATCCTAGAGCTCAAGGAGCCATGGATGTATACAGGTATCTTCCCCAATGGCTATGATGGATGCTATTCACTGCAAGATAAAACGCCGAGCTTACAGAATTACTGATCACACACTGCTTTCTCCCATCCAACCCTCTTTCAAGCTGTCAAAGGAGGGCTTCCTTTCTTTACCACTACATCCGCCTTGATCTGGGTATGGCCACCAGCTCTGGGATGACCTTAAAGCACCAGTGCTGAGATGGACACAAACAGAATCGAAGACTTCCCTTCTCATTGGAAAACAGCCCTTCTGGGAGAAGATTTCTGGGAAGACGCAGAACGATTCAACCAGCCCATCCACAATAGCATCGAAGCTGGTAAGCCTCCTCTGTCTGCCAGACCTCATCCATATACAGCAAGTCATCTCTCGGCAGTGGATGCTTGCTGAATATCACTTCTCAATCCAGGTCGCAGCCAGACGCTTCTCATCAGGCCCCCTTTCAGCTTTGGTCCGGGAAGAAACACCCAGCTCGAGACTATCATTAAGGAGGAAGAGCCTGAGAAGAAGCACCCGCGTCGCTTTAGCATGACCGATTCGCTGAGTCTGAACTCATTCTCGTCCAGCACTTTCCGCTCGCTCTCTCAAAGCCGTCTTTTCGATTTCGGCAAACGTTCGCGCTCCCCATCCCGATCCCCAGCTAGAGCCCCCAGCGTTTCGCCTGAAGCCCGTCGTCATCGCTCCCTCCTCCGTACCCCATTCAACATGGCAAGCAGCAGAAGAAAAGTGAAGATCGACTTGATCACAGCCCAGGAGCCAGGAACCCCCGCCAGACCCCTTATGCATTTCCGTGGCGGACTAACCTGGCGCTGTTTTCCCAAGGATCTGACCGCACTGGGGCTGGACGTGTTTATGCCCGTCCCGGAGGACCAGGAGATCGAGGAGACCACACTCCACATCGAGGAGATGGCGCCGCTGTGTCAGTTCCGCAACCTGCGCGTGCTGAAGATCACGGGCATGATGCAGTCCTACCAGAGGTATATCTGGCAGGCGGCCTGGCTCAACACCAACCTGGAGGAACTTGAGTTGGGCATGGCGCTGGAGCCGCACATTCGGCGCAAGCCCGGGAGGAATTGGATGTATATCAGGGGCGGCTGGACGCTCAACGAAGCGCACTACGGAGAGCCTGTCTACTAGTAAGTCACGTCACTCAATCCATGCCCCCCCCAAACAAACCGAGCATCAAAGTTAACTCTTTTGATTTCCCGAAGTGGCCACCTGGGAGAAGGCATCCTGGACCCCAAGATCGGAGCAGGCGAGTACCTCGACAAAACCGCCCTCGAGAAGGCCAAAGTCCGCGCCATGTCCATCGGCCGCACCCTCAACCGTCTCTCGATCCAGACCCTCACTCTGACCGGCTTCGTCGTCGACGCGGACCCCTTCATCCACTGGTTCGATCCCAAGCATCTCAGATGCATCAACTTCAAGGACTACTGCGTCGACGCCGGCTTCTACCTCCCCCGGCCGATGAGGGACGTCAAGGTCTTGTTCCCGCTCGACAAGAGGGAGATCGTCTCCTGTCGCGTCGTCAACCCGCTTCAGGACCTGAAGGTCATCGACCTCAGTGGCGGGAAGAAGACCGACGAGATGCAGTACACGGGCTTTGCGAGTCTCAGGAACGGTGTCTCCTCTATGCGCAGCCGTAACCCGTTCCGGAAGGGTGCGAAGGACCGCGATGACAAGGAGAAGATGCTCCGTGGGGTAAACTAGCCTTACAGCTTACCTGCAATGTCATAAGACAGGGATGCTGCATATTGCGGATGATGTAGGCCACGGACAATTAAGAAGTCATCTGTACAGCTGTACTATTCCGCTTTGGAGGCTGATAATCGAATTCACTTTTGATTGTTATTAGAGATCATACATCCTTCTCGTGACCGATCAATGCATACAAGTGGCCAAACCAAGTGGTACTAGATACATGTAGACATAAGATAAACAACCATTCTTACCGGACGGGATGGACGAACCGCTGCAAAGAGTTCCAATCTGGCCGTCTCATTCTCAACCAAATAATGTATTATTTGTCCGAAATCATA
Organism: Aspergillus cejpii; assembly: GCA_004769165.1. NCBI lineage: Eukaryota > Fungi > Ascomycota > Eurotiomycetes > Eurotiales > Aspergillaceae > Aspergillus > Aspergillus cejpii. Next base: position 1,099,122 of record SMSW01000007.1, read on the forward strand.
CCACGTATCCTCTGCAATCTGTGCACTCCCACCGTACTAGGACATTCGGTGCGCAGCTAGAATTGGGGCTTTAGGCCCCCTCCTCCTCATTGATACGAATAGCTCCTTCGTTGCCGATTCCTCCAGACCAGAAGCCGTCGACGTACAGGGTTCTAGCCATGAATCAGTCCAGTCCTAGTTGAGTTGACCCATGCTGAGGTTGACTTACATTCCCGGAGAGCTGTCATGTGCGATGATCAGCCAGTAGCCCAGCAAACCCTGGGTAAAGATGTCATAGACGGCGAAGATGACGGTCTCGGTGTTGACGCTCATCCTGAGAGCCAATGGGCCGGCGGCAAGGGCACTAGAACCGTTAGCTACCTTCCACCCGTCTGGTTGGGGACGTACATCAGGTACAGTGCTTTGACCAGCAGAGTCGCACCCGACAGAGACGCAAAGAACCGCCTCGTCTGCGCGTCCTTGTTATTCGCCGCCTTGCCGCCGTTGATCCCAACATGGTAGACCATGACGAGATATCCCACCGCGCTGATCGTGAACCAGACCCATCTCCGCGACGTGTGGCCCGCATACGTGCCCAGCAGCCCCGTGCCCAGCATGATGTAATCGGCTGCGATGGCGACGAGCAGATGAGCTCCCGGCAGACCTGACAGCAGCGCCAGGTTGATGAGGCATAGCGGCTCCGTCAGGACCCAGTTCACGTACCGCAGCCACATCACCTGGCGGAAGTAATCCTGCGTCGTGTCCGGGACGTGTTTGTGCGTCTGCTTGATCGAGTCGTGTTTCCAGGTCATCCCGCTGCCCGTTGCTAGGGCGAGGTAGACGATGAATGAGATTGTGGTCATGAGGGAGACGAGGGTGTGGAAGACGCGCTTTGGCTGTGATGGATGAGTACCAACTTCCATGTTATGTGATAGGTCCTTACCAATGCCATTCGAGCGCTGAGCGAGTAGAACACGAGAGAGGAGATTCCCATCAGAACAGTGACCACCCTGACCCGGTATTAGCCAGCTCTCTTTCCCAACCCGATTGCAAAAGTTCCATACCATAATGTCCGCTTTCCTGTCGTTCCGATTTCCTGGAAGATGGGCTCGTTGCCGGGAATGACGGTAGGCACCGGACCTACCGACGAGGTCGTAGTAGGCCAGGGAAGCGGTTGCTTCGTATGAGGCAGCATCGAGTCGAACATCTTGAAGCCAGTATATTCCTATGCGCCAATACTTCGGATCTCACTCTTTGTAGCTCAGAAAACGACGATCCGGATCTTGATCTGATCTGATCTGGGACAAGCTCGATGATCGACTCATCGAAAGCGAGGAGACTGCGTTACCTCTCGAATCATGAATTTAAAGCAGAGCAGCCGTGTCCAGCCGTGGCACGAACTGGCGTCATTGTGCTTGGACTCGCAGTCTGGGGGGGATTGATTTGCGGGTTACGAGGAACAGTCGTCATGCTGACCTCGACGGTGTCGTCATTGAACTGGAAGCTATACAGAGAGATCAGTTTTCACAGCCAATAAGATAGAGAAAATTGATGGCCAGGATGGCAGTAAACGGCAACGGAAGTCGTTGATTCTGTAGATGATCTGATGGCTTTGCCACAGTGAAGTTGATAGTATCATGCCACCAAGATACCCTTCTCCCAAGAAACAAAATCCTGCTTATGAGGATTCAGGCCGTGTTTTATGGTTAAATGTAGACAAGACAAGGAGTCAGAAGGGAAAGTGTACAAAAAGTTTTGAATATATAGTACAGAGCTCTACGGCTGTAGAGGAGTGAAGAGCCAGTCATACACTCAATAATACAAAGTGCCAGTAAGGCTTATGCAGATCCACTGGTAGCTCTCTCGCTAGGACTCGACGCATCGAGCTCTCGCACAACGTCCTCACAGCGATCGCACAGCGTCTCTTTGCTCGCCTGGGGCTCGGGAACCACATAGCGCCAGCATCGGGGACACTTGCCCGCTTGCGGTGTGTAAACATAAGCAGTACCCTTTCCTCCACTGGGAAGTTCATATACATCGCTGTAGTGCCATTCAGCATCAGAGACGGGAGCTGGAAGAGGCTCTCCGTGCGCTCCGAGGGTCACCGAGGAAACAACGAACAGATCAGGGAGCTCAGACAGGTTTCGTTGCAGCGCAGAGTCGGGTGAGGTGCCCTCGGGGAGTATGATATGAACGAAGGATTGGAGAGACGAGCCTAGTTGCTTCTTGCCTCTCGCTTGCTCTTGCATGGCCTTGATAACTGAGTTGGCCGCCAAGAGATCATGATAGTCGGCCTCGAGGGACTGGTTCTGCCATTCAACAGGAGGCGAGGAGACTATACGCTTTAGAGGATGCTCGCAATGCGATTTGATGGCCTCCGGAGTATGTTCCCAGGTTTCTTCAACAAGCAAGGGCGTGATAGGAGCCAACACCTCTTGAAGGTGTTGATAAATGTAGAACAGGGTCGTCTGTGCGGCACGCCTGCTTGTGCTGTTTTCTCCATACGTGTAGAGACGGTCCTTGATCGCCTCCATGTAGAAAGCCGAGAATTCGAGATTGGCCCACCGGTTCATTGCGTTCACGGCCTTGTAGAACTCGAAATTCTCGCATGCCTTGTGACAAGTGAGGACCATTTCGGAGAGGTGCATAAGCGCCATGCGATCGACTTGCTGCAACTGGTTGTACGGCAGTTGGTTTTGAGGCTGGAAGTCGGAAAGGGCTCCCAAAAGGAGCTTGAAGGTCACACGGAACTTGTGCAAGCTGGTGTTCACTGTTTGCAGCACCTGCTTCCCGATCACAACATCCCGTGTGTAGTCGCTGCTCGCAACCCACATCCGAAGCGCATCCGGCCCCAGAGCGTCATATACTGGTTCTTTGCTTTCTTGTTGCTTCTTCCCTTTGCCTTTCTTCGGCTTCAGAGGTGGCAAGAGAGTACCATCCATGATGGACTGTGGGTGGATCACATTTCCAATAGATTTACTCATCTTGCGCCCTTCTTCGTCGAGGGTAAATCCGTGGGTAATGAGGTTTTTGAACGGCGCACAGAAAGGAGTAGTCTGTCCTGAGGCAAGTTGATGGGAAATGTACGTGAGAAGCCCTGACTGGAACCAGCCGCGGTGCTGGTCAGTTCCTTCCAGGTAGACATCCGCGGGATGTCCGTTGCGAGGAGGGATATCGATCTCTGTCCAGCTGGTGCCGCTATCAAACCACACATCCATTGTATCAGTTCCACGCCTGTAACCGGGTCCAGACTCCTCTTGCAGAGACTGCGGGATCCATACGGGGTCGTCCACGTCGTCAGTCCACCATGCATTGATGCCACGCTGCTCAATCACAGACATGATGTGCGAGACGCTATCCCTCGTAAGCACAGCATCACCTGTACCCCGATGGTAGAGAGCAGGAATGGGCACACCCCAGGCGCGTTGACGCGAGATGCACCATTCGCTCCGGTTCTTGACAAAGTTTTCCAAGCGTTGCTTTCCAGAAGGAGGGAAAAATTTAACATCTTCCAAAGCTCTGATAGCACTTTCACGAATATCGGCCACATCCGCGAACCATTGCTCGGTCGCTCTGATGATAATTGGGAGCTTAGACCGCCAATCGTAAGGATACTTATGCTCGTACTGATGTTGTTCCAGGAGGTATCCTTGTGAGTCGATGTATTCGAGGACGGCGGCATTTCCTTCTCCGAGGACGCTTTTTCCACTCAGTCTAGCGGGATCACTAGGCATGGCCTTATCGGTGAATTTTCCATGATCGTCAACGGGAGCGAACGCAGGAATGCCACGAGGAACACAAGCTTCATAGTCATCCATACCATGGCCGGGGGCACAATGGACGAGTCCAGAACCAGAGTCGGCAGTGACGAAATCCGCAGCTATGATGGGCTGCGGCTCTGCATCAGATGTCTTGAATAGTGGTCGATACGTTGTCTGGTCTGCAAGATCCGAGCCAAGAATACAGGGGATGATGACAGTCAAGTCCTCCTTAAGCATATGTTCCAGATTTTCCAGCCGAGATTGCGCAACAAGAAGCTGACCGTGGGTTTCCGACTGAACGATGGTATATTCCAATGACTCGTGGACGGCGATCACAGCGTTCGCTGGGAGCGTCCAAGGCGTGGTAGTCCAGATGACGGCGCTGAGGTCCTTGAGCTGTACCAGAGGATCTTGAGCCAATGCGGGAGGAACCGAGACGAGGGGAAACTTGACCAGAGCGGCTGTGGATATATGATCTTCCTTGTATTCCAATTCAGCTTCTGCGAGTGCTGTGCCAGTGGACGGTGACCAGTAGACAGGCTTGAACCTTCTGTAAATCAGTCCCTTGTCCACCATCTCGCGAAACACCCCGAGTTGGCGCTTTTCAAACTCCTTGTCCATAGTCTTCCAATGACCTTCCCAGTCAGCCATTACGCCAAAGCCCCGAAAACCCTTCATCTGTTCCTTAACCGTCTTCCCCGCCAGCTTTCGCGCAGCTTTCCGGATCGCAGCGGCACCAATGGATCCGCTTGTATCCCCGAGTTCCTTTTGCTGCTCAAGAGCCTTGAGCTCGATGGGCAACCCATGGCAGTCCCATCCAGGCACATACCGCACCCGCTTCCCTTTTGCCAACTGCACACGGCAGATTATATCCTTTAGGATCTTGTTGAGGGCATGTCCGACGTGAAGGTCACCATTCGCATAGGGTGGTCCATCGTGCAGCACAAAAGGGCGATCGGCGGGCCTTTCACGGCGCTGCCAGGCGTAGAGCTCGTCGGTGCATCGTTGCAGGTATTTTGTCCGGTCGGCCAGCGTCACGCGTGCCGGGAATGTAGACTTGGGAAGTTTCAGCGTCGACGACCAGGACCGAGTAATCGACCGCGGCAATTCCGGCATACTACCGCTGAAGCATATCCTGCTTTTAACTGAGGGTAATCGCGTTGAAATGATGGATGGGGTGATGAACAGAGAAGGATGAGTTCTCCGAACAATAATTGCGGGTACAACCTTGACACCTCAGGCCAATCCCAGACTGACCACCATTCCAGAGTCCAGAGTCCAGACCCTCCTGGATGAAAGAGTTCTTGAGCACCCTAAAGAGGATATGCAAGTCCTGGTATTTTGTTCAATTTTATTAACTAACTAAGGTATCATTAAGTAGCAGAATATCATGTCTCGTAAAGTAGATAGTGGCTGATTATCGTAGTCACAATCCCCAAAACCCGGCCTATATTGAGTCCATGGCCTTGTCAATATATAGTCAAACAACTTATGGCCCCGTTCTTCATGACTTCAAACAAAAGTCCAGGGAATCCAAAGAGCTCCGTGTTCCCGAGTCCTCCGTCGTGACCATCATGGCCTGTCCTTTGTCCTTTACCAGTGCTCTCCTCCCAGCCGCCGAGGAACTCGACACTACTCTCGGGACTATCGCCCCAACCGCGATTCAACACCATAGGCCGCTGTAGCGCACGCTCTTCCGTAGCGCTTGCATACGATCCTTTCCAGACCTCCCTCAGTCTTTGGGAAATTCTGTGGTAAGGCGTTTCGGAAGTCACGGCATCGCCTGACGGATCAAGGCTGATGGTCCACCGACTGCGTCGGTGACGGTTAAAGGGATATGAACCCGGAACGTTCCCGTGCAGAATGATTTTAGTGACGACCAGCTGAGACGAGAGAGGCGGAGGTGATGGATCTGGTAGGTCGGATCCGGGGAACGCAGGGCCAGCTGTAGTAGGGTACGATATAAAGGCATCAAAACCATGATGAAAGTAATTAAAGAAGCATTCAGTTGGAAGCGACGACGGGTCAATATTGTTGACCGGTGAAATCTCCTCATCCGAGTCATCAGTGACGCTGTTGTTGGAAGACTGGTCAGTGTCAGTGATATCAAGCCCTCTACCTGGAGAAGGGCTCATTTGGAGTGCATCTGCAGCATTGTTATTGCCGGCAGCCCGGTGTATGGATATTCTCCGATCGTTTTTACGATAGATAGCATCCGGCGGTCCAAACTCAGCTATCAAATCCTGCGGAGTCGTCTCTGACAGTGTAATACAGGTAGGAGGGCTCAATCTTCGGACAACCTCAATCCTACCGGCGCCAAAGATAATGAACTCTTCAATTTCATCCGGAACAGCATCACGGTTCTTACCAACTAGCGCTGGAGAACGAGGGTATTGCGGCTGCTGCGAGAATAATTTGTTCCGAGTTTCCGGCCATGATGGACCCTGGAATATCGCCATAGATGTAGCCGGCAGAGCTGCTGATGATGAAAGCAGTGCAACAAAGTCACATTGCTCTGACCATGCCGAGTTCTGAAGAGGAAAAGAGAATGCAACACCGGGATACGACAACACATATGTACCATAGGGTGAATGACCGTCAATGGGAGGCGTATATTCGCCTGGATAAGACGGCCCAAATAGGCGATTGTAGATATGGCGAAAACTTGGACCATGCTGTGAAACGACTTGTTCTTGCGGCTTCACGCCTTTCATTACTTCTTGATTCTTGTACATCAACGCGATCTTCGAAAAGTCGAGCACCTCGATCAAACGTAGCCTTTGATCGGGCCCATCGAACCGTAGGCGAAGGCCATTTGAAGGCAGCTGCAAGACTACCGGTTTGCGAAGGGGATCGGAGGAGGAGTATGCAATATCAACTGCGGGGTAGGCCTGTGGATGTGACTTGACGCGTGTTAACACATTATGGAGGGAGGCACCAAGAGCTATTCAAGATTAGCTACGAAGTACAGAAAGAGAGTGAGCACAGAGGGCAAACATGCTGATAAACCCCAGGCCCTTTCCAGGGAAAACCTGGACCTGCATGGAAGTTTTGGAGGTCATGGTGGTATGCCAGATTTCATCATGAGGGGTGTATCTGAATCGATAAACTGCACGCGATGAAGTCTGAATATCAACCTGTGGTCTTCAATGAAACAAGTATTGTAGATACTGTGCAAGAGAAAGCAGTCAGATTAAGGCGATGACCACATCAGATCATGTGAGAGGGAGGATGACCCTCTCAAAGTTTAGACCACATGATGGCACGTGCACCGTACACCGCCTGCCTGCCTGCGGGTTTGTTTACATTTTCCTTTTTCGGTCTGCGTCAAACCACCACACGTTTTCATCATAACTCGGATCTTATCAAGACAAGTTACCAACTTGCCAGTATCCTAATTTTGATTAGACCGATTCTGCAGAATCAATAACATTGTTATTTTCTGATCTTTTAGCTCTTTTCTTTTTTTTTACCAAAAGAATTTGTTGAACTTTTCACCATGGCTGGCCCCCAACGGCCTGCCTCCAGCCTGCCCACCAGGAGAACAGGTATGCGACAGGCTACCAGACGCCTCGCCTCGTCGGCCGCAGGAAAGGCAGCATCTCCCGCGATCCCAGTTACAGCAGCCGCCCAGCGTTCGTTGCGTCTCAAGTCACCAAGCGAGCCTGCCAGCAGTAGCGCGAAAAGAAACCAGAGAGACTATGAGCGTGAGGTCAATGAAGATACAAGCATTCATGTTGTTGTACGGTGCCGTGGGCGCAATGAGCGTGAAATCAAAGAAAACAGTGGTGTGGTAGTATCAACTGAGGGAGTCAGGGGAAAGACTGTGGAATTGTCAATGGGCCCGAACGCTGTCTCAAACAAAACTTACACATTCGACAAGGTTTTCTCCGCAGCGGCTGACCAGGTTATTTTGTATGAAGACGTTGTTCTTCCGATACTCAATGAGGTAGATATGCGCCTTCACCCTAGAGTCGGAGTTGCCCCGCTGATGAAACTCTAGATGCTCGCCGGTTACAATTGTACCATTTTCGCATACGGACAAACAGGCACAGGGAAAACATATACCATGTCAGGTGATATGACGGATACCTTGGGGATATTGTCCGATAATGCTGGAATTATCCCACGCGTTTTGTACTCGTTATTCCACAAGCTCGAGGATACGGAAAGCACCGTGAAATGCTCCTTCATTGAGCTTTATAACGAGGAACTGCGAGACTTGCTATCGGCTGAGGAAAACCCGAGGCTCAAGATTTTCGAAAATGAGAAAAAAGGTACTAGTAGCAGTACCCTTGTACAAGGGATGGAAGAGACGTGGATTGACTCGGCACATGATGGGATCAAGTTACTTCAACAGGGCAGTCACAAACGCCAAGTCGCGGCGACCAAGTGCAACGATCTCAGCTCTCGAAGTCACACAATCTTTACCATTACCGTCTATACTAAACGGACAACTGAAAGCGGAGGGGATTATGTCAGTTCCGGGAAGCTGAACTTGGTGGACTTGGCCGGTAGCGAGAACATTCAGCGCAGTGGCGCAGAGAATAAACGTGCAACCGAAGCTGGCTTAATCAACAAGAGCCTTCTCACTCTTGGTCGTGTGATCAATGCATTGGTTGATAAGAGCCCACACATCCCGTACAGGTACGAGTTTAGTCTCTGGAACTGCAGTTGAGGGAGAAGCTAACGTGACACAGAGAATCAAAACTCACGCGACTATTGCAAGATTCTTTGGGTGGAAAAACAAAAACTTGCATCATTGCCACAGTCTCACCTTCCCGTAGCAACCTAGAGGAAACGATATCCACACTTGACTATGCGTTCAGAGCCAAAAACATTCGAAACAAGCCTCAGATCAACTATATGGCGAAAAAGACTCTTCTCCGCGAGTTTACCCTGGAGATTGAGAAGCTCAAAGGGGAGCTCATTGCCACGAGACATAGGAACGGGGTCTACATTGCACCTGACGCATACGAGCAAATGACGATGGAGAGTGAATCTCGACGGATCGTTAACGAAGAACAAAGGGCAAAGATTGAGTCGATGGAATCAAGTCTGCGGAACAAAGTTCAAGAGCTGTTTACGTTGACCAGCAACTTCAACGGCCTCAAGAAAGACCACGAAGAGACTCGGACAGCATTGAACGAGACCAACGACGTCCTCGAGAAGACTGAAATTGTTTTGAAGGACACAAGAGCCAATCTGGAAGAGGAGGAGATGTTGCGCAGAGCCCACCAGGACATGGAGACTCAGCTCCACGATATCGGATCGGATCTAGTATCGACACTAAAAAGAAGTGCTGGAGATATTGAAGGGTTACATGCGAAGCTGCAGCGGAGAGCAGATGTTGAGGCTATGAACCGGGAGAAATGGGAGGGTTCGGTTGATACAGTTGCTGATGTGACTAATCTGGTTGACAGTCGAGTGGGAGCATTCATCACCCAACATTCGAAACTTGTGGAAGACACCGCCGCAAGGATAACTACCTTTGTGGAAGGCGAATTGAGCCATGTCGAGTCAACTGGTGCGGAACTTAGCGACTTCCACGCTTCTTTTCATCAGGCGTTTCAAGAGGCACGGGTGCAGACCTCTGATTCCCACGACGAAATGAACGACGTTCTCGAAGAGATTAAGGAGCTACGTGAAGAGGTCAAGGGAAAGGTTGGGGAGGGTTTGAACGGTCTCTCCGCAGCTGCAGCCCGTATTTCCAAGGAAGTCATCGGCGAGTTCTCGGAGTTTCATGCACATGTGAGAGATATCATCCCATTGCACCTTCAGTTCCCGCGCTGATCGATATAGCTCCATGCATCATACAGCATGTTAGGGAAGGACTTGAGATCCATATTTGAAGACATGGTGGCACACATCAATGGCCAGAAAGCCGAGATACATAAGCTTCGCCTACAACTGCAGGAGGCTAATCAGCAGACCGTAGAGGCGAACCGCAGTGCCTCGGCCCATCTAGCCCAGACGCTCGAAGAAGAAAATGCCTATGCCGAAGCAGAGCGTGACAATCTTATGACTCAAATCAAGGGGATGATCGAAGAGTCGCGCCAGAGACAATTTGGCCGTCTGAAGGGCAGAGTTGAGACTCTCCGGACTGACATCATGTCTTCGGGCGACGCACTAGAGCAAGCAACCGCGCAATATGATCGACAGGTCGATGAATGGGTTTTCAGGTCGGAACAATTTGCCAAGGATGTCATCGCGTCACGCGATGGGATCAAAACGAAGATGCAGAATGATTGGGAGGTAAGATTTGATTCACCACACTGCATATCAGTATGCTAATCCAGTAGGACTTTAATCAACGCAACGCATCCATTCAGAAAGCAACCGAGTCAGTCCACGAGGAGACTGTCCGAATTGTGGATGCTCAGATGAAGGATATGAGTCGGCAGATGGGGGCATTAGATGATTTTGTTGCCAAGGCACGGATACAAAACGGTCACTACTGCGATGCCCACATTTCGAGTCTACAAAGCATGGCGTCTAATTTCGAGCAATCCTACGGAACATTCCAGGAACACTTGGACGGCTCCCATGAACGGATCACCATTTTACAGGAAGACGCACTCCAACAGAAGGCGAGCCTGGAAGAATTGGCCAATCCTTTGTCGGATAACGTCCATAAACCTCTCGCAGAGCTTCGTACCAATCTCCGGAAGCGGCGTTTTGAAGAGTACGTCTCCACTGGCATGACGCCCCAGAAAAGACAGTACGAGTATCCGACAACGCTCCCCCGCACCGAATCGCATGATACCCTGGTCAAGAGGATGAGGACTTCTAAGGAACTCGAGGTCCTTCCATTCAACAACGAGGATCATGTCTCTGTTTCCTCCATCAACACCTCCCCCGGAACTTCCCCATCGAAAGGCTTCGTTTATCACGACAATGAGGACGAGTTGGGGTCTCAGGTATCTCTCTCGGCCACCGGGAGCCCTTCCAACACGGGTCTTCGGGAAGTCGACGCAAACGTCGTCGCAAAGCAGCTCGAGTGTGGCACAGATAGTAATTCAATAACAAATCAATCAACATCTTCTCCGACAGTCGCTGAGCGCGTATCCTTAAGCGCCGACACCTCAGATGAGGCTGATGAGATCGACCCCCCACCTGCCAAACGGCACTGCTCTAGCTTCGGTATTACCGAATCCAAGTTACCTCAAAAGATGCTCACAAAGAAGATGGCCGGCATGAAAGAAGGAAGAGAAAATGTTCCTCCATCTGGAACCTCACGCGTGCGAAGACTAAGAAGTTGCCCTTCGGATTAATTGTTCTCCACGTACCATGCAATGCGTGTGCATATGGTTACTTATTACTTTTTTATTTGGTGTTTTGATACCCATGATCGCTTGAGTCGTCATTGGCGTTTCGGACAAGGGAGGAGGGGATCTAGACGATGGGACTCGGTGCAATATCTGATCGTCTGTCTGTGTACAGAATTTGAATACCTTCGATTTTTCAATGGCGCTTGTTTTATCTTTCGGAAGTTTTCTTGGTCAATTGTTTGTTAACGGGACTCTGCTTTTTGACCTAGCTTGACTGTTGCATCTCTCGGCTTTCAAGGTTCCAAATGTCTCGTTTGGCGTTTGGCGTTTGTGTATTGATATTGATATTGATATTGCCACTGAGATTTTTATGAAGACATCGGCATTCCACAGCCATCAATGGGGCAAGAGACGAAAAGATAGAATCGGTAGATGATGGGACGAGCGGCGCATCCACTAAGAAACTGGCCTTTGAACATACAACTAAGCCTCCATGTTTGCAATTGGAAATTTCAAGCCTTGTTTTACTCGTTGCCTCTTTCATTCTTGGTTTCGCTATGGACATCGACCTGTTGACCAGGGCTCAACCCCGAGCCGACATGTTCCTCTGGATCTTCCAAAGCGCCTTCGCCTTCGCCTTCAACTTCAAACAGACCCTCTTGAACCGGTGAGACATGTTCTCCAGCTTCGATAACCTGTCTGAGCTCGCCCAGGCGTTTCCCAAACTGCTCCATCATCTCCTCCAGTCGCTGGCTTCCTCGATCTTTGTCCCTGTCCTTCCCGAACATAGGGACAGGTAGACCAGCCGTGCCGTGGATCTTCAGCATCAGTCCACCATTTGGAGGTTGCTCGCCGGGCGCATGGTTTTCGAATGTCGGAGCCGGCATCACCTGCGTACTCAGGACTTGCCATGCCGGGGTGAGACTGTGTGCGGAGGTAATTGTGAACTGATGCTGGGATGGAGACATTCCATGCCGCTGCTTTTGAGGCAAGAGAGATCCCGGAGCCGCCGGCGAGGATGAGATGGACCTCAACCCAGCACCGCCGCGTGCAGGGTCCAAACTTAACAGGTTCGCGTCATCGGGAACCGCGGACTCCATGTCCAGGATGATGTAGTTGTCGCGGACGCCGGGAGTCGGAGGCGGCAGAAGGGACTCTTTCCTTGGGGTGATGGGCTCGTCATGCTCGGCATACGTATTCGCTTCTCCGGTGTCCCCCTGTCTCGTTATTGGTTGGTCACGCGATGCCTTGGACTTGCCCTTTGCATGATCAGGAGCGGTGTCTTGCTCGGCCTCGAGGGCGCGCAGGGCTGCTTCCGTCACGATATCTGCATCGTCGTCGGAGAAAATGTAATGGACTGTTGGGTGGTAATATTCGGAGGTGTTGGCGTCCTCGATCAGTGTGAAGAAGGGTTGGAATGAGGGATGGGGGGCAGTGGTATCATGATGTTCTTCATCCTCGTGATGTAAAGACGCGGCATCGACGGCTGATTCATATGTCCCCTGCTGCTCTTGGGTATAGCTCATACGTTGTGCGGTAGGAGGTCGGTCGAAGCTGTGCCGTGATGGCGCTTGCGGAGGGAATCCTCGGGAGGATTGTTGAGGGGATGATGAGTATTGAGGGGGGGATGTGGTATGTGTTGGAACAGACATTTCCAGTATCCCGGCTACATTGTTGGTTAGAGAATATCGATAAGGTGATCTGTTTTTGGACCGTTTCTTGATTGTGGTTTCAAGCTACGGTCTATGATCTTTGGACTGTTGGAGAAGGATAGCTTCTTATCGATAAGGTCAGGTGACCTAGGAGAGAAGAGATGGTTGATGCTCTTTGAGATTCGCAAAACAAGACAGAGCAGCTACCGATCCTAGAATTGTAAACAATAAGATGAACTGAACGCAAGGGTATCATGTATATCCGAATTTCCAACGCCCCATTAATCAGTGAACGTGCAATAAAAGAGAACTGTTAATCATTCTGTTTCCACTCAAACTCTGTAGAGTCTGTTAGCCTTGGATGATAGACAAAGGCAGAGAGGATATAATATACTTTGTCTGCACATTGGACATAGTCCCTTGGACGACTCTTGTTGAATCCAAGTCATAAGGCAATGCTATCAGGAAGTCCTTCAGGTCAGCGGCTTCATCAAACGAGGACATGGAGATCCACAATCACACCATATGGAAAGAGTGGCCGCATTTTCCAAGTACTAGAAGGGGAGAGAGGCATCAGTCATTGTCAATCTTAAGATGTCTTGGTTTAGTTAAATGAAAGACACTACACTCACAAAGTGAACAGTCATCCCCGGGAAATTTGCAGGTCGGGCAAGTGCCGTCGAATTGAACACGGCAAATCCCACAGACCTCATCCTCAGGCATATCCCAGCGCCATGCAGCGACCGCATTCCATTCCTTGATTGTGACTTTCATTTTGATACAGAGCTGTGGTTTATGGTTGTTCTGTTGAATGATTGAAGCTGAAGCGGAGTTGATGACAAGCACTTTCACATGACGGATAAAGCGATGGCCGACTCCGCATTGGGGTGTGTTGATTTAAGAGTCGGACGACACCATCTTTCCCCCCCACTACTCCGTACACTTCCCCCCATCCCGATTCCTTCAGATTGAATGGCACAATCTGACCGGTATTTGCCATCCGGTATGTGAATATTGATCCTCTCCTCTGCATCCTTGTGAGAAACTCGTCGTGAACATGTCATTCGCGACCGTCCGCAGCATTGCTTCACCAACTCGCCTGCTTCGCTCGACCATGTCTGTTTCCCAGCAGTTACGACAGCAGACGCAAAGTCGCCAGATCTCGTTTTCTTCCTACCTTGTGTCCCCAACGGAATTGCACGAAGCTCTGAAGAAGAACCCGCCCACGAGGATCTCCACTTCACCACGAGTAATCCCTCTATGTGCGGCTTGGTTCATGCCCAACGACCCCGAAGGTCGCACAGGCATTGATGCTTTCCGCAAACATCGCATCCCCGAGGCACGGTTTTTTGACTTGGATGCGGTCAAGGACACCGAATCTCCTTATCCGCATATGCTTCCTACCGTGGAGACGTTCGCTGAGGCAATGAGCCAGCTTGGCATTCGACGTGACGACGAGGTTGTGGTCTACGACACTGAAGAGTTGGGGATCTTCAGCGCCCCTCGTGTTGGCTGGACTTTACGGGTCTTTGGGCACCCCAGAGTTCATGTTCTCAATAACTACAGGCAGTGGGTTCGTGAAGGTTACCCGACGGAGACTGGAGAGCATGCGCCTGTGGAGAAGACCAACTATCCTCTCCCGCAATTCGATTCTAAGCTGGTGGTCCCCTACCTTGAGCTGAAGGAAATTGCCAAGGAACACCGGAAAGAGGGCGCAAAGGAGGTTGAGATCCTAGACGCCCGATCGTACGGGCGCTGGGCGGGCACCGAACCTGAACCACGCCCGGGGCTATCATCGGGGCATATTCCTGGCTCAAAGAGCTTGGCATTCCAGGAACTACTCGACCCTGAGACAAAGACTTATCTTCCTCCTTCGGAATTGCGCAAGGTCTTCGAAGCACGTGATATCGATGAGTCGAAATCTATCATCAGCACATGTGGCACCGGCGTGACGGCGACTGTCATCGAGACCGCTTTGAATGTGGCAGAGTTTGGGAATCCCAGTCTCCGGAGGGTCTACGATGGGAGCTGGACGTAAGTTTCCTGTTCCTTTTGTTTCTTCTTTGTTATAAGCGTGGATGCTTACACCTTATATTAGTGAGTGGGCGCAACGTGTCAAAGACTCCGAGGGTCTCATCAAGAAGGCGACTTCATAAAAAGCTCTCTAGCAGTGGATATGATATGATTTCCCAGCAGCATATGGCTGCAATTGTGCTTGAATCCCAACCTGTACTATTCTGCAATGCATGAATAAGTTAGAGCCTTCTTGCTTTCTCATAGACTACATGTGATACAGGAAAATACCACTGTTTATAGTTTATATCTGATAGTATTCAAAGAATCTTTACCCTTTGTTGAATGAAGAAATAGCAGTCAACTACTCCGTAGATATTTGACTTCAGTATGATCCGCTTAGTCAACAGCTCTCTCATCAACGATTTTCTTCCGCGGCTTCGAGTTGATCCGCTGCTGGATGCCAAATGATAACTTCGTCAATCTGGATGACTGTTTCACTTCCTCTATTGTTAAGAATACAAAATGCTGCTTATGAGCTTGACTGAACCAGTGAACTATTGTAAGTACACTCTAAGCGGATCCCTCCAGTCCTTGAATGGCTTCTTGATGCCTATTCATTTCATTGCCTCTACCACCCCACCACATTCCCAAAGTCCTCTGCCTTTAACCCAACCCTCCTTCGATCTTCATGGCTTTTAGCATCCCACTAACATCACACTGATGACCTAGTTGCAGTCATTAAATCTAGTCTCCTAGCGTAGGACTTTCCTGTCCTGTTTTTCTTCTTCATTCTTTCACCATCGTGCGCGCGCGCACACACGGTCGCCATTGACTCCACTGAGAGCCATGTCGGCCGGACGCAAGGTCTTCCATTGTGCTGTGGATGAAACCGCCCTCACCACAAATATCAGCGAGATCAAAAGATGGACCACAAGTGGCGCCATTACCCTCATCGTCCCTCTTTACAGTAAGTTAGATTGATCTTCCGAGACGCTGTCCTCGTCCCGCTGGCTCATAAAGGTTCTCTCTGCTGCTTTCAGCCCTTGAACGCCTGCATGCATTGAAAAGAGCCGGATCGCAGATCGCCATAAACGCCCGTGAGGCTGTCCGTTTCCTCGATCGAGTGACTTCCGGGAAAGACAATATCTCCGCTGAGCGTGTCCTTCTCCAGGGCCCGATGGAGCAGTATGAGAACTGGGAAGATGCGGAGAAGTACTTCTTGCCTGAATTCGAGGAGGAGCCCGAGGCGCTGGATGAAGTGACTGCAGAGGGACAGTTGTCGCCGGAGAAGCCGATCGATCAAGCTAAGCGCAATAAGAGAAACGCCGTGGCGTCGGATGATTTGTCGCAGATGCTTCTCAACAAGCTGAATTTCAAGACAGAAGCGGATGCCGTCTCGGTTCCGTCCGCGGGCACGCACAGCAATCCTGCATCTCGCCCTTCCTCAAGAAGTTCGCGCACGAGCCCCGAAGATCCGCAGACGCATACGGTGGCGAACGGAGGAGCACCGGAAGACGTGAAGTCAAAGAAAGCGACCGCGCATCGACGCACTGCCTCGGGATCCATCGTCCCTGTGGTCCCCGCCGGGCTTCGACCGCTCCTGAGCGCCATCCTCTGGCGTCTACACATCGGTCCGGACGCCTCCAACGCCGCAAAGAGCTGTATACTGGTTACGAATGATCGTGTGACAGGGCTGTGGGCTCAGAAGTTTGGTATTGCCGTCAAGAACATCCACCAGCTGCGGACTTCAATTCAGTACGAGGAAAGAGAGTACAAAAACCGTTGCAAATATGTGGAAAAGAGGCAGGTCACCGAACCGAAGTCTTTGCTCTCGTATGAGGACGAAAGCGACGAAGACGAATTGGTATTCGTTCCTCGGGGCCACGGAAAGGGCGCGTCCAGAGGCGGAGGTTCGCGAGCCACGATCACCCGCAAAACTGCAGCAACCAAAGTCGTCACACCCCCCTTGGAGAGTACAATTGAGATCCCCACGCAGCCCATTGATCCCGACTCTTTTAGTCGGTCTCTGGGTCCCACAGCCAAACAACAACCTACGGTTGATTTGAGTACTCAGGCTGGAGCCGCGCGTGGCTTGGCTGGCGCATCTCGTGGTCGTCGCGGAGCACCCCGGGGGCCTTCTCGTGGTAACAGCCGTGGTCGAGGCAAACTCTGGGTTCCTTGAGGGAAGGGCAAAGGTTCGTCACTCGTTAAGTCGACGGACTGGTTTTTCGCAAACTTTCCAAATACGCCTACATGGTTGTTCTTCACAGCAGAGAAAGGATTTTATCTGCGTTGCTTGTGGTGCCTACTGATCAGACCCACATCATGAGACGGATGGGTTTTCCTCAACGTATGGCATGCATGCGGAGGAGTAAGGAAGCCGAGTGTGAATCGAACACAGCACGGTCTCGATCCTATTACACCATTCTGCGAGGGAACTACAAATCAATAGGGCTGCCGTGGCATCCGACATACTGTGGAACCAAGCTGCGGGGATCTGATGATTTCGTCCATGCCATTGATTTCCTTTCCATATGGGGGAGGCAGGCTGGTGTTTTCATTCTTTTTCCAGTTTTTCCACTTTGCCGGTGGTACTTCAAGAACCAGCATGCTTTCCATTGCCATTCAGTCAAAAAAAGATCTAGTTTGTTGCCCTCAACCATTTCCATGCTGCAAGCAGGTGACGGTTTCTTTATTCCTTGACGTTTTTGTTATCAAATTGCTCTCAGGGATGGGTTTTCGGCAATAGCGAATGGTAAACTGGACATCCATGCCAATGCCTTTTCCTTCTTTCATTTGTTGTTGAGGTGGATATGGTGATTTTGAATGATGCCTCGCTGGACAGTAGTTACCTATGATTGCTATTATTAGGCTTCTCTTTCTCTTAATTTGACTTTATTTTCTTCTCCCTCTCAGAAGATAATATCAAAACAGGAGCATTTATCAAGAATACTAGACATGGAGAGGAGGAAGAAATAGGAAAGAAAGAGAGGAAATAATTAAGTAGTAAGGTAGTGCCTGAGGCGCCGAACTACTACTATATATCCCTCTTTCTCATATCTTTCTGTTGATATCTGCAGGTGCCAGGTAAACCTGTTTTCCATACTAAGTCCATGACTATGAGTTTATTCTAGAAAATAGCACCTAAATAAGACTTTTAATGCGAAGCCTTCCGTGGTTAAGACCCCTCTCCTTGATGCAGGTGAAACATTATATACTTCAGTTGCCCCGCTGACTTCCCTCCCGTGGAACTGTCCTCCGTCTCATCATCATCACTACTTGGGACATCTTGCATCTATTACTTATCAACTAACATATTATTCTATCTCTAACACCCCGTATTCATCCCATCCATCATCAAGCGGTTGGTGTGAGGACTGAGGAGTTCTAGTCATCGTCCAGAAGTACGGAGTATATACCTCACCACCACTCTTAAGTACATCATCACCTCATCACCCGCCATCATGGACATCGACGAGAGCCATCTCTCCGCCTCCTCCATAGAACGCCGTAATTCACTCGAGAAACATCTCCAAACTCGTCCCGAAGCCCATGATCTCCTAGAACGGCATATCCTACTCGACGACAATACCGTCGCGCCGTACGTGCATTCCGGGCCCCGCATGTAATATGCTACTTGCGTCTTGCTGATCAATGTCTAGTTCCATCCAGGTAACAAGACAGGAACTCACGCGCCACCGCGCAGCGGATAATTTGAAGAAACGGCTGGAGCATCGGCCGGACCGTGATGAGCTTGTTGAGCGTATGGATGGTCCAGATCTAGATCTATTGGGGACTGACACATATCTTCTTGTACAGGTAATATCCTCCCGCATATCAACACCGCCCCTGCGCTGCAGGCTAGCGCTAGGGATCTGGAGAAGCATATGCTTGCGGATAATCTGGATCAGAAGTTGCAGCGCAGACCGCAGCCGGATGAGCTTATCTCCCAGGGTATCTTGACTGAGGATGAGGATCCGAGGTTTCCGGCTGTTTAGGGTGGGATTGGGATAGGGATAGGGATAGGGTGATAAGGCGTTTGATGGATATATGCTTTCCTTGATTTCCGTATATGATTGTGTTACTCCGTATGGCTGATGTACATGCTTTTTACGAGACTGACAATGATATGATTATAATTCATTCTGTACCTACTGCTGATAGCTCAATAATAGAGATACTCAACCTAATACACCTCCATATCAACCGGTCCTGATAGATCCGGCATCCAGCCAGACGGCCGTTCACTGCCTCGCACCAGAATCCCATACGCCGCCCTCTCAACCTTCTCCACACTACTCTGCATCACATCCACCTTCTTCCCCATATCCCGAAACATATTATTCACATGTCGCCGGGGCACACTCAACCGCTCAAACGACGACCGCATCTCTCGAAGATCAACCACAATACCCGCTTGCGAGGGCGGCAGCTTTGGCACGGTTGTTTTATCCTCCCCATCCTGCGTCTGAGTCTGAGACTGTCCCGGTTGCGCTCCCGTAGACAGCGAAGTCACCGCAAACCGCATCATCTCGCCTGTCAGGTCAAATAACCCCATCAGGTAATCTTCCCCCGTGACGAGGATCTCCGGGGGAAGCTGGGCGGCGACTTCGGGGATGGTGATGAGGGTCTGCGTTTCCAGGTAGTGCTTGAAGGAGAGCGCCTCAATGAATTCCTGGATCGCGCCGCTGAGCTGTCGCTGGTACCGCCAGCTGTGTAGGCCGGTGACGTCCGGGATGACGGAGCGGAAGAGAGTGGAGATTTGGTCGAAGCGGGATTGAGTTTCTTTGGCGATGGAGGGGGGGATGGGGGCGTTGACGGTGCGGATGCTGGAGGGTTGTTAGTTCGGTCTGGATTTATGGAGTTGGTTGACGAACCGCTGTAATGAGAAGATTCTGGTTGGCAAAAACGTCAGCAAGTGATTCATCAGTATAAGAGTCGGAGGGGAACAATACATCTTCTTGCTCAGTGCTGTAATGTCCCTACTGGTCTTGATGACCCGCTCTCGGCGATCATGGTGCTCGTCTAGCTCATCCCGAAATGTCTCGAAGATCGAGAGGATCTGCGAGGAGGGCTCGTTGACGGTTGTGGCGGCCATGCTTGCTTTTGCGCTCTTGTCGCTGACCGGTCTGCCTTCCCACGACCTTTTGGTCCCTGCCATAAAAGAGAATAGGAGATATGACGGAGTGTTATGGGTTCAATTGGTGGGGAATGGAAGTGGTGAAGTTGACAGTTGATGCGCGTCATTCTTGTAGGCTTAGCCTGATCGGGGTGATCCTTATCTGATAAGATCTCACGTGATAAATTCAACTGTCTTAAGCCTGATTTTAACCTCAATTACGGAGTACACCTACAGTAATTGATTTACATAACTGGATGGATCGTAACTCAAGATAGTTCCTGCGAAGCTCGACGATGCATCGGACTGACATATTCCTGTATGCTGTAAATTACATCGACCTACTGTCCAAGGAACTTGTACTTCAGAGGAGCATCGCCAGGTTTTAAGCCCTTGATCGTGACTCTCTGGTCATCGCCAGGCACAATGTCCATCGCACTGTCACTGACTCTGATACCCTCACGTTCTTCAAACACCAGGCACTTCACTGGCTTCTGCGTACGGATAAGTAGCATCTGTTCATTTTCCGACTCCGACACCTTCATTACTTCCAGGCCCCGGTTCGAGAAATCGAGGTACTTGAATGGTTGAGGCCAGTCGACATCCCGTGCCACGAGCTCGCCGTCAACCCAGATCCGAGCGGCGAGGACATGTGGCTCTGGGTGTACCTTGTGGTCGATCAGGCCATCCACAATCAAGTTTGTGGTGCCATTAGGTACAATTCTGAATTTTTCATGCACAATGCGCTTGCGGACTTCGTGGCCGGTGTTGACGGAAAGGAATCGGAGCTCAACTGTGCCCTGAATCTCTTTCTGTAGGCTGCTAACAACCCAAAGTTCGAACTTGCTTGTCTTGGGAGGATGTGCATGGGTTACACTCCAATCGTGGTGTTCTCTGCAGACTCCTACGGCGATAGGGTTCAACACACGACGAACGGCGTAGTACGCGGGCTTAGGACGCAGGAAATAGTCCACAATAGCCCATGAGATCGTGGGCCAGCAATCATTCAGTTGCCAGAGGAGAGCACCACCACAGTGTCTTTCATCACCCCACTGGCGACGCCATCCACGGTATCCGAACATCATTGTCTCGGCCTGAACGACTTGTGTGAGGTAGATGAATGTCTGCCGTTTCAGGTCAGCCCTCCGCATACTTAATACAACGCATTAGTATCTTACCTCCAAGTCTGTGGCCATCCTCAAGTTTTCAACAGAGTATGTAGCGATTTTACGTTCATGTCCATCGGCCTTGTTGTGGAAGTCAATAACATGTGACTGGGGATATTTGTCCGCTTCGTTCTCGATAAAGTACTCGACGGTTGCCATGTGAGGGAATGCTTCCATTCCAAACTCGCTATTGAACCGACCGCCAAGGGTATCGAAGATTTGGTATTTCTCTTGTGTGCCGTGCCAGACTGGCCAGAATTAGTGAAGGATCATCAATGAGCAAATGATATACAGCTTACCATTCCACTGATGCAGGTCACCAACCGTAGGATCAGACGTGGGCTTGCCATCGCCCCAGGGACTACCGGGGTGATAGAAGGTGCTAGGAGAGAATTCCTGAACCACCTCGGGCAGGAGCTTCTCATAGATGTAACGGGCCGGGAAGTCTGTCTCGAGCCAGTTCTCGGGGTCTTTGTCCTCAAAGTTGTAGGTAAGACCTGCCTGCTCTCGGATCTGATAGTCTTCGTTGTTCCCAACCCAGATGACGATGGATGGGTGGTGACGCAGTCTGCGGACGTTGTAAATAGATTCCTTTCGGATAGACTTGAGGAGGGTGGGCCAGGTCGGGTAATTTCCGCAGCTAAACATAAAGTCTTGCCAGACCATTACGCCGAGCTCGTCGCATGCATCGTAGAAGCTGTTGTTTTCGTAGTTGCCGCCGCCCCAGACTCTAGTGACTTTTAGTGCTTCATGCAACAAGACAAATGGGCCACAACATACCGGATCATCACTTGACGCCCAGCAACCATGAGTTCAATCCACTTGCGGTAGCGCTCAGCAGTGATGCTTGGTAGAAGACTATCAGCCGGGATCCAACATGATCCGCCACAGAAGATGTCGACGCCATTAACGCGGAAAAAGAATGATTTGCCATGCTTGTCTGGCTGCTGAACAACTTCGGCGGTCCGAATGCCAAGTTTCTTGGACACTCGGTGGAGTTCTTTCTGTTCCTTAAACAAGGACACCGAGATCTCATAGAGGGTGGGGTCGCCATAACTATGAGGCCACCAAAGCGATGGTTCTTCGACATCGAAGGTGACTTGGGTGGTGCCATTCTCCGGAACGCTGACCTCGTCACGGGCAATCTCTTGGCCGTGTAAACTCAGAATAAAGCTGACCCTGTACGAATCAGAGTTCACTGATTCTAGTTCGGCAAAAGCAGTAATCCGAGCGCACTGGTAATCCGACGTCAGCTGTACATCGGTCCAGAGATCCGCAACTCGGCCAGTGTAGACCTCAAAGCGCACTTCCCTCCAGATACCGGCGGTCATGAGGACCGGGCCCCAGTCCCAACCCCAGTGGTACTGAGCTTTTCTTACACTCAATCTGGAAGGGTCCCCATTGGAAAAGGCCCAGTTATGATTGGGATCCTGCTTGCGAAGCTCCTGCGCTCGCAGAAAAGCACAGTCGAAATCGATTTCCAGAACATGGTCACCCTCAGCTTCCAGAGCGTTGGTCACATCGACGCGATGCGCTAGGAACATGTTATCGCTTTCCAGGATCACATTGCCGTCAATTTTGACTTTGGCAAATGTATCCAGGCCATCGAATGCCAAGACAACGGTACATCCCTCAGGGACGGTTGGCTTTTGGAAGACAGTTTTGTATATCCAAGACTTTTCGTTCACCCATCTCGCTTCCAGCTCGTTAAACCCTATGTAAGGATCCTTCAATCTGTGGGATTCAGCCCTGTGCATAGTCGTTTTTGGAAGACTTTGCATACTTGTTATTTGCTTGCAGATCCTGATGGACAACCGAAGGAATAACAGGCGCTGGCATCCATGCATCATCCGACTTGTCTTCGCTATCCCTGAAGTACCAGCCTTTAGATAGCGGAAACTGTTGAAATGTCGCCATGGTCGTGTTTTGCACGTTAGCGAAGGCTTCAACAGATCGGATCGATACTTTTCAAGGGAACCCAGCCTTGATCTGAGAAGGAATGAGGAGGGAAAATCTATTGCTTCTCATCCCTCAGACAGTGGGCGACGCCGCAGATTTGTGCCAGTTCTGCCCTCCAGTGACATCTCAACGACTCTCCATGAATGCGAAGCGCAAGAAGTCAAGAAGATACACAGAGACCCCTCTCACGTGGGACTGCCTAATCGGGTAATGCGTTCTCCATTCCAAATCTGGTTAGTCCAAGTCTGTCCTTCAACAGTCTTCTACTGATCTACTCCTGTAAAGGCACAGTTCCTCCGTTCTGAATCTACAATGATTCCTGACTCTTGGCTAACTAGTTCTCCACTCATCTAAACTCCTCACCCTTTGGCTATATCTTTCTCATTCCAAGATCGTCATGTTCCCTGTACCTGGTCTAGATCAGACCCAGCTAGATAGGGACCGCCTATCCCGCCAAATGCTTGCTGATATCCACGAACGGCGTCAAGAATCATGGGGTTAGGTTGTCTACCGCACTACATATAAATCCGACCCAGCATTCTACAAGGCAATCAACATCATTAATTCCTGGATTAAGCGAGAAGTCTACCAAGACCTCCGCTACTCTGGTGTCCAAGATCCAGATCCCACACCTAATGATGAGCTATAGGCTTGTCACCGCCTGACTATTATGGAAGATTCACAAACATTTGACGCCGCGACGATTGAGGACGTTCGTTCCCATTTTCAATCATGGGTGAAAGGGCAAGGGCAGCAAGATAAGTGGAACAAATATCGTGTTTGCATGTAATTGATGAGGAGATTCTTCAGCTACTTAATGAGGTGCCGTCAGCCGAGGAGCATGTAGAAATGCATGGCTTATATTGTGTGGAGGAAATCAAGGAGTGGTACGTCAAGGTTGTTGAGGCATTCCCGGATCCAGAGGAAACAGAAGGAGTGGAAGAATATGAAGGGTGGATGAATTGCTCAATTTATACTCTAGTAAGGCTATGGGATTCCATGGATGATGCAATAAATATGGTGGATATCTTCTGTAACACGGAGGATGAGGTTTTTTCATCTTGAGCTATCTAGCCCTTGTATGATAGCAGCCGAATGGGCCAACATGTACATACTTTTTGTGATCAACCCAAGAGAATACACAGGATTGGTCTGGCTCGCTGTAGGACTTACTACATGTACTTGTCAACTGCAAAATAAGTTCTCGAAGCCTCGCCGCAGCGGTAGAACAACCACGGTACTGGCATAAATGACATCGTGATAAACCCAAGTACAGAGGTCCCGCAGCGCAGTCCTAGAGCATCATACAGTCTAGCTATCCTTCTGTTTGATGCCGCATGGAGGGGACGAACCGGGCGAAGGACTATGAATCTATATGATAGCCGGGGAGATCCACACAACAAAGATCTAGCTATCCAGTTATTCCAGTAAGGTATTATTCATCATGAACTTGATTGACATAAATATAGTGTAGTGATATGATTGGTTGATGACCTTGATAATGCTGACTCAGCCATATATTGGACAGCAAAACACCAACCAGAAGCATCTGAGGAGGATCAACACATGCTGTTGTCTATTTCGACCAACAAAGACAATTATATGGACATGGAATAATCATTGAAGACACTCTTCATTATATCTTAACCTGGGACTGTGATTGGGCCTGAAGAGTGAACATTCCCAGCCCCCGATCATCCAATTCTGTACTCCGTACAGGGGAAGATGGTATCCTTCTTCGACTCCCCAGTCAAGGTGCTCAGCACCTCCATTGCGCTGCGCGCAGTGCTACTGGTTTACGGCGTCTGGCAGGACGCACACTCCGCGGTCAAATACACCGACATCGACTACATGGTCTTCACTGACGCGGCGCGGTACGTCTCACACGGCGCCTCGCCCTACGCTCGGGACACGTACCGGTACACGCCGCTGCTGGCATGGCTGCTCGTCCCGACAGCCTGGGGGTTCCCGGGCCTCTTCTCCTTCGGCAAAGTGTTCTTCGCGCTCGCGGACGTCGCGGCTGGGTGGCTGATCGCCCGCTCGCTCGTTTTCGCTTATGGCATGTCTACCCGGCAAGCCCTCAAGTACGCCTCCGTCTGGTTGCTCAACCCCATGGTCGCGAATATTAGCACCCGCGGCAGCTCCGAGGCCCTCCTCGGCGTGCTTGCCGTTGCTCTGTTGTGTGCCGCCCTGCGTAGGCGTCTTACCCTTGCCGCGGTCATCCTCGGCTTTGCCGTGCATTTCAAGATTTATCCGTTTATCTATGGGGCGTCGATTATCTGGTGGCTGGACGCGGAGCAAACGAGTCCTCGCAAGAAACAGCAGAAACAGCAGCAGAGCGGTCTCATCGCCAATTGTCTCGCCTTCATCACCCCCGCCCGCGTCCACCTCACCCTCGTCTCCCTCGCTACTTTCTCCGCCCTAAACCTCTCCATGTACTTCCTCTACGGCCTCCCCTTCGCCCACCACACCTACCTCCACCACCTCACCCGCATCGACCACCGCCACAATTTCTCCCCCTACAGCTCCCTCCTCTACCTCTCCGCCGCCGGCGGCGCAACTACCAAATTCGAGGCCTTGGCATTTATCCCGCAGCTGGCCCTCGCCGTCGTTCTGATTCCCCTGGCCCTGGCAAGGAAGTCTCTTCCTGGCGCTATGCTCGCGCAGACTTTTGCCTTTGTGACTTTCAACAAAGTGTGCACGAGCCAGGTATGTCCCAACCCGACCCTTCCCCACATCATCAAAGACGGACTGATGCTGATGCTGACGAAGTATTTCCTGTGGTATATCGTCTTCCTACCCTTCTACCTCCCGCATTCCTCATTGATCAAACGCCCCCGGAAAGGTATCCTCGCTGCGTCTCTGTGGGTTCTTGCTCAGGTATTTCCCCCAGCACTCCCCCCCAGTACTATCTCCAAGTGATATTGAATTGAATTGAATTGACCATCCACAGGCCCTCTGGCTTCAACAGGGATATCAGCTTGAGTTCCTGGGTCTGTCGACTTTCGTCCCTGGGTTGTTTCTGGCGAGTTTGTTTTTCTTTCTGGTGAATGTTTGGATTCTTGGGATTATTGTGCAGGATGTAGGATTAGGTGCTGTTTAGTACCTACGGTAGTATCTAGATGTCGATGAGAATGATACGTGCATGGCATCGTCGTAAACAAAGACGAGTAATACACACTAGAGGCTTCTTTGTTTTTTGTCAACTTTTTTTTCATTCCATTTCATTTCAACTCATTTGCTCATTCACATATTTCATGAAAACACAAGGGTATTGTACTCTGAACATAACATAAATCACGTGGCTAACATGGCAATAGAAAAGAAAAGAAAAAGCAAGTGGCGAGTCCTCGTATGAGTTTGATTAGGGGTCGTCGCGCCTCGACCTCATTCAGGCAATTTCATCGTATCACGGTTTGCCTGTGTCGGCAATGATCTTATACGCACAGGCGTGGATACTCAATGGGCGCGAGCGTGGGATAACAGCCCCGACGATCTGATGGTTTGGTCCGTACTGCGGGTAGATGCCGTCCCGGAGCTCGACGAAGCGCGCCTGCGGACGGAACTCGTTCAATGCGTACAGGATGCGGTCGCTCCAGAGGCCGGTGCACAGGTTGTCCGCGAGTTGGAAGTACGGGTTCAGTAGGGGGCAGGCCGAGTCCAGGTCAATAAAACGGATGCGGATGTGGTTGAGGGAAGGGTGCACTCCGAGGCTGTTGACCGCGCCCACGACCAGCTTCTCGAACGACCGGATGAAGTGCATGTTGCTGATGCCGGAGAAGTCGTCGAAGAACGGAAATGCCGACCCCGCGCGCTTCTCACGGCAGCACGTCTTGACCGCCAGATCGAGGAATCGGAGCTTGGAGACTTCGGGCCATGCCGGTGACGCCTTATTTGGTTGGAAAAGGCATGCACAGACCTTACCTGTGAACGAGAGCGACAGGAGTCTCGGGGCGATCTCGCCTAGCAAGCGACACAGGTGCGGCGGCTGCGCTCCGTCGCTGAACCAGGTGGAGTGCGTAGTTTCCTTGTTGGAAAACCCCTCGAGGCTGATGTTCAAGTGAAGTAGAGTGGGTGGGGGATTCACCAGGATCTTGGCGATGGTCTCGTAGCCCTCGATCTTGGGTTTGGCATACGCACAATGCCACTCCTGGAGACCCGGCAATGCCTGGACGATGTTGTTCCAGTGACGATACTCTCGCATGATGTTCCATGCTCCACGCATCACGAAGATCTGTATGTTTGGCAAATCCGGAAGCCGCTCCATCTGGGAGTAATTGAAGTCGTCGTTGACGAAGTGACGGATCATCGGCGGTTTCTTACAATGCCCCCCCTCGAGGGTTAGGATGCGGGCTTCGGGGAAGAAGTTCATCACATGGTGGAAGATGTCCTCCAGGGTGGCATTGCTGCTCGCATAGTAGAAGGGATGACCGTGGGGAAGGAGAGGATCGGGGTTCTCCCATGCCGTCGTGGCTTCCAGAAGGGCCGTCACATCCATCACCGCGATGTGTTGATCGTGGAGCCGCCGGCGAGGCTGGTACAGCGGCAGAGTCCTGGCAGTCCGGTTGCCCCAGACCGGCACCCAAAACTCAACCTGACGCACATACTTGGCCAGGTGGGGTTTGTGGCTGAACCAGCTCGCGCTCTCTGCCAATTCGGCGATGGTGCCCTTGATTTTGACTGCCCATGAGGCCCGTCGGTCAGCTATCAACAGAAACAAGGGACGAGACAATATGACTGACCATGTCTGTAGATTCGATCTTGAACCAAGACTCTCCACACGGGCGATATAAGGGCCAGATCGGAGAGAGCCTTTCTTCTCGGATGACGGAGGCATCTACTCCAATTGCGTGCGGACTTCCCAGGAACTCCCATTGTAAGCGCCGAAACACGTTCACCAAACAGGTAATCCAGAATGGTTTCGTGGACCTCGACAGGGAGATCATCGAAGCGGACTTTGGATTGATAAGACAGCTGTTCATCGGGTTTGGGTTTTACCTGCATCTCCTCCACCATGGGACTCACCCTCTGGCAGTCCGGCTGACCAGAGCCGGCGGTGGAAGGAATTGAATCATCATGTATTTCGAACCCGGTACTGGTACTACGATTCGCTTCTTTTGAATCTTCTTTGGAATATGGCAGACTCGGGATAACCGGAACTCTCTCCAGCGAACTGACAGACACTGGACGAGGGGGAGGGATAGCGGAGATCATGAGGGGCGATGAGGACGATGAGAACAACAGAGAAGGGATATTGGAACCCGATAGGGAGATACCCAACACCGAAGGATGGGAAGAAAAGAGTTCGTAAGTCGTTAGAAAGTGACGAGGGAGAACTGGGGTGCAAACTTGCAAGTCAGTATGTGGCAGCTAACAAGCAGACCATGCCATGTCAAACATACTGCAGAGGAGTTACTTACAAGGATGTGGATGATGGAAGGGTGGGTTCGATGGAAGCAAAGACTTGATTAAGGGATGACAGAAGGGGGAAATGAGAGCAAGCAATGGATTAAACTAGCATCAAGACCAGCCAGTATAAATCACAGCAGCAATCAAGCTGTGGGAGGAATCTCTGGAGACCAGTCATGCAGTACAAGAAACAGCAATCGATCAGAAGAGATCAGACCAGGTCAGGTAGAGCAGTTGGGCAGCTTTAGTCTTTTTTTCTTTTGGAGGAGAGGGAAGTGTTAGTGAAGAGGGAGATGAGAAGAGAGAAGGAAAGAAGGAAAGGAAGATTAGAAGGATTAGAAGGAGTAGTTAGAAGGTGAAGGAAATCAAAAGACGCGACCAGGCGTGAAGAAAAGAATAATAACAGTTTGACAGTTAACAGAACAGAGACTTTTCTGTATTACGCGTTGATACTGATAGAGAGAGAGAGAGAGAGAGAGAGAGAGAGAGATGGGGGCCAACAAGATGATTGATTATTAGACTTGATATATCATTTCTTAGTATTTTACTGTTAAAGTATCTATCTAGAATATTATCTTGGTTCCAAACTTCAAAATCTAATACTAATCTCAGCTTTCATCCTTAATTCCATATTAAATGCTATTTTACTAGGTACTCTAGGCCATCAGCAGTCAGCACTGTGCCACTGATAGTGATATCCATTCCATACAGAGTACAGGGAAGACTCGGACTCTCAAGTCTCAACCATCAATTAATCCACAACAATTGAAAACTGAACAGTGTTAACTATTATGTATTACCACTCTCTCCTCCATAATGATCTATCCTATTACTGTGGCTTGATGTAGTGTTTGTGTTCTATTACCAAATTGGGCCAGACTCCCAGTTCCCTCGTGACATCGTCCCACTGCCTGCCAGCCTGCCAGGCGACAACCAAACTCAGAGTCAGGACTCAGGAGTCAACAGTCAACAGTCAAGAATCAAGATGAAGATGTAATCAACTGAATTAAAAGCAAATTCCAATTGAGCTGGAGCAATCAACTCAAGTCTGTACGGACTACGGAGTACTCTCTTACTAACCTCTACCAGTCTAGGTTGAGTCGGAATTATCCACTGTGGGCTGACCCGCATTCTTTGCCAAGCCGAGATTACAAGTCAAGTTGGGGGTAGATAACTAGATAGTAGACTTAGGATAGAGAAGAATACTATTAACTATCTCCTGCGACGGAATCTAAACCGAAGTTCGTCATCACTATCAGAATCCCGCTCTTCTCGCATCCGTTTCTGACTCCGAGGAGCTGGTGTCGCGGATTCAACCCTGGACGACGACCGAGACTGAGGACGAGACTGAGTACTCGTACTCAACACTGGCGTCTGCTCCTGACTCACGGAGCCCTCTGGTTGGTTTTCCAAGGGCCTGGGCTCCGTCGATTTATGGCTACTGACCCAGTAATGATCGCCAATGCCAAAATCCTTCCGTGTCACCTCCTCCAAGGGAACAATAACCGTCTGGATGCGCAGGCGAGTTGGGCCGGATTCGCCTTTCCTGCGGAACTTTTTGAAGTTCTTCCGGCCATTCCACCGCTCGTCCCATCGAATGTCCTCTGCGGCATGCACCCGGGGCTTGATCTCCATCTCTTCCACAATCGCAAGGTTTTTGAGCTTTTCGACATTCATATCCTTGAGCGAATCCTGAAGAGACGCCTCTTCTTCTTGAAGACGCTTACGTTGGGCCACTTCTTCCGCTTCTCGATGCTGCCGTGCCGCCTCCAGCACGTCCAACTTCGGTCTCTTAGGTTTGGGAGGTTCTTCCGCCTTGGGACGACTCTGTGAGTCTTCCAAGCCGCGCTGCACAGTCTCGGCCCGCCGACGTTTCATTGCAGTAGCACCCGGCAAGAGGCTGGTGACTAGATCTTCTTCATTGTCGAGAATGCTGGGCTGTTGAGAGAGAAGTTCGGATGACGCAGGGATGTCCATCACTGGCTGCGAATCCTCTGGGCCATCGCGTACGGCTTGCGTATAGGTGGGAATAGAAGATATGTCGAATTCATCATCAAAGGATTTCACTTTCCTGCTGATGGGCCGGACCCTCGGAGACCCGATTTTCTTTCTAGTTCGTTGGCTTGACTCCTCGCCCGCTTGAGAATCAGGAACCACATCAATCATCTCGTCAGGAACAACTGCAGGTTGAGATGCCGGCGTCTGTGCAATTTCCGGACTTGACGTGGTTTCAGGCAGAGGCCGACACAGCGTGGACGCATCGTTTCCCAAGATGGCGTCTAGGAACTCGCTCTGCTCGATAACCCGCTGATCCGTCATGATGGCGACTTGGTTGCTCAGCTCGATTGACCAATCCTCCCAGCGTCCCTTGGAACGAAAACGGACAAGGACCACCCCTCCGGGGCCATCCCGTTCGCCACCAAGGCCTTTGCGACCAGCAGCATTTTTCATAAACTGCACAATCTCTTCCGCCGTAGTCACGCCGTTTTCCACCGGGTAGAGCAGGGCTTTCCCGTGTCCATTGCTGATCGGATCCTGTAGATTGCTGAACTGGGAAGGGTCCCCAAAGACAAACGTATAGTCTTCGAATATGGTGACCCTGTCCGGATTGGGTACAAATGCCTCATTGGGCCTCTGCACGGCTTCTTTACCCGCAGGTGGGAGATGCTCTGTCGCGTCCGGCCAAGCAGAGTCGAAGTCGGCCTCCAAAGGCGACAATGACTCCATGTTCTCCAGATCGCTCGGCGTCGCAGCATACACAAGCGCATCGATGTATGAATCCTGAACGATATATTTCCCGTTCACCAGTGCCTGTAGACCTTTCGCGGTATTGCGTTTGCTCTGGACGACATGGGTCGTCTGATCCACCACGTACGGGATAATCGTCTTGATGTCCAAGTCTTCGAGGCGGGAGCGAACATGGGCGAGAGGATCCTTCGCTTTGAGTTCTTTCGAGGAGAAGGAGAAACTGAGGACCGTAGGCTGCCATTTAATCCTAAGCGACGGTATTCATGAACAATCGCCTTCTCCCAGATACGGTAGGAGTGCTTACCGCAGCGCATGTTGGTATCTTCCAAGCTTGATGATATGTTCTTCGCCGTCCAGCTTCTTGCTCCCGCCTTGAATCGACTCCCCGTCGACTATCGTTCCACATTTAGAGCCTTGATCGTGGATGGTGATCTCTGATTTTGTGTAGATATGGGCCTAGACCGAATCAGCGACAGGGCGAGGACAATGGACCGGGGAATCGTACACCATCTCCAGGTTTCACCGGCGACACCTCGATCACCATGTGCTTTCGGGATATCGAAGAATGTTGTATGGCATGTCGAACTAGTAGCGACTTGATGATTAGCACACCATGTTGTAGACGGGGCCGTGGGGGCGCTGATATTACCACCATCTTGCCTTATCCGACCGAAGAGATACTTCTTCCCAGGCCGCAGCCACACGCGCTTTCCTAGCTGACTGTAAGCCAACGAAGCAAGACAGTAGCAATCAAGGATTCGATACCATCTAGGAAATCTCCCTCCGAGTCCAAGATCCACATTAGGGGCAGAAAAACGCAGAAAAGGATGCCGTAAGACTTGGTTCTATGAGACTGCGGAATCACGTCAAGCAACGGGGCTGAAACGCGAAGTCACGTGGACCGGCGTTTCAAGAAGTACCTCGTTGGGAAATTCTCAGTCTCACTTTACTTCATCCCCAGGCAGACCTCGAGAATACGAAGATGGCATCTAGAGATGAGGAGCCTGATGGCAGCAGCGCGTCTATGGTGAAGGATTCTCCCGACCAGGACGAAACTTTGAAGTATCAATTGCTCGGTCCCTCTTTGACGAAGGCGGGCCAGGATGTTGTTGACCAGCGGAAGGTGAGCTATACTGCTTCCACCAAATGAGACGGACTGAGACTAAGATGGAAGAAAAGGTGTCGGAAATCATCTACAATGCATCTAAAGGGTCCAAGTTCTTCAATCACGAACAGAATCGGGACAGGATTCTGACGACGAAAATCGAGCGTATCTTGAAAGACAAGGCTCGGCTTGAGAAAATGGACTTGTCGCATGATCTGAAAAAGGCCGACGAGCTTATATCTGAACTCGAATCGACACGAGATCTCTCGCAATACGTGGTGCACGTTGATTGCGATGCATTCTTCGCCGCGGTCGAGGAGCTTGACCGGCCGGAGCTCAAGACCGTTCCCATGGCTGTAGGGAAAGGAGTTCTAAGCACATGTAACTACGAGGCTCGAAAGTATGGATGTCGCAGCGGGATGGCCGCATTCGTGGCCATGAAACTCTGTCCGCAGTTGATTATCATCCCCCAGAATTATGAGAAATACACCGCTAAAGCGCAGGAGATTCGTGCCATCTTCGCGCAGTATGATCCCCTCTTTGAGAGCGCGAGTATTGACGAGGCGTACCTCAACATCACTCCCTATTGTACGACAGGCAATCTAGACCCGGAAGAAGCCGTCAGTCGCATGCGGGCGGAAATCCTGGAGAAGACGAAAATTTCAGTCTCGGCGGGTATTGCAGCCAATGCAAAGATCGCTAAGATCTCATCCAATCGCAACAAACCAAATGGACAGTTTCGTGTACCCAACGATCGAGATGCCATCATGGAGTTCATGAGAGATCTCCCGGTTCGCAACGTGAACGGTGTTGGTCGTGTCTTCGAACGTGAGCTCGATGCCATTGGCATCAAGGCATGCGGCGACATTTACCCTCAACGTGGTTATCTGACTCGACTGTTCGGTGAAAAAGCATGCCATTTCTTGATACAATGTTTCCTTGGCTTGGGGAGGACCAAAGTCCAACCCGCGGAGACTTATGAACGAAAGAGCGTCGGCACGGAGCGCACATTCAATGAAATAGGAGACAAGCAGCTGCTCCGGGAGAAACTCTGGGAAACGGCGCAGGAGCTTGAAAAGGACTTGGCTCGTACAGAGTGCAAGGGGCGCACTCTGGTCCTCAAAGTCAAGTTGGCTTCATTTGAACTGCTTTCCAGACAATGTCAGCCACCGAGAGCATTATCACTCGCTAAAGACCTTTATTCATTCTCACTTCCGATGCTGGCGAAGCTTGAGAAGGAGATCCCGAACATGAAGCTCCGCCTCCTTGGTCTGCGCTGTACCAATCTGGTAAGTACCAAAAAGGTGGAGGTCAACTTTTTTGGCCCGGCTTCGAAGTCTAAACCTGCCTCTGGGTTGTCGCCGGATACGACGACGGAGCGGGAAATGAGCACGGAGGAAGCCTTTGAGCAAGCGGCCCGCCAGGAAAGACAAGATGACCTCAAGGAACTGGAGAAACTCAGCCAAGAGGTATGCGATACTGAGGGGGAGAAACAGACTGAGCCTGAGTACTGGGATTGTCCAATCTGCTCGAAACGACTGATTGCTGAGGACAGAGCATTCAATGATCATGTTGATTTCTGCCTTTCGAGGGGAACGATTAAAGAAGCTGTTCAGGATACCACTGAGGATTCTCCGACGGTCTCATCGAAAACGTCTCGACGGAAAAGGAAGGCAACGAAGGAACCGTCCCACGAAGTGCATGATCCACGACAAAAGCGTTTGCTCTTCACTTTACACGGCTAGACTCAGCGCTGGACAGAGTAACAATTTACTCGACAATCTGTCGCATCAGGCCCAATTGCTGCGCAAGTTGGCTCCTGTAGCCTTGCGTTTAAGAGCGTTATCTGGCAGGAAACTGGATTCTCAAATTGGTTGGAGACAGCAGGCTTTTTTGAATTTTCCTTCTGCAAGGGAACACCTCTCAGCCCACCCCTTACGTCTTCCAGAGTGGCAAATGAATATGGTCGCTAACAACCGCACAATAAACCCTGGCTTCGGATGTCCATGAAGTGGTCAGAAAACCAGCTTTGACAGCCTT
Source organism: Aspergillus cejpii (assembly GCA_004769165.1). Classification (NCBI taxonomy): domain Eukaryota; kingdom Fungi; phylum Ascomycota; class Eurotiomycetes; order Eurotiales; family Aspergillaceae; genus Aspergillus; species Aspergillus cejpii. Next base: position 1,133,347 of record SMSW01000007.1, read on the forward strand.
TGTTGCTACAGCATGAGGCTTCCAGTCTGTCGAGGACCGACATCTCCGCCAACTCATTCGCACACAGGAACCTGGTGCCGACATTGGTCTCTTTAAAACAGAGTCATTGACATGTTCCATGGATCAAGAGGAAAAGACCTTCAGATAAGATTGTCTTAAACCCCACGTATACTCATCATCTCTTGGTTCTATCTTGGCGCCGGTCTGGAGATCTCCCCTTGCGGCATCTGATTTAATCCCTGGCAATACAGACCTTTATGAGTCACACTGTCACAGATGTAATGGAAGAAGAGATATCAGCCTTTTTTTACTCTGTACAACATTTTCTTTCATGAGATCATTGAGCAGAATTATGGCCCAATAGCCGAGTTGTTCGATGGGGGATCGCTGGATCAGCCCATGCGGGAGACAAGAACAACATGATCCCGATAACGTCAATTCCCCGGAAGCAAATCACCAGACACAGGATGAGTTCGAGAAAACCCTCATCGTCATTATTGTCATTGTTATCGATCTTTTTTCAGTATTATTCTACGCCGAAACTCGCCTACAGACTGTCAGTAACCAACAATTGCGGTGAATGTGAAGCCTTTCGCGAGTGACCGACACTAAACTCCTTTGGGAAACTCGACCAAAACACTAAGAAACCCCCGTTGTTATTCTTATGATTATCATCGTCACCCTTTGCCTCCTTATGCTTTCTTTTTGTTGATTTCTTCTCTTGATTTTGAATTTCTAAGAAAACCCCAGAATTTGTCTGCCCATATTTTCCCCAGTTGGTCAGGCTCATCCTTTTACTGGCTGTGTGCCATCATGCTTGCAGATCTTCGTGGAGCGTCGCAATGCCATAAGTTGTCGTCCTCCTCCTTTCCCCCTCGATTCCCACAGCTATGACCTCCGGTAAACAAAACAACGGCACTCTCGCCAAACCTTTCACCCCATCACTCAGCGCTGCCTTCAATCGCAACAGCAAATCTCCGCTGACTCCTAAACTCGCGAGCCCCGGTGGTTATCGCACCCCGAAACGACTTGTCCCTTCCGAACATCCTTCCTCTACTCCCAATTCCGAGATCGCCTTTCTCAACGCAAACATTACCCCTCGATCCGGTCCTCGGAATAATAAACGGGACGGAGTCTCTTCCCCAATCTATCCTTCTTTCAGCGGTCAATCCTCGCCGCGAATCGCATACTCCCATGTAGGGACTGCTCCTGGGTCGAACGCGCGGGGGCTTCGGACAGATCGGAGCCCCATCCGCGGAAATGGGAGGTTAGAACCTTCCCGGGGTGACAGGGCAAAGGCCCTGACGCCGGAACTCCCTATTGTCTCACGGCCGAGTTCCTTCTCGGAGGTCTCGTCTGGTTCACGCATGTTCTTTCATGCTTACGACGCTCGCTCTCCGACTTCCTCGGAGGTGGACTTCCGAACAAAGCCACCAAGCAAACCATCCTCCTCTTCTTTCCTCTATGCCAACGGTGAACAGGAGCAGCAATCGCCGGGTCGGGAGATAGCCATCGCAGCTCCCACTTTGAAGCGGCGATCGATAGGCTCCACTCGCTCGATGTTAGCAGCGAAGCCTCTCACCCCTGCGTCGCCGCGGTTAAGACCAACTAAGGTCAATGGCTATGCCGCAAGAGGGTCGGACGATGTCGCCTCGCAGGTCGGCTCCGTACGGGATGATCTGTCGGAGATTAGCTTCCATGCGCACAGCACGATCTCGGTCAACCACGCCGCCAGACCTCCCTTTCCCACTGCAAGGCATTTTAAGTCCCCCAGTCTTGACTCTGTCCGCAGTAGTCCTCGTCTAAGGGAGGGCTTAAGACCAAGTCCGATCATTATATCCCCGGCGGAGCCGCAAATTATCGGCAATCAGCCCGCTTCCGAATTAATACCAGGGCGGAGGCCTCGGATCTTCAGCAATGGCTCCATAGCCTCAATTGATACACATGCTTCTGCAGCACCAAGCCCCGTGAAATCGGAAAGTTCTGGATCGGCAAACAACGGTGTCGTGCTCAATGCGCGAATTGAACGTAAGATTTTGGACCTGGAAATCAGCAACTCCTCGCTCCTTGCGATCAACCGTACCCTGGAGCGAGAGATGCGCAAACAGAATGCAGAGTTGCGACGATACCGTCGCCTCAGTCGCTCGGGCCGCCTGTCCATGGTGCCATCTACGCGATCATTCTCCGGGACCTCGTTATCAATCACCAACGAACTGGATGAAGAGACGAGCGATCTTCCCTCCATGCGTTCTCCGGAGGAAATGTCAGAGTTTAGCGACGAGGGATCCACCTTGGATGAAAGCGTCCTAAGTCCTGACTCTCTTGCTGAACATGATGCGCGACATTGTGCCAAGGACGAGAAACGGTTCTTTATCGATCTTGCCAAACATCAAGAATTGCTGGCCGATAGCCAGAAAATAAACCAAAGCCTCAGACGGTGTCTTGGATGGACGGAAGAGTTGATCAGGGAGGGCAAGAAGGCTTTGGAATATAGCGTGCACGTCAACGATATACAGCTGGGCGGGAGAGTCCTGCCACCAGAAGAGCTACTCGACGCCGGAGAAAGCGCAAAGGGACTGTTGAGCCCGGTTGGTGCGACTTCAGACGCTTTGCTGCCCTCCCCTGACCTGGAGCCGTCCATTGATCTGCTCCTGAGCGATTAGAAAATCCACCTGATTTACCATCACGTCATCTTCATCTTCACGGGCAGGCCCGGCCTTTCTTTCTTTTCGTTTGTCGCGTCGTCTACTGTGTCGCCATTGCCTGCCTGTAACCCTCCTCTTTGTCGTTTCGATCTACCTCTATTGCATTCGCGGCGTGCCTACGGTATTCTCTTTACTTGCTCCTCTTTATATCCTCGGACATCTTCTGGTTTTATTCGAAGCGATAGATACATGGTACTGGTGTCGATCTTTCTTTTACTTGGACTCTCTGGTATATTGTTAGATACCCGCTGCGCGATAATAATGATTGGCTGTTATTTTCCAGATATGTCTTCCGATGAAACATTTGTGATATAGAGCAAGCTAAGATGATGCATTTCTTCCCAAACCTGAGATACAAATTTCATCCGAGTAGATTGAGGCAGCGTCGCATCTGCATGCGCTTCTGCTGTATGTCTTCTTCTCTGCTGGGTACATTGCATGAAATGAAATCAACATAAGCAAGTATCACACCTGGCAAGCTGTCCATCCTCCTGACTCGATGTTTCTGATTGTGCATGATGCATGGGCAAACTTTGGGCAACAGAGATGAATGCCCAGCAAACCCTTCAACGGGGCACGAGCTTCTCCCTCACGACGCGATCATCCCCATCCCCTCCAGACACGAAGCATACCAATCAGAGAACCCTCCGCCTTCAAGGACGACTAGATCTTCTGCCGGCAAAAGACCATCTCATTCAGGAACACCCAGCTCCGCAAAATACACCTTGCACGAGCGGAACATCCTCTCATCATTCATATCTTCGCCCTCCTCCTCAGTCTCAATCCCCACCGGAACCGGGATCTTAGTAACAGGCAGCCGATCCCTGACAATCACCTCGAACGTGCGCCTGATAGCTCTCCGCCACGTCCTCGCAGGGATCTCCTCCTCAGCCTCGAGGATAATACAAGGCAGCGGGCCGGACTCGCCCTCCATCCCAGTCGACACCGGGAACCAGAACCGGGTTATGAAGATCTTGTAGATCCCCAGCCACGTCCTGACGCGCCGCACCGTGCTCGGGTCCAGCTTGATCGTCCCCGCGATGAACGGGTTCTTCTGGCCCGGCGTGCGCAGCTTAATTGGGAGTCGTGCTGGGAGCTTGGCTGCTGTCTTGGGTGATGCGGGGATCGTGTCGATTGTGTCTGTGGACTCGAGGTCGCTGTCGCTGTCGCTGTCGTTGGCTGTGTCGCCTGGTTCTTCCCATTGGGGGGGGAGGGGGCTGCGGTTGAGAAGGCTGGGGAATGTGGATTCGGGGGTTGGGAGGGACATGTCGTCGAATGAGTATCTGGTTTTGAGAACTGCGATTGCCATTGTTTTTGAGAGTGTGATCGATTTGATTGGGGTGTTTTGGAGGATGTAGGGTGTTGTTGTTGTTAGAAGTGAAGGTGAGGAAGGTCGATGGGAGAGTGAAAAGAAGTAGGAAAATCACAGGCAGCTACAACTACTTCTATCAATAGGACTTATGATGTCTAGACTTGGGTATGAGTATCATTTTTCTCTCTATTCTTAGAATGTTCAGTGAATCTGTTGCCTGGTGGTTTAGAATCCATGGTACAGTGAAGTAAATATCAAAGGAATTCTAGCAGCTTTGTGCTTAGCACATTGTGTTACTGGGGGTTACCATCTTCAATTGATGACTACTTCTATAAACAAGCATACTGGTCCATAGCTTCCTCCTTTAGTTAGGAATACCTCGAAGAAAGCTCTTAACAGGGCGGAAACCACTCCTCCAGGGCTCACACCCAAGCCTTTCCATTCGGCGCAAACTGAACCAGGTACGTCGTGTGCAGAGACAAGTCGGGGTCCTTGTAGTGTGTATCCAGCTCCCTAAATGACGTTAGATGGAGCATTAGATAGCTGAGACCAAACGCCCCAGAGTGTCTTCCTAATCTCGAAGCCAGATCAGGCGCATAGACAACAGCTCTCAGGGACCTTCAGATCCGGAATTGAAGTACTCCAGGCCCAAGGCCGTAAGGACACAGACAATAACGTCGTCATGATGCATATCCACATACAGCAGCTGATATAGCGCTGCGTTATTGTGGTGGTTGATTCTGGTCTCACTGGATGGATCAGCCGCGCTGCAAGCTCAAGAATATCCCCTGTTCACGACTGGGGGTGCTTCAAATTCGAAGTTACCGTTGAACTGTATGTCGATTCTGTGTCCGTAGTCTTTTTACTCCGGCGTCGAAGGAGCTCGGGTTGAAGTCTGGGGAGGAGTTGGGAGAGTTTCTGATGAATCCGGGATGGACTTTGCAGCAGAGTTGGCGCTGAGTCGGCAACGGTATGTCTGAATAGCTCATGTTCTCATCCTTCAGATTTGTACCCGGGACATGCATGGTCAGATGAGAGAGATTGTTGACTCCGTTCCCCTTGGGCATAATGACAAGATCATACTGGCCATACGAACTATTCGGACCAGTGTCCAAAGCGTCTATTAAGCATAACTGGTGTGGCGCTTGTAAGCAGCCATAAGCCATGGTCGATACGACGGGATTAATCTGCCAGCAGGGTCAGAGATGTCGGTTGACTGATAAAGCAATGATCCCTTGTCTTCGGGTGAAATTGTTTGCTTGCTCACCTCTGTATTATCTGGACTGTTGAGCAGGTTGAATCAGTGGTATTGACCTTTCTGCACTGAATATGTCTTTCTGGAGTCCCCAACCAGGAACATGTAGGTGTAGTGATCTTGTCATGTGAGAGTTGTCCTTTCTTCTGTTCCCTCCAGGTTCTCTTTGCATCGATAATCGACTATATTTGATTTCATCAATGTACAAGGATATTGCTATCATTCTATATTATGTCGAAGAATTTACCTCTAAATGATGTGATGTATGAATCCTTACTTGAGTGCACAGTACACAATGGATATCTGGAGCTCAATATACGGCATGTAGAGTCAACAACCCAATCTATCATTAAAATATCTAAATACTGTACACTCGGAATGTACAGAGTCCCACATGAGTATGGATATAGGCTGTGAAGGGTGCGAAGCCTATCCAATTGCCCACTCGAGGACAGTTAGTAGAGAGAGGAGGCGATTACTCAGTCTCAACAGAAAGAAAGCTTGGGAAAATGATGTGAACAGGAGAGGTATCTATGCAGTGGTTTCTTCGTCATGGTGGTGGTTCTCGTGCTTGGACTTTTCTTTCTTCTTCTTCTTATCGTCCTTGCCCTTCTTCGAGATAGCTTCAGCCATGAGCTGCTCAAAGGCCATGTAGTCTCCTTCTTCCTCGGGATCACGCTCCGCCTGCAATCAATTGAGTCAGTCTCCAAAGTAGACGGAGTTAGGCAAGAGCAGCTTACCTTTGAATAGATATTGCCAGCAATGACCAAGGCGTGAGCACGCTCTATCCGCTTGTCCAATTTGATCCGCTTGTCACCGAGGACTTGATCGCACACGTCCCGCAGCACACTTTGGATCTCAAACTTGCTACCTCGCCATGCGGCCGCCAGGATCTTGCCCGTGACCTTCTTCTCATACTCTGCCTTCTTCTCATCCGTCCAATCCTCCCCGCCTTTTTCTTCCAACTTCGCCATCTCCTCCATCGTCATCTGCGCATCGATAGCGGTGGAGATTGTAGTCCAAGTCTCCTTGGCCAGTGTGCCTTTGTCCTTAAGCCGGGAGAAGAAGCCCGAGATACCCAGGAACTTCTGAGACTTGAGGAACGAGGTTGCTTTTTGCGTGTAAGTAGCGCCGATGGCATGTAGGATCTCCAAACCGAATGATTCCATCTTCAAGTTCTCCACCTCAAGGCGAATCTTCTCCTCAAACGCGCGGGTCACGTCCGCACCTTTATCAGTCTCCGTCCAGACGCTGATCTTGTCAACCAATTTGGTCGCCAGGGTGTTGACGCGCTCCTCGCGGGCCTTTCTTCGCTCTAGTTCGTAAGCAGTCAGACGCTCCTGTTGTTCCCGAGACAACCCCTTCTTCTTCTCCTTCTTGCGCAGCTCCTTTTCTTCCTGAGACAGACCAGCTGCCTCCATCCGCGCCTCTTCTTCCGATTTGTCCATGATCGCTTGCTGTCCTAGGTAGCGGCGGGGCGTAGTCGTGCCGGGGGTTGGTGTCGTTTTGACCGAGGGTTCTGCGGCGGGGGTTGCGGCAGCAGGGACTTCGCCGGCCTCTCCAGCGGCCATAGCTGCCTTGGTCTCTTGGTCGTGGATGTTGAGTTTCTCCTCCGCAGCTTCAGCCAGTTCTTCCTCCTCCATTTGTTGCATCGTAATATCCATGGTCGTGGTCAGATCCTTCATCAAGGAGATTTCACCAATCAGGTCGACGAACGCGCTGCCACCGAAGATCATGCTGAAAAACTCGGCCGGATCCTCTTGAGATGGTTATCAGTATAAGCATAATGGAAAGGCCATATCCTCAACCGAATAGCATACCGAAACCGCCGCCGGGAACCGCATCCTCCTTGCCAAACTTGTCATAACGTTTTCGTAGTTCTTCATTGCTGAGGACTTGGTAGGCCTCTCCGATCTATTGCAAAAGAGAGATGATCATTAGCATCATCTCTCAGCCCAACAACCAAGCCTTGAAGCAAAGATCACACACCGCCTGGAATCTCGCATGCGCAGTCTCATCACCAGGGTTCTTATCTACTCAATAAGTCAGAATCAAGCGCAATAGCCCTAGGCAACAGCCAGTGCAAGTCGTACCAGGATGAGTAACAATGGCGAGCTTTCGATATGCCTTTTTGATTTCCAGTTCTGTGGCCGTAGGTGGCACACCCAGAGCATCGTAGTAGGTGGTGTCTGCGACCATGGTGATAACTTGCGCTCACCAAGCCAGAAACGATACTGTCGTCTTCCCCGAGTTGCAAGAGTCTCTGGTTCAAAGATGAGAAAGAGCTGCAAGTAGATCAGTAGATCGTACGGCCTGGAAACCTGACCAACCGAGGAAACAAATGATTTTTTGTCTGCCTGATGATGCTGATGGTAGTTTCGTCATGGTGGGGGAGAAAGTACTGTGGCAGGTGACAGGGAGTATTTTATGTAATGTATTGTCATAAATACCACCAGCCACAGTAGAACAATACAATTGCCATACTCAGTCCAATACTTTTGGCTGTAATTATGTGTAATCACTGTGTAATGGCATCAGCCTCCCTTCCATCCATGCCAAGACTTCCTTTTTGGGCAATTCAGACTCTCTCGATTCCCCCTTAAACTTCTTAACACTGACAAGTTAACTCTGTAAAGTTCCTCTTCTTTGTCCATCTCATCCATCTCAGTTCTCTTTGTCTTCTTTATCTCTCTTGTTAATAATTCATCCATTTCCTTCTCTTCTCTCTTCTTCCCTGTCTAGTTCTCATCCTCTCCTCCTTCCTTCCTGTCACTTACAGTGTGTCTCTCCTCTCAGCATATCTAGTGCATAGTGCATACTGCATACTGCATAAATAACACTTGTTGATTCGCTTGTTGATTTCCCCACATCACTAATTTTTTTTTTCTCTCAACATCCGTCTCTCCGTCCTCACCCTTTCTGAGTTTCTCCTTTTTTTCCTACAAATATCCGACCATGGGCGTTGCAACAAATGCCATCTACTACATCTTCCATCCCTCAGAATTGAGGTCCATAATTCAATGGTTGGTCTTGGCCTATACCTTTGAGCTCTCTCCTTGGCTTTAGTTTGTGCCATTGCTTACGAATTCCCATCCGTCCTTTCTGATAGGAAGATATGGCACAATCCTGTCCATGAACGGGATGAGAAGAACGAGTCAGAAACACAAAAGAAATGCTTCTACTTTCTTGACAAGACAAGCCGGAGCTTCAGCGCGGTGATCAAGGAGCTTCATCCGGAGCTGCTGATTCCCGTCTGTATCTTCTACCTGACGCTTCGTGGGCTGGACACCATTGAGGATGACACGTCAATTCCTTTGGAAACCAAGGAGCCCCTACTTCGTGGATTCAAAGACTTCCTGGAGCAGGATGGGTGGACGTTCAACGGTAACCGGCCGGAAGAGAAGGACCGTGAGCTGCTGGTTCAGTTTCACAATGTCATTACGGAGTTCAAGAAGATGAAACCTGCCTACAAGGCCATCATCAAGGACATCACAGATAAGATGGGCAATGGTATGGCTGATTATTGTCGCAAAGCGGCACAGGATGACGCAGGCGTCAAGACGGTCGAGGAATACGACCTCTACTGCTGGTACGTTGCTGGTTTGGTTGGAGAAGGCCTTACTCGCCTCTTCGTTGAGGCTGAGTTCGGTAACCCAGCCTTGCTCAAGCGTCCCGACCTGTACAAGTCCATGGGTCTTTTCTTGCAGAAAACGAACATCATTCGAGATATCCGAGAGGATTTCGATGATGGCCGACAGTTCTGGCCCAAAGAAATTTGGTCCAAGCATGTCACCAATTTTGAGGACCTGTTCAAGCCGGAGAATCGCGAGGCCGCACTGAACTGCAGCTCTGAGATGGTTCTGAACGCATTGGAACATGCGGAAGAATGTCTCTTCTACCTTGCAGGCCTCCGTGAGCAGAGCGTGTTCAACTTTTGTGCTATTCCTCAGTCCATGGCCATCGCTACACTCGCCCTCTGCTTCCGCAACCCCGCGATCTTCGAGCGTAACATCAAGATTACCAAGGGTGACGCGTGCAGGTTGATGACCGATTCGACGCAGAACCTGCGCATTCTTTACGAGGCATTCCGTAGGTATACGCGTGAGATTCACAAGAAGAATACTCCCAAGGATCCCAACTTCCTTAAGATCAGCATCGCATGTGGCAAGGTATGTTGTCTTGGTCCAGTATTTATACGTAGTCGCTGACCATGAATAGATTGAGAAATTCATGGAGACTATCTTTCCATCTCAGTCTGCTGAGGAGGCGAAGCGACGCGCTCTTGGTGAGAAGTCCAAGCACGAACTTGAGGCCGACACACGTCAAGATATCCTCTCCCTGGTATATGTCTTTGGGGGGATTATGCTGTTCGCCTCGATTGTCTCGGTTGTGATGGTACGCGTTCCTTCATCCTTGCTTGTGTATTCTTACTCTAACGTCATTTTCAGATCGGCTTCGCTTGGTATTTCGGTGCCCGCTTCGACCTTGCGTGGCAGGAGCTCCGAAATGGAAACTTGCGACCACCCAAACCCCTTGGTGACAGAGGGCTATAGCCTTGTATTTCTATGGAGTTACGACCTTACAGCTATTAATTTTATATCCCGGCTATACTAACCCTGCAGATGACTTATGTTTATTTACTCACCTGCGGCATACTTATCTAATACTACATTTTCCGTCTTCTTTCTGTTCCCTTTCAGATTGTGGGCCGAGTTGGATTTTCTTAGCACGGATGTCAAATTGCAATCCAGCCCTTTCATGACTGTGGTTGTGCCGAAGAAGTGCTGATATTGAGTTGAGATTTATCTCTGACCAGCGACGTACTAGATTTGTGTCTTTGCAATGTTTGGTTCTGCTGAATGTTGAAATGGCATACATCCATTGAGGACCTGGGACATGCTACTGTAATATATCTACTTGCAATGTTATTATCATTCCTTGTCTAAAATCATCATTTGTAGCGTCCTTCTGAGCCATTGTATGAGATTGACTTAGCCACCTGAGTCTCGAAGACTCATCCCTAAGGCCAAATTCAGACATCGAGGGAGTCTCGGACTCTCAGGATTAGATTTGTCAGGTGTTTGTAATAAACAATTCCTCTCTCGGCTGTTCTCGAGTTTATATAAAGGGCAATCTCGCGAAGGTTTGGAACCATTTATAACTTCGTGTATATACAGATTCAAATGAGAGGACTCCGCATCATTCGAAGTCGATCTATTCTTCGTGACCTGTATCCTTTGCGACGTCAACCATTCACAGCCATGGTGCAGAAAAAGCACCCAGTCAACTCATCCGAGTCCAGCAACGAAGCTCTCCCTCCCCTCTCACCCAAAGACTTCCGAATCTACAACCGACTAGCCGAAAAAATGGACCAATTCGTAAGCCGATTACTCTATCCACCCCCTATTCTGCCACCCTCACTAACAAGACATAAGCACAACCACTTCCGTCTCAGCTGGACCCAACTGCAAGACGCCTGCACCAGCACCAGCAACCGACTCAGCGGCCTCTCACCGCGCCAGCTCATCATGACCGGACTCGGGTTCTGCTCCCAGCTCGACATGCACCACTCCATCGAAGAGGAGCATGTGTTCCCCGTGCTGGCGAAGGAGATGCCCGAGTTCCGCCCTGGTCTGCCGCTTCTCGCGCAGCATGCGCATATCCACCGCGGTCTGGAGAAGTTGGAGGAGTATCTGATGCGGTGTCGTGCTGGGGAGGTGGATCTGCAGCGTGATGAGGTGAAGAGGCTGATGGATGGGTTTGGGGAGGTGTTGTGGGTGCATCTCGATGAGGAGGTTAGGACGCTTGGGGCGGAGAATATGCGTAGATACTGGACGGTGCAGGAGATGATGACGTTGCCTATGTGATGGATTTGGTATTTACTTTTTCTTGGGGGTGGTTTGGTGTATGATAGTTATGTTGTTTTGGGTAGTGGGGGTGAGTATTATGGTAAGTATATGCCTGGAGAATGACGTTGGATGAAGTGCTGACTGGTTTCTGTTCAGAGTAACGATGTTGTCTCTATGTAAATCAATTAGCAAGAACTATTCATGGAGTTGATTGTATCTCATGTGTTACTGCCACCAAAGCTTGCTTGGTCCTTCAATCGAGTAGAATGGAATTCGCCCGGGCGTATGAGAAGACAACTACGAGCCGAATTCACATGACGACTTGGCCGACCCCCCGTCTTGCACTGGGAAGCATTCCCCTTCAAGAACAATTCAGTCATGCACCATACTTTACCTCAGAGGAGGGGACGTTTCCAGCAGACTCTATATAGTCCTGTCCGTCCTCAAGAAAGAAGTCCTTTGCAACGTTTTCAGTCAGCCACGCGACATCTCAGCCCAAGTATTAGAGAGATAGTTGTCTCTAAAGTAGGGACTAGGGAGGTTGTTTGCAAATACCCTTGGGGCGGGAATGTACTCCAACCTACTTTGGCCCCTTGTGGAGCCAGATGCCATGGCCGTCTTAGATCTGCTCAGTTGTTGTGTCAGTAGTCAGTACATGTGCATGTGCGTGTGCTCTGCATGACACTATGCTTGTCTGTCCGACTGGCCACACTGTTGACGGCATGGACGATGCTTTTTATCACCTGTTAGTTGGTAGTTGACTGGGAGTATTAACCCTTAGATGGATAAGACAGACCCGCATAAACTTGTCGGAAACTCGCAAACTCGACTTGAGAGAAGAAAGACACTTACCGAAGAAGGAATACTCCGGAGCCAACTATTGTGTGGGCATCTTCGAAAAGATCAAAGATGGAACTGTAGAGAGAGCTTGTTCGCATGATGGTACCTGCTTATGATGTATTGTAGAGCGTAGGTGCCGCACAGAGCGGAAGGAGAATCAAGTCAGCGCGTGTCTTCTGGTCTTTTTTGACTTGACAGGGTCATTGAGCCTTTCTTGTAGCCGAAAATGCAAGAGGCTGTGCTGAAGATCTCTGCCTCATCAGCGAAGAGCATGGCTGATCTCAATTTTGACGTCTCCCTTGCCCGCGATGGTTGTCAAAGTTATGTCTTGTCCTCATCAGTCTTCTTCTTCGCTTTGCTGAGCAACATCTTGATATTGCAATGGACAAAGACTCGTGTCACTGGATCCGGGTGGCTGCATACTTCTATACAAGCAACCCCGCGTATGTACAGGGATGAGACTAACGCCTGTCCCAATGAACAAGCCCCTGCAAAAGAGGCTTAATACAAGTCTTGAACGCAGTGGCTTCGACACTTGTGTCCTCGACTGGACTTGATGCTTAACGAAACTCATATTGGTGCCAGACGCGACGGTCAAGGAGTTGAAGCTTAGGTGCTGTGATCCTGTGGTCGTCAAACCAAAGCCATGATGTCAGTCCTGGGGTCAGAACAAAGTTCCGGCAGTCCATTCCAAACAGAATCAAGGCGAGACAACTGGCAACCGGGAGAATGAAGCGTCCGTGAGGCGTGTCAAAGATAAAACCTGAGCGGATGAAAAGTGTGTGACCAAGGTTAGATATATGAGAAGCCGTCCAGCTGGCACACTCGGTCCTCAGGGTTCAGGCATGATCGGCGAGTGACGGATTGTGAGTTTGTGACAGATGCAAGGGACAACAATCCAAGTAAATCGCAAGGCGAGTCCAAGTTCCAACTCGAACTTGTTTGATGTGCGAGTCATGGCCACGATTGCCGAGATCCTGCTCCTGCACCACATGTTCGTTGCCAACTCATCGGTGTCGCGGCCACGTCTAAGGAAAGTAAGGATTGTTTAGCACATAATTCCCGCCAGGGGAAGCATGGCTAGAGGCTCAGTTTCTCGGCTTCTTGGTTAGGGAGCAACGAACGATGAGAACTACCAATCAGGCAGAGAGGGAGTGTTGGATATCCATGATGAATATGAAGGCTTTTGTTAAGATTAGAATGACATGCATGAAGGATGCACATGGGGGGGATTGTTGGAAGTCCCGAAGGAGGAAAAAAGCAATGATCGATCGACAGAAATCACTATTAATTAATACATCCCCAACCCAACAGTTGGGATATTAGGATAAAAATATCCATAATACTACCCAAAACCACACTATTTCAGATATTAATAGGATCTCTGGGAGTCCCTGGCCAATCAAACCCCAATATCAACACCAGAATGTTGGGTTAATTTAAAGAAACACCAGCCATGATGGCGGTGAGGCCCATGCGAGCAATGCCCTTTTGTGTAGCCCATATAGGAAGAATAGCTGCAGCAAACAAACACTTGATCCAACATCCAGTATGGAGTAATTTAGCTATTTTGAGAGATCTGAGATAAAGCTTACCAACCTTGGGATTTCAAGGCCTGAAGTATGGCTATTTATTTAAACGATGGTTTCGACGGACTTCGTCATCTAGATCCTCAGGTCAATCCAGGTATTGAGTGAGTGAAGGGAATCTAAAGACTTTCACTGTTGACACTCCTATCACCTGACTCCCACAAGTAAACACTATTTCACGTAGTGGGAGTTTCTTCCCTCTCCTTACCCATGTCCTCGTCAACCACCACCATGGTGATGGAAGAAGAGCAGTGTACGGCGGAAGAGAAGATTCGCCGTATTCTCAAGGCCTACACCTCGGGAATGCCCTTCTTTCCTCGTCATGTCCTCGAGGATCTCAGTCATCAGATCGACAAAGGGCATGAGGAGGTTCACATTGCTGATCTGGATGGTGTGCCACAGAAACACAGTCTCAAGGTCCCATCCTGGTGCGCAGATTGGGCGTGAGTATCTTCTCCGAGGGCCCTGAACAGAGAGTCAATGACTGACGTAAGTGCAGCAACTCATATCGCATCTCCTACTGCAGCATCCAGGCCATGACCACGATCAATCCGTTCATGCCAGATGAGATCCTTCAAGACCAGCCCCCGGTTGCGATCTGCTATACGCGTCATGACAGAAGACCCGAGAATCCGTTGGATGAGGTGCGCAAGGAGTTCGTCAAGCAGCGCGAAGTGTGGCGGAAGAGCGACGCGTGCGAAAGTCTGCAGAAGCAGTTGGCTACCCTGACCCTCTCTCGTCCAGTCAACAAGATAGTCTGCTTCGCGCTGGGCACCGTGGACCGTCTGAACACACGCTGTGCAACACGCTCGCACATGCAGCATGCCGCCGTCGAGACCATCGTGGACGCGCTCAACAAACGAGGAGTCAACGGCCAACACGCCATCAAATGCTTTGCACAGGACCCGGCGTACGATGACATTGACATTGAGCTGCTCAAAAGCATTGGAATAACCCCGCTGGACGACCCGAAAGGTTTTCTCGAGGTCGATGAAACCACCCTGGTCTTCTCCGTTAGTCCCAATGTGCCGGTAAAGCAGATCATCGCCGACGTCCAATGGCCCGCAGCTATGATCTGGAATACCGTCAGACCTTCCGAGCCGGATGTCGCTAAGTGGGAACAGAGAGTGAAGAACGGGGAGATAACCTGGGTCTGGTAAGTGCACCGTTTCTTCGACCAAAAATAGCTGGGTCTGACCTGAACAGCCCTTATACCACCGATCCAGACTCTTCTCGCGTGCGAAAGATGGTCGGTCACTATGAGCACGCGCCGGTGCTCGACACGGAGGACTGCTTTGGAGATTTGACGCTGTACATGAGATAAGGATTGGCGCATGCCTCTTTCAAATGGTTGATCGGATCGCTTGTCCATGTACTTTGCATGTCGAGGCAACCGGAGCTTATTAATGATCAAAGAGAATTGAACCCTTAACTAATACCTTGGTTAAGTCATCAAACAGTGAAAGAAAAGCGTACAGCAACAAGATTGTCTACTGCGTTCGTATCATCGTCAGCATCTGCTCTCGAATGCTATTTCTGATTCAAAGCAGCATCGAATTGCCTACCCCATTCTCCTGTTGATATCAAGCGCATTTCCACTCTTCGGATCCGTCTTTACAGTATCATATATTAGAGTCCACAAATCAAGCTAATTCAAGTAAAGGAGCTTCTTATAGGGATGGCAATTCCTTCTGGTACACGACCACTGAAGGCCACCAACAAGCTATCAGTGACAGTCTCTTGCCAGATCTCTGGTAACGCCATCGATCCCAGTTTCTACCGAAAGATACCGACTGTTATCCCTGTCAGAACTGCACCTGTGGGGACGGAAATGGGCCAAAAGTACGAGCTGGCTACGGGGTACTCCTGGATGTTGAACAGAGACAGATTAATACCTGGATCCTGGAAGCAGTGAGATGCAACTGCAGGCCTGTGTTCAGGAAAAGCTCTATATCTGTCTCCTTCGGTAAATTGGCTTTGTCTGATGTGTTTTGATTGTTCCCTCGAAAACACTCTGACGTGCCTGTCAAAAGTTATGCACATAGTTATGCATCTTACTCATCAATGCTCCCAATCCACATCCGATCAACTCCATCAACTCCTTTCAACTCCTTCGGCTTCATCTTTCGAATCGTAGAGGCGATCGTTGTTTCATCATGATTGGCCCCTCATCCAGAAATTAATCTCCAGCAGCTTCATAATGCCTTACAGCAATGGATCCGCTGAGAATCTGTACCTGCGTCCACCAGAACATCCTCAATCTCGGATTCGGCGCAAGCCAGTCTCCAATCCCAATCTCCATCAAACCTACAGGGATGATGGCCAAGAATCACCCAATCCAACCTTCAGGGGCATGACGGCAATTTCATCGTCATTGTCACCCGCTGGGATTCCACCACAATCTCCGCGACCACCGCTGAGATCTAAAGCATCTACCAACACCATTGCCGACCCCTATTCTGGTCGGTACAATAGGGATTTTGACGGTGATGCATGGAGCGCCACATCTGTCCACCGCTCTGCAACTGACATACTGTCGGGATCCCAGCCGCAGCCACCCCAGTCGTCAACCTCAGCAACAGTTCAGAAAGCCTATGGGGAAGCACGTCACTTCCTGGGCGGGCTCATCAGCCATCCCGCAGAATCCAACAAGCATTTCACCATTCTGCGCCACTCGCCTGGTGTAGTCTTCTATCGGGGTAGCACAACCTCCGTCACCATTTCCATCCTCTCCGATGCTCCTTTGCCGCCTGATCGCTCCTTGTGGCTGCAGAACAAGGGCTGGACTGGGAAGACGGGGATGCGCGCTAAGGCTTTATTTCGACTGACTGACGACTGGCTGGACGTTACCCCGTCCCTGGCATTAAGATCCGACCAAGTCGAACCCAATGATGAGCGAGCATGGCAGCGCGACATTGCCAAGTTCCTCAAAAAGGCCCCATCGCGTGTGCGGGACACTCATCGTCTCCGTGAGACAGCCGTCGCGCGGATTCGGGCTGAGGCTGGGGATGGCTACTTCCAGGTTGTCCTGTGCCAGGGGCCAAAAAAGAAAGTCCTCTGCACAAGCCCCGTATTTCGGATTCTTTCGACCTCGCTCAGCCCCAGCTCCATTCGTGGTGCGAGTTTGAGCACCCTGCCGTTGGAGGTGGGCGCAATGGTAATGGGACTATATGCACAGGCGGCCGTACAGACCGTCATCGGTCCTGTTACATCTGCTGTCCAAGCAAAGCTCAGTCCATATCAACCATCATGGATGGCACAGACCGCTGCGGAGGTTGCAATCGGGATTGGAACGTCACTCCGATCTGGCGATGATGGCAGCGATCCGAATCCTACGGCGGGATTGGCGCGAGGTCAGCAGGAATCAATCTCCCTGGAAGGCGGCCCAAGTCCGCCTTATCCCATGTCATTCAAAGCTTACGGTGCACTCCTGAGGCGGGGTGATTGTCTCGACATGCAAAGACTACATCTTAACAAAATACCAGGTTTGATTTTGGAGCGTCTTCACGGTTTCTTCTTTGGCTGGGCACGGCTTGTGGCTGTGAATGAGAATAACGAATCTCCAAAGACCCAGTGGTATCAGACCGTGCTTGCAATTCGCAACCTGGATCCATCCCAGCAAGCGCGGTTCAACCTGTCCCAGGCGATGAAACGTGTCACCACCCTCCGATTTCTCGAGGAAGTACAGATTCCCTTGCAAGCACAGGTCGAGGTGCGAGTACATGGCTTTCTCCGCTCCGATGTGCCTCCTCCCACAGGGATGAACGAGAAGGAGTTACTCGATGCCCGAAGAGCAGCCGCCGAGGCTGCCATGTTAGCGGATGCGTGCGATGCGGCGTATGTGCATAATGTACTGGAGTATCCGGCCTGGGGGCCCGATGCTCAGAATAATGCGGATATCTTTGACCGCACCAAGGATGGGTTGGAGAATATTCGAGCCCGTGGACAGAAGATGGTTGACCGCGTGCCGCTGCATTGGCTGGGTGTGAGGTCTCCTATGGCAGAGATGCAAGATCGCCAAATCACTGTCAACGGGTTTTACATTGTTCGATAATCGCTGTAAGATACATTTAAACCGCTGACCTGACTATTGATAGCGATATGCAGCGTGTACTGGATCAAAAATCACACCAAAATTCCATCCCACTTGTCTCACCACTCGCTGCTACTCAATTTCCGTCTGCGAATCATCGCAATCTGTTCCTCATTCCTTCTCAAACGGTGAAACATGGTGTCACGATCTTCTCAACCATCGTCCAAAGAAAGTTAGGAGGTACTCCATATGATGTTCAACAAGATGGAAGGCTTGGGATGAGATATCCCCTCTCTTCTATCAAGTATTCAAGCATTCGCTGGAGTATCAAGACCTGACTCCTGAGCCGCATGATTGACTCATCGTCGTAATCCCCAGTACGTGACCATAATAAGTTGTCGTCATGCCGCGTCTCGGTGTCGCTTGGGCATTCACCTGTTGACCTGGCTACTTGCGGCCAAGAGCTATTCGTCAAATAGCCCATCTGATTTGCTTGTCTTGGCAGTCCTGTTCATAATCCTGCCCAGGAGGAAGACTAGGCTCATCCAATCATGCCTGGAAGATTCATTGAATACGAAGGATCGACAAGACTTCCACCATCAGCGTCATGGCGCTCTGACGAAGGACATGGCTTGACTTGGTATTACAGAGCCTCGTCTCCTCTGCAGTAATAAGATCACATCCTGCCACAAGATTCGATCTTTATTGTCCAAGACAGCCACGACAATGCCGTGCAAACCCTTCTGGATGGCAGTTTTGGCCTCCTCGCTGCTTGCGAGAGCATACAAAACCCCGAACCCCTACTTTTTCTGCGTGCGTTACTTTGGCGGCCTGAGCGCTGACCTCGACAAGCCTGACAGCATCCCCGAATGGAACTTTGACCACAGCATCAGATGTCCCCGGTCCTGGGACTTTTCCGTCTCCGGAGCCGTTCTGGAGCTCTGCCCGGCCTTAGACCCCGCATACCCATGGCCATCTGGAATCGATATCAAGGCGGTGGAACCACGGATTTCCTTCGAGACGGATGACGCCGCCATCAGAAGCATAAGGATATTCGATCTGATCATCACGAACGGATCCGTCCCGGGGCCGTTTGCAAATGACGCGGTGCCGGCGGTTCTCACGCCTGCTACGTATCATACGGGGTCCTCCGCGCCCGTCTGGACCATCAACGGCACAGCCGGTGCCCTTGAGCGCGACCTCGAGGCGTTCTTTGAATGTTCGCAATTGGACCCCGCGGACTCCCGTGGCTGCGGCATCGGCAATGATGTTCACGATGGCGGATGCTGGGCCGACCAGTTTTTCGTCTGGAACAATCGGTCGGCGCTCAACTTCACGGTGGAATTCTCGAATACCCAGGCCAGTGTGGATATCTGGGCGGAGTCGCCGCCAATACCCCGGAACAAGACCCGAACGGGATCGTTCACGTCGGTGCACATCCGGTTCAGCGGGCGGAGGGATCTGCCGAGTGTTGTTGACTATGATTTCTGGGAGCATTCGACGACCGAGTATGAGACTGAGCAGAAGCGATTGAATGATATCAAGCTGCAAGCAGATCCGGCGGGGATGCCGGTGTTTATGAATATGACGCCGAGTGGCGAGTGGTATGCTGCGAAGAATATCACGTATTCGGGGAGTGATCGCATAGCCGTAAGAGGCTGGGAGATGTGGATGGTCGCTGTTGGAACGGTGATGGTGTGGTTGTACGTATCATAGCATTGCACGGGGATTAGAGAAGTCATGATCGTTATAGGCAGGGGACAGAAAAGTCGGGGTATATACACTCGAAGCAAACATAACCTCCAAACGGCATATCTCATAACCAGCAGAAACGGGCTCTGTTATCGAAAATCCCCCAGCTCGGCCGGCGGAACGGGCACAGCAGGCCGACTCTTAGACTCCGGTCTCGCCGGTAGCTCAGCGACACTGCCGAAACCTGTCGCAAGCTCTGACACCGGCAGATACATCGGAGGTATTGCCTCTGTCGCCCCTTCAACCGTCGTCTCTGGCCGTTTTCGTCGCCGGAACAGACACAAAGCAGCCAACAAAGCGATGACTCCTATAGCGCCGAGTCCAACACCGGCCCCGATTCCCGCTTTGGCTGCGGTGGAGAGCCCATTATCAGGCTGCGGCATCTGTGTCTGAGGGGGCGTCGTGGCCCAACTCGTCGAAGATGCAACTGAGAAGGTGCCCCATGTGAACAACGGCGAGGAGAGAGGTGTAGATGTGGACGGCGCCGGCGTACGCTTGATATTCCATCCCTGGACGGCGATGGCTCCAACTGTGGACAGGGTGGATAGCGTCGTGGTGACGGTCGTCCAGCCATTCGGGTCGAACTTTGGCGTCGAGGCGTAGGTGAGAACGGCACCGGAGCGAATGGTGGAAAGACAGTCACCGATTACTCGGCCCTGCTGTCCGTTGGCGAGGTAGTACCCCCTACCTCTTATCAGCAAGGTTAATGCAATGACTGAAGGAACGAGGCCGCTTACGGCGGACAACACATGGCCAGCGTACTGGATCCGTCTTTGGTTGACGATGCGACGGTCACAAACCCTTCCGGGCAAGTCATAGGTCCGATACTGACGACCGTGTGGTCTCTGCCTCCCTTCCCTAGGAGTCCCTGTTCCCACCATGTTGTCACTGCGGGCGGGGCGCAGATCACCTTAGAGTTGATATCGAGTCCGTAGCCGGGGTCGTAGGCCACCAGGCTGGGTCCATTGAGGCGTAAGTAACTCTCACATCCTGATGATAAGGGCCAGACGGTGGTTAGGGGGATGAAGGAGGTGACGGTATCGCTGTTGGTTTCAGCGGGATAGAGAGTGTCCTCCATGAGTATATACTGCAGTGTTGTCTCTTATATAAAGGGTGATATCTTGTCAGTAAGTATCAGGACTCAGGGTTGATAGTGTTTCCACGAGAAATACACTGGGCTAATATTATAAACGCCCTCGATTGATAGGATAATGCTATAAACAGCCATAATAGGGATTCTTGAGAACGACGACAGGGATCTTTTGAATAGCACCAATTAGGGGTGGACAAGCCGCCATGTCACAATGCCATTCCAATTAGATGCGACTAAGTGGCCATCATGCATTCACTGGCGGCTAACTATCTATGCTCTTCTCACTCCGACTCTTTCTTCTTCCCTCCTGCATCAACCGCCATGTCTCCCATGAAGTCGAAGATGAAAAGAAGTCGGAAGGTTCCCAGTCAACAGAAATCAGCGAAGATCTCCAGATGGCGGAGTACGTCGAGGAGAACCATCGCTAAGCTATTGTGTACAGCTCTGCTCGTTCTGACGGTGGGATGGTACTTCCAGAGGCTTCCTTTTCAGTCTGAACTGGATCTCCTGGGGACATCTCGCGACGAGGACTGGAATGCCCGCAGAGAAGAGGTTAAAGAGGTCTTTATCACCAGCTGGGATGCTTATGCGAAATATGCCTGGGGTGAGTTTCTTAATTGCAATCTCAGCAACTGTCTGACATTCACTAGGACACGATCGCTTCCATCCCATCTCCAAAAAAGGCTCACAGATGAGTCCCGACGGCCTCGGCTGGATTATCGTCGATAGTCTCGACACGCTCATGATCATGAACCTCACCACCCGGCTGGCGGATGCGCGCAAGTGGCTCGGCCGCAGGTTGACCTACGACCAAGACCAGGACGTCAACACCTTCGAGACGACCATCCGCATGCTCGGCGGTCTGCTCTCGGCCCACTACCTCTCGACGCAGCTCCCCGCTGTCGCCTCCCGCCGCGACTACCTCTACCTGTCCAAGGCGACGGACCTCGCCGACCGGCTACTCGGCGCTTACGAAACTATATCCGGCATCCCGTACGCGAGCGTCAATCTCCACACGAAAGAGGGCATCCGCTCGCACGCGGACGGCGGCGCCTCGTCCACCGCAGAGGCCTCCACCGTCCAGATGGAAATGAAGTATCTGGCCCATCTGACGGGGAACGAGGTCTACTGGCGCAAGGCGGAGAAGGTCATGCAGGTGCTGGACGCCCACCGCATGCCTGACGGACTGCTCCCTATCTTCGTGCATCCGGATACTGGCGCGTTCCAGTCCAGCGAGATCCGTCTGGGTAGTCGTGGGGATTCGTACTACGGTATGTCTTGCGTTGATTGTTCGCGCGCGCGCTAATTTGCTGGAATAGAATACTTGGTGAAACAGTACCTCCAGACATCAGGCCAGGAGCCCATCTACCGGGATATGTGGGAGGAGGCTCTTGCAGGGATCCAGAAGAACCTAGTCATGACGACGAGACATTCGCACTTGAAGTTCATCGCGGAGCTCCCGCACGGCGTCGGGGGCCCCCGTTCCCCGAAAATGGACCATCTCGTCTGTTTCCTACCCGGCAGTATTGCCCTCGGCGCCACGGAGGGACTCACCGAGGCCGAGGCGCGGAAGACGACCTGGTGGACCGCGCAGAAGGACGAACAGATGCGTCTCGCGCGCGACCTGATGCAGACCTGCTGGGGCATGTACGCGGTGACGGAAACCGGGCTCGCGCCGGAGATTGTCTGGTTCGAGGCTGCGGGTCCGTCACCCCAGGTGAAACCCCACCCCCCGAGTACTGATAGAACCGTCTGGCGGAAGGATTACAAGATCAAACCGCTGGACGCGCATAACCTGCAGCGTCCCGAGACGGTCGAGAGTCTGTTCCTGATGTATCGGATCACCGGTGACCCGGTGTATCGGAGATGGGGGTGGGAGATCTTCAACGCGTTCCGGAGACATGGCATCGTCGATGACGGGGAGGGATATACGTCGCTGGACGATGTGACTCGTGTACCGCCGAGTAAGCGGGATAATATGGAGAGTTTCTGGCTGGTAAGAGTGCATTTGACTTGGTTGATTAATGCGCTGACGTGGTACAGGCTGAGACGTTGAAGTATCTCTATTTGCTCTTCTCTCCTAGTGATTATCTCCCGCTTACTGAGGTGGTTTTTAACACGGAGGCTCATGTCTTTCCTCGCATGAAGAGTAAGTTCCAGACTGGCTGGACGAGGACATGGACAGGGGCACGTTGACTGTACCATAGGACCTAGACCTACAGCAGGTAATAAAACAAATGATTCAGTGAAGATGTACCAAAATTCTATAACTATAATACACTATTCCACAACAGCCTTCACCTTCTTCCACCACGTATCCCTAACAGGCGGCGGTCTCTCCGCGGCCATAATCTCCGCCAACCCGGTATGCAGATCGACCTCCTCGGACCTCCACGCCCACGGATCCCGCCAGAAGACGGCGCGGTGGCCGAAATACAGCAGCAGGAAGGCAGGCACGCCGATATACGCCGTGAAGAAGTTACTGGTGGACCACTCCGAGGGAAAGAAGACGGAGAAGCCGTTGATGAGCATGAGGAAGGCGGCGCCGATGATGCCGACGATCATCCCGTAGGGCTGGAGCACGGATGAGTACGGTTTTTCGATCCCCTGCACCCGCACCGCTCGGTCGAAGCGGAAGTATACCACGCTGCAGCAGATCCAGGAAATGAACCCGGAGGTATTGGTGAAGTTGATCAGCCAGTTGAAGACGGTGTTGCTCCCGCTGCCGATGGCGAGGTACGCGAGGAGCGAGAAGAGGGCGGAGGCACCCACGGAAACGTACGGGACCCCCCACCGATTACAGGCTTTGAAGACGCGGGGCGCGTTGCCGGACACGGCGAGCGAGTAGAGCGACCGCGACGACATGTAGAGGAAGGAGTTCCCCGCGGACCAGGCGGAGGTGAGGATGGCGGCGTTGACGATGCTGTCGAGCGCGGGGATGCCGGCGTTGTAGATGGCGGCGACCCAGGGGGAGGAGGAGGCGTCGGTGCCGCTGCCGGAGAGGATCTGCGGGGCGCGCGACGAGCAGATGACGCCGATGGCGAGGGCGCCGAGCACGTAGAAGAAGACGAGACGGTAGATGTAGCGGCGGGCGGCGGTGGGGACGTTGCGTCGCGGGGACTCCATCTCGCCGCCCGAGATGATGACGAGTTCCGGCGCGAAGATGAAGGCGATGGCGCTCTTGACGATGCACTGCAGCAGGCCGACGAAGCGGCCCGCGCCGCCGCGGACGAGATACTCGTTCATCGGGCCCGGGTTCTTCCAGTAGTGAAAGCCGAGGCGTTGGCGGTTCGGGCCCCCGCCCCAGAAGAGGATGAAGGAGAGGACGAGCAGGCCGATGAGGGTGAGGATCTTGACGCCGGCGAACCAGAACTCGGTCTCGCCGTAGGCCTTGACCGGCATGAAGTTCAGCAGCACGATGATCACCAGCATGATGGTGATCCACACCGCGATGTGCACCCCGGGCTTCCAGTAGTCGATCACCATCGACGCCGCCACAATCTCGTACGGCACCAGGATCCCCAGCGAGTACCAGTACAGATACCCCATGGCGAATCCCAGGCTGCGCGACACATATCGGAACCCGTGGTAGCTCATCGTCCCGCCGTGGACGGGCAGGTAGGCTCCGATCTCTGCCATCCCCGTCACCAGCGCGTACACCAGCACCGAGATGAAGAGGTATCCAAGTAGTAACGACAAAGGGCCGCCGATCGCCAGCGCCTGTCCCGATCCCACAAACAGTCCTGTGCCGATCGTCCCTCCCAGCGCCATCAGCTGTACATGTCGGTTCTTCAGCCCGCGCTGCGTCACCATGTATCGGTCGTCGAGCAGGTCGCGTTCGACCATGGCCTGGAGGGCGCCAGGTTTGACGTCGGTGGAGAAGCCATGGTCGTCAGGTTTAACATCGACGGCTTCGAGGTCGTAGGGGGGTTTTTCTTGAGCCATTGATATTGGAGTGTACTCCGTAAGGATGAATCAGATTGGGAGTGAATCAAGCAATCAGGGGATACAGGGGGTTAAGTAGTCCATTTACCCGAGGATATCAGGTAGAGTCAGACCGTCAGACCGTCAGACCGTCAGACTCAGACAGGCATCTAAATCCGCCCCCACAGCCGGTTACACGAGGCAAGAAGCGACGGGATTGGCGTACTTGGCAGTCGGCTCGCTGATAAGAAGACGCGGGGAAAGTTCTAAACTACGGGGGACTCCGTAAAGTGATTGGAGAATGACTCCAGATTAGACTGAGAGTGAGACAGCGGTTGACTTTGGTGGCTAACAGCCATCATATCATGCCATATCTGGGTATACTAGGACTGAGTATACTCTGTAGAATAAGAGTACTAAGAGCATATCGACCTCTACTGTAGTATCTCTATCTGTATAGACCTATCTAATCTTCATCTTTAGAGTCTAGATACACTCTTAACTCCGAGATAAGCATCCTTTCTCGCCAAAAGACAAAGATACTCGTCTGTAGAGAAAGCATAACCGGACCGGCAACCGGACCGGCTGTTGACTTGATAAACTTCTTTGACAGACAAGAATTGCCTCTGAACTCTCAAATAACTTAGTTTCGACCTTGCAACTATAGAGAATGAATTGAATATGGATATAGATATAGAGGAAGGTCACCTGACATCCTGATAGACCTAAGAGTAGAATATCCAGTAGATGTTGGAACCCTGACAGTAGGTATAAATGGCGACGTTCTGGCAGTAGGACGATACAAGGGCTCAGTCATCCAAGTGAAGACGTCGTTTCCAGAACGCTCATCCAGAAGATAGTAGTTTCATAAGTGTACTTCAAAAGCTCAAGCTAGGGATTCATTGTTTGGCCGCAGGCACCACCAAGCCAATACCGTGTCAGTAATTGCACAGCATCGGTGTTCTTTTGCGTAAAATCATAGAGCTTGGAAGTGCGGATGTTAAGGATCACACCGTCAAAATCAGCCTCGAGGACGCGGGCATGGCGAGGACCCAAAAGAGATATGACCAACATCTACAGAGCAAGATTAGTAGACCCATTTAAAATGCAGTAGGGGGGCTCTACTGGGGCAACAATATGCGGGCGCAGCGACTTGGTCCTCAGATGAGCAGCCATGATATCAGTGATGGTCATGATTTCTCCACGAAGCAGTTGATCATCCCCGATGGCTTCACTTTCCAGGATGACCTTACAGTGTGGATAATTCCCCAAGGGGTAATCGGTTATTGACACAGCGTACCAGTTGAATCCTATGCACTCCAGCAGTTGGCCGAATTTGTAATCCCCAAGTCTGTGATGAACGGTTAAGATGCTGGCCCCAAAGACAGAACAGCTGTAAGAGGAAACGTACTCTCGATATGCGCCAGAGGGCGGAGGGTTACGGGGATACTCTTGCGATGCATATCCCCAGCACTCGTAAAAGTGACGGGTCAGGAAGATCTTCATCTCGCGAGTATCCCACATGATGTGCTCCGGATCGGGTTCAAATTCCAGCAGCTCATCCTCCTCCTCCTTCTGTGGAAGAGGCAGTTCTCCTTGGTATAGTTTGAAGAAGAGTGGACGATGTTGGATATCCCCTTCAAGGGATAAAGGGAGATGGCGAATACCGGCCGCCTTTAGGTCAGGGGATGCAACATGCTGACTCGGGGTTTGCTTTATCAAATTCTCAATCCTAGCCAACGTGTGGCAACGATTAGCCCTCTCCAACACTAAAGTCTCATTCATCTTGATTTGACGATAGAGGAGAGAAGGGTTGGCGAGGTTTGACAGCTGGATAGATGATGGCTTTGTGGCCTAAGGCATACCTAAAGAACTGACTGACTAATCATCGTACTCCATAGAACGACTCATTCCCCTCTGCTTGCCGCTGCCATCTACTCCGGTATCATCCATCTATTCAGCTTGATGAGAGAGAGACGCATTAACTACTATTTTAGTATTTCGCGGACTATTCCTGCCCTGTCATTGCTTGACTCCCCGCGGCCTCATCAGTAAGATGAATCACAATGCACGCATATTCTGACGCTCGTCTGAGCATGTCATTTATTACTGGGCAGAACGGTGGCTGAGTGCAGCAGAACAGATCTCATACCTCGGAGCTAAAGCTTGCAGTAATCTGACTTGAAACTAGAGCATACACTGAAGTTCTGAACTCATCCAGGAACCGAGTCTGCAACAGTAGTCTGTCTCCTGCTCTTCTTCCTCTTCTTCTTCTTCTTCTACTTCTCCCTATCAAGTATGCAGTTATGCCTGAATAGTACCATCTTTCCATGCTCCTATTCCATCGTTCTCTCATTCATTTCCAGACTTAGAATGTAAAGTGGCCAGCTGATGTCTGATCTGCAAACAGACTGCATTGTCACACGGTCTGAATATGCAGGTCAATGTGAACTGTCTGGGGATTTGGGGAATGCTCTTTCAATCTCAGCTATCACACTGCATCCGAGTTGCTATACTGTGCTGTGTAACCGCTGCTCATCATGATCTAGACCAGGACTCCGCAAAAGACTCATCCGAGCTGAATCCAGCTTGTTGAAGATGAGACATTCTCGCAGTGGCTGGCGGAATGATCAGTCTCTGTCGAATGACTGCTTTTCCGAGGAAGCCGTGCTCGAGTGAAGCTGAAGTTGAATATGATGGCTTCGAGATATAAAAGGAGTCACTGGAGCCACCGGAATCACCTCTACATAACATCCAGAATAACCAGACATCCATCATCAGCATCATGAAGACCATCTCGCTCAGTCTCCTGGCCCTCCTCCTGCAGTCCCCTCCCCTCGAGGCCAAAATGTACCGCAAGAACATTGTGGCCTTCGAGGTGAGCCCCGACGCCAAAATCAACGCCCAAACCATTGAGTACAATGACCCGGACTGCGATCCTGGTATGCACTGCGCCGTCACCAAGACCTGTGCCGCTCCAGGCACCAGTCCCACCCTCACTGCGGACAAGAAGTACTTTGCCTGCTGTCTGCCTGGTCAGCACCTGCTCGGGAGTCCTGAGACGGCCTTTGATTGCTGCGCTGACGGGCATGACCTGGTTGGCTCCGCGACGGGCTACCACTGTTGCCCGACAGGATTCACCTTTGACGGGGTGATGTGCAAGCAGGTGTGCAAGAATGGTAAGGCGTTGGTGAACGGCAAGTGTGTCTGTCCGGATGGCACTGTCGAGACGGACGGAACCTGTCAGTCCAAGAAAGATATCAAAGATATCCTGTGTTCCTCGGGACTGGAGACCGGTACGTTATCCAAGTCCCCAACTCCCCTATCCATAAGTCACCCCATTTAATATCAACCAGGAAAATGCTACACCTTCACCGCGGAGAACGGTAACCGACTAGGCCTCCGCAACGACGGCGTCTACTACGCGGCCCCGGACAGTATGGTCCAGCGCTACGGCAAATTCCAGCTCTGCGCCGATGAGAAATGCACCCCGGGCAAACCCATCCAACCCGCTGACAAGACCTACATCAGGGATTTGTACGGTAACGTGGCCACCGGCGCCAACGCCGGACAATGGCTCAACAATGCCCAGAACGGCGCCCATATTGGACGTACCCCCGCGTTCGCCGGCGCCGGCCTCTTTGCCCTGAGTAAGTGGCCCTGCGGCAAGTACTGTCTCGGTGGGTTCGAGGCGGGTATTGGACCGGCCTGTCCGGCGGAAATCCCCGCCATGACGTTCTACTCGCAGGATCCGCAGATGTGTGTGCCTTTTGAGCTGACCGAGGTGCCGTGTGATATCCATGCGGTGGAGAATAACTGTATCTGGAAGAAGGGGGATGAATGTTGCAACAAGGTTGATTGTACATGGAGGCATTAACGGGCCACAGGAACTAGTTTGATGAAATGGATTTTATCTTAAATACATATAATCAAGTAGAATCCGCAAGATATACACACGGCAACAACTCCTCAATCCCCACTCCCTTCATCTCCCCCCTCTCCTGTACAATCACTTTAATCCCCGGCTGAAGATCAATCAAAACCTGTCGACACCGTCCACACGGGCTCAAAATCCCACGGTTCTCATTCCCCACCGCCACGATATGCGTCAGCCGCGAGGCTCCAGCTGCAGCAGCAACTCCCAACACAACGAGTTCGGCGCATGGCCCGCCGGTGAAGTGGTAGACATTGACGCCGGTGAAGATGCGGCCGTCGGCGGCGAGGGCGGCGCTGGCGACGCTGTAGTCGTCGGAGAGGGGGATGCGGTTGATTGTTTCGGTGGCGATTTGCACGAGGGAGGATTCTTCAGAGGTTAACATTGTTTGTAGTGGTATAGATGGGAATGTAGTTATGATGGAGATTGTGGAAGCTATATAGGATTATGTCGGGGTCCGAAAAGGGAAATTTGAAGAGATTGACTGTTTTTAGCCAAGAACGTCTAATCTACTACACCAGCTCGACAGTTCCCCTGCATGCTCAATTCCTACCAGATGTCTAATGTAACAGTACTTTAATGATCCATATAGCTGACATATGCATGGATAGACTCTTTACTCATGCTACATCACATGAAGTGACACCTACTCTGTATATGCAGATCAACGGGAGATTCTACTACTCACATGTCCAGGAGTATTCCGGCAACTTATTCCCAGACTGTTGTATAGAGAGTCTGCAGGTATGACAAGACATATGCATGGTGAACCATCTTCTGGTTACGCAAATGCAGGAACTCGGGTATAAAGCAGCAGTTCGCCGTTGAGTCCAGCTGTCATTGCTTGCATAGTATACAGCAACCATGGTCTCTGTCTATAACATCCTGTATCCGTCCGTCTACGGCAGTCTGAGCAATGTCCAGCCAACCTCGCAGCTCTCTCTGGCCTATCAATCTCTCACTTCTAATATCGAGGCCCTGGTGCAGGCTGATCTCCAGCTCCCGTCTATTCTCCTGGAGAATATCCCCGACGCGAGCGATGTTTCCTGCTCACTAGACCATGTGACTGTCACTTTCAACTCCACCCCAGCCTATGAAGCAAGTTACTCGGCATGGCACCCGGATATGCTCCTCGTCACAAACCATCTCGGGGACTGCGACGCCGAAGCAGAACGGGGAGTATACCAGGTTTTTTCTCTCGAATTTGACAATGATACCCTGACCGTCCTCGCCGCAACCCGCCAAACAACCCTCCAGGACCAGGCCAGGAACGTCCGCATCGACTTTGGCAGCTCTCCCACCCCAGACGCCTCCGCCAGCGTTAACCTTCACTGGTCCGGCGACCTGATCAGCACCGCCGGCCTGCGCGTCCACGCAGACGAGGTATCCGTCGACGCCCTCGTCGACCTCACCGGTGTGATCGAGTACAATCTCGAAACGCACACCGCGTCTGCGCTGCAACTCGACATCTCCCTTGGCCTTGACGCGGCGATGACTCTCAGCGCCTCCGCTGAGGGGCCATACTCTGCCAACTTGTATACTTATAAATGGAGCCCTGTGCCTGTCTCCCCTTTCTCCATCCCGGGGGTGCTGAGTGTCGGTCCACTCCTTGACCTCAACACTGGTGTTGACTTTGGGACTTCCGGGATAGCGGATTTCCTCGGTAATGCCTCCATGTCTAGTAGCGGGCTGCTGCATCTCGATCTTCTCGATTCCGAGGGGAGTTCGGCAACAGGCCTGCAGCCACAGGCCACCGGCACGGCGAGTATCTCCGCCAAGGCAAATGCGCAGCTCGGTCCGTTTGTGGGCGCCGAGGTCGCGATCGGGGTGACGCTCTTCAATAATGTGTTGGATCTGTCGTGCGGTGTCCAGGCAAAGGGACTCGTGGCTAATGCGTTTAACGTCGATACGGGGGATACTGCCCTGCAAGGCTGTGAGAATGGATACTGGTTCACCTGTGACTTTCTGTTCAATGTCACCGGGTATGTGACGCAATTGTACTCGGTGGATTTCTATCATGCTGGACTTCCGTTGTATGAGACTGCTTGTATTGCTTTCTAGTCTTTAATCAATCAGACTGAGTTCTACTCCATTTCCACCCGCAACTAGGTATAATCATCGCCACACACTGAGCCACAAACAACCACACGGCCACCATATCCGTCTCCGACTCAATCCCATTCTTCGCGACAATCAGCTCTGTCCACAGAATCAACGGCCAGATCATGATCAACATCACCACCGAACCGAGGAGAATAGCCGGATACTTGTACCAGTGCGCGTAACGCTCCTCATCCACTACCGCCGCAATCGCATAATAAAACGCCAGCACCACCGCCACCAGCGCCAATATCGAGTCCCCGATCTGCCACGTCAGGATGAACGTGCGCCATCCGGGAGATAGAACCCGCCACCCGAAGAAGAAGAAGCGATATTCCCCGTATCCCTCGGCCAGATTCGTGGCCCAGCTTGTCCATGCAGAAATAGTATTGAGGATAAGCACGCCTGCTGTCCCAGTTGCCAGGATTAGACTCATAATGAGGTTTCCCGAGGTCACGCCCCCGAGGTAGGAAAGTGTGTAGGTGAAGTTGAAGTGCACGGGGAGTAGAGATAGTGCGTGTAGTTCCCGTCCCTGTACCGCCTTGTACCATTTGATTTGTGTGTAGATGTTGTAGGCGAGGAAGCCTAGGTTGCTGGGACAGTTGCTTCCGATCCCGGAGAGGTATTGGGCTGGGGATAGCATGACGCTTGTGTAGAGAAGCCAGCGGTTGGTGAGGCTGAAGCCGTCTACGACTTGGGTCATTTTGATTTGATTTAGAACTCTGGGGGGTTGAGAGTTGGGAGGTTGGTCTATCATATATGGATGTGAGGCAGTGCAAGGCTGATATTGGCCTTGACTGATCAGCTGGTCAACGGGTTACGAGGTTATAGCCAATGACTAGCCTTAGACCAGTCTTTCTGTCTTCTATGTAGACAAAGACAATGTATTATTGGTAACAAAGAAGGATGTATATATCCGCAACTTATAGAAGAAAAGTCCAAAGTATCTGCCCTCCAACCTCACCCTATCACTACCTTCCAGCTACCCATTCCAGTTCTGTCGATGGTATATGATCACTTCTCCGCAGCATATTCAATATCCTGTTCAACCCTGGGACCATCAGCATGGAATTAACAGTGAGTATAACAAAACTTACTTGACCCGGTCCCAGTAACTGCTCAGATCACCCACAGGAACTCGAATAGGCAGTCCCACCGAGGCAAACAGCTGTGCGACGACGAGGTAGAAGCCGAGAAGACTCGTGAAGAAGAGTGTTGCACCGGCGCCCTGCATACGGTTAGAGTGGCCCACGATGGGGATTTGATTTGACGTACCACTATCATTCTGTTGCCGACGACTGCATCCCCAACCCCCAGCCGCCAGTATCCGCCCGCGAGAAGGGAGAATACCACGATGAGACTGGCAAATACCCCCACGTACACGATATTGGTCCGCGTCGCGCAGATCAGGAAGATTACCATCAAGGCGGCCATGCCGATGAGGAAGAATGCTGCGATGGTTAGTACCTAGCAATCAGACGGGGTAGGGGACGTACCAAATGTATTCAAGTACCCAGGGCTGCCAAGTCCGGCGACGGTATCGGTTGTCGAGGCAGAGTATGGGGCTGGAAGATCAGTATCAGTAGACGTAGACATGACACTGGAGAGGGATACGAACCGGCAGCGTTAAATGCAGGCATCATGTTCGAGGCGAGTGCGAGCCAGAATGTCCCTACCAAGTCTTGTCAGCGTCACCGTTGTTATACTGAGGGAGGATTGACTGACCGAAAACACCAAACACCACGCAAGGATAAGTATTGCCAACGAGGAACTCGAGGAGACCACCGAGGAGGAGGAGCAAGCCGCCGATGAAGATAAACGGACCCCTATTCTTGTTAGATGGGTTAGTCGTATGAGGAGATTGACTTACGTCAATGCAATCCCTCCCCCTCCAGACCCCCTCCATCCCATCAAGCTGCATGATAGCGGTGTCGTGGTGAGGATGAACCCGCACAATGCACTGTCGTTGTTAGTTCAGCGTCGCTGCAGAGTCAGATGCAGAGAGAGAGGCGTACAGTGGAGTAGGATTCCCCATCTGCTTGGACAGAGTCCCCTGCCGATGCGTCAAAGGACTCAGGTAGAGCTTCTCGAACTGCTCGGCCGACAGGGTGATGGAGGTAGGGATGGTGGTGAGGGAAGCCATGGTTTCTTCGGGCTTCCCATTGGAAACGGTATGGCCGAGGGTGTCCATTGCAAGGAATTGACGATAGACAACTTGATAGACGGAAAAGACAGGACAGGGATAGCCCTTTATATCTGTAAGACAAAAGATATGACCTGCGGAGTCAACATTCCTCCCTACGAATATAATTTCCTATTCGGGATGGTCCAGACTCCAGACCTGGATTCCCCCCAGAGTGGCTGATAAGCTTCCAGCGGGGGGAATCATAAGATTATAATTCGATAGATCAAGCTCTGGATCTCTAGCGTCAGTCTTAGCTTTGGGGACTGGTTGAGATCTGGGGACTGGACTGGGGAAACCTGGGGAAGTGAAGGATCCTCAACAACTTACCTGTGTCTCACTGTGTCTTCGGAAGTCAATTCTCATCTCTCGGGTCATGGATGTCTTGCGAATCCTCCGTATATCCGAGTTAGGGACTCTTCCCTGTTATGGAAATCATGATTTCATGACTGGATTGAATCTTCGTTAGACCATAGACCTTAGGCCAGGTCCTAACCACTATCCAGTACAGATGAAAGGATAAGGATTACTTACCAGCCTCAAAGGCAGTCTGTATCGGCAGATCTGGCAGACTGGTAGCCAGGATTTCCGACTCGGTTATGCCATCCGAGAGATTTGACTCTTCGGAAGTCTATACAGACAGCCAGAGACTCATCTACGGAGTCCATCTCGGCAATTCTATGGCTTGGTCTTGACTCTTGACTCTTCACCTGGGAAGTGTAAACTCAATTTAGATGTAAAGACAAGTACGGGACAGAATAGGAAAATGCTAAAATCATAAAATGCTTGCCTATTTACAACGAAAGAAGACTAACTGGATATCTGACAACTACTGCAGCTTGATATGCACCGTCTTGATCTGTGTGTAATTCTCCAGAGCATACGAGCCCAGTTCCCGACCCAACCCGGATTCCTTGAAGCCGCCGAATGGCATCTGAGCATGGAAGGTGTTGTAGTTGTTGATCCACACGGTTCTACTGATATTAGCATAGAACATCCCAGAAAGGAAAGGGAAACATACCCCGCTCTCACGGCGTTGGACACCCGGATGGCCGTGTTGACATTGGTGGTGTGGACGGCAGCAGCCAGACCTAACCTGTCAGTCAAGATTCCAAGATGCTGTCGAAGAACTCACCATAGTTGGTATTGTTGGCAATGTCGATCGCCTCCTCCTCGGTGCTGAACTTCTGCACCGTGCACACTGGTCCAAAAATCTCTTCCTTGACAATCGTCATCTCATCGTGCACATCCGCAAACACCGTCGGCTGGATGTAGTATCCCAGCGAGCCATGGCGCTCACCACCAGTCACCACCCTGGCGCCCTCCCGCTTGCCCGAGTCGATGAATCCCATGATCCGATCGAACTGAATCTGCGAGACCTGGGGACCCTGGAACGTCTCCGGGTGGAATGGGTCGCCGACCTTGTGCTCGTTGGCCCGCTTCTTGAACAATTCCAGGAATTTATCATAGATGCTCTCGTGCACGAGAATCCGCGATCCCGCGCAGCAGCACTGTCCGTGGTTGAAGTAGATGCCCAGCGTCGCCCACTTGATCGCATCCTCCAGGTCTGCGTCCGGGAAGACGATGTTAGGCGACTTGCCACCCAGCTCCAGCGTCACCTTCTTCAGGTTGCTCTTGGCCGCGGCCTGCAGAATCTGCCGGCCCACAAGGGTGGAACCGGTGAAGGCGACCTTGTCGATGTCCATGTGTGCGGAGATGGCGGCACCAGCGATGCGTCCAAATCCAGAGATGATGTTGATGACACCAGCGGGGAATCCAGCCTCCTTGACCAGCTTGGCAACATACAGAGCAGTGAGGGGTGTCTGCTCGGCAGTCTTCAGGACAATGGTGTTACCTGTGGCAATGGCAGGGCCGATCTTCCACGCCCACATGAGCAGGGGGAAGTTCCAGGGGATGATCTGGCCGCACACACCGACGGGCTCGTGCCGGGTGTAGGTCAAGCTGGTGGGATCGGTGTCGATCGTCTGGCCGGTGATCTTGTCCGCCCATCCACCATAGTACCGGAGGCAGTTGGCGGAGAGAGTAACATCGGCGGCCTTGGCCACGTTGACGGACTTGCCGTTATCCAGGGCCTCGATGGCGGCGACGGTATCGGCATCACGTTCCAGCAGGTCCGCAAGACGAGTGAGGAGACGACCGCGCTCGGAGGGAGTGACTTTGCTCCATTCACCGTTGAAGGCGGCACGGGCGGCCTTGACGGCGATGTCGACGTCCTTTTCCGTGGCTTCATGGACGGCCACGATGGGCTGTTCGTTGTGGGGGTTGATGGTCTCGAAGGTTTTTCCTTCTACACCGGGGATGAACTCATTGTTGATGAACCTGAAGAGTTAGATGAGTTGAGACTGGGGGGGGAGGTACTTACAGTCCCAAAGGCTGTTCGTATGTGACGGTAGGGGTCTTGATAGTTTGGAAGAGAGCCATATTGACGGATAAGATAGAAGGAAGAGATGAGAGAGGATGTCAGATTGAGGATTGAAGACGAGACAGAAGAGGGGTTCCGGTCATTTATAGACTCCCCTGTCTAACCGTCCAGGACTGGAACAGGGATGGTGACAAATCTGCCTCTCGTGGAATTCCCATCTTCAGTCTCCCACGAATGGCTCAAAGGGGCAATTTCTCCAGAGATAGTCTCCCGTGGCCCAATCGGCCAATGGGAAGTTGGACAGATGTCCATGTCAAGCATCAAGTGACCATCCAGGGGTTGTGTTATTGGTGATCCAAGGTTTAGGTTGATCCGATCACAGGTTTGTACACTATCTGTAGTCTGTAGTCTGTACAGTCAACAGTGCAACTCATACTCCGTAGTTCAAGTTGACAGTATACGGACTCGAAGTATCGGAGCCGCACTCCGGATCCGCATTCATTCCGCTGCGGGGTTGATAGTATGGAGTATGAGGATGAGTCTGGGGAAATAGAGTGAGGATAACTGAGATCAGTTTGATAAGTCTTGTGGATATCAAGTATCAAGTATGATAAGAATGATGAAAGAGATGAAGAGATGAAGGGAGAAGAGAGAGAGAGAGTAGAGACTAGAGAGTATCTCTTGAGAGTTTCCGTAAAGAGTAAGAGGGGTGATTTATGCTGGATGATTACTAAGCTATGTCATTATCTGCATAACTCACAGTACTTCAACAGATCAGGATACAGAGTAGATTTACAGAGTCAGTACGGAGTAATAGAAGTATATCGATGAGTTGTCAGTAAATGAGTATATGTACGGAGTATATCGATGAGTATACTCGACTGCGAAGGTTGACTTAGAACTAATATATAACTACGGAGTATATATACTAACAGCCTAAGATGCAACAAGGAAGCATGAGCATAGGGAAGCATATGAGAGATAAACCAGCTATACGAGAATGTATATATAGAGTATAAGATATTGAATCAAATATTGAACTATCCTCAACTATGTACATGAATCATCCAATCCTCCTCAACATCACAATAATCTCAGGAAACAAGTTCATTCGGGCATCTCCAGGACGTAACGACCGGCAATCTTGCCTTGTTCTATGGATCTGTTAGCACTATTCACAATTCACCAACCCCAGGAAAAAACATACCCATGAGCTCGTAGATCTGAGGAAGATCCTTCAGAGGAGCCGTCTTGAACGGAGCCTTGATCAAGCCCCGTGCGAAGAAATCGATAGCCTCGACGCCGTCCTGGCGGTTACCGACGTAGCTGCCCTTGATGTTGATCATGCGCACGACCGTGCCGAAGACAGGGGCCCGGAGGTAGGCGTCCGCCGGCAGACCGATGGCGACGACGGTGCCGCGTGCGCGAACATACTCGGTCGCCTGCTGGAAGGGCTTCTCGGAGACAGCCAGCAGAATAACGACATGCGCGCCCAGTCCGTCCGGAGTCGCCGCCTTGACGTCCGCGACCAGATCAGCCGACTTGGTGAAGTCGACGTACGCCTCCGCGCCCAGCGCCTCGCACATCGCCCGCTTCTCCTCTCCGCCGTCGATCGCGATGACCCGCAGACTCATGGCCCGAGCGTACTGCTGCGCCAGCGAGCCCAGACCGCCACCGGCGCCCACAATCGCGACTGTCTGGCCCGGTCGGGCTCCGGACTCCTTCAGGCCCTTGTACACGGTGATACCGGCGCAGAGAACAGGTGCGACCGCGTCCAGGGGCACGTGCTTGGGGATGTTGGACGCGTGCGCCGCCTTGCCGATCGCGTACTGCTGGAAGGTACCGTCGACCGTGTATCCGGAGAGCTTGGCGTCGGCGCAGAGGGGCTCATCCGCCTTCTTGCAGAATTCGCAGCTGAGACAGGTGCCGTTGACCCACTTGAGACCCGCGTGGTCGCCCAGCTCGAACTCGGTGACCATCGAGCCCTTGGCGACGACCACGCCGGCACCCTCGTGGCCGCCCACCAGGGGCATCTTGACCGGCAGGGGCCAGTCGCCCTTCATGGCGTGCAGATCGGTGTGGCACACGCCCGAGTAGCGGATCTTGACCAGGATCTCATCGGGGCCGGGGGTGGGGACGGGGATTTGCTTGTAGACTGGGGGGCCGCCGACCTTCTCGACGACCTGGGCCCATTGCATCGCGGGAATAGACATTTTGAGTGGAGGTGAGGAATGAGGAACTTGTGAGAATTGATTGTTTAGTGTGAGTGGATAAGGAACTGATGTGTGATGGTAACTGACAAGTCGAGTACCTTGAGGATTCTTATATATCTTGTCCTTGGTTACACTCGATGAACAGAATTATCCAACGATGCAATGAAGAGGGGAAGTTACGCAGAGGTCAAAATGACCCCGACGAATCCCTGCTGGTGGCGTCGGTCATTCTGTCAGTATAGTGGAGAACTGTCGATGGGAATAGTATCAAAATCCCCTGTTCCATGGATTGAAGCTTTACTCTGGAGATTCCCCGCGATTCTGGATTCTCGACCCCATGGGGATTCTACCGGATTCAGGAGAAATCCCCAGCTTCCTTCTGGCCGAATCTGGAGCTAGAGAATATCGCCAGTTCGCAGATTCAGTTGATCAGCCCATGAGCTTAAAGCGGATAAGAGCATCGAATATCCCCAATGCGGGGGGGAATTCATGCGGAACCGCACAAACTCTGTTATTCAATTAAGATGATAGGCAACAGCCATGTTAATGACCAGATTGGCCATCTTTGGTTCATTTCTGGGGTTGCGGAGCCGCTCAGAGACAATCTGTCTTGGCTGTGCATGGGCCATGGACTCATGGACTCATGGAGCTCAATAGCTTGGTCGATCACCTCTCCTCCATTAGAGCCTTCTTCTTGCCTGGCCTAACATGACAGATTCAGGAATGCCACAGCCAAAGCGAAACAAGCTCATCAGGCTCCGCAAAAGTATACCAGTTGTCGGAGCCGCTCTGCAACTTTATCCCCCAGGATCTCGTCTCGTCTGATATCCCCTGAGACTATTGCCACCCAATCTGACTATATTTGATGCATGGAGCTCTCTGGTATCCAGATGCATACCTTATCCAACTGAGAACATACCACATCGCAATGTCTTCGAATCGCAATGACACAGGCCTGAACGGCAAGAGGAAATCCTCCGCCGATGCAAAAGACCCTTCCAGACCTCGCAGGAAGAAGGCGAGAAGAGCCTGCTCTGCTTGCCAAAAGTCCCATCAGACATGTGGTATGTTATTGACTCTGTACTCTGTACTTCCGTGAAGACATCCCGGCTAAGTCCACTCCAGGAAATGAACGACCGTGTCAATCATGCGTCAAACGCGGAATGGCAGATTCATGCCACGACGGTATCCGCAAGAAGCCCAAATATCTCGAAGACGGATCCTACCGAGTCTTCACAATACAATATACCCCTCCCTACAGCAATATCCAACTCGCGCAGCCGATCGAACTCCCTCCATCCGGGGATATCGCTGCGCAGTCCTCAGTCACACTACCCATCACAATGCCGGACCCGGGGTTCTATACCTGTCCCGAGTTCAGTCCGTGGAATATCTGCGCCGAGGACCCTTTTATCGGTCAGGATTTGACCGGGGGACAGTTGGGGATGGAGGATGCTTTCTACATGGACTCGCCACAGAGTGATATAAGTGATGTGTCGACGGATACACTCCTCGCGTTTGCCATAGGGAGTGGCTGGTCGAGTACTTTTCTCCAGTCCGAGTATGATGGTGGTCCTGTCTAGCTGTTGTACTTGTACTCTGTATGTTTTATTGTCATTGTCTCTTTTAGCGCGATAATACCATGCCCGTTCGGACTCGATTCAAACCCCCCTCTCCGCTGCAACGGTAGATTTGCAGCGTAGAAGCATGCGACCGAGAGAAGCTTTGCCGTCTTGAGCCGGAACCGATCACAGTCTTTCCTTTTTTTGCTATGGACTATGGGAGTCTATTTATCAGCGTCTCTGCAACACTGACAGTCGATACCTCAGGGGAAGTTCCTCGGAAGAGAGTATGTTTCTATCTCTGGTAGTTCAAGCCCCTGACAAGACCGAAGAGGATCACAGACTGCACGGGAACACTACTAAACTGGTCCATGGATCGAAACAAGTTTGAGAAACTCCCTAGAAATGCAAGGGCCTTCTCATGTTACTAGCCTTTCTTGATCCAGACTGCGTTCAGGAGCTAGTACTGAGAGAATGCACAGGCAGTATCAAGCATTCTGATCTGCAATTCTTCAAGGATGAGTCGAGTAAGTCACTGGATCTGCTTTGAGTCAGTGAAGCTCACATGTCTCAGGTTGCTCATTGCAGAGAATTCCTGCTTCAGGGAGGTTGATTGATAAGTCCCGAGAGAATGGAATTCTCATCGTTCATCCACTGGTCCAGACAGCTGTCATCCCAGATGAGCGAAGAAGAGCGCCAGGCCTACTTTGACGCGGCTGTGGATATCCTATTCCCCAGTTTCCTAGACACATACAGTGCTGACGTAGGGCATCAGGTCGCTTCGTGGACTGAATGTGAGAGAAGCCTTCCTCATGTGCAGAACCTAGTCAAAAAGAGTGAGAGGTACGAGATCTTGAGAGGGGCAACCGGCGATTAGCCCGAGGAAGCAGAAACCATGCTGAAAAGATGTCCAGCCCTGAAGACTTTACTGACGAGATTCCTCCAAACTGGTAACCCCCGGTTTTCAGGGTAGGTTCCAGTATAGTCTTGTGTCTATTGCAAACTGATAGTCACAGGGACATGGTCTTGCTCAGTCGCATACGGATGCAAGGCCGGTACGACAATGCTTTATGGCTCGCCTCCAAAACTCCCATATTCCGAAGGGAGTGTTCTGCGATCACTGTACCAGGTCGCATGCATCTCGCAAGAGTGGAAACTCGGCTTCTGCAAAAATACTTACCGAATGCGACCGTATATGAGACGCAAGGCTTGGCTCATGAGAGTATTGAGTGCATGTTGCGGGCCACTACCGTTAAGGGGGAGATAGATAAGAAGGAGTAAGGACGGTACAACGAGTCGAGGCGATGCATGCGAGTTTGAAGGGTTAGTCCTGTGGATGCTTTGGTGATGTTTTCATGCCGCAGTCAATTCCTGGAGATATATGAATTCAATGACAGCTGAAAGACTCAGAAATGTCTTCTTGTTTTTAATCCATTTGAAATAACGTCACGTGATGATTGAGTCATGTGACGTCATTCCTCTCTAGCCATTTTGGGCCTTGATAAACATCTACAGGTTCTTCGAAGAGTAAAAGGTCATCTATCAAGGAGGAAGCTCCATATCCTTCTCTCCAAGAAGATGTTACAGTCAATTCTGGGGGGAAGCAAACGCTTTCAATTCATGTCCGATCTTCATCTAGAAGTCGGTTCCCAGTACTCGACTTTCAACGTCACCCCGTCAGCTCCGTATCTGATCCTGGCTGGAGATATAGGCCGTCTAGTCAACTACCAGGAGTATCTTCAGTTCCTGGAGAGACACGTGGTCCATTTCCAAAAGATCTTTCTCGTTCTCGGGAATCATGAATTCCACGGTACTTCCGTTGCGGAGGGTCGGGAAAGAGCCAGACGATTGGAAAGAGAGTCGTCTTTACAGGGCAAGTTGATCGTTCTGGACAAGGCCCGGTATGATATTCCAGATTCGGACGTTACAATACTCGGTTGTACCCTCTGGTCTCATGTACCAGAGGACAAACAAGACATTGTCAGGTCAAAGGTGAAAGACTTCAAATGGATTGAGAATTGGAGCGTCGACGTCCACAACGCAAACCATCTGAGTGATTTGAACTGGCTCCAAGAGCAGGTCCACGGTATCAACGAACAGCGGAAGATTGTCATTGCAACGCACCATGGCCCGTCTACCTCGCAATGCTCGAGTCCAGACAAGTCGGGAAACCCGTGGAGCTCGGCCTTCGCTACGGATGTTTTGCATCACCGTTGGCCTGGCGTCAAGGCGTGGATATTCGGACACACGCACTATACGACCGAGTTTGTCGAGGAGGGTGTGCGGGTGATGAGCAACCAGCGGGGATATGTCCTGCCTGGAGCTGAAACGGATCGAGCGAAGCAAAGCGGGTTCGATGAACATAGAGTGCTTCGCCTATGAAATATGACTGACTGTCCAAAATCTCGAGTGGAAATTCACTCAAAATGCATCGATGTCGATCTGGCTTTGCAGATTGCTCCGCCACAATGCGGGGCCGAAGCATCTGCTGCTTATCCTGCAATTCTCAAATGTTGCATGAGCTACGTATGCAAAGAGTCGAGGAAACTTGAATAGACAGACCAGATATCGAACAAAAAGTGAGCCATCTTCTCCGTAGTCAATTCATGACTCACATCTGTCTAGGGCTTAAACCTTAGGCAATTCG
Source organism: Aspergillus cejpii (assembly GCA_004769165.1). Lineage (NCBI taxonomy): Eukaryota > Fungi > Ascomycota > Eurotiomycetes > Eurotiales > Aspergillaceae > Aspergillus > Aspergillus cejpii. Next base: position 1,174,720 of record SMSW01000007.1, read on the forward strand.
GCACATTAACAGTGAGTCTCATGTGTTGTTCGATTCACAAGCTCTTCTCAATTACTGAATAGGATTGTAGGGATTTGCGACAAGATGGAGAAAGGACCCAGGATTGAGCTTACCTATCGTCCAAAGTCGGAATTTACAGCATCTGTGGATGAAATTCGACAGGATCAGGAAAGCACTCTTGGTAACATGGTAGCAAATAATTCAGGGACTAAGGACGGTGGCAGCAGAAGAGGGGAGAACAACTTGAGATATATCCATAGGAGGGAAAGTTCACAATGCACGAAGCAAGAGACAGTGAAAAAGGAACCCTCGGCCTGGTCTGATCTCCCTGCGCCCCTGTACGATCTAGTCATCGATGCTCTGACCAAGCTCTGCCATGACCGAGATACTCTGGCTAGATCGGGGTATAAGGTACGAGAGATGACACAGGATGACCTGGAAGGGTATGCAAAATGCCTGAACTGCGGAGGTGAGTACAGTATCCACGGATCTACAGCCTGCTAACCGCCATAGAGCGAAAACGGGCACTGGACGCCAAGTCAAAAAAACAATGTTTCTTCCACCCCAAGAAACAAAACCACCAGAAGAGGCAATACAAACCCCCCTGTTGTGGAAAACGACAACCCTGCACCTCACTCCCGGCGCACGAGTATGCCCCGGTGCCGGCATTCCTAGCGGAGAACTGGAAACATTACAAATTGACACCGCGTCGGAAGACGACAGCCTCTCTTCCACGCCGCGCAGTCGCGCTCGACTGCGAAATGATCGAGGTGGAAGGCGGCGACGCAGAAGTAGCGCAGGTCTGCGCCGTCGATATCCTGACGGGCGAAGTCGTCGTCGAGAAATACGTCGTGCCGACCAAGCTGGTGACCGACTGGAGGACTCCTTGGAGTGGAATGTCCCCGCAGCTTATGCAGAGTATGCAAGAGGCCGGGAAGACGGTGGACGGATGGGAAGCGGCCCGCGACGAGCTATGGAAGCAAATCGACCAGGAGACCATCCTGGTTGGACACTCGCTGCAGCATGACCTCGACATCATGCGAATGGTGCACCTGAACGTCATCGATATGGCCATCCTCTCCAGGGAAGCCGTGGCCAAGGATTGCAAACAGAATTGGGGGCTGAAGCGGCTGTTCAAGCAGATGTTGGACAGAGATATCCAGCAGTCGCGCAGAGGGCATGATTGTCTTGAAGATGCGATGGCCACGAGGGAAGTGGTACTCTGGTCTATTCGACATCCGGACCAATTCCGTGATTGGGCTGAATCTCAACGGTCGTGGATGAAGAAGGCAAACGCGCATTGGAAATGGAAACAGAAAGAGTCGGAGAAGGCGGCCAAGGAACCGGTTCATGGATGAAGTTTTTCATCTTGTTCTCTATGTAGATATCTCGCCAGTTGACAGGTGACTAATCAGCTAGAATGTGACTCATTCTTAGAATCATATCAACTTAACCAACACCAACACCAACAACATCCCAAGTACGGAGTACAGACAGTCAGAATATGTCAACTCGTCCAGTAGGCCCAGTGGTCTCCCTCCCCACGGCTCAAAAACCTTCCCGGATCTCTCTCCAAGGCCGCACCGTCCATCTCGTCCCATTACACCCCGACCACGCCATCGACCTATTCCCCCATGTCGGCGGCGACGAAGCCAAATCCACATGGGATTACATGTCCGACGGTCCATTCAACGACCTGACTTCCTTCCAAGCCGCAATAGCAGAAAAGTCCACCTCCACGGACCCGTTCTACTTCGCGGTCATAGATGGACACGGACACGCAGTCGGCTATCTCTCCCTGATGAACATCACGCCTCAGCATCTAACCATCGAGATCGGGAATGTCTTGTTCTCGTCCGCCCTGCAGCGGACTACCCCCGCCACAGAGACTTTCTACCTTCTTCTCCGCTATGTGATGGATCTGGGCTACCGCCGGGTCGAGTGGAAGTGCAATGCGCTGAATGCGCCTTCGCGGCGTGCGGCGCTGAGGCTCGGGTTTACCTTCGAGGGCATCTTTCGGCAGCATATGGTGATCAAGGGGAGGAGTCGCGATACGGCGTGGTTCTCGTTGCTTCGCGAGGAGTGGGCGGGTGTCCGGGAGGGGTTTGAGAGGTGGTTGGAGGAGAGTAATTTTGACGGGGGGAGGCAGAGGATGAAGTTGGAGGAGTTTAGGGAGTAGATCAAGGAGTACTCCGTGTATCGACATGTCTACACAAATCTATGTGGTTCATCTCAGCCTTCCTCAAAGGCCTGCCGAAGGTTTTCGTCGTACTCTTTCTTATCAGCGAGCTTGAGGCTTGCAATGTATCCTATATTCCTCCCCCAAAAAAATGGCATGATTAAATTAAACTCCTCGCCATACTTGGCGCAAAATAATGGCCGGATCTGTTTGTGAAATATGCTGAACAGCCCAGAAGGGCTAGAAAGAGCAAGCGTATACCAGAAAGTCCCTGTCGCCCAGGCTCGATTCATAACATCTGAGAGACGCGGCAAGACTTCCTTACCACTGGTTCTTGATGTACGGCTGAGTTCCTGCTCTTCAGCTGCGAGGATTTCCATAAACTCCCTTCGAATTGCGTCGTATTCTGCGAAAATCAACTGGTCCACGCCCTTGTTTGTAACCCAGTAAGGAGGGTTAATCATCTCAATGGGCCTGGAGCATGCCCACTCTAAATCAACTAGGCAAGTTATATTCCATTCAGCATCCACAAATATGTTACTTTGATGAAGGTCTGTTAGGACCAGGCTGAATGGTCCACGCCGAAAATCCCGCTGGAAGAGGGATGGGAAAATCGTCCGCATGGCACTTAAGGCCGATAATTGATAGCCACAATCTCCTAGGTCGTTCACAGCATTGGGCTGGTTTCGGAAGCGACTGTCATGGAATGAAAGTATATCCATAATGTAGGAGTCGACAGTCGAATATGTATAGTCCCGAGGTATACCTGTTGGAATATTTTCATTCTCCAACTGGTGGATCTCAATTGACAGAGGTCGATTCGCTAAATGTAAGAATCCGTTGTTGTCAATAAGAAAGGAACCCACTCTAGGCAATGGGACTCGGCTGATGTTCAGCAAAATCCGAGAAAGACCACGGAAGAGGTTCGTCCGTAATTTAACATCATGCTGTCCGTTCATCCACGTGTTGGAAAGCATCGTTCCTTGTGTTTCCTCAATATACTCCACCAAAAGATAGCCCGTGCCGACGACGCTGTCAGAAGTGATATGATTTGCAGTCTGGTGGCGAACATAGTTCGAAGGGACCGGATAGCCCAGCCATGATAAGAATCGTCGACGAAGAAGCTGAACGTATCGGGGGAGGATTGGTAAGTTCTCAAGTCGGGTAAACTGACGCAGTTAGTAGGGATAAGCAGATATCTATCAGGTTCATCTCCGTACCATTTCACCAGTGGACAGGGCAAAGCCATACAACAGCGGAATCGGTACATCTGGACAATTCTCTTGAAGCCATGCATAGGTCCCTGCTTCACATCGGATCTTCTCATCCCCATTGCCGGGTCTGACCATTTCACCGATGCGGTATGGAAGAGGAAAACGAATGAGGACCTGTTTCCCATTCCAATCATCAATGGTGATTGGGATACAGACATTGAAGCTGCCATGGAGCCAGTCTTCTTCTTCTGCTACATGACATACAGCTGATTGTAAGCCAAGATGGTGAGCAACTACGGCCCTGATCCAATCCTGTCGGTCATGAAGATACGCAAAGAACTGGATTTGATGTTCATAATATCCCAGTTGATGAAGGATGTTAGTTTCCTGCTCCTTAGCCACTGAGTATGTGATTTCATCTCGAAGTAAACGTCGCGTTCGCATGTTGATTGTTGATGGTTAATGGTCTGTTTCTGATCAGGGGAATTTGGTTGCTGTTGTCACGTGCTCATATATTTCTAGGCATGCTGTATAGTGGTGATAATGTCAACTGGCATGCTAGACTACGGATTAGACCGAGTAATTCCAGTCGGTTCTTCTGTCTGTTTTCATGTCTTCCGGTTTATTCACGGAGATTATTCATTGTCAATGGCTCAATGCTGCCGAATCCGAATGCAAGTCTGCAAGTCATACTGTACTCAAAGAACAGATATCCAGGAGACTTAAACTAGGTGAATCGATGAAGATTGTATAAACCTCGGTAAATGCGGTAAATCCGCAGATATATGTTTCTGATCATTGATAGACCGTTTCTGGCACACGTGGACGCTAAACAGTCTAACAGGTCTAACAGTTAGGGCTAAGAATGGTCAATGGGTCCTCTAAAAATATCAACATCTTCATCTTTGTACAGACTACGGAGTACGGAGTATCTAGATACTCTGTTATATCCGTCGGAGTCCGATCAAGAATGGCAATGCTATGCAGATGATGCATGTATATTACTTACCCCGTCCAGACAGCGTGATCATGTCTATCATTCTGATTGATGGGATATCATTCATTTCTAGAGCATCACATGTAACCTCTCAGATATAAATGCCATGTCGATGTACGGAGTATAGTTGCAGAATAGCTCAAGCAGAAAGATGAAGTCTATACTCACTCTGGTCCTTGCCACTGGGGCCCTCGCTGCAGTGGACTACCCCCCCATTCCCAAGGATTTGACCACTCCCTTTCAGCAGCGTCTGGCGGTTTATGGACCCGATGGTATGTCTTACTCCCAAAAGTGAGTGCAATGCTAAAAGAACAGCCGTCTCGATTGGTTGGAATACCTATCAGCAGCTGAACCAGCCCTGTGTCCGGTATGGCACATCCCGCGAGGAATTGACGGCAGAAGCCTGCTCGTCCGTGTCCAGCACATATGCCACCTCGCGCACCTACTCCAACGTCGTGGTGTTGACCGGGTTGACGCCCGCGACGACTTACTACTACCAGATCGTCTCCGGTAACTCCACCGTCAACCACTTCCTCAGCCCCCGTGCCCCTGGAGACACCGCCCCCTTCACCATGAACGCCGTCATCGACCTCGGCGTCTACGGCAAGGACGGATACACCATCGCCTCCCGGAAGATCAAAAGATCAGACATCCCCTACATCCAGCCCGAACTGAACCACACGACCATCGGACAGCTGGCCCGCAGCGTCGACGACTACGAGTTCATCATCCACCCGGGCGACTTCGCCTACGCCGACGACTGGTACCTCAAGGTCGACAACCTGCTGTCCGGCAAGGACTCGTACCAGTCCATCCTGGAGCAGTTCTACGACCAGCTCGCCCCCATCGCCGGCCGCAAGCCGTACATGGCCAGTCCCGGCAACCACGAGGCCGCCTGCACCGAGATCCCCTACACGACGGGTCTCTGCCCAGAGGGCCAGCGCAACTTCACCGACTTCATGCATCGGTTTGCAAACACCATGCCTGCGGCGTATGCCTCGCGCTCCGCTAGCCCCGCCGCCCAGGCCCTCGCTGAGAAGGCCCGCGCCCTTGCCAACCCCCCCTTCTGGTACTCCTTCGAGTACGGCATGGTTCACGTCGTCATGATCAACACCGAGACGGACTTCCCCAACGCCCCGGACGGTATGGACGGTAGCACCGGGCTGAAGAGCGGACCCTTCGGCCGTCCCAACCAGCAACTCGACTTCCTCGCCGCCGACCTCGCCAGCGTCGACCGCACCGTCACCCCCTGGGTTGTCGTCGCCGGTCACCGTCCCTGGTACACCACGGGCCTGCGCTCCTGCACCACCTGCAAGGACGCCTTCGAGGGCCTGCTGTACAAGTACGGCGTCGACCTGGGCGTGTTCGGCCACCAGCATAACTCGCAGCGTTTCCTGCCTGTCGTCAACGACACTGCTGACCCCAGGGGTATGAATGACCCCAAGGCGCCGATGTACATTGTCGCCGGCGGGGCGGGTAACATCGAAGGATTGAGTCCTGTGGGCCGCAAGCCGGCGTTCACGGCGTGGGCGTATGCAGACGACTACAGCTATGCGGCGATTCGCTTCCTGGATCGGAATCATCTGCAGGTGGACTTTTTGCGGTCGTCGACGGGGGAGTTGCTCGAGTCGAGTGTTTTGTATAAGAGTCACAAGGAGCAGTTTGTGGTGCAGTAGTATATTGATGCTTGTATATTGCCATAGGATATAATACACCTAATTCTTGGATACTATTTACCAGCATGCTTTAGTACCACTACAGTCGGCCACACCTGCAACATCACCCCCCCCATCATCAAACAGCCCGCGAACACCTGCGCTTTTAGAAAATCCGCCTGCCCGTCGAGATTTACCAAAGCCCCGGCAATAGGCGTCCCAATCAACGACCCAAACGAACTGATCCCCCACATCATCCCCATCCTCGTCCCCAGCGAGTTCACATCCGGACACAGCGCCGGATGCCCGATGATCGCCGTCGGCGCCGTCACCAACACCCCGCTCAGAAACCCCCAGTAGCACGCCCACACGATGAACCCGGCCGTCGACCTCGCCGCGATCCACGTGAACATGGCCAGCGCGGACCCCGCCGTGCCACCGAGCAGTATGCAGATTGGGCTGATGCGGCTGCTGAGCGCATACGGCACCACCCGGCCGAACGCCGACGCCCCGTTGATGATCGCGACCATGTAGAAGGAGAGGCTGCGTGAGGTGTGGAGCTTCGTGCGCGCGTACGCCGGCACGTAGAAGAGCGGGATGTAGTACGCGATCATGACGCAGGTTAGCGAGACGGACAGCAGCATGAACGGCGCTTCCGTGAACGCCGACACCTCGATCATGCGCCGCGCGCGGGTCTTCCGTCCCGGTCGTCGACACAGGATTAGTCCCGTGATGATGGCGAGGATCAGGTTGATCAACCCGATACTGCGCACCGTCCACGCGAACCCGATCCGCGGCTGTAATTGTCGGAATAGGATCGGGAACACGACGCTGCCGACGCTCGACCCCAGCGCCGCGCATCCGATCGCGATCGGTCGCCGTTTCGCGCTGACGGTCGAGGATATCACCACCATCGCGGGGATGTAGGCGATGCCGCCGCCGATCCCGACGCAGAACCCCTGCGCGAGCAGGATCTGGTAGTACTGCGTGGCGAGACTGGTCATCATGATCCCGATGATTACCAGGCTCATCCCGACGGTGATCAGGGCCCGGATGTATCCTGCGTCTACCAACGGGCCGGTCACGACGCCGACCAGGACGATCAGTGTGGCGTGTACGCTGCCGACCCAGGAGATGGACGATGGTGATTGTTGGGGGAGAAGGACGGTCTGGTAGTACTCTTGGAATGCGCCATATGAAGCAAGTAGGCCCCTGGATTGTTAGCAGACGTAGCAGAGGAATAGAGGATATGTACCAGGTATTGACAAACACGCAAAAGCCAGCGACAACACTGAGTCGTGCTTGGATCGCAGGCTGTGTCTCGACCTGTTCATGCGATGTCTCGGACTTCTCCATCTTGTTGATGCAGAGTACAACCAGATTATCGAAACCAGTTTACTTATAAGCTGAGATTGGAGTATCTAGATCTCTCCACAGTGGAGTCATGGGGTAATTGTTGGCCAATGGTCTATTGACTATTCGGCTGGTTGTCCGGCATTTTATATGGCTCTTATGCCTTATACAAACCGGTGATAACCGTTATATAATGTCCAAAACTTCACCCAGTGAGTCAACCGTATAATCCGGCCCCAACGATGCACATTCCTCCCTATCTCCCTGTCCAAATCGACACCAACAGATCCTCGCCCCAATCTCCCTCGCATACTTGACATCCGTGACCGTATCGCCCACCATGAGCACCCTCCCCGGATCCAGCTCTGCCTCCTCCCCGTACAACGCCTTGAACCTCGGCACCAGTACCTCCGTATAACTCGTCGGATCCGGTTTCCTCTTCGACCCCGGCGTCCGGTCCCCGATGATCAGCGACTCGGGGATATACTCCGACAGACCCAGACGGTCCAGCGCCGTCTGGATCGCCGGGACCACCTTGTTGCTGACGATGGCGATGGGGATCCCCCGCGTCCTCAGCTCGTCCAGCACCTCCCTCAGCCCCGGGAATGGCCGTGTGAACCGCGCCTCGTGCGCCGTGTACAGCTGTCGGTACGTCGTCGTCCATTTCTCCTCGTCGAAGCCCGTCCCGCCCGGGTGGAGGGCCCTGAAGGTCTCGGATAACCCGGCGCCCATGGACATCAGCCGGAGGGCTCGCTCTCGGGGGAGTTCATAGGAGGGTAGGAGGGTGGAGAAGGTTAATCGGACGGCATGTTCGATGGCCTCGCGGGTGTCGAAGATTGTGCCGTCAAAGTCGAAGATGACGAGGTTGGTCATTGTTCTTTGTATCTGGGTCCTGGGATAATTCAATTGATTAATTCAAGATTCCATCAGGACCGAGGCTATTTAAAGCCATTGTGGATCCCTTCGGCTGGGATTCGTCTTTCCGATATTGCTATTAGCCAGTGATAAGATCGAAAATCGACTCTCCCTGAGTCCATGTTATCTCATTGTACTCAGGCTATGATCAAACCTTGGCCAGGTTGCCACTCTATAGACCTGAACTTCTGTTATCCACACTTGATTTCAGAACTAATTCTTACAAAGACAGTATAGAGGACAGGATATAACTAAAGGAGCAAAAGACATTGCAATACCTAACTAATACAGCAAGAGTCAAGACAGGCGAGGGACCAGGGCATCAGGGACCTACACCGGAGTGATATAGTCTTCGTGGTTGAACCTGATCCAGACGACAGTCCATCCAAAGTCACTCTTGATACCAGAGGATCGTTGGATTCTCAAGCTCTCGCCGGGACATCAAATCCTAGGGTCAAATAGAGACTTCCCGCTTACTGTCTGTAGTAGTGATGCTATCTCTTAATCCTAGATTCTTTTCACTAGCTATATCTTCGCCTTGATTTACTACTTACATATTATCTCAGGAGATTTCTTGTACTCCGTAGTTACACTCTTAATGTAATTGGTTAGATCAACATCATGTGACACCTTAAATTGTATAAGTATTAGGGTTAGGGCTTAATACTAGGGCAGGAGTTAGGGCACTAACTACTGCTTTATGTAATCAACCCTACAGCCAGGAGTACAATAGCAATAGCAACAATCTTACGGCTTTCCTCTGTCTTATTTTATATGGTAAATCAAAAAGTTAGGATTGCACCGACTGTGAGAGAGATGGTTATATACAGAGTAATAGTGTATGGTGTGAATACTCACTGAATAGCCTTAATATCATGAAATTGGTGGATTGGCACTGATATCACCACTTATCCACTATCCAGACATCTCAACACTTCCAGTTATCGAGGCAATATGTCGGTACCTCTCTGACATTGGATCTTCCATCCATTCTTCATTAGGATGTCAAGATACCCCTCGATTCAATGGCCTGTACATCGAAGACGCCCCGTTTGGCCTCGAGAACCTGGGCCTACGAACTGGGTGGTCTTCATCCAGTTCATCTCGGTGGCCAGCTCGATCCAGATGGTCAATATCGATCATCCACAAGCTAGGAAGTGGGGGACTGGTCAACGTCTGACCGGCTCAGATCATGCACGAGGGAACCCGAGATACCTTGCCGTGAAGATCCTGATGGCGGAGTATTCGAACGACTGTCCGGAATCATCGTGGAAAGGCTTCAGAATCTCGGGCTGGAAGATCATCTGTCGTTGCCCCTGGATCGGTTTTGGATCGATAGCCGAATGAATCCCATCTCTGCTTTGTATCCCGTCGCTGGACCTCGTGTCTCTTGTATAGTGAAGATCCTGATAAAACTTTGTGAAAAGTGCCCATCAGACTTCAAGGCCTGGCTGCGTTGCATCGTCATGGTCTCTGCCATGGAGGTATGTCCCTACTTCTGACCTACTTGTCGCCATCTGACTTCAATCAGACTTCACCCTTTCCAATATCCTCCTGCAAGTAAGTGGAAGGCTTGGATGGTTTACCCGAAGAGGAAGTCCTCGAAATCCTAGGAGATCCTATAAAGGTGACGTCTTCACAGAATCCGGAGAGCCAGGTGCACCCAAGTTTCTCATTCGTCCGGTGGAATTCGAAAAGGTCCCCCTCCCACGTCACAGACCAGATTCTTGTCATCGACTTTGGCGAGTCCTTCAGATATCAAACCCGCCGGAAGAACTGGGATCCCCAGGAGCTACAGGGCTGAGATCGTGTTGGAGAATCATCCCGGAATCGGCTGTGATCTCTGGCACTCGGTTGCCCTATTTGAGATTCGCACCGGGCAAATCCTCTTTCCTATGTTCGTCTCCGTGAAAATGTCGACTATTTCATTGAGAAGATGGTCAACTTCTTGGAATCCTCCGAGCCATGGCGCATCGAAAGGAGTGGTTCCAGGATGAGCCGGACTCGCAGGGCCGAGCTATCACGGTCGATGCAAGGTCCAATCCACCGGAACTTCAGTCTTGCGCTGCGGACTAAGGTACAACGAACTATGTCTGGGGACGAGTTTTGGTCCTATTTCCCCGGAGGCTTGCTTATTGGGAGATTTACTCCGACGAATCCTACAGTTAAACCCTAGTCGTCGATTGACAGCACCGAGGAATCGAAAAAAAGACTTGCTGCAGAGCGCGATTGCCGCTTCAAATCACTTTATCATTACCTTCTATTGGCCCATGAGGATCTGTTAATGCTAAGAGAACGCGCGGATGGCGACAACGGAGTGGACGACTGGACGGACCCTGATGCTGCCATCATTCCCTGCAATCATGCAATTTTAGAGGATCTTGATATGCACTCCGCATCGATTCTTCAACTTTATCCTTCAAATGCCCAGCTCTTGTCCTCATGGATCATGGACGAAACAGTATCACGTCATTGTGCGAGGTGATGAGCATCCATGTTACACTTCCAATTGCTTAAATACCCCGGAGAGTCGTGGACAGGCTGACAGCCCCCTCGTTCCAACAATCATCCGACAATGGGCTTCATCACCACCCAGGAAAGAGATTCCTCCGATGCCAGCAGCGATGACCTGCAGTATACTGCGCAGGCTGGCGCCAATTCCTCCCTCCCGACATACCAGGAGGCCAGCGGTGCCCCGGTCGAAGTCAACTCCCCCTTGGGGTATTCCGTGGGCTGGATTACCGTTATCTTTCTGAATCTGAGCAAGATGATCGGGACGGGTGTCTTCTCCACCCGTATGTCTCTATCCCTGATTCTCTGTGTGTGCTGACGTGTATAGCCTCCAGCGTCTTCAAAGGAGCCGGCTCCGTCGGCCTCGCCCTCTTCTACTGGGTCATCGGCTTCTTCATGGCCGGCAGTTCCCTCGCCGTATACCTCGAATTCTCCTCGTATTTCCCCAGCCGGTCTGGCTCCGAAGTCGTCTATCTCGAACAGGCCTATCCCCGGCCCAAGTACTTCTTCCCGACGGTCTTCGCCATGCAGTCGGTGCTGTTCTCGTTCAGCAGCAGTAATGCTGTTGGTATGTCGTCTGTCTATCTTTATTGGCTCTCCCTGACGGTTCAGTCCTCGCGCAGTATCTCTTTCGGCTGGGGGAGGCGGAATATACCCCGTGGAAACTCAAGGGTGTTGCCGTGGCTTCGTACAGCGTGGCTGTCCTAGGTATATCTGCGATGTAGAGGTTGTATCAAAATGCTGACGATATAGTCCTCGCGTTCAATAACACGTGGTCTCTGCGCTTCGCCAATGCCATCGGTTTCATCAAATTGGTCACCCTGGTCTTGTACGTCTCTCCGGATCAGGATTGATCCTGAAAATACTGACAGTCGCAGCATCGCCATCACCGGCCTCGTCGTCCTCGGAGGCCACACCTCCGTCCAAGATCCCACGGCCAACTTCCGAGATGCCTTCGCTGGTAGCTCCCAGGTCTCGGTCTACGGGGCCACCAATGCCCTGGTCAAGGTGGCTTTCTCCTACGCCGGGTTCGAGAACGCTTTCAACGTCGTCAATGAAGTCAAGGTGCATCCTCTGCCTTTTAATCTCTGATGGAGGTATACGCTGACGCTGACGGTAGAATCCTATCAAAACCCTCCGCTGGAGTGCGCCCCTCTCCCTCCTCCTCGTCGCCATCCTCTACATCCTCGCCAACATCGCCTACTTCTCCGCCGCGACCAAAGAAGAAATCCTTAATTCAGAGGTCGTCGCCGCCGGTATCTTCTTCCAGAAGGTCTTCGGCACCAGCGGGGCGTCCCGCGCCCTCAACTTCCTTATCTGTCTCAGTGCGTTTGGGAATCTGATCGCCGTGCTTATTGGACAGTCGCGGTTACTCAGGGAGTGTGGAAGGTAGCCTTATCCCAGCCCCTCTGGCTGCAGCCTCTGATTGTGTCCTAGACAAGGCGTCCTCCCCTGGACCAGATTCTGGACTTCAACCCGTCCATTCGGCACCCCGCTTGGCCCTTATGCCGTGAAATGGGGCTTGACCGTCGTTATGATCCTGGCTCCGCCGGCCGGCGATGCTTTTAACTTCAGTCCGTTCCCTCATCCCCTGCTTGAGGCATACTAACAGAATAGTCGTCGATCTGGCCGTCTACCCCGTCAACGCATTTGCGTTCCTCCTCGCCATCGGTCTCCTGCTCATCCGCCACCAGCGCAAAAAGCACAAGATCCCGCCGTCCAGCTACCGCGCCTGGGATACCGTCGTCGCTTTCTCCATCCTCTCGAATCTGTACATGCTCGTCGCCCCGTGGTATCCGCCCGAAACCGGCGCTAATGGCGGCGACGTGAGTTTCTGGTACGCGACGTATTGTGCCGTTGGGCTTGGGATGTAAGTGATGTCTGACCCTGACTTTGAAACTGAAACTGACGGTGGTAGTATCGGCATTTGCGGCGTGTATTACTATATCTGGATCGAGGTGCTCCCCCGGTTGGGAGGGTATTCCTTCCGACAGATCGTCCTGCAGATGGAGGACGGGGCCACGGCGCATAAACTGGTCAAAGTCCCGAACGAGGAACTGGAGAGATGGGACGCCGAGCATGATGCGACGGGGGAGGCGATCAGCACGGCTGTCGATGTCAATGTTAAACATGAGATTAGGATTTAGTGTCTAATATCAATGCCCCAATCGGCCGGTAATGTCAACCCCTTGGGTAACACGTATTCCCCCCTACAACTGCCGGGACCCGGACACCGCAGATCACATTTCCCGTATAGTCGACAATAACACTCCCGCGCACTCGGACACGCCTGCACATTCAACCGCTGTAAATCCACCCCGGCCGTCAGCGGATGCTCCGGGTCCGGCCCCGCCAGGAACAGAATGTGCCAGATATACGAGAGGATGCGTCCCGCGACCCGGTCATCCGCAGGCGCGCCCCCGTCGTCTAACAACCACTGCCGCACCGCGATGTACTCCTCCCTCCGTCGACGGAGGATATTCGCCCTCCCGACGACGAACTGCGCACAGCACTGCGCCCGCACCGCGTCGTTCAGTCCCAGTTTCGCCGCAACTGACCCCCGCTCGTCCCCGCCAAATAACGCCGCCAGCGCCCGTGGCAAACCCGTGTCTGACGCCGCGCGCGCGCTCCACGGCTCCAGGACCGCGTGTAGTCGGTTCTCCAGACTCCCCTGCGGCGCGACCGAGGGCGGACACGTGCTGACGCTCCAGTCGCAGCGCAGATTATGGTATCCGTGCGGCTGCAGCGCGGCGGGGATGTTCAGGTTGGAGAGCAGGGCGGCGTTATCGTAGGTGCGGTGGTCGTTGTGCCAGGCGTACCGCGAGCCGTGCACGAACACCGCTGCGGCGGGGATGTGCTCGTAGTTGTCGATTAGGAAGGTGAGGTAGGCCATTGCCTCGTGGCCGCGATTCGCGGGGACTTGGAGAAACGATGATGTGTCCGGGACGTCAACGGTGTAGATGCAGAGGTGGTAGGTGGAGGAGAGGGCGTCGAGCCAGGAGGGGTCCCCGTCCGCCGTGACGCGGGAGACGATCAAAGCGGGTTTGTTGGTTTTATCGAGGCCCGGACAGACTCCGCGTGGTTCGGGGACGGTGGAGGAGGATCGGTAACGGATTCGAGTCCATGGGTAGGACTTGGGGGGGAGGGACGGTTGAGGAAGAGGAGGAGGATGATGGCTCCGAGGACGGTGAGGTGGAAGAGAGAGCGCCATGATTTTCGTCTCATGATAATCTATCGTACTTGGACTCTGGAGAGGATGAGAATATCTTCATCTTCATCTTCATCTTCATCTTTTTATCTTCGGGAAATCGGATATCGAGTGCATAAAATTATGCATCTTACTAATCATGGTTTGTGCTTGTGGTCAAGTGACCTTCAGGATACAGAGAGAGACCAGAGTATGCAAGAGATGTCTTTTATTTTGATATCAACCAGGCTGAAGTCAGTGTAACCAGCTGGATCAGAGGAAGCAGTTTGCTAGTTACACTGTGTAACTATGTAGACTGATTCTATTGTCAGTTTGTCACTCTCACAATGCCATACTCATAGCCACAATCATCTCTGGGTCAGGGGTAGCCTCCTATAAACCGAGTCTCATTCGTTGATATCTCTATCAAACTCGTATCCGTCCAACATTAATACTCCATGCCAAGGAGGTGGCTGTCTGGATTGAATATAACTGGCCATTTCCAGTTGAATACGAGCAGATCAACAGAATGAGCTTATGAGCCTCGTGGAGGGAAAAGCATAACTAGAAAGGCTTGCCGTCAGAAAACTTCTGTCTTCTGTCTTCTGATCATCTTTTCACTTCTACGGATACAACCCTCTGAATCTCCTCCAGTCCGAAAAAATGAAGTGGTCAACCCTCCTCCCTCTCGCCATCATCTCCCTCATCCCATCCTCATCAGCATGGGAAATCATCTGGACAGATGCAGACAACACTGAACACCAGCAGTCCGGCCAAGGACCCAGCCCCTGCATCCAGATCAACAACCCCAAGGGCCATCTGTTCAAGATCGACTCGCAGGGCGAAGAGGGAATCAACATGTTGCTCTTTACCAATGGCAAATGTACCGGCGAGCCGGCCGGTAGGGCCACGACGATCTTCTCCAAGCAATCTTCGCAGGATCTTCTTGGGTTTCAGGTCGTGAGCTTGTCGGCGTCGACTCATGGCTCGACGACGGCGGCTACTACTACTACGATGACTAGTAGTAGTTCTAGTTCTACCGGCAAATCGTCAACCAGTGCGAGTACGACTCCCACGGTTTCAACATCGCCAAGTCAGTCTCCTTCCGGTGACGAATCGATGACAATCATAACGTCCTCTGCCTCCGTCAGTGCTTCTAGAAGTGCATCCACGACTTCGAAAGCATCGAGTACCCCTACCAACAACGCATCCTCGAAATTGGTGGGAGGGGGTATAATGGGGGCAGTGGGTGTTGCTCTGGGATTGATGCTTTAAATTGTTGATATCGGTTATTATGCATTAATCTTAATTCTGTCTTTTCTACATAGGTCTATCTATATCAATGTCACTGTCGCTGGACTATCACCACCGGACCAGAGTACACTTTCCTCCCCTTGACCACATACATCACCAGACTGATAATAAACACACCCCCGAATATCACCACACTCCAATTGAAGTTCTCCAGCGTCACCTCGACCTGACTCGGCCACAGGGACCAGAACAGTGCAAAGCAGCAGTATAGCAGCCCGATGACGTTCACGGCTAACCCCCATCGTCCCATGTCCCATCGCCGAAGTGGGAGCGTCTCCGGATGCCAGATCTTTCGGTAGATCACGCAGCTGATGGAGATGATGTATGTGTACATCAACGCTGCGACGTTGAGGGAGATGATCGCCTCGAACGCGGTCAATGACCCGATGTTGATCAACGAGAGGAGACCGCTGATGATGCAGGACAGTGCGATGGCATTCACGGGGATCTTGCGCTTGGAGTCGACTTTTGCGATCCAGGAGGCGAATGGCAGGCCGTTATCACGGGCAAAGGCGAATGTCTGGCGGGAGGTCGAGGCGTTGAATAGAATGTTGCTGAAAATAACCGGTACCAGGATGATTGCTGTCAGACCGTTGACTCCGGCTGTCGATGTGGCGTTTTTGAACACGTAGATGAAAGGAAAGCCGGTGGCATCGTCCAGGGCTTCTTCCACGGATGGGATGGCAAACAGGTAGGAGATCAGTAACACAACCGCCATGATTCCGTTGCTAAAGTATCCCCAGGCAATGGCGATAGGCACATTCCGGCCTGCATCTTTTACCTCTTCAGACATGTGGGCTGTAGCGTCGGAGCCTGTAGCACATTAGAAGAAGTCTTTCTGTGTTGGTGACAGCACATACTCAGAGAGCCATAAATGGCAGAGATCTGACCGATCATAACACTCAATCCCATACTGGACCACCCACCTCGATTTGTCCATCCGGTAAAGACAGCCTTGGCGGATTGATGGGGAGCCATGGCCCAGAGGAAAATGATCACCACGGCCCAGGAAAGAATATGGAGGATCATGAGGAGGTTATTCAGGAGCGGCATCACGTCGGCTGCATATACATTGAAGACGTAGATCACCAGGATCATGGCGAAGACGAACAACGTCCCGTGCCAGTTCTGATTGTCATAATCAGGATTACGGACGCTGATCAGGCCTTGAATAATGGTGCCAGTGAGAAAGGATCCTGAGGCCGATCCAGCTTGCCAGGCTAATACCGACATCCAACCTATCCAGTCAGTATTGGCAGAAGATTTGAGATAGAGATTTACCAGTGATATAGCTCAGAAACTTCTGATATCGAGGGGACGAAAACTCCGAAACCCAGTGGTATTGCCCGCCAGAGGTTGGCGCCCTAAGTCGTCAGCGATGGAATATAGGAAGATTTTTATCTTACTCCGTACATAGATGCCATTTCCGACAGCGAGGCAATGATAAACCCGAATCCAATAAAAGTCCAGATATACGACCAGAACATGCCTGCTAGACCACCGTTCTCTAGACCTTGAGAGTTGGAGCTGTATACGTCAGCCAGTGTCTACCTCGAGACCAGCAACTTACATGAGAATAAACTCCCAAGTCGCTTGTAGAACCGATGCGAAGCTCAATGCCGCCAGGGGTCTCAAGTTTCTCTGAAAAAATGTTAGCCATGGTTAGAGGGAATGATAACCGACGCACCTTGAGCTCCTGGACTTTTCCCATGCGTTGCATATCATTCTCGTCGAAAGCTGTCCCTGCTTGCTCAAGAGCAATGGGACTGGCCTCCATCTGGAGTTCTGCTAACACAGGGTCTTTGTTATGCATCTTTATTCTTTGATTGTAGGAGAGAATAAAGACAAGAAGAAGAGCAGATCAGGGAAGAGGGATTAATTTTACCGGTATTATTCAATTATAGCCGACATCTACGGAGTACATGCATATATGAAGCTATCCACTGTCCAGTCTAAAAGAGCAGGGATTACTTTAGCTCATTAATCAGATGAAGACTAACAAGTTACAATCCCTGTAGACTGAAGTTATGAAACCTTTATCCCAGATCCGTCGTCATTCCTGCAGATATGGCCTGCTTTCTGTCCAGATTGATGCCTGTTAATCCTGGTCAGGAGAAGGCCATATATCCTATTCAGGACTTGTCCCGATCCTTGAATCCTCCGATTGAACATTCTTATCTTGCTCATTCCTTCAATGCAGACTAGATCTTAATCCTTGTCGATGCCAGATATCCATGTTTTAACAGATGCCTCCGTAGAAAGATAAACTGCCAGACTCCAGTACTCCGTAGCCGTAAAGATAATAATCCACTCTAGCCCTAATCCTATCACTTCACTCGTCATGTCGATTCCCACGGCCTGGCCTTCCGGTGTCAGTCCTCCTCTGACCGTCGACAATGACGATAACCACAGCGGGTTTATCGTCGTAGTCACTGCCTTTTGTCTGGTGCTGCTGGTGGCTGCTCTCGCTGCACGGGTGTTCTCTTCGTATCAGAGGCAAACTGTGCAGCGAGATGATTACTTATTTGGGACGGCTGTGGTAGGTACTAGTTCATTGATCTGCAAGGTTACTAGAAGCATGGACTCATGGACTAGATCGTCGCCGTGATCCAGGCCTCCGTGGTACTCGTACAGGTACACTATGGCTGGGGAACTCGGACTCAATCACCGACAGACAACAATCGAATGCTCAAGGCCGTCTATGCCGCCGATATCCTATCCATTGCGGTCCTGGGTCTCTCCAAGATCACCACCGCCATGTTCTACCAAGTCCTCTTCTCGCAGATCCAACGGTTCCTGATCCGAGCCGTCCTCGCCGGGATAGTCATCTGGTCCTTCGTGTCAGTTATTCTGCTCGCCGTCCGCTGTAGCCATTACCCGTGGCATGATATCTCTGCGCAGTGCAAGGGTCTCGTATGAATCCGAGGCAGTCCTGAATGCAAAGCAATACTGACTACCTTCAGCTTCCCCGATGGCAAGCCATCACCGCGATCGATATCATGATTGAGATCCTGCTATTTTTCCACGCAGTGTTGGCAATCAGCAAGGTCCGGATCTCCACCAAGAAAAAGTTCCTGGTCCTGTGTGCTCTGGGGTGTCGGATTTTGTGAGTCTGAAACCCAGCTCTTTGATGCCCTGCTGAACCTCCTAGACTCGTCCCTCTCGCGGCTATCCACCTCCACTATACCAAGGTCCAAATCGGCTCGGACGATCCTGTCCTCCTCGGTGCCTTTGCCACGGTCACCAATGAGCTATACCTCGCCATCAGCGTCCTTTGCTTAGTCGCATCGTCCCTTAAATCCTTCATGGCCGTGTATGTGGATGGAAACGGATTGGCCTATACAGAGACCTCTCTCTCGGCGTCCAAGTCGAAAATACCAGCCTCAGCGGATTCGATTGCACGCAGGATTCGTCGGCGTGCATCTGCTGGGGTTGACAGTGGTTGGGAACGAATGGAGGATACAGCGGTTGATCCCTCTGCCGGTCAAGGGTTAAAGATCTTGAAGACGGTGCGACTTGATATTCAGGATGAGACTCTGGAACTTGCGGATCGTAGACCGGAAGACAAGACAATTAACTAGCGAGCTATGTCGACAGTAAAAATACTAAAACCTCTGATTATGCATAGTAAACTACTCCATATTCATCATCCGTCCAGCTTTGATCAACCCCCAGATCGGAATCGAGATACTCCAGGCCCATGCCCCCGTGCGCAGATAGCTCACTGCCTCCGACTTGGCTCCCATATACAATGCTGTATATAGAAGACGAACACCGAGATATTCCAACGAGAGAGTGTTGAGTTCACTCGAGGGGAGTTTGGCCAGGTTTCCGGCAATCTATACAATTAGCCAGGTTCATTTATCAGAGTGTATAAGCTTACCATGGCAGCGGCGAACAGAGGCAATCCCTCCATCGCATTCAGATGTGCGCCTCGGGCTTTGGCAAGCTGCTGCCAGACCTGTGCGGGAATCTTTCCTTTCAGGTTGGATAGGTTTTCTCGTGGTCTGTCCGTATTAGTCTTTTCTCTTGTATGTGTTCTAATAGAACATACAGGATATTGGTGGCATGCTCCTTTGCGTTTGCCATCATCTTGACATAGTAGTAACCATGAGGGAAGAGGCCAAGGGCATACGCCGCGGCAATTGAATGGAGGGAATAGTTGTTTCCAGACATGATGACAATGCGATGGTTGTTCTGCTGTTCTGCTGTTTGTTGTTGACGATGAAGATGATGATCCCACGACTGAGTGGCTTTATATAAACCTCATCCTCGACACCTTAACCTCATCATGGCAAGCATAACGTTCCCCAATCATCCTTTGACTCCTCAATCTTCAATACGAGATTCATAAACCGATCTGTCCAATCGCTGGCAGAAATCTGAAAAAAATCTCGTGTCTGGGTACAACTGCCACGCACTGCCTCGGCTCTTTTACCATCACAAGTGCGTGGATATAAACATAACGTTATGTTCCTCTCCTTGGCTTCTTTTCATCCCATCAAAACTGTCTCTCATCTCCTTTTCCATACACTGTCCACACTCGACTGTTGGATTATTGCCTTGATTGGTTGTCAAAATGTCAAATAAACGTAAACGTGATGTTCCAGCCATCCCAGATATCACAGAAGACCCGGTGGAGCGAAAGCGAGTGTTGAGCATGTTAGCCCAGAGACGATACCGTATGCCCTATCAACCTTGAGGAAGGTATCTTACTGATGTTTATCAGGGGAACGAAAAAGAAAGCAATTAGAGGCTCTCCAGGCTCAAGTGGAAAGTCACAGTGCATCTAACAAGGGTTTAGACTCTTTGGCCCCGGAGGATCTGACAAGAAACATCTCGAGCTCCTCTGGGACAAACTTCCTTGCAATGGAAAATGTTCCGTTTACTGATGGCTTTGGAGATTGCTGTCCTCATACAATGCCTGAAATCGAAGGCCAGACATCCTCGCTTCCATCAGACAGGGACCTTATTCCGGATGCAAGTCTCCTTGAATTTCCTCAGTCTCTTCTACCTCCATCATTCCCTTTCTCTGCAGAAGATCCATTCTCATCGGCTCCCCTGCCGGATTTAATGCTCCCATTCCATTCGGAAGACAGCCCGCAGATGTTGCAGCTGATGGATCACGGAGACTTCAGTCTCTCTGACCAGCTCCAAACATATCAAACCTCAACCTTTTCCTTTCCAGATGACCATCTGCTCGAGATCCCCTCTCTCACGCTTCTAAACGCGGCAATGAAAGTCGCGGAACGCTTGAACCTGGCCGGCATGCTGTGGGATTTCTCAGCGATCAGTCCGTTCTACCGGAAAGCCGCAGATGCGCAGACCGTCTCGTCTCCGCCGTCCCTGGTCTCTGGCTCCTCCTCTCCCGCAACCACTTTCAATTCGAATGATGAATCTACAGAGGGCATCGTTGAACTCCCCCGTCATCTCCAACCGACCACCTCCCAGCGTCTCATCCCCCATCATCCCATCCTGGATCTCCTCCCCTGGCCAGCTGCTCGGGACAAGCTCATCCAAGTGTTCAGCCTCCCGCCCGCAATGCGTCCGAAATCCGCGCAAGATCCCCTTGGTCTCCTTCGATTCGTGTATGATATGGAGGATGTCGGTGGGGAAGGGATCAGAGTGCGGGGGTACGATCCATTCGCGGCGGAAGCATGGGAGGTTGGCCAGGTGATATTCGAGCGGTGGTGGTGGGCGTTTGACGGGGAGATTGTAGAGCGTAGTGACTGTGCCAGGAGGGAGAGGGGGGAGAAAGAGTTGACATTGAGGAATCAGTATATGGATGTCTAATTGCAGCAATGGTATAGAATATAGTGAACTGTGCTTATTTGAGTGATAGTAGAGTGCAGATTATGCATATATATGTATCGACGCCCACGAAATTGCGCGAAATCTCACGTGACCCCCATGATATCCGGTGTATCTGACCGCAAAGGGGCCTTTGACCCCCATCTAGGAGATATATCATGAGCCCAGATGGAGGCCACGAAATCTTGGCAGTAATCCTGAAGCCAGGGATGCTGCGTACGGCCCATAACAATACCTTACCTTCCCGCGCCCTTGATAATTAACAGCCCGACTGCGCCCTTTTGGGAGGCGGTAGAATAACTTGTTACCTATGTAGAAATCCGCCATCGCGTTCCCTCCTTACTCGTCATACTTCTCTACTCCTACACGAGTCTCATCATTAGGGAATACTCTTATCTCGCGCCCAATAAGAAAAATGGCTTCACAATCACCTTCTACTCCCTCCGCTCCTCCATCCTCAGCAACAGCTGCCGCCCCTCCCACCTCTGAGATACAGACCCAGGAGCTAGCACAGATTGAAGGCCTTACACTATATGCGAAGCCAGCGGCCCAAGAATACATCAAGGGCTTATGTTAGTAAGCATCGGGAATGGCAGGTAAGGGACTACCTTCTCTCTAGCTCGTACGAGTAGCTAAGGCATACTAGAGTTTCTGCAGAAAACAGGGCTTTCCAGACGGTGAACTAGTTACGGAGAAGAAACTTGTCTACTTTCTTGATACTGAGGTCCTAAATCGGCCCCTCCGGTCATCTCAATACAAGAAAGATCATACACGGCCAGATGGATCAAAGGTAGAACAAACCCTGGGAAGCAATTCTATCACTCAATATATCAACGCTATTGTGGATCTCTGGAAGTTCCAAAAAAGCATTGGTACAAATAGCTTCCCTAACCCTCGTGGATATGCTGTTTCGGCCTTAATGACTGGCCGACTGCATAAGGAAAGCGAGCGAAAACGCGAGCAGTATCTTGACTGAGCTGCAGGCACTCTGCAGGATGGATATTCTAAGGATAAGATCAAGGACTTCATACGATACTGCTGGCAAGGATGGAGGACAAAAGACCTCAAGCATCGAAAGCCTCAGGCTCAGGAGTCCTATCTTCGTACAGCCGTGGATTTCCTTTTCAGTCATAATATGCTGCTTCGTGGAGAATCACGCCGGCAGCTCCAGTTCCCTGATCTATTCACTATCTCCTTGCCTAACGAAGGACCGACCCCCTGTTGGCCAATGATCATGATCATGAACAATGGAAAGACCAATCAGTTTAGCCGCTTACAGTATATAGGGGTGATGCGGCATCAGGATCCACTCCTTTGTACGATGAGCCAGGCGGCTTTCTACCTCTTCTATCGCTGGCAGATAGTAGGGGAGTCACCACCTCAGTTTCGGAGCCGACCACAGTGGTATAATTTCCACTTCTTCAAGGGCGCAGATCGAGAGAAGCCAATCTCATATGAAATCCAGCTAAAGTGGGCTAGTAAGGTCTACAAGGCGATCAATCTCTCTACTAATAAGAAGACACATGCTGGCTGAGCCCAGGGGTCAAAACAAGCCGAGCTAGAAGGCGTGGAAGAGAACCAGATCCGCCGTGCTGGTCAATGGAACCAGGATGCGTTGACCAACTGCTATCTGACCCATCTGCCGCGGAAATTCCTTCATTCAATGGCTGGTTTCCAGCCAGAGGCAATAGGGAACTACTATCTTCCTCGAGCAAAAATTCAACCTCCGGAATCCCTCGTACGAGCTCTCTGGCCATGGGTTGATCAGTGGCTTGCCTGGTTCAATTCCAATGACCCTACAAATAAGCCACCTAGTGAGGCTACTGGCCAGGAAGATCGAGATGACATGGCAGCCCAAGGCTTCTTACAGCTGCTTAATCAACTACGGATAATCATCCTCCAGGACTCAGTTCTCCTTCAGGCGCAATTCCCTCAGCATTTAATGTGGGATGACCCTATTTTTACACGAGAAGACTATACTACATTTGCAGAGCAAATACGGCAGTCCCTTCTTTGTACGGAGACCCCTCAAGAGATTCAGCTCCGACAGACCCTTCCTATTATTGCCGACCGTCTTAGTATCCTCCAGAAGGACATACATCAGGCGGTTGATCTTCATGGCTATCAGGCTAATGAACAGCTTGGGAAGATTGCTGGCCAGCTTCAAGATCTCCTTTCTGGTCACGTCACCTTTGCCGTACGAGCCATGGATACCTCTACTACTAGAGCGCGGACACCAGACTCATTTACTCCTTCTTCTCAGCCAGCAGCATGTCTATCTGAGGCATCATCTGTACAACCTCCTCCTTTAGATGAGCCGCTGGTACCGCCTAGCCAGCTTCTCCCACAGGGGATCGATGCTCCCTCCTCTTTATCTCCCTCTCAATCTCTCTATTCGCTCTCTCGTACAATCCAGACTGTGCCGGAGGTCTGGAGAGAGTGGACATGTGGGTTAGGTGCAAATCCATCTGTCCAGTCATTAGAGAGATCATATGGTGCAGCCTGGCGCCCTTCCTCTCGTGAAAGGGTCATGTTTTGCCGGCGAAAAGTTATCATCGATGAGATCTACACTAGACATGGCAAGGGACAGTCTCTGGATGCAGCTGTTGAGGAGCTGGAGCTTGTACGATGCAGAGGCAAGCTTTCACTTTACCAGCTATCTCAGCTTCTCTCAAAAGCACGCTAGGTACTTAATAATTTAATTTTGTTTATCTGCTGGCAGAAGAGGGAGGCGGTAGGAATGTAAAAAATACCATTATACTAGGTAATTACAGGAATCTGACCCCCAATCCGTGGGTCATGTATTGAGGGCTTGGCGGTTTCGCCATAATAACGCACGAAATTACGCAGCAAATCTGACCCCCATATATCCCCTATATCTGTGTCTTTGCGCGCCCACACCGCCTTTGGGGTGTGGGTGTGCCACACTGTAACCGTCACCCACACCGTAACGGCGGTGTGGGCGCGCAAAGACACAGATATTGAGTGACATGTAATTTGATGGAACACTCTGCAGAGCTTAAGATGGATAAAGATGTGAAAATATTGATTATTTTATCATGACCATCAGGGTTAATGACAACTCAGAGGCAAAATCAAGTTCTTCATCTTAAAAAAACATTTTAATCAAGACAAGTCAAAAGCTGATTCATCTTGTTCAATTTGTCGAGGGAAAAAAAAAAGAAAAAGAAGAAGCCCTACGTGGGGGTCGAACCCACAACCTTCAGATTAGAAGTCTGACGCGCTACCATTGCGCCAGCAGGGCTGCTGTGATGGTAGTCTCCTTGGGTTAGCAATTAGTAAGGGACATGTCAAATTTACGTCATGTGACTTTCCGGTTCTTCTCAACTCTACGGAGTATTCCCTCCAGCTTTTTTTCTTGGATGCAAATGAATCAGCTCGTCTTTAATTTATGGATATCTATACGTCTTGATATTATAGTATTATAGTAAGTTGAAGTTGATGATCATGGATCAGTTCGGCTTTTTTTGATGGAAGTTAACAGGCATCCAGATGAGCTTCATCAGCGACAGTGCATTGCCAGTCAAGCCGTTCCTGAGCTTCGCAGTAATAATCATCTCCAGAGGTAGCGAGATGAAGCGCACCGCTGAATATAGCTTTTCGAACGACCTACCAAATTAGAAACTGTCCAGGGCACGATTTTGCTGCCTGCCTATTCTGAGAAATACCGTTCAACTGCTCTTATTTTTCGAACAGCGCTAGATCCAGGACTCGAAAACATTGCTAGCCCAAGAAATAACACCACTAAGTTACCTTTGTGGACTGAGAATTGGTCCGAAGGCACGGATGAGGTTATGTGTATGAAGGAGTTCGATATCACAGCTGGGACGGATAGGAAGTCGCAGGTCAATCAGCTGAATATTACCACTCTACGGAGTTTGGATCACCCTCTGTCGATGCACAGCGACATGCGTACAGTATGTGTGATCGAGATACATCAACTCCGAGATAGGGATCCCATCCACCCTTCGATACGTTGTTGAACTGGTGAACTGCAGGTCAACTGCCCCACAGAGTTGCCCGCGGCGTATGGTTGTGGTGGGCTTCCCGGATTGCTTTGATCCTGAGGCGGGTTGTGCTTCTTCTTGTCCGGAACTTTTGGTCCAGTGCTGGAGGGACTCAAGCGGACTGGTAAGGGAGGTAAACTCAAGATGACGGTCAACGTTGTCTAAATTCTACGACCTCTGGCCATGCTACTTTGAGCCTATTACCTCTATTCAAGGCATGTCCTTGTATTCTGGGAGAACACTTTGTTGACTGAATAGGTATCTACGGATTTGAATGCAAATGACATCTCTCGGTTTTCTACACCTTCTTAGTTTTCATCAAACCTAACGATCACAGCGGTGTACCAGCCTCGTCCCCTGTGGCGACAAAGCCAAGAGACATAGCTACCAGTTTCCGTTTCGGTGCGTTCCCTCACTGCAAGTATTCCGGCTTGCTTGGACGTCTGGACAGAAATCCACTGGCTGTTCCATTCCTTGGGAATTAGTGTTCGGTTTCGGATACCAGACTGTTTCCATTCTAACCCTACAAGTCTACTCCGCCAGTGCATTGGCTAGGCCATTTTGCGGGGTATCCTGGGAGCGTTGCTGCAGCGGGAAAGCCAACGACAGCTAGGATCAGTTTGACCTCGATGCTTGTTTTCTAAGTCCGGCATCATCCCATTCACTGCAGTGCAAGGGGTTGTGAGGCAAGCCTTGGCGGTATTTATGATGATGAAAGTAGATTATAATGCTAGATATCTATCACTATTAATGATCTCATGAAGCTAGACTCCAACGACATGACTATCCAACTAAGCCAGTTCACACTCAATCAGACTCTCCACTCCTCTCCGTGCCGTCCAAATCTTGGTGATCTTCAGTCCCGCCGAGTTCACCAGCTCATGCCAATGGTTCTCCGTTCTCTCCTGCGAGGCGAAATCGGCCATCATGATGATATCCAGACTGGTGGTTTCCCAGTACGCGTTGGTACTGGGGATGACGTTCTCGTTGATCAGCACCTTGCTGTATCCCGGTTTCATGGCGGGGACGATGTTACGGAGGATCGTGCGGGCGTCTTCGTCGTTCCAGTCGTGCAGGATGGAGTGCATGAAATATGCGCGAGCTCCTGGACAATGTTAGTCAGTGGTTGGTAAAAGGTATGTGCAGCGTACCCTTGATCGGTTGCTCGGTGAAGATATCGTGTGCCATCGGCTCGATGGTCGAATGCAGCTTCATTGTCTTGGTCTGGCTGATCACCTCGGGAAGATCCTGGATGATCAGTCGGCCCGGTAGATCGGGCCACTTGCGACGAAGCTCGCTCAGATCATGGCCCAGCGAGCCTCCCATGTCCACGACCAATACGTCCTTGTCGGCGACGCCCTCCGCGAGAGAAGGGACGGGGTAGAAGCCGACGTCCATCCAGCTGGGTCGGCCCTGGCGGTAGCCAGACATGTGGTTATTGAACTCGGCTCCATGCTTCGGGTTTTCCTTCAGGAAGTCGAAGAATTGAAGACTGGTGCCGAATCCTTCCTGGAATCCGCAGTTCTTTGCATCTTCGGGGTTCCGGTAGCCGATCTTCTTGAGATGGGCGGGGAGAGCAAGGACGCCTTTGGTGATGCAGCCCGTCCTGTTAAACAGTTAGGATTATAGAATGGGATGATGTCTTTGGCGAATATGATACTGACATGCAAGGGATAGGATCGCTGTATCGCGTGGAACTCAAGGTGGTTGAGAAACCAGTTCTGCAATATTCGTCGGGCCCTGTCTCCTTGATGACACCCATGGTGCAGAGATGTTTCAGGATACGAGCTGGTCTCGTCAGCGAATGGTGATTCTCCGATTGAAGGTTTAACGAGACCCACCCAGCATGACAGGATCAGCACCGACTGCCTTGGCCAGCTCGGTTGCAGTCTTGGGCTTATCATCTTGGGACAATGCGGCGAACAGGCCTAGATCGACGGCGGTCTCGAGGGCAGCATAGATGGTGCTCTAGGTAAAGTAAACACTGTATTTAGCTTTTATCTTCACCAACTGCGGGGGATAGACTGACCTGGGCCCAGCAATAACGAATGATGGCCTCCCGGGGCGTCTCCAAAGCATAGACCAAGGAGCGTGCGGCATCCAGCAATTCTGTCCGAACCTGTTCATCCTGAGAATCGGTAAAGGACTTGCCATATGATGCGATCTTCTCTAGCAGAGCAGGAGCTTCATGAGGTGCATTGGGAGAGATCGCGAGCGAATTATCGAAGGAACCCTCCTCCTTGCCAGAAGTCTCGTTCAGGCTTGACATGATGAGTCTGATAGAGTTGACGTGTCACCGCAGGAAAGAAAAGCAAGTTCAGAAAGTGATTGATGAAGAAAAAGTACTGAAGATGGACCAAATGGACAGGTCTCCTTTTCCCTGATATAGGCCCCTCCTTTGGGGCTCCTCAGAACTTGGCTTCTCGACCACATGGGTTCATTTTCCAGACAGAGAATAGACGATTGGTTAGAGCCCCTCTATGGACGACGGAGTAGATATTCGAATATGAAGTGGGGATACTTAGCTCGTCACTACTTGTACTTCATTGCCTGTGGTGTTGACACGGGATGGGACACGTCTGCTCTCCATTTACTTATTCGAAGTGATCGTCGTGTCTACGGTATAATGCGAGGTATGGCTCATATAATCACCTATTCAATGCTGTATGGACCATGGAGTTGATATCTCATCGTCCTCAAACTCAAGCCTCAGGATTCCAAGTTGATCAAGACAGGGAGTCCACGTGGCGGTTGCAAGGTTTGTAAGGACTAAGGAGACTAATAATATCCTGGTTGGCAATTTGAATTGGCATGGACTGACTGCTTGGCTGATAGAATGGCTGATGATCTGATCAGAAGTACTGTATGTGGGATACCCGATTAGGAAATACCACACCAGGAGACGAGATCTCCACAGTCCACATCTTTCCAGGGGAGATATGAATTCCTATTTCTTCTGGATTGTCCTATATTCATGTCTGATCGCTGATCGTGTCGAAGGATGTCTATAGTTACTTGATAGTGTTCTTGGGAGTGTTCCTTCGAAGCAGGAGATAGCCTTCGGAGTATCATATCGGCAATTCACCTCCAATTGACACATCACACAGTGACACAAAGGAAGAATGGTCGAATCGGTCAATGGCCTTGTTCTCGGTGAGAAACAAAGGAACGGACCATTGCAAGGAAGGCAAGAGATTCCCCGTTCCGTTCCAACGGGAATGGGGGTTCTTCCATTGAACTTAACCCTAAGCAGCAGTCGATGTTTCAACGCCACCAGAAGAATGCAATATCCTAGTCTTGAAGCAGTTTAGATACTTCAAAGACGTGGTAATCTCTTACCTGGTCTGCCGTCTGGGTCTTTCCGGCCCCACAAGCCGTCTGTCAACCTCGGACAATGCGAATATCTCACTGGTTATGGCCAAAGAGTCTTTGGAGGCGTTGGATCTGCAATGCAATCAAATCCCGAGTCTCCTGACCAGTGACCAGCAGGAAGACTGACTGAAGGACAGTATCCTTATTGTCACTGGATTCGTCCGAAATGACTGATCACCTTGTTCACCTGTTGGTGTCTACTGTCTTGGTGATATGTCTGTCCAAGCCGAGGAGCTAGGACTAGGAGAACTCAGAAAAGGCGTCATTCTCTAGCTGACAACTAGTCTGATCCCATCTCCTGGTCTGTGGAGCTTCTTCTCTCCTAGCGTGTCCTTTTGTTTCCGTTGACTTGGTGACTATGGTCAGAATGGTCAATGGTGTACAGATGCAGAAGAGAATCTGCCAGTCCAGGATTTGAAAAGAGTTACTCTGCAGAATAGATTCCTTATCTATGTCTGGCATACGGAGTATATTGCTTCTAGATGCGCCGACTGTGTCTTGGACTCTTGGTCTCTTGGACTCTTTGACTGTTCTTCTCCCCTGATGTCTTTGCTTGTTCTGACCTCCATCCTGTCCTTAGCGTTGTCTCAGGAAATCCTTTGTGTCTCTCTCTTGACTCTTCTAGAATCCCCAGAATAATGGAGCCGGTAAGAAAGGGCAGTCCCGATGATAACAAGGGACCGGGAATTCTCGCAGTGCTCTGGTCGTTGACCGCGTTGACAACCATCATTGTCCTTGCGCGAATGTACATTCGAGCTCGGATTATTCGAAATGTCGGCGCTGATGATTACTTGATCGTGGTGTCTTTGGTACACTCCCTTTTCTTTTCTTCCTGCGCGATGGTCTACTAATCTTGATCCTTATAGGTTATGAGCTTGGTCTACGGTGCAATAACCACCGTGAACATCAATATCGGCTATGGAAAACACGCCTGGGTCCTTGACGAAGCCACCGTTGATCGGGCTAGTCTGCTCAACTCGGTCAGCTTCATCTTCGGCATCCTCTCCTTCGCCATCCCCAAGCTCGCCGTGGCCGCCATGTTGCACCGGATTCTAAACCCAGGGCCCCTGCAACGGGCCATGCTCTGGGGTCTGGTCAGCACCGCGACCGCCGTCTCCGTGACTTGCATCCTTCTCCTTTTCACCATGTGTAACCCCCCGGAAGCCCTCTGGACGACTCGTTTGATAGTCGAGGGGAAAGCGACCTGTCGGGATGCCTGGGTTCTCGTCCGCTTTTCCATCTTTACGGGTTCCATTTCCGCTTTTACCGATCTCTATCTGGCCATCTACCCGTCGACGGTCTTGATGAAACTGAAAATGTCCCTTCGGAAGCGACTTGCCTTGTGTGCTGCCTTGGGTCTTGGTGCAGTGTAAGTCGCCTGTTCTCGACTGTGGGAAATCCAACTGATGAGGATCAGGGCAACCGCCATGGCCGTAGTCAAGTGCACACAGCTGCACGGTTTGGCTGAGAAGGATGATTACACCTATGGGACGGCAGACGTTGTTATATGGACCAAGTAAGTTGGAGCTCACTCATGACTGACTTGAATCCGACTGACGGCCTAAACCTTTGATAGTATCGAATCCGACGTTGTCATCATAGGCTCCTGTATACCGACGCTGCAGCCGCTCCTCGAATTGATTCTCGGAAAGCGTACCCTCGGCTCCTACAACAGCAGTCGCAACCGTCACAAGGGGAACAGTAACCCCCTCGAATCCTCCTACGAGCAAAGCAGACCTTCCCGCCCTCGCAAGTCCGATCTGGCCATTACCAACGTCGAGAGTCAGGAGAGCATCCTGCCGGCGGATGAATACAATAACAAGGAGAGGTACCCGATGGGACACATTCGACGGACGGACAATGTGACGGTGGAATATGAGAGTCGGGATCCGCATGGCGGGGAGGGACGACCCCCTTCGTGGTGAATATGGAGTATTATACAGGAAATGGGTGGCATATGTCTTTTGTTTTTATTTCTTGTCTCTCTTTTGTATACTATAGGCAGTTCTTATGTATTATACCAGGTATTCGGTCTCAGGATAGAGAAATGTCATTAAAGCGATAGATCATTACTGACTTGCTTCCCTTTATGATGTCGGTGATGAGGCGCAATACAGCCTATATTAGCCTCATTGAAGAGCCACGATGTAACATCGAATGACTCATTTTGACAACATCTATATAACATCAAGTCCAACCCACTCAACCACTAATCAACTCTCATTACCATGTCTTATCCCGAGCAAGTCGTTTCGGTGATCATTCCTGAACACATCGAGGCCATTGATACCCCACGCCTCCTTCTGCGTCCGATGCGGATTACCAACGACGGTGATGCCGCGGGGATATTTAGTATTCGGAGCCGACAGGATGTAGCGGACTGGCTGTAGGTGCACCGTTCCCTGCATCGATCGATTACTCGAATCACTCATTCATGGATAGCTGGCCCCGAGTCGCGGACACCGACCTAAACGCAACCAAAACCTGGATGAAAAGGAAGATATTCAGTGACCCGGACGCATCTGGCGCCCTTGACCGATCATTCTTCTTTGTGATTATCCCCAAGGATGATCCTCAGTGCATCGTGGGAGCTGTCGGGGTCAACTCGTTGACCCCCGCGCCCTCGGTGGGATATTCCATCCATCCTTCTTTCTGGGGTAAGGGATATGCTACAGAAGCAGTCCGGGGGGTGGTAGATGCGTGGTGGAAACTACCTCGAGCGCCCGGGATGGGACAGGATGAGAAACTGTACGCGGCTGCGAATCACGCCAATCAGGGGAGTCTTAAAGTCCTTCAAAGAAACGGGTTTCACGTCTACGAAGATGTCCGACTCGAGGGGAATACAGTTGCCTTTCTGTATTTGGAGAATCCGAATGTTCGAGGCATGCTCCCCCCATCGGTCGTTGTCCCTATCATTCAACATTGAAGGGCGCTTTGTTCCTCAGTGATCTGGTTGGTAACAGGAGAGACATCTGAGCTGGCAGACTGCAGACAACCAGTCGAATTTATCTATCTTGGAATCAGACTCGTATCTGGCAATCTGCGGCTGTGAAGTTTGTGGAAAGAGAAGTATTACCATTGGTTCATGGGTGGCGTATACGAGGTCATAACAATCCCCACGAATCCCAGATTACCAAGAAAGACAGTCAGTGAGACATCTCAAAGATTAAGAAGACTTGTTTACAATGGAAAAGTAACAGGAAATCTCATCGATTCTGCCAAGCCCATCGAGTAAGACATGGCATCTGACATCACATATCAGGCAACTCTTTGGATTCATTAGCCAAATCAACTGAGACAAGTCGACTCTAGAACTTGGCCGGACTCGCTGAAGCCATCGTCAATGCCCATTTCTTTTGAAGATGTTTGCCAATGCTCTTCGAGATCGGGTCTCAATTGCTTTTTATAGCCTCTCTGGATCACTCTGACCGACGTCTATGTCTGCTCTGTCATGGCATGACTACATTCAAACGCCACAATTTATCACCATTCAATTGAATGCATCAATGCATGCGACACCTCATGCAATCGGTACGGAGGAATAAGAGGATGGCTCATGACTTCGACTCTTCAGGCGATTATCCACATGGGAGATATAAATACCCGCCATCATCCGGTCCACTTCTCAGCAACCAACAATTCTGATATCTTCCCTTCGACTTGACTTTTAGTCTTCATCACAATGTTCAAATCCATTGCTCTTTTTGGTCTACTCCTTGCAGGGACAATTGCTTCCCCCACCCCCGCCGAGCTTGTCCCCCGAGCTTGTAGTACACTGGGCCCCTCGATCATCGATGTCCTGCGGGTATCCACACCCGACAATGCCTCCCCCGGACTGCAGTTTACCGTCAGTCGCGCCGGGTCCCCGGTCTACAACACGCAGATCTCCGCCGTGACGTTCAACTACATCCCCGCTGGAGCCACCGGATGCATGCTCGAGATCGATATCCCGCCTCTCAGCCAGGTCAACCAGATTGCTCAGGGCGCCACTCAGGTAGATGTCTGGTCTACCGACCCGTGGGATTGGAACTCGATGCCGACGTGGAACCATCCCCCGAGGAAGAGGGAGATGGTGGCCACATATATCTTTCCGACGCAGCAGACGACGGAGACCACCAAGACGATCGTGGCGTCCAACACCTGCTCGGACCCGATGAGTTTCCTGGTGGAGCTGAGTGGATGGCAGAACCAGGAAGGAAGTGTGACCTTTTACAATACCTTGGGTGGGAAACCGGGACTGATGCCAATTGGATTTAAGATGATTTACAACTGCTGATTATGCTTGTCGAATTTGAGCGGTTGATGAGGTTTTGTACTCCGTACTCTGTCGGATGAATTGATGTTTTGAGCTAGAACTCCAATAACTATCCAAGCGTCTTTTGTGTTTTCCTCCTTATTATGCTCTCAATCTCCGTGGCAGAATAATTACAGAAAAAAAAAAGAAAAATGACCAGTGCCGGGCTCGATCCGGCGACCTTATCGGTGTTAACGATACGTGATAACCAACTACACCAACCGGCCATTGTTAGTGCTTGGCGGTGTTTTGTGTTATAACAAGAAAACTTGGCTTTTGCTTCGACAGAACACCATGGACTTCGAGAACAAAGTACAGACTACAGAGAACATACGGATGGTAGATCCCATACTTTACTGTATGAGTATGTTAATAACTCGTTTTCGGCCCTGAAATACACAATTCCAATTGTCAGAATCTACTTTGCAGACTCGTCGATGACAAGGTCAAGAAATATATATCCGACCAGATACGGTTACAAGCCACAGTCTTTGCAACTCATCGTTGATCACCTGGATTGTATGCCGAGTGTTGGCTCTACGTCTTCAAGCCCTATATACTCCTCTGATATTCATATCAACACTACCAAAGCCTCGCTACGATACCTGGACTCTGGTGGTAGTCCATCGCTAAATTCCCCTAAAACAGAATGGCACGTGACTCACCAGTTTCCAACAAATCCCCACAAGGGAAACTCACCGAATACCTACACCTTGACTGTTCAGGTCTCCTGCTCAACAATTCTCAGATTAACAGACGCTATTCCGTACATCAGGGCCTAGGATTAAACAGTATGGCCGCAGGCAATGGGTTCGGTGTGATCAGACCCCGGCCCCCTTGCGAGCGCTGCAGAGGTCAGAAGCTACGATGTAACTGGGACAGTCAAGCTCAACGGTGTCAACGATGTGCCCGCGCCAATACCCCCTGCACCATCCCTCGATCACGTGGCATGGGACGGCTGTCGCATCGGTCACATGCCACTGCCGTCTATTTTGGCATAGAACACGGGGAGATGTATCCCACAGAAGGGAGTCATGACCTCAGTCCAGGCCCGACTGGCCGTTCGGAGCCAGCAAAGGTGTCTGAGCTTCCTGGTACCCCCGGAAGTTCATCGGATAGCGCGTTAAGGAATGAGTCCTCACATAGTCCGGCACCGCCATCCATCAAGACATGTCATCGGAACCATACCAATGGGTACCTAATCATTCGCCTGTCTGTTGTTTGAAAACTGATCTAGTAGCAGTAATCCCGAAACCGGCCATAGGATGAGCAGTATGGCACCGCATGGTAGTACTCGCGATAGCCGTGCGACTGAGGAGGGTAAAACCGACAGTTACTCTGAGGTGAAAGACTTGGAGAAAGCTACATCAGACGAACGGAGAGAGTATTATGCGCAATCCTCGACACGGCTAGGCCAGCTCAACGTTGAACTGCTCCAGCATCAACTCTATCCGGATCCAAGCAAACCGCATACAAAGCGAGTGGGCGACAGCGATTCCGGCTCATGTTCAAAGCTGACTGACCTCAAGATTGGCCGGCTCCTCTGCATGACAGCTGAGTTCCGGACCTTGGTTTCTCGATTCGGTGCCCGGGACAGCACCACATCTGCCAAGGACGGTAACAATGCTTCTCAATCATTCCCCGATCGTTCGACGGCGCTCATGGTAATGAGATGCTATACCCGGCTGGACATCATTTATTCCCGTGCCCTGAGTATCCTGCACGAGATGAAGAACCGTGGCCAGCCATTGAAAGAAGACCAGTTAATGCCGACTTTGGCAATCGATGGGTTCTCTTTGGCGTGCTGTCATGATCTGCAGCTCAATTTTGTGATCCAGCTATGTGAACAGGCGCTGGAAGGCATTCGAGGGAGCATGGAGCAATTTCGAGAAGCCAGGGCTGACTGATGTGCCCATGCGCCCGTTGGTTTAGAGCCGTATATTGACGTTCGGCCACATTCTCTCTGACTCTATACAAATCGCATGGCCGGATTAAGCCCTCGAGGTTTGAAAGTTGTGCCGTTGTTCGGCTTAGACAGGATCACCAGTGCAGCCATCTGATCTTGATTGACTTGACCCCTGTCTCATTGCTTGACATGATCATCCCGACGCCATCCATCCTCACACATTTACCATCATAGGATGGCTATTATATACTGCAGCTATATAATATACCCAAACAGTCCGGACTGTCTTTATCACTTGAAGCTTAACGATATGGCACCACTACGAGACCCCGGAAATGATAACCGCCGACATGGCCAACGACTACAAATACACTCAAAGCATTCGCGAAATTTGGCGCAGTCATATAGCCTCCATCTCAGGCCTAGGCTTGACGATACCGTGCATAGCACCAATTCCGCGTTTATGTGTCGAGCCGCCAGAACTGGGTGTCATCTGGTTTTGCTACGCCTCCTCTGTCGCAACCAGCTACTGAAATTTGCGCTCAAGCACAGTCAGGGCGCGCTTGTTTGCCGTGGAACGCTGTGATTATTTGGAGGGTTGGCAAATATTCGCTGTAGTAGCCTCCAACCACCCAACAGACACCGGAGGACTGATCCGAGGCGACATGTCCAAGAGTCACGGCTTCAAGCAGAAGATTCTCGGCTGGGCTTATGAGAAGGAGTGACCACGGGGCTTGAATGATGGCCATTATAGGGTAGTAACAGCCTTCAATCACTTCAAGAGTCAAGGACTCAAGACTCCGTGGAAAAACATTGTCCAAGACAATAAATAGGGCAAGTGCCGCGAGTCAACTTGAATAGTTGCATATTTTGTCAGATCCACTTGAGCCCAGATCCCTTGGAGCTGCTCCACTGGATACAAAGATTGGATTCCTTGAATTCCTATTAGTCTGTCTGTCCTTGATCTGAATATCAACCATCCCATAGATAGTTATTGCTTGCAAGGCCAAGGTGCCAAGGTCTTTGATCATGTAGCAAGATTGGCCGTAAACCGAATTTAGGCAGACAGATGGACTATCTCTCCTTTTCTCGGGCTTCATTGTTATTTCCTACACTCTACGGAGGACATGCCGGGTATAATGGCCCCTGAATCCAATGCTGAATCGATCGCCATGAATCATGTCGCTCTTTCCCCTACTATTCATTCTTTACCTTTCTTTCCGCTTGATCCATGCTGAGTTGGACTTTGATGTCAATCAAGATGATGACCTTTACTCCTTCATCACGGTAGGGACGTCTCCGAATCTCCCATTCCATGCACTGACAATCCGCAATAGATGCCCAACACGAGGGCGATCAAATTTAATGTGACCCATCATGATCGTGACCACGTCAGTCCCGGCTACTGGTTCGTCGCTCCTTACTGGTACTTTGAGGCCGACCCGCCGAACAAGAAATACATCCCCTGTCAAGTCGGACCTCACATCTACGATGAAAACGGCACACTGATCTGGACCGGGTCGTGCCTGCACCACAACCGGAACATCTTTGACTTCAAGCCGAACAACCGCATGGGCGACGGGCGCACTCACCTCTCGTTCATCCTGCAGCATAGCTTTGCCGACGATGGATCAATACCCAGTAAAGGCGCCGCGTACATCTTAAACGACCGGTACGAAGTCGAACGCGAGGTTCTCGTGACGAATGACCTGCAGCACTTCGATCTGCACGAGTTCAACATCCTCGACGGCGGCGAGACAGCTCTGGCCGTATCCCTGCGCATCGGGGACATGACGCTGGCGGACCTGGGACGGCCGACGGAGTCGAGTCGCGTCGCATCCGGGGGGTTCGTGGAGATCAACACCACCAATGGGCAGGTGCTGTTCGACTGGGATTCCCGAGGTTGCATCCCGCTGCACGAGTCCGACCATGTCACGCCCTCATCGCCTCCCGAGGGTGGCGGGGGCATGGATTATATCCACGTGAACGCGGCGGACAAGAATGCAAATGGTGATTACTTGATGTCGGCTCGGTACACGAGCACGATCTATCTGATCTCCGGGAAGGACGGAAGCATTCTCTGGAGACTGGGAGGCAAGCATTCGGATTTCGCAATGGACTTTACCTTCTCCAAACAGCACAATGCGCGGTTCGTCTCGATGAACGAGACACACACCGTGATTTCGTTTCTCAACAACGCGTCCGATGACTTCACCAACCAGGAGAACGTCTCGTCAGCGCTGATAGTGCAGTTAAATACGGTGAACAAGACCGCGACTGTGCTGAACCGCTATCCCCGGCCAGACGGGGGCTTGAGTCGTATGCGGGGGAATTTCCAGCTTCTCCCCTCCGGAAATGTGTTTGTAGGCTGGAGTGAGCAGGGATACCACAGCGAGCATGCCGTCGACGGAACTGTTCTGATGGAAGCCAAATTCGCCTCCCCCCGATTCAACAGCTATCGTTCGTACAAGTTACCGTTCCGGGGCCAGCCTCAGCAGCCTCCCGCCCTGGTGGCTTCGGTGTATGCAAGTAACGCATATCGAGCTCGTCCATCCTCGCCGCCATCGGACTCGTCCTCGTTTAATACGTCTATTGTCCGACCGGAATTCACGACAATCTTCCATGTGAGCTGGAACGGAGCCACTGACGTCTCTCTGTGGAATTTTTACGCGCAGGCGAACGACACGTCTGCCCCGGTCTTGATTGGCAGTGTGTCGAAGACGGATTTTGAAACGATGTTTGCGATGCCCGCCTATATGGATTGGGTGTCAGCTGAAGCGGTGGACCGAGAGGGCCATTCCTTGGGATGGTCGAAGGTGATTCGGAGTCAGATGAAGGCTGGAGCACAAGAGAAGAACCCGTTTCTACCGGATGACCCGTCCCTCATCATTTCGGCTGCTGATGAAGAGCATATCAAAGACAGGCCTGTTCCAAGAGTGTTCAAGATAGGCGACATCGTTTTCGGACTTATCCTGCTGACCTGTGTTGGAGCTCTGGTGGTGGCTTTCTTGATCCGAAAGGGGGCATTGAGAAAATATGCATATTCAAAAGTTGCATCTTGATGTTCGACGGGATTTGAGATGAGTTTCGTCATGGAATCAGCAGATAGCATTTTCCAAACTGTACATAGATTCACTGTCAGAATAGAAATCAGTGACTTCTGGCTATCTGTAAGTCATCAAAGCCTCGGCTCGTGGTCAGTCTTATGATGTTGCAAACTCAGTCGTCTGCCAAAAATATGGTCAAGGCGTTCGTCGAAAGTGATGCAACTTGCTCACTTGAACTTTGAAGTGACGCAATCTCGCCTCAAATCGATCGACAGTTCGACACAAGTGATAAAAAGAGTAAAGACTCAATCGGCGACTCGGGTCAAGAGGTCAGACATCATTCTACTAGACATCATTCTAATCCGTATCCGACACCCGTATCCATAGGCATTGACGAAACTGAGTATTTCGGCCGACTATCACGATTCGCGAAACTGGGAAGTGGGAAGAACAAACGGTGGCGTAATTCTGCCCGAGACATCCGACGGAAGATGCAAGATGGAGGCGAGTGAAAGAGCCGAAGAACCAGATGGCAAATAATGTGGCCAGGCCGATCATATGAATGATACTGGAGTCTGGACATTTCTACCCCTGACCATCAGAGCATCTCGCATCTTCAAGAAATGCACACAATCGGAGCAGAGAATGCACCCGGCCGAGTCACGAAACAGTTTCGGCCGATACGGTGACCATGTAGACAGAACAGGCCACGTCCAGGATTGCAGGCGATATTGAGACGATGGATTTGATCCGAAAGCAAGTCAGAGTTGGAAGCATCAGGAAGTGCCATTACTCGATACTTTATTGTAGAGTTGATAAGTAAGAGGAAGAAGAAGAGAAGAAGAAGAAGTCGAAAAAGAAGAAATTAAGAATAGAAGTGGGGAACACGTGATTCTGCAGGTGGAGTTTTACAGCCAATCAGAATTCAAGAATATACACTGTTATCAGAACAATCAACAAGGCTCTGGACTATGGAGTATGGACTATGACTATGATATGGAGATGATATGGAGTACGAGTACGGATAGATGTAAAGAGATCGCTAATGAAGAAAATTTTTATTTTATTGTTCGTAGCAAAGTATCGTACACGCGCAAAATCAAATCTATTCGTCTAGGTCTAATCCATTCCGGCAATCCAGCCCTTGGGCCCTCCCCAGGTACCCTTCATCATGGAGTTGAAGTAGACCCAGGGGAAGAAGTCCTTCTTCAAATGGTAGAAGGCCCGACGGGGAGTCCCCTGGTCGATGCCGATCAAGTTGCCAAACGTCTCCTTGGGCTCTCCTCCGTACTTGAACTCGGCCAGCAGGACCTTGCCGTACTCAGTCACGAGCGGACACGAGGTGTAACCGTCGTATGTGGCGGTGGGTTCCTTGCCTTCCATCGTGCACAGCATGTTCTTCACAAGGACGGGCGCCTGCGCCGTGATGGCGGCCGTCGTCTTGGATGTGGGCAGGCTGGACGCATCACCGACGGACCAGACGTTGCCGAACTTCTTGTGGCGCATGGTGGTCTCATTGACGTCGACGAAACCAGCCTCGTTGGCCAGAACGCTGTTCTTGACGAATGCGTGCGGTCCCATCTTGGGCACGGCGTGCAGGAGATCGAACCGCTTCTGAACCTGCTCCTGGGTGTCCAGACGCTTGAAGGTAGCCGTTTGGCCGTTGATTTCGATCAGATCGTGCTGGAATAGTCCCTCCACACCTCTCTCCTGACGGAACTTCTCCAATCTGGCGCTGTACTTGGGTACACCGAACATGGCGGGCAGCGCGGTGGCGTATTTGATATGGATCGCACCGCTGGCGGGGTTGGCAGTGTTGTACAGACCGGCGCGCTTCCAGTAATCCAGTGCGAGCCACATGATCTTCTGAGGGGCGCCTGCGCACTTGACCACACCAGCCGGCAGGGTGAAAAGGGCAGTGCCTTTCTTGAGTTTCTCAATGGTGGGGAAAACCTTGTCGCAGCTTTCGTAGCCATAGATGGACGAGACGAGAGAATTGGAATCCGCGAGGGCCTCCGGCAAGCCCTTGATGCTGTTGAAGTCGACCTTGATGCCGGGTACGACCACCAACTGCTCGTAGTTGACCTTGTCGCCATTGCCAAGGGTCACGGTGTTGTTTTCGGGGGAGAACTCGCTCACACTCTCGTTGTAGAACTTGAGCTTGGGATTGATCAAGCCGTTCATGGGCCTCCGCAGATGTTCCTTGTTCTTGAGACCTCCACCAACCAGAGTCCATCCGGGCTGATAGTGATGCCAGATGGCCGGATCCACCACTGCGATATCATCTGGAGAGAACTTGCCAGTGCGCAGAAGCTGATGACTGACAGTGAGACCTGCACTACCACCACCAACGACCACGACTCGATGATTGCGCGAAGTCCCTACTGGAGATGCTGTCGCAAAGCTCCGAGTTACCGGGGCGACAAATGAGCGACCAGCCGTCGAGGCGGCTGACGATATGCGACTGCAAAGCATGAGGGGAGGTGGTTATGAGAAAGAACTAAGAGGAGATTTGAGAAAAAGAAAAGACAGCGAGAGGGGAGCGAGGAGAGCGAGAGGAGAGCGAGAGGAGAGCCGAGAAGAGGGACGAGAGGAGAAAGGGAAGAGATAGGGATAAAAGGAACAGGATGAGAGAGATATTAAATACAAGGAAGAAAACCCCGAAGAGGCAGTTTCCTGGGGGGCGAAATTATTCAGCGTGTCACGGTGTGATAAGATTGTTTAGATAAGCATCAGTTCCCTTGTTAGAGCCTTAGAGGTATTCCATAGAGCGTAGACAGTCCATGGAACAGGACCGTAGGTACTCCGTAGATACTCCATCAATAGTAGATACTCCGTATCCGTAAGATACTCCGTACTCCATTCAGAGAAACATGCCACGAGAGAGAAAACACGCCACACGGACCCAGTCGCCGACTCGGTTATGAAGGTGCATAAAATTGATGTCATAAAGAGATCAAAGAACTAAAAAGGGTTTAGTTCGGCGATTGACACGGGCACGTGAGTGGATCGGCGAGTGGATCCTGTTCCCCGATAGCTTCAAGAAGGCAAAAGACAAGCAGAAGAAGACGAAGAAGGGAGAAGAAGTATAAACTAAGTCAAGTTCGCACTTTTTTTTTCTGTAATCACTTCCCTAAGTTAGAATATACTCCATACCGATACAATGAAGGCCATCCGACCCCAGATCACCAACAACTGGCGTACAACAGCGGGTCTGTTGTCGGCACCAACTGCCACAGTCCGAGTGCCACTCCGCCCATTCCACCAGCAGGCAGCAAAGACGGCTCAACAGACGTCTTTGAGGCTTTCACCACTCTGTACGCGTTTGTTGGGGAAGTCCCATGTAAATAGCGTTCGACTGTTCTCCGCCAGACACCTCCCGACCAGGACTCTCAGTCGAATGTCATACAGTACTACGACTGCCGGAACAGGGGAACCCACCATCCATGATGTTTTTGAGAGCCAAACCGGCACCTGGCAGTATGTAGTGGCGGATCCGGCTACTTCTGTCGCAGTTATCATCGACCCGGTCTTGGATTATGACCCCGCCACCCAAATGGTCACCACCACCACGGCAGATGCCCTACTTGCCATGGTGAAGGAAAAAGGCTATAAAATCGACAAAATTCTCGAAACACATGCGCATGCGGATCATTTAACCGCAGCCTCATATCTTCAGAAACGCTTGGCGGAGGAGGAGGGTTACCGGCCGGAGATTGGTATCGGCAAGCGTATCGGTCAAGTGCAGGAGCTGTTCGGCAAGAGATATGGAGTTCCTGCTGAGGAGTACGAGGGCGTCTTCGACAAGCTCTTTGAAGACGATGAGGTGTTCCACATTGGTCAATTGGCCGCGCAGGCCATCCACCTTCCCGGCCACACTCCAGACCACCTGGGATACCGGATTGGAGGTAAGAATCTCCAGAAAGCATGGTCACCATTCAAATTGGCTAACGTTGAGTTTAGATAACATCTTCTGCGGTGATTTGATCTTCCACGCAGATATTGGCACCGCTCGTTGCGACTTTCCCGGTGGCAGTGCCAACCATCTGTATCACTCAGGCCGCAGACTCCTCGGCCTGCCGGATCATATCAAGATCTGGACTGGCCATGACTATCCCACAGAGGAACGCCCATCTCCTGTCTCGTCGCTGAGCGTCCAGGAGCACAAGCAGCAGAACAAGCATCTCAAGGATGGTGTTACCGAGGAGGAATTTGTCGCCCTCCGGAAGGGACGCGACTCGGGCCTGGCCGAACCCCGGCTGCTTCACCAGTCGCTGCAGATGAATATTCGTGCTGGACACCTACCGGGACCCACTGAAGCAGGCCAGCGCTTGCTTCATGTTCCGTTGAAGCTGAAGTTGAAGGGGGTGACATGGTAGATTAACGACTAATTGGACATATATAGAGTATATTTAATTCCTCTTGATCCAAAAGCAATTCACACAGGAACATCCCAGCTTGATATCCAACTTACCCTTTCGTATGCCAGAAACCTAAGTCTCTTTGATTGAACACGAGTAATGTGATTCCCAGGAGCCGAGGGTTCGATCTGCCGCCGAAGAAACAACCCGGGAAGCAGATCCAACACTGGAAAATCTCGAAAGCCTCGTCTTCATAGTCGAAAGCGAAGTCTGGGACGACTTTGGCTTCGTGATCTTCCGCACCTACTACGCCAACGAGGCACTGCGGGAGCTCTTCCTGGAGCA
The DNA here is from genome assembly GCA_004769165.1 of Aspergillus cejpii. Lineage (NCBI taxonomy): Eukaryota > Fungi > Ascomycota > Eurotiomycetes > Eurotiales > Aspergillaceae > Aspergillus > Aspergillus cejpii. Next base: position 1,217,209 of record SMSW01000007.1, read on the forward strand.
ATACATCGAGATCCTCGATGAAGGGTTAGACTCGGCGCCTCTTGAATCCGGGATTGAACGTATTCGTGACCGTGTTTTCCTCAAGCTCATCTCGGACGAGTTACTCGAGAATGAATCCCCAGCACGGGTGGCATATACCTATCGTCTATGTGCAGAGGAGATGGACGATGAGCATGAGGACTGCTTGCAGCCGGGTTTGCATACACGCATGTGTCTCCAGAGAGAAAACTGGGTCTCCGTTCTTGAAGGCAGTTGATGTCACCCTTGGAGAAAGGAGATTGGCATATTTGGGCGTGTTCAAGGTGGCAATCACTTCGCTGATCACTTGATTTTACCCTGGGCTACTGAACTGTTATGAAATAACGGAGTTGGTGCCGGAGGAAGGTGAGGTTTGGGGGTAAGCTGGCCCATCTGTTAGCTACTTGTCTCGCCAAGAGGATACCATGTGTCACATACCATCTAATCCAGCCTTCACGCCCGCATAGACGCCCATAGTAGGGATACCATCAAGTGAGGCACCACTACTCATGTTAACAGTCACACCAGACCGGCGCTGGCGCATATGAGGCAGGACTGCACAGATCAGGCGCAGTGGACTAAAGTACATTGTCTCCATCTGGGATCAAATTTCCTCTTCAGTGAAAGCCTCAATAGGCGCGTAGATGGAGAAGCCAGCGTTATTGACAAGCACGTCAATATGGTCGCCGCCTTTTTCAAGCTCCTAATCACATTGCCACTCTGGGGGCTGTCAACATCCAGCTGAACCCATTTCCCTCCTTTACCCTCAATCTCAGTGATTAGTTCAGGGGTTCGAGAGGGATTGTGGGAGATCGCAATGACCCGATGACCGCCAGCCTGTGCGGCGCGCGTCAGGGAGAGGCCAAAGCCAGAGGAGCAGCCGGTGATGAGCTAGGTGAGTTTGTCAGGAGCCATGATGAACGATAGAGAGATTATAATTTGACCAGATGTCCCGAGAATCGAAAAGAGTCTTTTGAATTTAGAACATCAGACAGCCCGCCGGAGATAGCGGACTTTGCCATGGTCTGGTCTTGTAACTTCGTCGACAGGGATGGCCTCGGGCTTCTTTCTCTTTCTTTCTACCTGGGGTTGGCAAATGTGCTCTGTTTCCACTGCGCCGTTGACGGTGGTGTCGCAGGTGGTGGGATGGCTTCGCATCGTACCCTCGGATGACCTGATTGTTCAGGACTTCTGCATTGGGGTTCCGCTGCAGTTATAGCCGCGACTCAGCATAAAGATAACATACAGGATGAATTTGAGCGTTACGTTACAAACAGTATCCATCTTGCTGCTTGTGTTGGCTTTGTCATAGATGCAGAAGACGCCAATCATGCCATGTCAGATCACGCAACCATCTATGTGCGCTGCCAGTCACATTCAGATTATGCAGTCCTAGAGAGCGCATTCACTTTGTTTCCCCGGGGTATGTACCAAGGAAACTTCAACCCACCCGGGTCATCCTACTGAGTCGAGTAGGCATACATCTCCTGCATCACTGACGACCATCAGCCATTTCTTCGGCTGGACCGGTCCCTCAATCACATTTGGCACGGCTTGTTCTTCCTCAGCAGTGGCTATTCACACAGCATGCAAGGTGGGACTCTGCTCAAACTGCTAGTCAGATATCCAAAAGAAGAAAAGGCTGATATGAATGTAGGCTCTCCTGGCCGGGGAATGCGCTATGGCCCTCGCTGGGGGAGTGAACGTCATCACGAGCTCGAATCTGCACCAGAACCTCGCAGCCGCTTCGTTTCTCAACCCCAACGGGTCGTCCCGCGCTTTTGACGCCTATGCTGGCGGATAATATTGGGGTGAGGGAGCAGGGATCCTTATGACGAAGCCCCTGTCCAAAGCTGTAGCGGCCAGTGACAACAACATTATCAGTGTCATATCTGGATCAGCTGTCAACCAAGGCTCTAATTGTACCTCTATCATGGTTCCGGACTCTCACTCGCAGAGCGCTTTGTATCATCTTGCTCTCCCCTTAGCCCACACTAATCCCACAGAAGTGACTTCCTGTCTGCGAACGCACACACCGGCTGAGACATTTTCTAGGAACGCAAGTCGGTGACCCCATCGAGTACATAAGCATCAAATTGGCCCTGACCGGTCCCGGGCGGAAAGAGAATATCTTTCTGGGCTCAGCCAAGGATAATATTGGCCACGCAGAGGCGGCCTCTGGTGCTGCAGTAGTCATCAAGACTCTCCTAATGATGCAGAAGAGGACAATTTTTAAGCAGGCCAACTTTGCGACTCTGAACCCGCGAATCAAAGCACCCGATCAGATCGTGGTGTCGCAGCAGACACGGCCTTGGACGTCTTCACAGCCTGTGGCTTTGGTAAATAAGTACGGTGCAGCCGATAGTAATGCGGCAATTATTTGGCGCAATGCACACCTATGGCAGTGTGCGGTTGTCCAACTCAGACGGACGATCCCAATGTCGGTCAACCCACAGATTGGAGAGCTCGTCAAGAATATGCCGGCTGCGTTTCTTGTCGTCTGGCGAGGCATTGTTGGGTGGCTCTGGCCGCCAGGATATTTTGAATCTCAGAATACATCAGGGTCTGTCGCATCTTTAGTATCTTGATTTGGAAAAAAAACATGTAGAGACTCACACCACCAGATCAGGGCCTTCGGAGGTCATTGCTGTTGGCTAATCCAGGTCATTCATGGACCACCAACTGATGGAGATCCATGTTTTAAGACCAGGATTCAAGTATTTACTCTGCCAACAGAAACTACAAATGTTTTCTTGCAGACTTTGCTGATATAACAATAAACCTTGCAACATTCCCAACCAATGGGGTGATGGCGCAGCTGGGAGCGCGTTAGACTGAAGTGCTAACTTCGGTTTCTACACTCAAAGTGTATTGATATCTAAAGGTCACCGGTTCAATCCCGGTTCATCCCATTTCTTTTTTCTTTTCCATATTGCTGAATCTCCGGTATCAATGAAATGGTAGTGTGATACGGTCGGATTTACACGGAGGTTTCCCCTGTTCTTGGAGAGATACAGCCAGCAGTTCCAAGGTCTGCCCACTAAACCCATACAAAATACGGGAGACCATAGTCTGCCTGACCGCAGAGTACAGGTTTACTAGAGTACAAGCGTTGGCACTCGCTCCGCTCGTGCATTATGTTGGGGCCTTAGGTGTAAGAGTGAGGGAGGTTCGGACCTACGGCCCTCACCCACCTGTAGGCAGTGTAAAGCTCTACTACTACTAGTTACTACTACTACTACTACTACTACTACTACTACTACTACTGTACGGGGGTAAGTTCGATATGCCCTTTCGGGGCAGGTCAGGGAGAGCAGATGTGAGGAGACGATCCTGGCCTGAGGTCATGTCCCTCCAGACAACTAGTTCGGAGACCCATAGAGAGGAGATAGACGAATACCATTCGTGACTGAGTAACTCCCTGAGTAACAATAAGAAGGATGATGATAGATAGGTGACGCTCCGGATGTTGGATCCGCCGCCAGACTATACTGGGAGGTTGCGCTCCACGGCATGTCATGTGACTAAAGAGAAGAACACTCCGCACCACTACACTGGTTTTCCATACGGGTATTACCTAATCCTGTCAATGCATTCTTGGTATGGATTAGTATGGGTATGGATGGAATACCGTCTAGCCCACATCAATCTGCATCAATTGGATACCGTGTGGGCACTGTAATCTTGCGTAGAGGAGAATCAAATTAGATCGAGATGTTGATCTAATTTATTTCGTACGGTCGAGTAATAGGATACACTCTATCGTGCGGCGCCAGAGCCAATTCTTACTATTTTTATTCACAAGAATTAGTGCCGTAATTTTGGGGCCCTCACAACCACGGCCTGAGCTCTTTGGTTTAGTGTGTATTATAAGGCTGCTGGTGGGTTGGCTAGCACATACCAGCCCGGGGCTCCCGCCCGCTCTAGTTGGAAGCTTCGACCAAGCAAGTTCTTTATCCAGCGCTATCTTGGAAGCTGCCTCCCCGGCGACTATGGCCCTAAGAGGCGGATCAGATGCCGATTATGGTCGCCTGCATGTGCAAGACATTACATTATGCAAATATGAGGGGGACACAATTTCCAGAAACAATCTCGTATATATATTCATAAATGCTCTCCATAATTGGTGTGCAGAGGGAGTAGAAGTCGCCCGTAGTAATCGAACGGTGGAGAATACGCGCGGGATGCCATGAACACTACAACGTATTGGTTGGCGAAGCGCCGCGGTAGGCGTTCTTCTCACACCCCGCAGCCCTTCGACGATCCCTTTCTCAGTAACAGGTACACGGAACCTTAATAAGGAAACTGTCTTAAAGATTTTGTTCAGAGAGCTGTTTATAATTTACTTCCTATTCAGCAATGGCCTCCAACTTCTACTGCATCAATGCAGGCGCCTTGCTACGTGATGCCCAAAATGGCGTTGCTCGTATTCCTGCCTTCACTGCGCTGGTTGTGCCCGCCCATGGTCAGGCCAAACGTGGATCAGACTATATACTCTGCGTCCCGCCGTCGTCCAATCCTCGGAATGTTCCGAGCGCCTCCCTAGGCAGCCAAATAACGTTGATCACAGGCCAATAATGAAGTGGCCCCGAGGAGCACGAGCTTGCCGTCCGCGGACATCGACCTGGCGCTGGCATATGGTGTCAATGATCCCGAATGTCCGAACAGCTTTGCCCGAGCAGCCATCTTGCTGGCCCGAATAGGTCCTTTTACTGTTTTGGGTCCGTTGCGGGCTTCTGCCTATGCGTGTTCTGCATCCGCCAGGAAAGGTTCTATTTGCAGTGGATGGCATGAGGAATGTATTGAACCATCTCGTTGGCGGTCAATGGTCTGCAGCGCCAGGAGTCTGTGGACCAGGCCGTTCTTGAAATGTTTATTCTATCTGTTGATGACGGCGGAGAACACTCCCAGATGCCGGGAGTCAATAGGCCAGCTTCTCATTGATAAAAAGGTCCGCCGAAAAATTTCTCACATATGACCAATGTCCTGAATGCAACTCGGTGGTGATTACTCCGGTCCATTGAGTATACCGTCCCGGATTGTTGTAATAGTGTGGATCTGCATTGGCCGTCAAGCGAGTAAAATCGATAAAACTAAGCTTGACAATTCCAGGACCGGTTGATGAAGGGCAGGTAATATGGTGCCATGCAGTGACCCAGCTCGAGAATATCTAGAGTGGGATAGTGGTGTAATAAAGGTAAATCTGTGATCTGGGACGGTGGGAAGTTGCCGTAGACTTCACATAGTAGAATTGATAGAAGGAGTCCTAAACCCCTAGTTAAGAACAACCGCTCTAGGCAGAACCGGGCTGCACTATCTTAAAATCTGCCGCAACTCCGAAATGATCTGTAACCCAGATATCCTCGAAATCATCATCAGTAGGTGGACCACTGCACTCAGGCATTCGCACGTCAATTCGTGCATTTAGACCCTGCCCCGTTTTCGCGAACGATAGCGCCTCAATATTCCCACAAAACAGAACCTTATCTAAGCGTCCACAGGGAAACTGACCGTCCATCCAGTCCGGGCACTGATATCCCCATGTGAAACCCTCTTCGGAGCCTTCAGTCCCACTGAGGGCAAGATATGCATCTTTCAAATCACATTTGCTGGTCAAGTCTACATCCTCAGGAGCAAAAGCATTGAGGTCGCCGGCGAGGATTGCTGCGTTGGGTGTTTTAAATAGCCCATCAGTGGCATTCGCATTCCCACTATCATCAGGCGAACTGCTGGGAGCAGTTCCATGCATAAGCTCGGACGCGAGCTTAAGCTGAGCAGCCCGCTTAGGCGTGCCACTTGCGAGACTCTCCAGGTGCGTGTTGCAAAGTCGAATAATTGAGTTTTGGAGCTTAATATTGACGAACAGGGCATCGCGCTGTATAAAGGATAGAGGATAGGGAACTCTGAAGACTCGCTCTAGTTGCAGTCGTCAGTCAACCAGGGTTGTTGTCCCGTATCTTCCGCGCCAGTGCTGGTCTGATGTGTCGGTGAGGTAGAATCTCTCCTGTACCCAGGAAGCTTCTTGGATGAGTTCCAGGTCTGAGTGGACCATCTCTTGGAGGAAGATCACTGTGGGTGCGCCGTTGCGATTGTCATGTTCGTTTTGCAATTTGTTGAGGTATTTGAGGGCTTCGACCATGCGCTTTGTTGGAGCCGGGGTAGAGAAGTCGATATTCCAAGACGCGAGATGAAGCTTGTCTGTGTCGATGACTGGTTGCTGTTGTGTTGCCTAGACGTCTGTTTGGGTGAAAGCAGGTCGCCATCGCGGTTGAGGTCCGCGCGAGCCAAAGTAGCGAAAATGCTGGATGTTTGTTCTTGCATTCCTTCGAGCCGCGCCAGATTAAGTCGCCTGGGAAGGATGCGTCGGCGATATGACAGTCGAGCTGTCCAAATGGCAGGACTCATTGCCGTTAGCCATCAACTGTTTGGTGAGGAAATACCGACAACAGCATGGGTTGCGATTCGCTCTGATTATCTTGATATACAGTATCTCGCGGGCTGCGCGTACTCTGCGCAGTTTCGGGGCGTGTCAGGATGAGCCGGGGTTTCTGTATAGTGTTTTTGCAGAATGTTCTTCGCCTTGGGGACTTGCTAGTGAGGCATTGGGTATATCCATAGCGCACAGAATGTAGTATAGTGAACCTGTGTCTGAATGGAAGGACTACTGTCAATAAGCAAGTACACACAGTGGCAGCTCGACAGACAGATGAGGTTATTATGCTTTTCCGTGGTTCGAGATCGCTCTTTGAGGAAATAATTGATTGCGGTAAGATGAAAGCATCTCGTCTTATATACCCTCGCGCGAAACCACTGACTACAACTGTGCCCATTGAGTATGGAAAGCTCTATCTCTTAACCCAACTCTAATAGGCTCGCTTGTCTAACCCATCTTTACCTTGTTTTTGTTTTGATTGAATACCCATATATATAAGAACGGATACACCGTCTCTGGAATAAGAGTAACCACGATAATCGCAATACTCCAAAACGAACCCGTGCCCTAAGGAGCAGGTCTATACAGAGCCACTAATGGATGCTGGTCGATCAACAATAGAACTAAGTTTGCAGTCTCTAATGGCCAACTACCTAGCAATCAAATATCACTCGAGTGCCAAATCTGGGCGTTATCAATTAATCGACCAACTAACTAACTTCTTCCAAAGCTGAATCCCTTGAGGGTTCCTACATTCTGCCCCAGCTGCAAACCAGAATTGTGGGAGCCTGAAAACGTTGCATTCGACACGTTTGCCGCCGCCTTATCCTCCTCCGGGAGAACAATCTTGGACGCCCACTGGGTCAGAATACGAGCCACCTTCTTGAAGTCCTTGTCATCCTCGCTATCATACTGGCTCAACCGTAGCTGATTGCGCGCCAGCCGCTCAGGCGGGGGAGCTTCGGGGCCCCGTGCCAACGCCTCATCAACGATCTTGACGTCCTTGCCGTCGCCGAGCTTGGTGCCGGCTCCGGCATAGAAAGCCTCGACCTCGAACTCAGCGCCTGCTTGCTTGAGGCCGGCAAACAACTGGGGAATGCTGCTGAGACGGGCTAACCGGTCTTTCAGGTCCGACTCGCTTGGGATCTCCGCCTGAGCCAGTTGGAAATACCTGGTGGCTGCTGCCAGCGATCCTGTCTGGAAATGCGGCGTCCCTAGCAGTAGTATACCGTGGATATAGCCGATGAGTTCTCTTTTCCTGGGATGTTCGGCGGCTCGTACTAGTGCCTGCATATGAGAATATCATGTGTTAGTAGGAGTTCCTCCACGGACTGGGATTTCAAGCCGATATACATGCACAGCTATACACACAGAAAAAAGGGGAAGGGGGCAATGTACGTTCTCCAAAATCACACCAGCAAGACAATGCGCGACGAAAATGATCGGTCTTTCTTCCTATTCCGTCCCGTCAACCAGCTAGATCATGAGGCGCTGCTAGAGTAAGTAGAGCGGGGCTGGGCTAGACCAACCTTCTCTTTCTCAGTTCGATGGTCCATCAGCTCGTTGATCAACTCATTAGAAATGTCCGTAATTTCGTCGTCCTCGTCAAAGAAAGAACCGAGAGCCGCTTCATACTCGAACGACAGGATGCACGCATCGGATATCTTAGCCGGGAGGATCTTGTCGGGCCAGAAGACATCAGCCTCAGACGTCCACGGTGCTTGGTCGCCGTGCAGGCCGTGGACAAACATGATGCTGTCGGGTGCTTTGGGTAAGTATGTAGATTTTGCTACAGAAAAGAAAGGGACGAGCACGGTCTTACTCGACTTTGGCGTTGGCCGGTTCCCGAACAGCTCGGATGGACATTTTGGAGACGGATTGATGGAGGGTAACAAGCAAGCAAGCAAGCTATTGGTAGCCCTATGCGACTCTTTAAGGTTACTGAAAGCACAATGCAAGAGGAGCAACTGGCAGAACGACTGAGGTTTCCAGAAGCGTGGGAGAATGGATCAGGTAGAAATACTCGTCGTGAGAACTGTTTAGGTTCCAATTTGTTTGTTGAACTCTTGGGGAGCCTGTAATTCCTCAATACCAAAATTACACCAAGCGGCTGAAGCATCTCGTCTACTGAAAGATTGGGTTGGTGGTCTCGGCCTTTCCCGTTGTGCCCGTGCGTCAGGGCCATGCAGGACATTCAAAGAGGCAAGAAGGGCAGTTGCTGCCATTGGATGGAATTACTCGGGTAATACCGTGCCCCGTATAAGTAGGGGCGGGCTGTTCTTCTGCAACGAGATCTCACCTATCAATGAGTCCCCGCCGGATTGCGGCTCGAGCCTTTACGTTAAGCCGGTTGCCCAATTGTCTAAGATATTGGTATGCCCAGTATCGGGCAGTCAGGGTCACTCCGAGCAGCCCTTACAAGAGACAATCTACTCCGTGGCCATTGATCCTCGATGTCCTATCGCCGGCGCACGTGGCAGAGAAAGCCAGTATACCGTCTGACGAAGAAGGACCTTCACCGGGTTGGAGGGGAATTACCCATCTTGACCCCAAGTTTCCCCATTCAGCTTGGGGGTTTCAGCTGGATGGTCACGCCTGTCGCACAGCCTAGAGCTAGAGCGGGGTATTATCACGGCCTTTGGGCAGGTCATGCAGGTGCGTACAAGACTTCTACAGGGAAAGGGAAGAAACGACCACATCTACTGACGCCCACAGTCCTTTGCCACGGTATCTGCCGACTACGACAAGATCATGGGATTCTTCGACTTCACGCATCGTTTCTTCGACCGGCTTTCAATAATCGAAGAGAAAACTCCACAGCAACTGCCGTTCCAGCGCTGTGTTGCCAGAGTCTTCTCAGGCATGTTGACCATCTGCTCCGTGGCCCAGGAATACGCCGAGAAGAAAAGATTCAGTGAGCAACCCCGCCGTTCCCTGATCACGCGCTCTTCTTATTTCGGGTACTGACTTATGTCCTTTCACCTAGGAAAATGGTTCAGCACTTTAGTGGATGGATCCGATGGGGCTCTTTCGGGGGCCATCAAGGATATGGAGGAGGCTGTGAATGAGCTGACCCAGGCCGTTGGACTGGCCACGCTGCGGACAGTGGAGATCCTAGACGAGGTTGTCCAGAGCATGAATGGGAACGTCGAGTTCCTCGTGGCGCAGGTCACTGTGATCGATGGACAAATGGAGGCCATCCAATCCGACACGGGGACGATCATCGAACAGAACCAAGCGCTGGAGGCGAAACAGGACGCCATGATCCAGATGCTGGACGAGCAATCCCGGTTGTTCAATGACGCGGTGCAAAGCTTCGAGTACATCCAGATGGGCGCCAATTTCAGGAACAGCTTCCAGACGAGTTTGCTGAAGCTGGACGTCGTGCGGCTCCGGTTGACGCAGTGGGGTCAGTCCGTTGGGCTGGCGAAGGTGGACGACGGTGTGAACACATTCCAAATGACCAACCTTGCCTCTGAAGATAGAGAGCAGGTCCAGGACCTTCTGGCCCAGATTCTGGAGCTCTTTGCGCAAGCTGAGGCGGCTTCGAAGCGATTACGCAGACGCAACAGCACCGTGCCAGTGCTGGACGCGGTCAAAGAGCTAGACAGTGTCTCAGCCTCACTGCACCAGAAGATGGAAGATCTCGCTAAGAAGCGGCAGGGCAAGTCCGAGTTGGAGCAGGGCCAATTGACCATCCTATACGAGGAGAAGAATTTCAGCCGGCTGATCGAAGACATCAGCGAATTGGTGGACGGGCTGGTCGATCTTTTCCCAGGAATTCAGGAAGAACAGCGCAAGTTGTGTGAGGAAGAGGTGTCCGGGTTGAATACGAACGAGGGCGCTCTTTCCCTGCTGAAGGAGGTCGCTGCTGGCCAGGACAAGCTGCTGAGTGACACGGTTGTCAAAGTCATCCAATCGACCACCACATACACCAACAGTGTGGTGTTCTCGGGGCCCAATTCTGGCTTCCAGATAGGAAACAACTCCGGCAAGATTAGCGGTGTTCGCTTTGGCGGTTCCTGATTCCGACTGGTATGTGGTAGCAGTTCAACATATCAGCCGAAAAATGATTAGTCAATGTAATCTTTTACAACAGCAAAGAGTCTCGCGACATATAAAGTAAATGTACCGTCATGGCACATGATACATGCTGTTGCTCCCGTGCATACGGATATTGGTATAAATTTGACGAACTGTCATGAGCCCTAACAATGATAGTATTCCCGGTATCCATAGGAAACGGGCCTGGGCTCTCGAGAATAATAGTGAGATGGTGGAGAGTATTGATTGATCTAAACTTTCCACAACTGCTACACGAGATACAAAAAAAAGGGCTACTGACAGACCTCGAGTCTTAAATAGTCAAGGGAGCCTTCGTGGCAACCTCCATCTTCACCCAACTTCCACCGTCATGCTGAAGCGTTTTCCAGTACGGCTGTAAACTCCGTCGATCAACATCGAATCTTGAAACCTGACCGTTGCTAAACCCGACAACCACTTGATCGCCGTGTGCATCCCATGGAACAGCCTTGGAATCAGGCAATAGCCGGAGGAAGGGCATGGCTCCATAGCATAACCACCCGTCTCTGACATAGAGGTTCTGCAATGAGTCCACCAACCCCACTGGCAGATTCTCCTCTCCGTCTGCCGGGGTGCTGTCAAGTGCTATCGGACCAATATCCGTTTCAAGGTATCGGTTGCCTGCTGCGAATTGCATGGTATGCACCCGATGCGATGTCGTAATCTCCTTCCATGGCCGGGTCGACTTGATGTGGCTACCGACAGCGCGCCCCAGATATTTCGAGGCTTTGAGCGATTTCTTGATGCTCCAGATCTTGATAGTCTCATCATCACAGGCTGCCGCGATGAGCTGGCTGTCTGGTGAAAAGGCCACTGTTATGATACTTGTGTTTGCATGGGCGCCTGTTGTCAAGGCCACCGAGACCGCCGTAATCATGCTCTCTGGATTGCAGTCTAGTGTCTTCTGGAGGTCTCCCGTTGCAGCGTCCCAGAGCTTAATTGTCCCATCCTCGGAGGCTGAGGCTATTAGCTTACCATTAGGTGAGTAGGTCAGGGCCTTGACTTGGGTAAAGGACAAGGGTAATCCTGTCAGGGTCTTGAATTTGCTTGAGTGGCCTGTCAGTGTCTGCTGGAGATTACCCGTGGAGGTATCCCAGAGATTCATTATGCCATTTTCATAGCCCGATGCAAGTTGCTTGCCGTTAGGTGAGAAGGCGATACTCACGCAATAGTTCTCGCTCTCAGGGAAGCTCCTGAAGAGGTCACCGGTAGTAGCATCCCAGAGATTGACGGCATCGTAAGAGCATGAGGCGATCTGTTTGTTATCAGGTGAGAAGACCACAGCACTGACGGTGTATAGATGGCCTTTCAGGGTTTTCTGGAGATCGCTTGTCGCAGCATTCCAAAGCTTGATGGTCTTGTCAGCAGAGCCTGATGCAATCACCTTGCCATCTGGTGAGAGGGCCACGGTGATAACAGTGTCTGAGTGGCCCATGCTGCTTTGAATGGCGCCTATAGTAGTATCCCAACGCTTGATAGTTTTATCACTAGAGCCCGTCACAAGCTGCTTGCCGTCCGGTGAGAAGGCCACAGACATAACAGCGGACGAGTGGCGTTTGAGTATTTTCAGAAGATTGCCTGCAGCATCCAAGATATGGATTGTGCCATCAGCAAAGCCTGCTGCGAGCTGCGAACTGTCTGGTGAGAATGCCACGCTCCGGGCAGCATTGCTTGCCAGTGTCTTCTGGAGATCACCTGTTGCAGCATTCCATATTTTGACAGCGTTGTCCGACCCCGATGCAATCCGATTACCATCTGGTGAGAAGGCAACAGTCCAAACCGAGCTTGTATGGCCGACTAGTGTTTGCTGAAGGTCGCCTGTGGCAGTATCCCAGAGCCTGACTGTGCGGTCAAAACAGCCTGCTACAAGCTGCCTGTTGTCCGGTGAGAATGCCATGGCTAGGAATGTGTCGGAATGGCCTGTAAGTATCTTCTGTAGCTCCCCCGTGGCAGTATCAAAAAGCATCATAGCTTGATTTCCTTGGAACCAACCGGATGCTGCAATCTGCTTGCAATCCTCCGAGAATGCATCGGCCGTGGGCGGTGGCTCGTCCTCTTCCGGTCCGTCCAAGTGGGAATAGTTGACCCCAGTTGGGCCCCAGTGGTCGGTCATCATTTTCTCGTCACCAGTCGTGGTATCCCGAAGCCTGATAGAGCTATCATGAGCACCTGCTATAATCAGCTTGCTATCTGGTAGGAAGCGCATCGCTGTTATCTGCCATGAGTGACCTGATGTAGTTTGCTGAAGGCTGCCTGTAATACTATCGTAGAGCCTAATCGTGCCATCATTAGAGCCTGATGCTATCTGGGTCCCGTCAGGAGAAAATGCGACAATCTTAACTGTCCCCGAGTGGCCTCCTAGTGTCTGTAGCATAGGCGTCCAACTGTCCTCCATCGGAGGGGCTTCTCTCAGCCACACAGAAAGTTTGTGTAGATTTTCTCTCTTCACAACACTTGATTCAGGACTGAAGATGATGGCAGAGCTGTAGGTCTGCAATGGCCAGTGCGACAAAGTGTGGTAGTGTCGCAATAGAAACCGCATGGCATCCTGCACAAGTGCCAAAGCTTTATAGTCATCCTTGGTAAAGTTGGTGAGCAAAGACGTCTACAAAGGTTATGGGAAGGAACTACTCTATCGACACTTTCGAAACCGTGGTTTTATTATTGCAATTATTATTATTAACGTAATCCACCACCGAGCGGCGCACACCACCGAGCGGCTCAAAATTTCGGTCCCCGCAACCCCTTCTCCCCTAACTGTCAAATTGCTTTAAAGATTGCTTTATAGCACCACCAACATGTTATTATGCCTCAGAAATCAGCTGCTGAATTAGAGGGCCGAATACAGCTTGCAATTCAAGCATTTAAAAATGCTCAGTTCAAAAGCATCCGCGCAGCAGCCACAGCATTTGATGTACCACCCCGTACGCTCACCTACCGAATTCAAGGTCGAAAAGCACGCCTGAATATCCCAGCAAATGGCCAGAAACTTAAAGATTTAGAAGAAGCTTCTCTTAAGAAGTGGATTCTTGATATGGATGAGCGTGGCCTCCCTCCAACTCATGATATAGTACGCAAGATGGCAAATCTATTACTATGTCAACGACGGGAGTCTGAATCAGTTGGCTCGAACTGGGTTTCTCGCTTTGTTAAACGGCATGATGATCTTATATCAAAATACACTCGCAAATACGATTATCAGCGTGCTAAATCTGAGGACCCAGAGGCTATCAATCAGTGGTTTAATCTAGTTCAAAATACTATGGTAAAATATGGTATTACTGAACAGGATATCTACAACGTTGATTATTATTATTATTATTATTATTATTATATTATCATTCACGCATCTGTCAGCCCTATTGGCCGAGTGGCGGCAGGTCCCTGTCGGCGGTTGGGAATGCCGCTGCCATCTTACATACACTGAATCCATAGCAAGTATACGATTGTCCCTGATACCCCTACCGATACGCCCAGTGTAACGCCCGTATCCTCAATCTGTGCGCCTTGCTGATCTAAACACCTCAAGAGGTGTCTAGACTAGTAATCTTCCTCATCAATAAGCCCTGCAAGCGAGCCGCAGCGGTACACAGGTTAGGGGTCGCCACCCATCATACTAACCCGGAATGTGTCTGGTAAGCCCCGGAACTGGGCCAGGAGCCTTGTAGCAATCATGAAGCGAGCAGCGCGATGAACTGACTCAGGCTCGTGAAGCAGATGAGTGTAGTCAATCTCCCGTGAACGCTGCCAAACCATACGAAGCCGGAGCTCGGTGTAGGTCGGGCAGGTGATCAGCACGTGCTGCACATCTTAACGGCCATAGCCACAAGCACAATCCACCGTTGGCATTGCTCTGAACGAGCCAAGATAGCCCGCCAGTGCGATCTTGCCAGTTTGCATCTGTATGATCACCGAGCTTGCTGCACGCCGTAGGCCCACATGGAGCCGGAGCACAGCACGACTCGGGGCCGCAAAGATTTTTCAAAGAGCCGAACCATGATTGTGATTGGCCCAAAACTGACGCCAGCGCTCTCTCATCAAATCACGGAGACGGCGGCGCAGCGAGGCGTAGAGCACGGGCCCTGCAGATGCACCGCTACTTTCCGCAGCTTCCTTTGCTAGATAGTCAGCCCGCTCGTTGCCGTGGACTCCCTCGTGTCCAGGGAGCCACTGTAGCCGTATCCGCCACCCGCCAGCACGGAGCTGGTCGAGCAGCCTGACGATTCATTGAACGTAATGTTGCCCAGAGCAGACCTTCAGCTCCCGGCAGGCCCGAATTGCAGCCTGGTTGTCGGTAAAGATGGTGACTCGCCGCGTTATCCTGGAGTTGTAGAACTGTGTGACTGGGCTTTCCGCCCGTATAATTAGGCAAAGAGCCATTTCCACCCCGCAGAGCTCTGCTGCGTAGACTGTGTGGGATTCCAGTGAGCCAAGCCGGCAAGTCTGGCATCCTAGAGGGGAGACTACTGCCGCCCCCACGCCCCCAAGCATGGAGGATGAGTTATGCCGGCGGATGAAACATGATCGAGCCGCTGTGACCATTTACCGGGCCCGGACCTGTCGTCCAAACGTGGCATACCGGGTGTGGCGACCTATGTTGACCGGAGTCGGCCGGGGTCCGTACCAGTGGATTGAGAGCGAGACTGTAGTGGCATTCATCCAGGACCGCATTCGGCGTGCCGCAGGGGGGAAGGTGATCATATATGCGAATATCATTGGGCAGGTCACGGCCATGGCACGGGTATTAGGATGTGAGGCATATTACAGTGACCAGTTGGACAAGGCAGGAGTGTTAGCACGGTTTATGGGAAGCAGCTCAGTCATTGCAGCCACAAGTGCGTTGGGAATGGGAGTTGACATCCCCAACATCCGCAGCATCATCCACATTGGCACACCGCGGACATTATTGGATTACGCACAAGAGAGTGGTCGTGCCGGACGGGATGGCCAGCGGAGTGAGGTAATCATCATTCAACCAGCTGGATGGGACACGCCAGCCCCGTGGATGGAGGGGGTATCCGCAGAGGATCAGGAGCGAGTTACTGAGTACATGGGGGTGATGGAAGGGGTTGGGTGTCGTCGGGTGGTATTGGATGAGTATTTAGACGGGGAGGTGGATGGATATCGTCGTCAGCATTGTCAGGATGTTGATACAGCCGAGCAGGCATGTGATGGGTGTGACCCCAATTGGGAGGCACAGGAGGAAGTAGATACAGAGGCAGTAGGCGTGGGATCACGAGAGGCAGCAGGCATGACATCACGAGAGGCAGCGAGAGAATCATCGAGTGAATCATCGAGGGAGGCATCGAGAGAGACATCAAGAGAGGCATCCATTAGTCCATCACCATCTGTTGAATCATTCACTAGCCAAGCCGCCGTTCCCATGTTCACATGGCATGAGGCACCAAGGGACACATCAAGGGACGCACCACAGGACGCACCACAGGACGCAACCATCAGTCCATCACCATCCACTGAATCATTCAGCAGCCAAGCCATTCCCATGGCCGTATGGCACGCCCAGCAAGCCCAGGACCATCAATGGGCCGCCGTGGATATCCAGCAGCAGCAGCATCGCACCCAGGAGGGTTTGGATGAGGAGCTGGCCCAGGCCGAGAGCATGCAGTGGCGTGATCGATGTTATATATGCATCATGCACGGACGTGATGGCAGCCATGATTTATATTCATGTCGTGAGCCAGGGAGCAAGGTGGCGCGGGAATGGATGATACGTGTGCGGTCAAAGATTCCATACGTGAAATACACCGCATGTTTTGCATGTGGCATGCCCCAGTCAATATGTCCCGGGTAGCAGGACAGGCAGCGATGTGAGTACCGCAGGATATTGGTTCCCATGGTTGCCATGATGTTGTTTAGGCCATGGCAGAGTCAGATCGAGCCCATATGGCAGCGGCGGTTACAGGCAATGGGGGTCGATGCGCAGGATCAGGCCCAGGTCATCCAGTTTTTAGGACAGGCCCATCCCGAACAGGAGAGGCATAATCAGTTATTTGTTTCGTTTTGTTGGTTACGGCGGTTATGTCAGGAGATCGAGCGGTAGATGGGGTATATCAGGTCAAATGTGGAATGAGTAGTTGTCCCGAGCAGGAGGGACATTGTCGGTTATTTGTATCATTTCGTAGGTTACGGCAGTTATGCCAGGATATTAAGAATGATAGATAGATAGGCATGTGTGAGAGAATGTATTAGCAGCATAGTTCATGTCAGCACATGGAGTTTATTGAGTTTATAGCATAGCATTATTATTTCACCAGCATGAGTTTGCATGATAGAGGTTGGTATCAGCAGGTTTGCAATGGATGGTTGAATATATATATACATCCACGCATAGTGTTCCAACCAAACAACATACAAGAAAGAAGTATTGTATATATTAGGCATGCAGCAGAGGGTAGGCCCATGCAAAATATATATTTTTCCATTATAGACAAGTGAGAGAAGATGTTTATATCACAGTAGAGGTCAGTGTTGCCAGGTTTGGGTTAGACGGTTGAATATATATATACACATCCAGGTGTAGTTTTCCAGCAAACACCACATAAGTTTTTGTATTATACCATTAGCCATGCAGTAAAGGGTTAGCCCGTGTGAAATATATATATATTTGTATGTCAGTGTGAGAAGGTAAAATAATATAGATTGGTACAGTGATGCAGGTTTTGTTAGACATAAAGGGTTTAGAGAAGAAGGCGAGGGCAGAGTCAACGACCAGATGAGTTAAAGTGATTCAGGATGAAACTAAGGAATTGAGTGAGCAACGGAGCATAAAATCAGGTGAGGAATTGGGCATGGAATCAAGTATAACATTTAGCATGTGATGTCAAGCATACAACGAGCAGACGATTAGCATGACATTGAACATGGTAGGGAGATGACATTAAATGTCACAGCAAGCATGTTGTCGAATATGTTATTAAGTAGGGATAGTAGATAGGCAGGGAAATATATCAAGTGAAATGTTAGAATAATGGTTGATGTGGGTGATGATCAGCGGTGGAATGATGGATATATATGCAGTAGTGACTAGAGGAGCAAAGAGGATAGTGTTATGGAGTATATATTTTTAGCAGTTATCCAATATGGAATGATTAGTATGTTAAGTGTAGAATTAGATGAATTGCGCAAGGAGTTGAGCGAATAAACAAGCATGGAATTGAGTATGGCATTGAACATGTTATCGAGCATGTCGTTAAGCAAGGCAATGAGTGAGGCAATGAGTGAGGCAATGAGTGAGGCAATGAGCGGGGCAATGAGCGAGTTAGTGAGCACGATATCAGACAAGTCGGCAGTCAGCAATCATGACAACAAGCAAGCTCCAAGCATGGTGTAAGCATGGCAGTGAACATGACATCGACCATGGTAGGTAGGGAGGAATCGAGCAAAGAATCGAGCGAGCAATCAAGCATGAAATGAAGTGAGAAATCAAGCATTAAATCAAGGATCGAAAGCGAGTGAGAATTTCAGCGAGGAATTAGCATGTAATCAGGCATATTATCACAGAAAAATATAGTATTAAGTAAAATAGAAAGCGAGACAGCATATATATATCAAGCATAGAGTTGGGTATAGCGTTGAGTACCGCAGTAAGAGAGGACATAGAGGACCACGCATTACATACATATTCAGAATAGCAGTAGGGATATCAGCCGGCATGGCAGCACAGGTTGCAGGGCATCAGGGGGATGCAGATGGTTAATATATATATTACCAAGGTGAGGTATTTACATCATGTTGGAAACTGAATTCAGTTGTGTAATCGAGCAAGGAAGTGAGTTGGGCGGGTTAAACAGGTTGAGGGGTCAGTATAGTCGAGAGAAAGGGTAAGGGTTAGTTAGTTTGGGAGAAGCCAAGAAGAGAAATGATACATTAAGGGGTAGTTATTTAAGGAAATGAACATCGAGAAGCCAAAGAGTCATGAATATTTCAAGAGAAGAGGAGTAAGACGAGTGAAAGAGTGAGGGATAGTAGACAAAAGAGAGGAGAAGAGATAGGAGCATAAGGATTAGGGATTAACGAAAGGAAGAAGAAGAATAGATTACGAATAGGAAAGGAAGAAGTAGAGGGGATGTTTAGCAGTTTTAAATGGAGTGAGAGGATAGGTTATAGTGCGAAGAGATACAGTAGGTGATATAATGAGTAAGTTAGCGAGCAGGCCAGCGAGCATATAGCAAAAAATATGAGCAAGCCAGCGAGCGTGACAACAAGCATTGAAGCTAGCATGGCATCCAGCAGAGTACGGGCGTGATAACCAGCATGGTGCAAGACAGTGAGCATGATATTGACATGGTATTGACATGACAGCAAGCATGACAATAAGTGAACCAGCATGGTATGCGTTTGAAAAGGGCAACGAGGTGTTTCGGAGAGAGAGATACGGTGAGAGACAGCATATGGTAAAGAGAGAGATAGGATTTCGATTCGAGGAGCCAGTAAGAGTTAGGGATATGTAGTTTCGATTAAAGATGACGTGGTGTAATAGGATAAGTATCAATAGAAAGGGAAGGGTTAGAAAAGAAAAGAGAAAAATTCCAGAGAACAAGAAGAGAAGGGAAAGATGGATATTTCAAAGTCGATGGAATTCCGTTAGGTCATGAAAGATATTTTAGAGAGTATAGTTTTGAATGAATGCAATCGAATAAGAGTTAGGGAGTTTCCCAGGAATGAGCTGGTGAGATAGAGGGGTGTAGTGATATATATATTGGATATGGTCGAAAAGAGGGTTAGAATCGGAGAGATTGACATATATACATATATATATACATCGACGGATAGTGTTCCAACAAAAAAGCATATAATTAAAAAATATACATTTCCCATGCAGCAGAGTATAAGCCCATGCAAAATAGATATTTTTCCACAGCCCGAAATCGAGGAATCAGGTCGAGGAGAAGGTTAAAGAAGGTAGATTGAGGGATTTCAGGATTTCATTAATATGGAAAAAGGTGCAGCAAGAGAACTGATATAAGATAGACGTTCCAGGTTGAATTTGGTATATATGATCAGAGTTCGCCATGAATCAAAGGAGGAGATGGAAGTTCAGTAGAGGCAGAGAGCCGAAAAACTAAGATATGCAAACAACCAGATATAACAGCATGGAGAATTTTCGAGCAGGCAAAAAGATATATTTTTAGAGAAGGTAATCAAGGATATGTAGTAGTCCGTTGAGAATTTGACGTATCGGGTGGAGGGACGGATCAATACAGTATTTCAACGAGAGGTGTTCCAGTTTATACGGAGGGATCGGATGATATTTAAGGCAATATTGCAGCAGTGGTCATGATTTAGAAGTGGTGAGGGGTAGCAGTCAACAAGGAGAGACAGAGAAGAGGACGAGAAGTAAAATCAAAGGATTCAGGAAAGTTATTTAGAAGTTGGTTTTGATTAATTTTAAACCAGTAAGGGTTTAATCGAATTAGTTAATAGGAGGATATCAACAAGAGTAGATTTTGATTAACGAATTAGAATAGGAGTTAGGGATAGTCCATTTTAGATTTATGATTTAAGAAGTATTCGGGGAATGGCCAGGTCAGACCGATTGGAAGAGATTTAATATAAAGATAAAGGATATAAAGAACAAAAGAGGATTACAAAGAAAAGATATGTAGATGAAAGTTCAAAGTAAGAGGTAGGGTTAGATAGTTTATATTTTATTAAGATGGATGATATAGTAATATAATAGTATTTAAAAGAAGGAAGGGATTGAAGGATAAAGTAAGGTAGAGAGAAATGGGAATGAAGGGTTGTTAGGAAATAAGTAAAGGGAAATTTCGGGGAAAGAATCAGAATCGTAGGGGAAGAAGGAGAGAGAATAGATTAAAGGAAAAGAAAGAGTAAGAGATAGAGTAAATAAAGAATTAAGAGGAATGAATTAAAAAAGGGGAAATATAGAAGATAAGAGAGTGGGGAGGAGTTGTAAGAATTGAAGGAGATTTTAAAGGATGTTAGAAGGAGTAAGGAAGAAGAGAAGATAGGAAAGAGAGAGAGTGTTAGGGAGAGGAAGGATTATATTAATTAGAGAGAAAATAAGAAAAGGAAATAAGATAAGAGAGAAACGAAGAGTTAATGGAGGGAAAGAGAGAAGGTTAAAATAAAAAAAGGAAAAGAAGAAGAAGAGAGGTAGATTTAGATAAAGAATAGAGTAAGGGGTAGTTGGATTAGGTAAGATAGAGTGAGGGTTAATTAGTTTAGAGAGGATAGAGTGAGGGTTAGTTTGTTTAGGTAAGATAGAGTAAGGGTTATTTAGTTTAGTTAGGATATGGAGGTAAAGAAATAAAAGAGTAGAAATAAGGAGTAAGAAGATTAAGAGAGAAGATAAAAATAAAGAAAGGTAAGAAGAAAGAGAGAATAATAAAAAGAAGAAAGAAGAGAAGAAGTAAGTAAAAGATATTAGATAAAGCGAGTGATTAGATATAGGAAAGAAGGAAGAGAGGATAATAAAAAGAAGAAAGAAGGGAAAGAATAGTAAAGAAGTAGAAGAGAAGGAAGAAGAGAAGATAAGAGTTGGATGATTGAAAAAGGAGTAAAAGGAAGGGTAGAAGATAAAGAGGGTAGGTTGATGAGAAGTAATAGAGTAAGAGGAGGGGAAGAAGAAGATTAAAAAGAAGATGGAAGGGATAGATGATAGAAGAAGAGAGGGGAATAGAGAAGGAAGGAAGAAGAGAAGAAAGGTTAGAGAGTTAGGAAGGGATTAGAAGGGGGGATTAAGAAGAGGAGAATAGATAAAAGGGAAGGGGGAGGGAGAACGAAGGATAAGAAGAAGGGGTAGTAGGGTTGAATAAGTAGAAGGGGCAGAAAAGAAGGAAAGAAGGGAAATAGGATAGAGTAAGGGATAGTGAGTGGTAAGATAGAGGAAAGGTTAGTTAGTTTAGTTAGAATATAGAGGTAAAGATAAAGAAGGATAAGAAGGAAGAGAGGATAATAAAAAGAAAGATTAGAAAGAAGAAAAGAGAGAAAGTAAGTGAAGAAGATAAAGAGTAAGGTAGGATTTGGGATAATAGAGAAAGAGGAGAAAGAGGGATAAGAAAAGGAATATTAAAAAGAAGAGAGAAGGGATAGGATAGATGATTAATTTTGGATGAAAAGTAGAGAGGGAAGTAGATATTAGGATAAGAAAGGGGAATAGGGTTGGGAGAAAAGAAGAGAGGAAAGGAAGAGGTAGTTAGGAAGGGAGTAAAGAATAGTTAATTAAGAAGAAGAGGATAGATAAGGGCAAGGGATAGGAAGTAAGGATAAGTATAAGAAGAAAAAAGAGATAGTAAGTAGAGAGAGAGATTAGGGATAAGAGGTTGGGATAGTTAATTTGATAGAGGTAAAGAAGGATGAGAGGTAGAAAGAAGGAATAAAAAAGAGAAGGGATTAGTAATAAGAAAAGTAGTAAAGGAGTAGAGAAGGAGAAGTAAGAAAAGATAAAAAAGAAGTAAGAAGAGAAGGAAAAAAAGTAGAGAGAGAAAAAAGAGAAAGTAAAAAAAGAGAGAGTATAAGAAGAGAGAAGTATAGTATTTGGTTAGAAGAAAGAAAGATAAGAAGAAGAGTTAGGAAGAGGTTGTAGTATAAGAGGGAGGGAAAGAAGATGAGAGTGAGAGGAAGGGATAGTATAATAAGGAGAATAGAAAATAAGAAAGAGAGGATTAAAAAAGAGAAAAATAAAGTATAAAAGAAGAAAAAAGATTAAAATAGAAGAGTAGTATAAGAGTGAGGGAGAGTTAGAGTAAGGAAGGAAGAAGTAAGAGTGATAGAAAATAAGAGAGGAGTATAAGGGTGGGAGTGTAAGGGTGGGAGTATAAGGGTGAGGGAGTAGTATAAAAATAAGAAGAAGAGTAGTGTAAAAATAATAGAATGGGGTATAGTATAAGAGTAAGAGAAAAAGGATTATTTAAGAATAAGAAAAAGGAGTATAGTTAGAGAGTAGGGAAAGAGAATATAAGATTAAAGATTAGAGATGAAAAGGAAGAAAGAGGAAGAAAGAGGAAGAAAAAGAGAGGATAAGAGGAAGAAGTAGGAATAAAAAGGAAGATAAGAGTAAGAAGAAGAAATATAAGGAGTATAAAAGTGAGATAGAAAATAAAAAGAAGTATAATAAGAGTGAGAGAGAGTAGTTGAGGGAGAAGAAGTGGAAGGGTAAGAGTGAGGGAAAGGGAGAGAAAGAGGGAGAGAGTGATGGTGAGAGAGGGTAGGGGGAGGGTAGGGGGAAGAGATCAAAAAGGAAAGTAGAGAGGAATGGTGAGGGAAAGAAAGATAGAGAAAGAGTAAGAATGAAAAGGAAGATAAGAGTAAGAAGAAGAAAGATAAGTAGTATAAAAATAGAAGAGGGGAGTAGTATGGGAGGTAAAGTTGGAAAAGTAAAAGTAAATGTAGAAGGAGTTAGGGATAGGAAAATGGAAAAGGGTTAAAAGAAAAAGTAGAATGCAAATGAAAGAGTGAGGGATAGTAAGAGAGAATGGAAGGAGTGAGGGAGAAAGAAGAAAGGAGAAGAAAGGAAATGAAGAGGGTTGGAAAGTAAAAATAGGAAAAAAGAAGTTGAAGAGAAAAGAGGAAAATAGGAAATGGGAGGTTGGTTAGAAATATAAATGAGGAAGAAAGAGGGGGAATGAAGAGAAAAAGATTAAGTTAGGAAGGGAGAGAAGGGATAGAAAGGGAGATGAAGAGAGGGTAGAGAGGATAGTTAGAAAAAAGAAGGAATGAAATAAAAGAGTAAGGGATAGTTAGATGAAAATAAAGAAGAAAGAGGATGAATAAAGAATAAAAAGAGGAAAAGAAGATGGGAGGAAAATTAGAATATATAAATGAAGGAAGAGGGGGAATGAAGAAGAAAGAAGAGTAGATTAGAGAGAAGGGAGAAGAGAAGAGTTGGAAAGGGAGGTGAAGAGAGAGATAGAGAGAAGAATAAAGAGAAGATAGTTGAAGAGAAAGAGAAAAGAAGGAAAGAGTGAGGGATAGTTAGTTGAGGTTGATTAAGAGGGAAGAGAAAAAGGGAAGTAAGGTGGAAAGAGTAAGGGTTAGAGAGGATTGGTAAAGAAGAAAGAAAGAAGAAAAGAAGTTAAGAGGAAAGAAGAAGATGGAATGGAAATGGAGAAGAAAGGGAAGTAAAAATGAAAGGAAGTTGAGGGGAAAGAGGAAGAGAGAGATGGGAGGAAAGTTAGAATATATATAAAGGAAGAGTGGTAATTAAGAAGAAAGAGGATGGATAAAGAGGAAAAGAGAAATGGGAGGGTAAGTTGGAAATATAAATGAAGGAGGAGGAGGGAGAAGGAAGAAGAAAGAGGAGTAGATTAGAGAGAAGGGTTATAAGGGAGAGAAGTGTGAATGATACTCTCTCGCCTACGCTTCCAGATTAGGCTTAGCGCGACACACATCTCTTCTTCTCTTTCTCCTGTATGTAGATAGCTTCATCTTCAAGATAGCAACGCAATCTATGCTCTATCATCATTCCATTCTCTCCCACAGGTTATGAGCCCTCGTAGCTCATTACGAGGCTTATCTCCATTCCCTACCATTCTGACGCGTTCCGTACGCGATTTTCATTGGTCAGATCAAAATTCTGACTTCGCGGATCCGCACCGCACATCCTCCCACGGCCATTCTTCCGCAGAATTCGGCCCACCTTACCACGGCCATTCTTCCGCAGAATCCGGCCTATCACCCACCTACCAAGGCCCCCGACGCCTTTCTTCGAGTCGAACGAACCAATCAACATGGACATCGACATCAAACCCCACAAGGTCGTCCCTACCCTCAAGGGCGAAACCAACTGGCACGTCTGGTTGGAGGGATTCCAAGGATATCTTTGCAGCCGCAATACAAACTATTGGAAGCTTCTAAAGCGCCAATATCTACCCCCAAATCAGCCTACTCTTTATGACGTTGACCCCGATCACGTCCAACAAAGCCTCCTTCGCAAGCGCAGGGAACAGCGAGCTCAGGAACAGGCCTCCGGGACCTCTCCAACCCCAAGCCTAACCCCAGTCACAGTGACGGATGAGGAGGTCGAACAACACATTCATGAACGTAATACCCGGAATCAGCAGCTCCTGGACCGGTACGAACAACAACAAGAGGCATTCACCCGTCTCAACTATCAGGTTTTGATGACCCTGTATGCTACCATTGACGGTGCCTCGAAAGCCCATATCTCAGGCCTAGCGGACCCCGTACTAGCCTTCGAAAAACTACGCGATCTCTACGAACGTACTGGCAGGGATGGCCTCTACCTGCTCTGGCAGAAGATCCGTTGCATCAGATACGATCCAAACGGCAATTACTATACATTCCTGCAGAAATGGCAAGCGGCCATAACTGAAACCCGTACCCTCGGCGAGCTCCCTGAGTGGATTGAATACTGTCTGTTTCTACAGGCCATTGAGGGTATTCCGCACCTTGACAACTTCATCATGAATTTAGAATTGTCGAAGGCTGGACAGCAGATAACCCTACCTGACGTCTACTCACAGTTCCAACATTACGAATTCAAACGCCGCGCCACTGGCACCAACAAATCCATTACTGACCAACTATCCGCGAATACGGTTCGAGGGGGGCGGAATAGCCAATGCGGCGGCCGCGGAGGCAACCAATCCAATTCCTCCCAACCCAAAACTGGTTCAAATCAGTCCAATCAGCGCCCATCCAAAGGACCTACCCCTAAGGATCTAAACAATGAAGACGCCGGCGCCATCTGGTGCCACCATCATGGCAAATTCGGTAGCCATCTTCCATCCGCATGTCGCCTGAAGAACACCAGTTCTAATCCTTCTACTACCACCTCCTCCCAGAGAGGAGGCCAGAGAGGGCGCGGCCGCGGACGTGGCGGATTCGCTGCTAACACTACCACCACCCACGGTGCCAATCCGTCGGATGAAGATCATGACAAGGAGGCTAACCAGCTCATTCTCGACAGTGATTCTCTATGGTGTAATAACGTCAAACTCGCGCCTCAGAACTCCCTCCCATGCACTGATATCGTCCTCTCCTGCCAGCAGGTCCAATACAAAGAGGTCAGCGACGTCAACCGGGACAGTCCCTACGACTGGATGCTGGATTCCGGGGCTAGCGACACCATGACACCACACCGTTC
Organism: Aspergillus cejpii; assembly: GCA_004769165.1. Lineage (NCBI taxonomy): Eukaryota > Fungi > Ascomycota > Eurotiomycetes > Eurotiales > Aspergillaceae > Aspergillus > Aspergillus cejpii. The sequence continues at coordinate 1,242,834 of SMSW01000007.1, forward strand.
TTCATTTGCTGACTATCACGAGCTCATTCTACCCGTCCGCACGGCTACAGGCCAAGTTTTCTGGACGAAAGGCTACGGCACCATCATCGTCGACCTTACCCTGCCAAACAGCAACGAGCGTATCGGATCCATCATATTCCCTAAGGTTTGGCATGCGCCGGCCTTATCCCACAATCTGATTTCAATCCGGACGCTTGCCAAATTAGGCATTGAAACTGTTTTTAAAAAGAACGGCAGCGTTGAGCTCCTACACAACGGCCTGACCAAGGCCTTCGCCGTCGCAATCCAAAATCACTACTTCCTCTGCACCACCGGCCGCGAATCTATCAAGACCTTCGAGCGTCTACAGCTTTCCGGCGGGCTATCCAGATCTGAAGAAATTCAGCATGTCTCCCGTCCTGGATTTGAAGCATTCATAAATGCAGCAACTATCAAGGATCCCAAGCCGATTTCCATTGAGCTCGCGCACCGTCGCACCGCCCATCTCTCTGAGAGACGCCTCCGAATGCTCCCAGACTACGTGACCGGCCTACGCCTCAAAAAGGGAGGTCTACGGCTTCCCTGCGGGCCGTGTGTTGTGGGCAAAGGTCACCAACTCCCATACGGCCGGGACAAAACAATCCGGTCACGCCCTGGCGAGTTCCTTCACATCGACGTCTGCGGACCTCTCAGTGTCCAGGGACATAGTGGAGAACTCTACTTTCTGACCATCACAGACGACGCTACGCGGTTCTGTTGGGTGTTTCTCCTCAAGTCTCATGCGGAGGTTCTGGATAAGGTCATCCAAGTGATCAACTATCTAGAAACGCAGTTCTCCTACAAAGTCAAACGAATCCGTGGAGATAACGCCGGTGAGCATGATCCACTACACTCATATGCTCTAGATAAGGGCATCATCTGGGACCCCACGCCTCCCTACACCCCTCAACTTAATGGCATACCGGAGATCAAGAATCGGCATCTCATCGAGCCCGTTATCAGCATAATGGCGGAAAACCAGCTCCCAAAGTATCTCTGGGGACATCTCGTGCTTGCCGTCAACTATCTATCTAACCGTCTTTACCATTCCAAAATCAGCATGACGCCCTATGAGGCACTCTATGGCGTTCAACCTGATGTTTCTCACTGGCGAGCTCTTGGATGCAAATGCTGGGTTCTTATCCCTAAGGAACAGCGCAAGAAGCTCGACCCACACATGACTGAGGGTCGTTTTATCGGCTATTCTGAAGGTCATTACAAAATATATGACGTTCATACTAAAAAGATCATTCGGTCAAGAAATGTCATCTTCGCAGAATCACCAGAGGAAGCTCCCAAGCCTAACGTGGCATTCAACCTGGATCAGATCGATCACCATCACAAGAAAGCTTACGAAGAGACCACTCAGCTGCTAGAGCAACGTCATGTTCCAATTGAATTCCTTCAGATGAGGGACACCGATTTTTCTGCTCCCATTCAACCACCCATACCTGTTATTCCTGCTCCCACTCCTTCCAATTCTGCTATCGATACTACTTCTCAAACGCAGAAACCTGATTGGCTAATCCAATATGAGCAAACAGGAAGCCTTCCAGATATTCCCATCCCTTCCACTCTTAAGAAGCCTGCCGAACCAAATCCAACTAATTCTCATATTAATTCCAATGTCAATTCTTGGGATAATCACAATGCAGAACAGCCTGCTCCAACTAACGAAAGCCCAGGTTCCCACCTTCCGGAATCTACCCCAGATAATCCGGTTGCTGTGAACAGAAAGCTTCAGGTCGTCATACCAACTCTTCGCCGCTCTACACGCGTTCGGAAACCGTCCCGTCGTGCCTCAGAAGCCATGAAAGGCCTGGCCACATACTTTGAAGAGCCATTCCTACCTTGGCTTGTTCGGACGGCCGACATACACGTTCTTCAGGCCATTATTGAACATGTCCCTGACCCCATCATCAAAACGGATAAACAACTGCATACATACACAACCAATTCCACTACCATTGACCCGGACACCTCCCGTGATCCACAGCATGACAATTTCCTTCCCCGTACATATACAGAAGCCGTCACCTGCAAACGCGGTCCTGAATGGCGCAAATCTCTCCACAAAGAGGTTTCTGAGCTGATCCGCAACGGCACCTTTCGCATGATGGACCAGCAAAAAGGGATGAGGCTTCTCCCCCTTAAATGGGTATTCAAGATTAAACGGGATGGAACACTGAAAACACGTCTAGTTGTCCAGGGATTCCGCCAACGCAAGGGCATTGATTTCAATGAGGTCTATGCCGCTGTCGCAAAACCCATGAGCTTCAAGATATTCGTTGCGCTTGCTGCCAGGGATGGCTGGTTGCTTTGGCATATAGACATTGTCACAGCCTTTTTACATTCTCTCCTGAAGGAATCCATCTATGTCAGGCTTCCGGATGGCCTCAGACAGGCGAGTAAATGCGCCCTACTCTTGAAGACCCTCTACGGCCTTAAACAGTCGCCCAGAGAATGGTACAACCTCATGCATGATTTCCTCATATCCATTGGATTCAAACGCACCCACGCAGATCATTCCGTCTACACTAAAAAAGGACTTGCTCTCTTAATCTACGTGGACGACATCCTTATCCTTTCATGTTCAAAGCCACAGATTGATGGCTTCCTCACCCAGCTAGGAAAGTCATTCAAATACACTGACAACGGTGAAGTTACATCCTATCTTGGCATTGACATTACCCGTCACAGAGAAGGAATCTATCTCAGTCAAGAAGCCTACATTCAGAAGATCCTCAGACGTTTTGGAATGGCTAACACCCGTCATGCAACCACGCCGTACAATAACAAGGATCCACTCAAGGACTACGACGAAACTGCAAACCATGAAGATATCAAGCTCTATCAAGAGATGATTGGCTCGCTTACCTGGCTTATGCTGGGCACCCGTCCAGACGTAGCCTACGCTGTATCCAAGCTGGCTCGGTTCGCTAAGAATCCTGGACCTGACCATTTTATCGCAGTCAAGCGGGTATTCCGCTATCTGGCAGGGACGCTGCAACTCTCGTTGTTCTACCCCAGCACACTGGGTGACCTTAATGGCTACGTTGACGCCGACTGGGCTGGCCCACATTCCATCAATTCAATTTCAACCTCCGGATACGTCTTCCTACTAGGCAACTCCCCAATTTCCTGGTGTTCGAAACGCCAGACGAGTGTCGCCTTATCATCCACTGAATCTGAGTATATTGCTATGTCACTCGCCGCTCAAGAAGCCATCTGGCTTACCCTACTATTGTCAGAACTTTCTGTCCTAGATGGTGTTCATTGTCATCTACCTGTTTACATTCGCACTGATAATCAAGGGGCTCAGGCACTGAGCAAGAACGCTGAGTACCACGCCCGGACCAAACACATTGACATTAGATATCACTTCCTGCGCCAAGAAGTCACTGCTGGCAAATTGGAATATCTATTCGTCCCAACTACTGAGCAGGCCGCAGATGGACTTACCAAGCCTCTGGCGAGACACGGTTTCATCCAATTCATCAAACAACTCGGAATGATTGAACTCCCTAAACCTATCTCACCTTCCTAATCAGGAAATCAGTCGAGCACGTACGTCTGCTCCGGCTCAGAGCAAGGGGGGTGTGAATGATACTCTCTCGCCTACGCTTCCAGATTAGGCTTAGCGCGACACACATCTCTTCTTCTCTTTCTCCTGTATGTAGATAGCTTCATCTTCAAGATAGCAACGCAATCTATGCTCTATCATCATTCCATTCTCTCCCACAAGAAGGAATGAAAGGTTGGTTTAGGAAGGGATATGATGTAGTTGGGAAGGAAAAGAGAAGAGAAGAATTAGGAAGGAGGGTAAGAAAGAGATAGAAAGAAGAAGAGTGAGGGAGAGAGAAGAAAGAAGAAGAGTGAGGGAGAGAGAAGAAAAGAGAGAAGAAAGAAGTGATAGAGTGAGGGAGAGAATGGGAAGGGAAGAGTGCGGGATAGTAAGAAAGAAGGAAGAGTGATAGAGTAAGGGATAGTTAGTTTGGGGAAAGATGATTAAAGATTGATTAAGAGGGAAGAGAAAGGGAAAGGGTAGAAGAAAGAGGATAAATAAAGAAGAAAGGGAAGTGAGGGAAGTAAGGAAAGTAAAAAGGGAAAAGAAAATGAGAAGTAGGAGGGAAAGGTAAGAAATTTAATGTAGGAGGAATGAAGATGAATAAAAAGAAAGGGAAATATAAATGAAGGAGAGGAATGAAGAAGAGGGGAGAGAAAGAAAGAAAGAGAGAAGTAAAGTAGGTTAGGAAATAAGTAAGATAATGAGAGAATGGAAGGTAAAGAGGGAGAGTTAACAAGAAAATGATGAGAAAGGGAGATATATAATAGAAGAAGATATATGGCAAGAGAGTTAAGCATAGTAAAAGAGAGGAAGACGTGAATGAGACAAAAAGTGTGATAAGAGGAAGAGATGTAAAGCAGAGATATTAAGTAGAAGGGAATGGAAGAGTAAGGGTTAGTAAGTAGTAAAAAAGGGGAAATAGTAAGAAGATTAGGTAAAAGGAAGATGAAAAGTAGAGAAGGGAATAGAATGAAGAAGAGGTAAAGAGGGAATAGTAATGAGGAAAGAGAGCAGGAGGAAAGAGAATTAAGAGGAAAGAAATAAACAGAGGGAGGTAGGAGAGAAGACATGAAGAGATGAGATAAGGAGAGTAGTAGGCAGAAGTTGAAGAAGAATATATAAAGAAGAGGGATTAAATGTTATGTATACGGATGTGAACAGCAATATATAATAAAGAGGGATTAAATGTTGCGTATAGGGATGTGAACAGAAATATATATTAAGGAAAAACAAACAAAAGTAGAAAGAGGATGAGGATGAAGCAAGAGAAAAGAAATAAAAGAGAGGGAGAAGACATGAAGAAGGTGAGATGAAGCGATAAGAAGGAGAGTAGTAGGAAGAAGTTGAAGCAGAATATATGTATAAAGTAGGGGGATTAATTTGCGTATAAGGAGTTGAAGAAGAATATATATAGAAGAGGGATTGAATGTGGCGTATAATGATGTGAACAGCATATATATTAAGTAAAAAGAAGCAAACAGAAAGAAGGAGAGGAGGTAGTTAATAATAGAAAAGTAGAGTGGTTAGTTAAGAATAAAGGGGAGATAGAAAGTAATTAGAAAGGAAAGGGTGGATTAAAGATGAAGAAATAAGGTTATATATATTTGGATTGAGATAAAGTAATATAGAGGGAGAGAGGAGGAAAGGAAGAATAAGAAGAGAGGAGAAGGAGAAGAGGAAGAGAAGAATGAAGAGGAAGAGAAGAATGAAGAGAAAGAGCAAGGAGAGGAAGAGCGAGAAAAGAAAGAGCAAGGAGAGAAAGAGTGAGGAAAGAAAGAGCAAGGAAAGAAAGAGTGAGGAAAGAAAGAAAGGTGATGAGAAGGAGGAGTGAGTGAGGGATATTTAGATTGCGGCAAGAGGGATGGAGTGAGGATTAATATAAGAAGGAGAAGCAAGGGAGGAGGTAAGGAGGGTTTTAAAAAGAGAATAAGAACAGAAAGAGGGAGAATAAGAAGTAAGGAGAAGAGAAGAGAGAGAGCAAGAAGAGAATGGTGACGAGGTATAATAGTAGAAAGTGTAGTAAGATGTTTAAAAGATGTGGGAGGTAAGAAAGAGGGTATGAATGGAGGGAGATGGAATAGAGAGTGTAGGGTGATGAAGAGGTATTTTAAGAGGAGAAGGAGGAGGGAAGAAAGGTTGAGAAGGTAAGAGGAAGGAAATAAAGAGAGTAATAGGGAAGAGGATAGAGAGAAATTAAGAATTAAAAGGAGAATGTGGTGAGAAGGAAGAGAGGATAGTTGAAATAGAAATGGGGGGAAGGAAAGTTAGAAATAGGAATGAGAGGGAAAGGTATGATGATGAAGGAAGGTGATTTAGGAAAAAGAAAGTTAATAAGGGAGTGTGAGGTGAGGGAATAGAAGTTTGAGATTGAGGGAGATGGGATAAGAAAGAGTAAGTTTTTAGAAGTTAGAGGAATGATAGGAAGAAGCAGTTAAATAAAAGATAAATAGAATGTAAAGAGAGTTGAGAAAATAATAAGATAAGAATTGATAATTATAAGGATTAGGAGGATTAATAAGGAAGAAGAGCTGACCCATTAACGTTACTGGTCTCCGACCGTTGACCAGTTAGGGTGGAAGAGCTGATTGGTCAGATCAGTCCCCGCATGGATCGAAAACCAGTTATCAACTCACTCGCAGTCAGGTACCACAACGTGCTTTGATTAGGGCCAAAACTTGAACATCGACAGAAGAATGGGCAATAAATAATGTGGTAAGGTCGCTGCAGAATATTCAAAAGTTACGGCGGCATGTTGCGTGTTTGAAGTTGGGAACAAATGACTGCCAAATTTTCATGGGGTGGCATGGCGATCCTTCGATAAACACAGTATGAGTGACAGCTCATTAGCATGAATGACCAGTCAGATGAGCTGATGATACAGGTCCAATACGAGAAAAGGTGAAGTTCGCTAAGTGAAGCCTTGGAAAGTTCTCACTCTGTAAAAATTGATTGTTGAGTGTAAAAGTGGTTACGATTACAAGTACATGCTTCCATCAACAACCAACACAAATCAACTGACTGACATTCCTTTTTGTTTTCGTTGAACATGGAGAATCAAATCTTCGAACGAGTCAATAGTTTGAGAATTATTATCTGTCGACGCTGCAAGCATGGAGTACGACCAAAGGAAGTCATCCGACATTTACAGACCAAACATCAGATGAAACGACCGGATGCAGTCGCTGTTGCCAACGCTGTGGCCCTGTGGGAGGATATCGAACAAGAATCAGATAATATCCAGGTTCCCATTCTGCTAGATGCTCCACTGCCCATTTTACCATGCGAACCTAGCGGGATGTTATGTCAACGAGATTACCCCCAGTGTTAGTATGTGGCCACGAGCATGGAGACCATGCGACGACACTGGCGAGTGCAACATCAGTGGACACGCCAGAATCATGGCGGTCGAGGGACCCAGGCGGAACGACAGCAGGCGCAGGTTGAGCTAGAACAGTCCTTCAAGAGCGTGTCATGCCAGCGTGTGTTTCCCACAGGGCGAGGATCACATTACGTGCGCATCCGGTTCCCAAACGGTGCTGATGAAGCTGAGGATCCAGCTTCATACACGCGTGAGTCACACATTAACGCGTCCTGTGATGAGCTACTAGCCATTTCTGAGCGAAAGGCGGCAGAGCGTGCAGACCAGCCGATCCAACCGGGCACTGTGGACGACGCCAATCCATGGCTGCGCATGACTGGTTGGGCTAAGTACGTGGCTGCTGTACCCCCGAAGGATGTGCTGCGGGGAGTTGAGACGCCGAAGCAAGACTCCACAAACCCCGTGGAGCAGGCAGTGTGTGTCATCTGGGACACAATGGCACAGTTAGCGTGGAAAAGCAAGCGGACAGTGCAGCATTGCGGACATGCCCTCCGCGTGGAAGCGGTCCGGAGTGAGGAGACCCAGACCCCGTATCGCCCGCTGCTGGCGTACATGGATAAGAAGAGCATCCACAGCAATGTGCGGCCATGGCAGCAGGTGCTGGCGTTTATCGCCCGAACACAGGCACCCCACCAGTGGCAGAGTCCTCCGTATGGGCTGACATCCCGGCAGCAGCAGAAGTGGCAACAGCTATGGCAGTCAGCAGTTAGCAAGTCATCCCAGCCCAGCAGTCCTGATCCAATGGCAGAGACTGATGAACCACTAGCATCTTGGCAGATGACCCGGATTGAGGAGCAGTGTCTAGACTTTTGCATTGAACTGTTGAACCAGCGGTTTCGGACTCACGAGTATGAGAGTGCATTGGTGTGTGCCATGGCCGTGCTAGGCCGTGAAGAAACCCGCTGGCAGGAACCAAGTGCCTATACGCCACTCTTGTCACGTGTGATCAAGGTTGCACAGTTTCTGGTCGTGCAGAAGGCGCTGTGGTTAGATCCCGCTGTGCAGGCAATCATCGAGATGTGGCAGAACACGGCTCCAGGTGTGGACTGGCCGTTGACCAGCAGTGATGACGGTCTTCCGTTCTTAAGCAACGAGGAGGACATGCCTCCCTCCCTCCCACCCAGTGAGTCTCACCAGGGCCAGTCCCTGCAGTACTGGCTGCAGTGGATGACCCGCCGGTTCATGGTCCGCGGCACCCATGGACCCATGCAGACACTTCGTGATTGGCGGACATACGGGTTGAAGGTCGCTTATCAGAGCCCTACAACTGGGCATGTGACCTGGATGGGGGAGGACACACTGCTGTATAAGGACCTGCAATTTACTATGGGGGACTTCCGGGGCTTTGTCCATGGGTTAGTGACCACCACACGGCAGATGCTGGACGAAGAGCTGCTGTGTGCACGCCAGGGAGACGTCATTCCCGCCATCCCCTGGGCATCGTTATTCGATGATCCCACGCAGGGCCACGTGGGGTGGAATTTTCTGCAGGACACCCGGACCCCGTGGCCCGTGGAGGGGCGCCGCTGGATGATCGACCGGATCCGGTCCAACCCACACGTGCAGCAGGGATTCCTTGTCCGTCGGACCGGGCAGTGGCATGCGGGACACATTGCGGGGTACTTCCAGCGCGTAGCCCGATTCCAAGAGAAGCTGGCGGTATTGCTGCACATAACGGCCGGCCAGCCAGCGCGGGGACCAGAGTTACTGAGTGTCCAGCACATCAACACGGACACTAACGTGCGTCGAAATATCTTTATCAAGGACGGCTTGGTGACATTTGTGACCGCATACCACAAGGGATTTTACGCCAGCAACGATACCAAGATCATCCACCGGTACTTGCCCCGAGAGGTTGGTGAGCTGGTGGTGTGGTACTTGTGGCTGGTGTTGCCATTCGTGCAGCAGCTGCAGGACTGGGTAGAGGCACAGGAGGATGCACTCCAGGTGGCCCGGAAGGATGCCCGGCTGTGGGGACCGGACCCAGGCACAGGACGGGAGTGGTCATCAACGCGGCTGCGAACCGTGCTGCAGCGGGAGACCCAGACATGACTAAACAAGGCCATTCACATCCAGGCGTATCGGGAGATCGCCATTGGGATCAGTCGGCGGTTCTTGCGGCCTAGCAGTGCGTTTCCCCACAATGTGCAGGAGGAGAAGGACCTGGCAGTTGCAGCTTTGGATCCTAATGCGGAGGAGATGATGGATGAGGAGCAGTGGTTAAGCCACATCTCAGATCTGCAGGCAGCACATACATCGCATACTGCCGGTACAGTATATGCACGGGCGATCATGGAGCAGCCTGGTACAACAGCACACCGCCGGCAGATGTTCCGGTTGTCCAGCACGGACTGGCATCAGTTTTTAGGGTTCGCGGGCTCAGATGAAGGCCACAGGACAGCTCCATGGGAGGATATGGCGCAGGAGAGTCAGCAGGCCCGACAGAGGCAGTTACAGGAGACCCCCATGGCCGTGGCATTGCAGCAGATGACGGGACAGTCATCCATGCGGTTCTGAGGGGTGCAGGGGCCGGCACTGCGAGCGATCCAGAACGGGGAGAGTCCGGTCATGGCGGTAATGCCGACGGGTAGTGGCAAGAGTGTGTTGTTTATGTTGCCAGCATTCATCACACCCGGAGGGACCACCGTGGTCGTGGTGCCATTGGTGGCATTACGGGCAGATATGCAGCGACGGTGCCAACAGCTTGGTATTTCGTGTGTGGCATGGGAGAGCCAACGTCCCCTGGATGCCGCATCAATCGTGTTGGTGACCCCGGAATCCGCCGTGAGTCCTGATTTTCACACATTTTTGAACCGACTGCGGTGGACATGGCGATTAGACCGCATCGTCATCGATGAATGCCATGTCGTGTTGAACAACCAGCGTGATTTTCGTCCGCGGATGGCCCAGTTAGGGAAATTAGTCCAGGCACGCACCCAGATGGTGTGGTTGACGGCCACGTTGCCCCCAAGCATGGAGGACGAGTTATGCCAGCGGATGAAGCATGATCGTGCCGCAGTGACCATCCATCGCGCACGGACGAGTCGATGTAACGTGGCGTACCGCGTGTGGCGACCTGTCATGCCCCAGGAGGTACGCCATGGTCCATTTGCATGGATTGAGACTGAGATGATAGTGTCATTCATCCAGGAACGGGTCCAGTGAGCGCAGGGAGGCAAGGTGATTGTGTACTGCAACATCATTAGTCAGGTGACAGCACTAGCGCGGGAGCTGGGATGCGAAGCGTTTCACGGCCAACAGATTGACAAGGCAGGTATACTGGCACGGTTCATGAAGGAGTCCGGGGCAGTGATTGTGGCGACGAGTGCACTGAGCATGGGGGTGGATATTCCTGATATCCGCAGTGTGATCCACGTGGGTACACCCCGAACGTTATTAGATTACGCGCAGGAGAGCGGACGGGCAGGACGTGATGGGCAGCCAAGTGAGGCGATCATCATCCAGCCCGATGGATGGGATGAGCCAGCGCTGTGGATGGCAGACGAGTCACTGGTAGAGATTGAGCGGATGCGGTCATACATGGACGCTGGGAGCCCGGGGCACCAACCATGCCGGTGATTAGTGTTGGATTTGTATTTGGATGGCACAGTGGACGGATACAGACGGCGGCATTGTCAGGATGTGGATGCACAGGAGCAGATGTGTAATGCATGTGAGCCAGATTGGGCTGCACAAGAGGAGATGGCGGAGTTGCCAGTGCCAGTTGGATCAGTATCAATTGAGGGTTATGAACCAGCCACCCAGCAGAGGGAGTCAATTGAGGCACGAGAACTAGTGATGCAGTCGCCATCCACCCAGCGCAGCGAGTCGATCCAGTCCCAGGTGCCATGGGAACAGCCCCAGTCACCTGATGCATTAAACACAGAGCCAGCATCATGTGAGTCTGAACAAGCCGAAGATGAATCAGATGAATCTGAGGAATCCCCGTCGCAGTCCCAATTTATGGCATCCAGGGATGGAATCGCCATCTAACACCAACAGCAATTGCAAGAAAGGCAGTGGGCAGTCCCGGCCATCCAGGCCGGGTTACAGGCATCACAGCGGTGGTTAGATGAGGAGTTTGGCGAGGTGGAATGCCGTCGATGGCGGGAACGGTGTTACATTTGCCACACCGCCGGTCAGGATGATGGCCATGAGTTATACCACTGTCAGAACCCCAGCAGCCCAACAGCAAAGGCATGGATGATCCGCATCCAGCGAGAGGTCACATATGCCCCATATACAGCATGTTATGCATGTGGCATGCCGCAGTCCATATGCCATGGTTGGGAAGGCCAGCAGTGCCAGTACCGTGGCATATTAATTCCGATGGTGGCAATGATGTTATACGGGCCATGGCAGGCACAGATAGAACCATTGTGGCGCCAGCGGTTGCAGGTCATGGGGGTTGATGCCACGGATCACAACGCAGTGGTACGGTTTTTGGGCCAGGCCAGCACGAGGGTTACGCACAGCCAGTTGTTTGAGGTGTTTTGTTGGTTACGACAGTTGTGCCAGGAGATTGAGGGGCAGGTAACGGATGCATATGGCGTATGATATCATGAGGATCGTTAATTTATATTACATAGGATGCATGCACCATGGGTGTTAGTTCAATGGTTGCAGACAAATATATTTCAGAAGTAGTGTTGTATGAAACGAGTGAAAGAGTAAGTGTAAGTTAGTTTAAGGGAGAGAGAGAGAGTAGAAGAAGAGAAATGAAAGTAAGAAGGCAAGAGAGTTTACAAGGGTAAAGAAGCAAAAGAGTGAGGGTTAATAGAGAAGAAGAGAAGACATTAGCATAGAAATGAGTGAATAAAGAAGGGAAGAAGATATTAATGAGCATGAGGATTAGGGTTAACAGAGAAAATCGAGCCACGGATCAAGTCACGGATCCAGACAGCTAGTGAAGAATGGATGGAGCAAGAGAGACAGAGAGAAAGTGCACGAGCATGGATGATCCAGATCGTAGCCAGATGGATTACATCCCATTCCAGAGTTGTTATTTGTGCGGGATGCCACAGTCCATATGTTTTGGGTGGAAGGCAGGGGAAAGATGTACATGGTGCGGCGCATTAATGCCATGATTGCCGCATGTTAGATGGACCCAGGGGAAGCCGTCTGAGGGTTTGGGTTTGGGTTTGGAAGACCGCGTGGTATTCCCCAAGAAGCCCAACCGCCGGGAGATCCAGCCACATCCAGTGGATATCCATGATATTCAGTCGATGGCGGCGTTTTTGGGGCAGGGAACGCAGGATGGACAAAGGGTGGAGATCCAGGCCACGTTTTGTTGGTTATGATGGATATGCAAGCAGTTTGAGGATATTAGGTCATAGCTGATAGCATTATGATATTATAGAAGCCAAATATTAGTCCATTATCAATCGATCCCATAATGTTGATCAGTAGACCCGCGTCAGTCAGTATGTATGTATATAAAGTCATGCAAATATATAAAAGAAAACATGAGAAATAAATATATATTGAAGAGGCGGGAGAGGAAGTGAAAAAGCCAGGAGATTAATAGATATATAACAGAGTTAGGGTTAGCGAGTTTCAATTTAAAATTAAATTTGAAGTGAATACGGTTTATTACATATAAGCAGATACAAGGTAGATAATAAATATTTAAACAGGCAGTAAAGTATAAATCAAATAAGGATGAACATAATAGCAAAATCATTAAGTGAGGTTCGAGTATCAATTAAACATGGAACGGAGCATAAATCAAGCAATAATGCCAGGGAATTGGCAGCGAATCAAGCATGGAGCAAGAATGGAGTCAGGCATGGAATTGAGCAGGAATCAAGATGAAATGGGGCACAGAATCAAAAATGGATATGGATGGAATCGGGCATAAATTAAGTGAGGAGTGAAGTGAAGAATTAAGCATGAAATGAAACATGTAATCAAGAGTTTAGAGAGGATTGAGTAATAGGCATTAGGTCAGAATATAATCAGGTCGCGTGTCATAATAAGTGATGGTTTAGGTAATACAAGTGTGAATATATATGCAGCAGTGTGAAACAGTGGGCAGGACGTGGGTGTATATATTATGAGCAGTAATAAGTATATTGTAAATTAAATAAGTTGTTTAATAGCATGAGCATGAATCACATGGATTGAGAAGGAAATTGGTTCAGGCATTAGGTGAGTAATGAAGGAAGGAATCAAGGATGAAATTGAGAGTGGAGTCGAGCGTGGAATCAAGTGAGGAATGGAGCCAGGAATCAAGCATGGCATCAAAGATGTCAGGGAATATACAGACCAGATGTTAAATATATTATGGTGTTGGTGACGTAGTAGTCAATATACATGCAGTATTGAACGAAAGAGCACACAGGGTAGTAGTATAGAAATTATCATGAAATGAAGTGGGTTGTTTAGTGTAGAAATTGGATGAATTAAGCATTGTTTGAGTATGAAATTAAGGGAGCAATCAAGGAATGAATTAAGATGGGATTAAGCACAGGATTGAGCATGGCGTTAAGTGAGGCCAGTGAGCATGATATGTGGCATGGCATTAAGCATGGAATCGAGTAAGAGTCAAACAAGGAATCAAGTATGGAAGTGAGCAAAAACAATTGACATTACGCAGAATCGAGCAATAACATAATCAAAGAATTGAATATGAAATTAAACATGATAAGCATGCCAGTTATGACAAGAAGTATGACAATAAACATGGCAGCAAGAGACACGATGTAACATATTAGCATAGTAATAAGCATAACAGTACATATAAGAGGCATAGAATGTAGTCCCATAATGTTGATCAGTAGACCCGCGTCAGTCAGTAAGTATGTATATAAAGTCATGAAAATATATATAAAAGAAAACATGAGAAATAAATATATTGAAGAGGTGGGAGAGGAAGTGAAAAAGCCAGTAGATTAATAGATATATAACATTAGGAATAGCAAGTACATAAAGACCAGGAGATTGATATATATATCAGAGTTAGGGATAGCAAGTTTCAATTTAAAATTAAATTTGAAGTGAATAAGGTTTATTACATATAAGCAGATACAAGGTAGATAAAAATATTTAAACAGGCAGTAAAGTATAAATTAAATAAGGATGAACATAATAACAAAATCAATAATTAGTGTAAAATCGAGCGAGGTTCGAGTATTAATTAACATGGAATGGAACATAAATCAAGCAATAATGCCAGGGAATTGGTAGCGAATTAAGCATGGAGCAAGAATGGAGTTAAGTAGCGAATTAAGCAAGGATTAAGATGAAATGGGCACAATCAGGTCACGTGTCATAATATGTTATGGTTTAGGCGATGCAAGTGTGAATATATATGCAGCAGTGTGAAACAGTGGCAGGATGTGGGTGTATATATTATGAGTAGTAATAAGTATATTGTAAAATCGAATGAGTTGTTAGGGCATAAGCATAAAATCAATTCAGGAATTAGGTGAGTAATGAAGGAAGGAATCAAGCGTGAAATTAAACGAGAATCAAACATGAATCGATGATGCAATCAAGCGGAGTCGAGCATCGAGCCAGGATCAAAGGGTCAGGGAATATACAGACCAGATGTTAAAATATATTACGGTTTTGGTGATGTAGTCAATATATATGCAGTATTGAATAAGGGCACACAGGGTGTAGTATAGAAATTATAGTGAAACGAAGTGAGTTGTTTAGTGTAGAAATTGCATGAATTAAGCAAACCACTAAGCAAGGCGTAGATAGCAATCAAACATGGAACAGAGCATGAAATTTCATAAGGAATCAAGTGATAATCAAGGAATGAATTAAGCAGGAAATAAGTCAGAATTAAGCATGGTAGTAAGAACACCAACAAACCATGCAGTGGAATTAATGAGCATAGAAGCAAGTATAATGATGAGGAAGCAAAAATAGTATAGGCGGAGAGAAGAGGGGAAAGTGGACGAGAGGATAAGAAAGAGATAAGAGGCAGGTCGATAAGAGTGAAGAGTAAGGGTAGTTAGTTGAATGGAGAGAAAGAGAGTAAGCAGGAAATAATAAAGAAGTAGAAGAGAGGGAAAGATGAATAATAAATTAAGAATAAGACAGGGTTAGTCCAGAAGAAGAGAAATAAAGTGAGGAGGGGAGATGGATTTGAAGGAATGAAAAGGGAAAGAAGTAAAAGAGGGAGGGTTAAGAGAGAAGAAGAGAAGACGAGCATAGAAATGAGTGAATAAAGAGGGGAAAGTAAAAGGGGAGGGTTAACAGAGAAAATGATGAGAAAGGGAGATATATAATAGAAGAAGATATATGGCAAGAGAGTTAAGCATAGTAAAAGAGGGGAAGACGTGAATGAGACAAAAAGTGTGATAAGAGGAAGAGATGTAAAGCAGAGAATGTAATGGATATTAAGTAGAAGGGAATGGAAGAGTAAGGGTGAGTAAGTAGTAAAAAAGGGGAAAGAGTGAGAAGATTAGGTAAAAGGAAGATGAAAAGTGGAGAAGGGAATAGAATGAAGAAGAGGTAAAGAGGGAATAGTAACAAGGAAAGAGAGCAGGAGGAAAGAGAATTAAGAGGAAAGAAATAAACAGAGGGAGGTAGGGGAGAAGACATGAAGAGATGAGATAAGGAGAGTAGTAGGCAGAAGTTGAAGAAGAATATATAAATAAGAGGGATTAAATGTTATGTATAAGGATGTGAATAGCAATATATATATATAAAAGAGGGAATGAATGTTGCGTATAGGATGTGAACAGAAATATATAAAGGAAAAATAAACAAAAGTAGAAAGAGGATGAGGATGAAGCAAGAGAAAAGAAATAAAAGAGAGGGAGAAGACATAGAGAAGGTGAGATGAAGTGATAAGAAGGAGAGTAGTAGGAAGAAGTTGAAGCAGATTATATATATGAAGTAGGGGTATTAAGTTTTGCGTACAAGGAGTTGAAGAAGAATATATATAGAAGAGGGATTGAATGTTGCGTATAGGATGTGAACAGAAATATATAAAGGAAAAATAAACAAAAGTAGAAAGAGGATGAGGATGAAGCAAGTGAAAAGAAATAAAAGAGAGGGAGAAGACATAGAGAAGGTGAGATGAAGTGATAAGAAGGAGAGTAGTAGGAAGAAGTTGAAGCAGATTATATATATGAAGTAGGGGGATTAATTTGCGTACAAGGAGTTGAAGAAGAATATATATAGAAGAGGGATTGAATGTTGCGTATAACGATGTGAATGGTATATATATTAAGTAAAAAGAAGCAAGCAGAAAGAAGGAGAGGAGGTAGTTAACAGAAAAGTAGAGTGGTTAGTTAAGAATAAAGGGGAGATAGAAAGTAATTAGAAAGGAAAGGGTGGATTAAAGATGAAGAAATAAGGTTATATATATTTGGATTGAGATAAAGTAATATAGAGGGAGAGAGGAGGAAAGGAAGAATAAGAAGAGAGGAGAAGGAGAAGAGGAAGAGAAGAATGAAGAGAAAGAGCGAGGAGAGAAAGAGCGAGGACAGAAAGAGTGAGGAAAGAAAGAGTGAGGAAAGAAAGAGCGAGGAAAGAAAGAGCAAGGAAAGAAAGAGCGAGGAAAGAAAGAAAGGTGATAAGAAGGAGGAGTGAGTGAGGGATATTTGGATTGTGACAAGAGGGATGGAGTGAGGATTAATATAAGAAGGAGAAGCAAGGGAGGAGGTAAGGAGGGTTTTAAAAAGAGAACAAGAACAGAAAGAGGGAGAATAAGAAGTAAGGAGAAGAGAAAAGAGAGAGCAAGAAGAGGATGATGATGAGGTGTAATAGTAGAAAGATGATTAAAAGATGTGGGAGGTAAGAAAGAGGGTATGAATAGAGGGAGATGGAAGAGAGAGTGTAGGGTGATGAAGAGGTATTTTAAGAGGAGAAGGAGGAGGGAAATATAAAGTAAAGAAATAGTAATATAGGAATAAAAGAGTATAATATAAGAGTTAGAGAGAGAAGTATAAAAAGAAGAGTAAGGGAGAGGAGTATAATAAGAATAAAAAAGAGAATATAGAATAAGAATTAGAATGAGAAGTATAAAATAAGAAAAAAAAGGAAGGATTAAAGTAAAGAATAGAATAAAGAAGAGAATATAAGAATAAGAAAAGAATATGAGAAAAGAGTAAGGGTGAGTAGAATAAAAAAGAGAAGTATAGAATAAGAATTAAAAAGGAGTATAAGAATAGGAAAGGGAGTAAAAGAGAAGAGGAGTATAAAAGTAAAAAAGGATAAGAAAGAGAGAAGAGTATAAGAGTAAAAAGGAGAATAAGAAAGGGTTATATATAAACAAGAAAATGGAGATAAATATAAAGAGAAAGGAGGAGTAGAGAAAAAGGAGAAGTATAATATAGGGATAAGAGAATAGGATAAGAGAAGAAGAATAAGAAGAGGAGTGTAGAGTGAGGGAGAGGAGTATAAGAATAAAGGAGGAGAGCGTAAGAGTGAGGAAGTATTATAGGATAAAAAGAAATAAGAATATAGTATTTTAGAGTTAGTATAAAAATAGGAAGAAGTATAAGAAGAAAGAAGAAAATAAGAAAATAGAAGGATAAAAGTAAAGGTATAGTATTTGGTTAGAAGAAAAAAAGATAAAAAGAAGAGTTGGGAAGAGGTTGTAGTATAAGAGGGAGGGAAAGAAGATGAGAGTGAGAGAAAGGGATAGTATAATAAAGAGAATAGAAAAATAAGAAAGAGAGGATTAAAAAAGAGAAAAATAAAGTATGAAAGAAGAAAAAAGATTAAAATAGAAGAGTAGTATAAGAGTGAGGGAGAGTTGGAGTAAGGAAGGAAGAAGTAAGAGTGATAGAAAATAAGAGAGGAGTATAAGGGTGGGAGTGTAAGAGTGAGAGAGAGAAGTATAGTATAAGAATAGAAGGGAGTGAATATAAGAGTGAGGAGTAGTATAAGAATAAGGGAGTGAATATAAGAGTGAGGGAGTGGTATAAAAGTAAGAAGAAGAGTAGTGTAAAAATAATAGAATGGGGTATAGTATAAGAGTAAGAGAAAAAGGATTATTTAAGAATAAGAAAAAGGAGTATAGTTAAAGAGTAGGGAAAGAGAATATAAGATTAAAGATTAGAGATGAAAAGGAAGAAAGAGGAAGAAAAAGAGAGGATAAGAGGAAGAAGTAGGAATAAAAAGGAAGATAAGAGTAAGAAGAAGAAATATAAGGAGTATAAAAGTAAGAAAAAAAATAAAAAAGAAGTATAATAAGAGTGAGAGAGAGTAGTTGAGGGAGAAGAAGTGGAAGGGTAAGAGTGAGGGAAAGTAAGAGAGAGAAAGAGGGAGAGAAAGAGGGAGAGAAAGAGGGAGAGAAAGAGGGAGAGAAAGAGGGAGAGAAAGAGGGAGAGAAAGAGGGAGAGAAAGAGGGAGAGAGTGATAGTGAGAGAGGGTAGGGGGAGGGTAGGGGGAAGAAAAGAAAGTAGAGAGGATTATTGAATTGGGTAGTATTTAGAAGTGATAATAGTAAGGATTGGAGAGGGAGAGGAAGGGTGGAGTTTGAAATAGGGAGGGAGTTGAAGGTTGAGTATTAAGGAATAAAAGAGAAAATGTTAGTAAGGGAGAGAGGATGAAAGATGGTTAAATTGTGAAGGGGAGTGTTGGAGAAGGATAGTAGAGGAGAAGAAAGAAGAGGAAGGATTAAGTTAGAGTGATAGGGGAAATGAGAGGGAGAAAGAGGTTAAAAGAGAGAATTTGGGTTTAAGAAGTAGAGAAAGAGGATGATAAGGAGAAAGAATAGAGAGGGAGAAAGAAAGAAAGGAAGAAGTAAAGTAGGTTAGGAAGTGAGGGGGAGTAATGGAGAGGGAGAGGGATGAGAAAATTGGGGAAAGAGGGGAAGAGATTAAAAAGGAGAGTAGAGAGGAATGAAAGAGGTAATGGTGAGGGAGAGAAAAGATAGAGAAAGAGTAGGAATAAAAAGGAAGGTAAGAGTAAGAAGAGGAAAGATAAGTAGTATAAAAATAAAAGAGAGGAGTAGTATGGGAGAGAAAGTTGGAAAAGTAAAAGTAAATGTAGAAGGAGTTAGGGATAGGAAAATGGAAAAGGGTTAAAAGAAGAAAAGTAGATTGGAATGAAAGAGTGAGGGATAGTAGGAGAGAAGGGAAGAGGGAGGGATAGTAGGAGAGAAGAAAGAAGTGATAGAGTGAGGGAGAAAGAAGAAAGGAGGAGAATGAAAATGAAGAGGGTGGAAAGTAAAAATGGGAAAAAAGAAGTTGAAGAGAAAAGAGGAAAATGGGAAATGGGAGGGTTGGTTGGAAATATAAATGAAGAGAAAAGATTAAGTTGGGAAGGGAGAGAAGGGGTAGAAAGGGAGATGAAAAGAGGGTAGAGAGGATAGTTGGAAAAAAGAAGGAATGAAATGAAAGAGTAAGGGATAGTTAGATGAAAATGAAGAAGAAAGAGGATGAATAAAGAATAAAAAAAGAGGAAAAGAAGATGGGAGGAAAATTAGAATATATAAATGAAGGAAGAGGGGGAATGAAGAAGAAAGAAGAGTAGATTAGAGAGAAGGGAGAAGAGAAGAGTTGGAAAGGGAGGTGAAGAGAGAAATAGAGAGGAATAAAGAGAAGATAGTTGGAGAGAAAAAGAAAAGAAGGAAAGAGTGAGGGATAGTTAGTTGAGGTTGATTAAGAGGGAAGAGAAAAAGGGAAGTGAGGTGGAAAGAGTAAGGGTTAGAGAGGATTGGTAAAGAAAAAAAGAAAGAAGAAAAGAAGTTGAGGGGAAAGAAGAAGAGAGAAATGGGAGGAAAGTTGGAAATATAAATGAAGGAGGGAGAAGGAAGAAGAAAGAGGAGTAGATAGGAGAGAATGGTTATAAGGGAGAGAAGGAATGAAAGGTTGGTTTAGGAAGGGATATGGTGTAGTTGGGAAGGAAAAGAGAAGAGAAGAATTAGGAAGGAGGGTAAGAAAGAGATAGAAAGAAGAAGAGTAAGGGAGAGAATAGGAAGGGAAGAGTGCAGGATAGTAAGAAAGAAGGAAGAGTGATAGAGTAAGGGATAGTTAGTTTGGGGAAAGATGATTAAAGATTGATTAAAGAGTAGGAAGGGGGATGAAGAGAAGAAGGAAAGGGGTAAGAATGGATAAAGAAAGAGGGAAAAGGAAGAGGATAAGAGAGGAAAAGAGAAATGGAAGGGGAAGTTGTAAATAGAAATGTAGAAGGAGGAATAAAGAAGAAGAGTAGGATAGGAAATATAAAAAAGAAGGGTAGAGAGAGGTAGGAGAGGAATGAAGGAGGGATAGTTAGGTAAGAGAAGGGAAAGAGTGAGGGAGAGGATAGAAATAAAGAAGGAGAAGAAAATAAGAAATAGGAAGGAAATAAAGAAGAGAGGAAATAAAAAGAAAGGAAGGAGGAGGGTGGAGAGGTAGAAAGAGGGGAAGGAAGAATAAAATGAAAGAGTAAGGGAGAAGGGAGAGAATGGAGAGAGAGAGAGAGAGGGAAGAGTGAGGGATAGTTAGTAGAAAGTAGAGGAGTAGTGTGAGTAGGGTGGTTAGGGATAGGGTTAGAAGGTGAGTAGAAGTAATGATATTGGAAAGAGGGGTTGGGTTTATAAGGTGAAATAGAGGGAGTTTAAAATAGGGAGTATTAAGGAAGGTTAGTAGAAAAAGGAGAAAAAAAGGGGAAAGAATGGAGTAATGGTGAGGGAGAGGATAGAGGGAAATGATTGAGAGAGTAGTGGTGAGGATAGAGTATAGTATGAAAGAAGAAATATATATAAAAGTATAATAAATGAGAGTTAGGGAGGAAAGAAAGTAAAGAAAATATAAGATAGTATAAGAGTAAAGAAAGAGATAAAAATAAGAGATTTGATAGGAATTAGAAAGAATAGGGAAATAAAAAGTGGTGGGGGATAGTGAATAAAAATAATATAAAGAAGATAATATAAGAGTAGAAGGAAATATATATAAAAAGGAAGAGGTAGGAAATAGGAAAGGAGAATATAAATATAAGAAAGAATAGAAAGAAGTAAGAATATAAATATAAGAAAAGAATAGAATAAAAAGAGTAAAGATTAGAAATATAGGAATAAAAAATGATAAAGGTAAGAAGAATAAAGGAAGAAAAGAAGAGTAAGGGAGAGGAGTATAGAATTAGAGAGAGAGAAAAAGAAGTATAAAATAAGAAAAAGAAAAGGAAGGATTAAAGTAGAGAATAGATAAAGAAGAGAATATAAGAATAAGAAAGAGAAGAATAGAGAAGAGTAAAAGAAAAGAAGATGAGAAAAGGGTAAGGGAGAGTTGTATAAGAGTAAGGGTGAGTAGAATAAAAGAGGAGTATAGAATAAGAGTTAGAAGGAGGATAAGAATAGGAAAGAGAGTAAAAGAGAGTTGTATAAGAGTAAGGGTGAGTAGAGTAAAAAGAGGAGTATAGAATAAGAGTTAAAAGGAGGATAAGAATAGGAAAGAGAGTAAAAGAGAGTTGTATAAGAGTAAGGGTGAGTAGAATAAAAAGAGGAGTATAGAATAAGAGTTAAAAGGAGGATAAGAATAGGAAAGAGAGTAAAAGAGAAGAGGAGTATAAAAGTAAAAAGGATAAGAAAGAGAGGGATATAGAAAAGAAGAAAGGAGATAAATATGGGATAGTGTAAGTGGGAGTGTAAGTGGGAGTGTAGGGGTGAGGGAGAGGAGGTTTGGGTTTGGAGTAATAGTATAAGAATAAGAGAGATAATAAAGAAGAGAATATAAAGATAAGAAAAAGAATAGAATAAGAATATAAGAGAGTAAGAGAATAGTATAGAAGTAAGAGAAAGGAGGAGTATAGGAAAAGGAGAAGATAGGAAGAAGAGAATAGGATAAGAGAATAGGATAAGAAGAGGGTGTATAGTGAGGGAGAGGAGTATAAGAATAAGAAGAGGGTGTAGAGTGAGGGAGAGGAGTATAAGAATAAGAAGAGGGTGTAGAGTGAGGGAGAGGAGTATAAGAATAAAGAAGGAGAGTGTAAGAGTGAGGGTAAGAAAATAAGAGTGAGGAAGTATTATAGGATAAAAAAGAAGTATATATAAAAGGTAGGATATTAAGAATAGTATAAAAATAGGAAGAAGTATAAGAAGAGAGAAGTATAGTATTTGGTTAGAAGAAGATTAGGAAGAGGGTTATAGTATAAGAGGGAGGGAAAGAATATGAGAGTGAGAGAAGGAATAGTATAATGAGAAGAGAGATGATAAAAAGGAGAATAGAAAAATAAGAAAGAGAGGATTAAAAGAGTGTAAGGTGGGAGTGTAAGGGTGAGGGAGAGAAGTATAGTATAAGAATAGAAGAATAGAGGAGGAGTAGTATAAGAAGAAGGGAGTGAATATAAGAGTGAGGGATAGGATAGAGTGAGGGATAGAGTGAGAGGGTGAGAGTTAGGGGTTAGAAGATTAAAATAAAAAGAGGAAAAGGAGAAGAATAGAGGTAGATTTAGATAAGGAATAGAGTAAGGGGTAGTTGGTTTAGGTAAGATAGAGTAAGGGTTAGTTAGTTAGAATATAGAGGTAAAGAGAAAAGAAAGAGTGGAAATAAAGGAGTAAGAAGAGTAAGAGAGAAGGTAAAGATAAAGAAGGATAAGAAGGAAGAGAGAAAGTAAGTGAAAAAGAATTAATGAGAAGAAGAAGGAAAGAATAGAGGAAGAGAAAGATAAGAAGATAAAGAGTAAGGTAGGATTTGGATAATAGAGAAAGAGGAGAAAGAGGGGAAAGAAGAGGAATATTAAAAAGAAGATAGAAGGGATAGGATAGATGATTGAGTTGAGATAAAAAGTAGAGAGGAAAGTAGATATTAGAATAGGAGAAGGGAATAGAAAAGGGAGAAGAGAAGAGAAGAAAAGAAGAGTTGGTTAAGAAGGGAGTAAAGGATAGATTGGGATGAGGGAGATAAGGTAGGGATAGTAAGTAGAGAGAGAGATTAGGATGAGGGAGATAAGATAGAGATAGTAAGTAGAGAGAGATTAGGGATAAAGAAAGGGATAGAGTAAGGGTTAGTTAGTTTAAGAAAAGGTAGGATAGTGAGTAAAGATAATGAGTAAAAAGAAAGGGATAGAAAGAGGAAAAGAAGAATGGGAATGGAAATGGAAAGAAAGAGGATAAAAGAAGAAGAAAGAGGATAAATAAAGAAGAAAAAAGGAGGAAGAGAGAAATGGGAGGAAAGTTGGAATATAAATGAAGGAGGAGAAGGGAGAATGAAGAAGAAAGAAGAGTAGATTGGAGAGAAGGAATGAAAGGATGGTTTAGGAAGGGATATGATGTAGTTGGGAAGGAAAAGAGAGAAGAGTTGGAAAGGGAGGGTAAGAAAGAGATAGAGAGAAGAAAGGAGAGAAGAAAGAAGTGATAGAGTGAGGGAGAGAAGGGGAAGGGAAGAGGGAGGGAAAGTTAGTAGGATAGAGTGAGGGAGAGGAGGGATAGAGTATGAGTGAGTGAGTATGAAAGATGAAGAGATTTTGAAGGGAAGTGTTGGAGAAGGATAGTAATTTAAAGGTAGGTTAGTAGAGGAGAAGGAAGAAGAGGAAGGAATGAGTTAAAGATAGAAAGAAATGAGAGGGAGAAAGAGGTTAAAAGAGGGAGAAGAGAGTGGTGAGTAAAAGAAGTAGAGGTTGAGGATGATAAGGAGAAAGAATAGAGAGGGGTGAGTTAGAATGATAGTAGAGAGGAAAGATTGAGAGAGAGTAATGGGGTGGAGAGTGATGAAGGGGGGGAGGGTGGGGAGTAATGAAAGGGGTAATGGTAAGGGAGAAAAGATAAAAGAGAAATAGATTAGAGGAAGAGTAGGAAAAAGGGAAGGAGTGAAATGATATAGGAGGATTGAAATAGGGAGTGTTAAGAGAGGTAGTAGGAAAAAGGGAAGGAGTGAAATGATATAGGAGAGAAGAAAAAAGAGAGTAGAGAGTAGAGAGTAATAGGATAAAGATGGGAAGGTAGGAGAAATGGAGAGAGAGGGTAGATAGAAAATGAAGAAAGAGAGGGAGAAAGAGGGTAGAGAGGATAGTTGGAAAAAGAAGGGATGGAATGAAAGAGTGAGGGATTGTTAGTTTGGAGGGAAGAGGAAAAGGAAGTGAGGGGAAAGAGGGAGGGTTGGAGAGGATTAGTAAAGAAGAAAGAAGGGTAGATTGGAGGGAAGAGTGAGGGATAGAGGGAGGGAGAGGATAGAGTGAGGGAGTAGGATAGAGTGAGGGAGAGGATAGAGTGAGGGAGAGGATAGAGTGAGGGAGAGGATAGAGTGAGGGAGAGGATAGAGTGAGGGAGAGGATAGAGTGAGGGAGAGGATAGAGTGAGGGAGAGGATAGAGTGAGGGAGAGGATAGAGTGAGGGATAGAGTGAGGGAGTGAGAGTTTGAGTTGAGTTGTGAGTTGAGTTGAGTTGAGTAGGGTATTTAGGGTTAGGGTTTAGGGTTTGGGTTAGGGTTAGGAAGGATAAAAGATGCGTTGAGAAAACGAAGGGAATCCACTGCACGAAGTACTCGATCTGATGAGAGCGAGTTTCGTCCTTGGGACTCTTCAGCTTCAGTGGGGGAAGCGCTCCTAAGTAGAGCTCACCGGAGTGAAGTTAGACCGTCGGTCGGATTGTTGCCGCGCTCGGAGTTCAGGCCGAAGCTTGGACGGTGACGTGGTCGGGGACGGCGGGAAGGCCGGGTCCAATGGTGCGGGCCGATGATCATCGGTCGGCCGAGGCCGGCGATGATCATAATTGGGGACGGAGCTTACCCATTGGACTGGCCGTAACCCCGCACGCCGAGAACGCCACCCCCTCTGCCAAGAGGGTCTGAGCGTGTACGTATCCGATACGATTCTAACCGTTCCTGGCCGACTGTAACCGCGATTCTTCGGGTAACAGCGGATACCTTCGCAATCACGTGCATCGATAGTCACGTGACAGGCCTTCTGTTTCTGGCTGAGACTGCCTTATGGGTAATAAGGAAGACACTGGCCGACGAGCGGCGCTAACCTCTACTTGGTTAGGGTAGGATTAGGGCGATTCGGACCAGTAACCGGTAGGTTAGGGTTAGGGTTAGGGTTAGGGTTAGGGTTAGGGTTAGGGTTAGGGTTAGGGTTAGG